>SJYO01013871.1:33023920-33751298 GCA_006410555.1 Capra ibex
TCCGGAGGGACAGGTAGTGGTTGAGGGCCTTAAGTGAGTTTCAGTACAGATAGCTCAGCTACTACGGTAGGTCGGTAGAGTGGGAGACAACAGGGGAAGAGGAGGACGGGGGTCAGGGAGGGTCGTGGCCCAGAAAAGGTTACTCAGTTGAGAAGCGCACTCCACCGGTTTCACAACCGCAAAGTCGAAGTCGTAGTCGGGAAGGTTACTTGTGAGTCCTGACTAGAGGAAATCCTACCTGACCAACCTAGAGGAACGTCAGGTTCCCTAAGAGTTCTCAGAAGACGTTGTGGTGTCAAGTTTTCGTAGTTAAGAAGTCGTGAGTCGAAAGAAGTGTCAGGTTGAGAGTGTAGGTGTGTACTGGTGACCTTTTTTGTATCGGAACTGATCTGCTTGACAACAACCGTTTCACTATAGAGACGAAAAGTTATACGACAGATCCAACCAGTATTGAAAGAAAGGTTCCTCATTCGCAGAAAATTAAAGTACGGACGTTAGTGGTAGACGTCACTAAAACCTCGGGGGGTTTTATTTCAGACTGTGACAAAGGTGAGAAAGGGGTAGATAGACAGTACTTCACTACCCTGGTCTACGGTTCTAGAAGCAAAAGACTTACAACTCGAAATTCGGTTGAAAAAGTGAGAGGAGAAAGTGAGAGTTCTCCGAAAAATCAAGGAGAAGTGAAAGACGGTATTCCCACCACAGTAGACGTATAGATTCCAATAACTATAAAGAGGGCCGTTAGAACTAAGGTGGAACACGAAGAAGGTCGGGTCGCAAAGAGTACTACATGAGACGTATAATTCAATTTATTCGTCCTACTGTTATATGTCGGAACTGCATGAGGAAAAGGATAAACCTTGGTTAGACAACAAGGTACAGGTTAAGATTGACAACGAAGGACTGGACGTATATCCAAAGAGTTCTCCGTCCAGTCCACCAGACCATAAGGGTAGAGAAAGTCTTAAAAGGTGTCAAATAACATTAGGTGTGTCAGTTTCCGAAACCGTATTAGTTATTTCGTCTTTATCTACAAAAAGACCTTGAGAGAACGAAAAAACTACTAGGTCGCCTACAACCGTTAAACTAGAGACCAAGGAGACGGAAAAGATTTTGGTCGAACTTGTAGACCTTCAAGTGCCAAGTGCATGACGACTTCGGACCGAACGTTTACCGGAGAGGGTAAATCCTCAACAAAGTGAACCACCGACCATTTTTATCAATCAAACGGGAGTTTTCTCTCAAAATTTCGTAGAAGATAGTCCTGACGTTGTCGACGTTCCAAAGTTTCCGTCCCTCTCTAAAGAAGGGTTATTCCCTCCTCCTGTCAGTCCCTGGAGATCTTTGACCACCCTTTTATAAACAAGTAGGGTCGTTGTTTCACGAATCGACTTAGAAAAACATTGACAAAAAAGACATCGAGGGTTTTACCATATCCAAACCCTCCTCTTCCGAGGTCTCATCGTCCAATCCTGTCTCATTCATCGGGGACACAGTTGGTCTTTAAGAGTCCGGATGGACGGCATAGGTCAACGTGGGAAACGAGGTCGAGGTACTACCAATAGACACTGTCTGTACGACCAACATTGTCCGGCGAAGTCAGGACAACTTGGTAGGACTCCCTTCCGAACCGTGAACTGGAACTCCGAGAACCCAGGACTCCCGTGTCACGGCGGTTTACAGGGTCAACTATCATAAATATCGTTCGACAAAATCCTCTGAACAGTACCAAACCTGTGAGAAACCGGGTCACGGTAGACAGATGTCTAATCCGTAAAAGGAGTACGGAACAGGAAGTTCCTGAACCCCAAACGGAATCCCGAAGGGATCTTCCGCCGGTCGTAGACCCGTACGGACCAGAGAAAGGAAAAGAGGAAGAGGACCCGGAATCATGGGAAGAGGACCCGGAATCGGGGGAAGAGGACAAGAGACAATATTTTCCATAACTACCGACAGACCTGGTGGAGTAGATTTCTCCGTCGTCTCCGGACGACGACATCGACGACATTGAAATAAGACTATAGACTACGTGTACCCTGTCCTTAAACAGGAAATTTTAGTGGACAGGGAGCATTCTCAGGTTCAGGTCTAACCATTTGAAAACCTCCCGGAGAAAATCGGAAAGGTCTTTCCGTTACCACAAGAACAACCCCAGGACTCAATAACGACTCTGACCCGTGTCAGGGTGTTCATAAAGGTACCCACCTGAAGGAATCCTCACTCAGAAAGACTTCGAATAGGATGGGTCATGACAACGTCGGACTCTCGGTCCGCAGGGGCCCAGTCCCACGTCTAGGGGTCCGTCTGGCTCGACACTACCGGAGGACCTTTAGCTTGGGGATCCGTCCAACTCCGTCCAGCCGGAGGTCTCTTAACCCAAGGACCCGTCCAACTCGGCACTTCTGGAGGACGCTGGGGACTTGACCGCCTAGGGGTTCGTCCAACTCCACACTGTTGCAAAGCTCCAGGTCTAGGGATTCGTCCAGTTCCGTCCAACTGAAGGACCCTGGGGGTCTGGCCTCAACCCGTAGGGGTTCCAGAGGTCACACTGGTCACGACCCATTCTAATTTCCCAACATTAAAATTGAGTAATGGTCAAACAAGTGGTGTCCACCCTTATCTATAGTACTGCATTTGTTAGGTTCGGACACGGGACTCTGGCCCTTGGACCACTTCACCAGTATTCGGAATAGGAGAATGACGAGATTCCCTAACATTCAATGACTAAAGGAGGGGATCAGGAGGCATTCTCGTCCAATCCGACAGAGGTTACCATTTGTAAAGCAACAGTATCTGGGTGAAATCCATTATTGTCTTCATTACTGTTTCCTCACCCAACAGACCGGGACAATCCCCGTAATTTTATAAAATTATTAATCCGACCCACCTCGCTACAACGGATGTACCCCGGTCCCAGGACCGACATCCTCAATTATTAACCGAATTCTGGTTTAACCATTCTCCGTTTTCTGGTCTACAAGGTATTTTCACCTCACCTCTAAACTAGGCCTCCATGCTAATATTGAAATCCTCTTCCCACCATTCCCAAACCCGGGTTTACCGGACGTCCCGATTGAGGGTTTCACCGTTTGTAATAGGGACCCTCGGGTCAACGGAAACTTCCCTACGGTTGACTACCTGAAGATCGTCCGTAACACACGGACAGTGGGTGGGATCGCCCAAGTGACTCTCTACGACCACAACGTGTACAACATCCTCTGTACCTTCTATTCCGGACTTATAGATCTCCCCAACCTATAATATGTCATAAAGGGAGGGTTCCCGGTCGATAAAAGACCAACAGGGAGATCTTCTAACATCTCCGTTGTGACACCCGGACCTACCCCTAGACCTTTTCTCGTACTTTGTCCTCCCTTCCCCCGACCTGTGTTGAGAACTTTCTTACTGTATCGTGTTCCCGTATTGTATTTGGTTAATTTTAGTCAACCCAGGTTCTACTGTACAGTTTAATTAGAACATTCCTTTACCGTTAGGTGAGATCGTGAGAACGGACCTTTTAGGGTACCTGCCTCCTCGGACTATCCGATGTCAGGTACCCCAGCGTTTCTCAGCCTGTGCCGACTCGATGAAGTGAAAGTGAAAGTGAAATTTCGATTTACATTGGGTTAGACATTCGATTTACTGTGTGGGTCTCCACCGTCTTGTCGAGGTTCCGTGACAGTTTTCTGTCTTCTCACTCACCAAGGGGTTACCAACCCTACTAGGAGGGTGAGTAATCGTATACTCAAGTGGGTCGAACGTTTTGGATCGGTCTGGCTTAAGGTACCACCTTCGTGAACGGGAGACGTCACCGGGTGTGAGACGTCTGACACGAAGAGAGACTTAGGATAGTTTAGGTGGAGAATGGATAGCCACACAGAGAGTGACTTACAAACGTTACTCTGTAGTCTCGGACTCGAAGTAATCCAGGACTTAGGTCCGTAGTACCCAAAACCGGTCCGAGTTCAGGGTCCTCTCTCCTCGACTTCCTGCTCTCCTTTTTCCTCACCTTTTTTTCACGGAAGTATCGGACGGTCTTTTAGACGACTTATGGACTGGACACGAGTGTCAAAAGTGACCGAACTAGGAACCGGGTTTCTTCTAATTCCTGTCTTCTTGGGGGTGGTCGAACCCATTGTCGATGACCCCGAGTCGTCTCTCACCTCGGAAACCCTGTATGACTCTACATAGGAGAGGTCTCAGGGAGTGAACACGGGTGACGACGAGCGGACAAACGCCGCCCCAAGTTCCTCTGTTCTTTGCTCTCTAAAATTTCCTTAATTCTAAAGCAATCCGTATACAGGGTGGTCGGTATCGTCACTCCTGGAGGATGGAATTGACCTCCAGAAGACCTTA
This sequence comes from Capra ibex, assembly GCA_006410555.1. Taxonomy (NCBI): domain Eukaryota; kingdom Metazoa; phylum Chordata; class Mammalia; order Artiodactyla; family Bovidae; genus Capra; species Capra ibex. The sequence continues at coordinate 33,028,277 of SJYO01013871.1, forward strand.
GACTCTGTCGGTACACTCGAAAGACGACTCAATCAAAAAGCGACAGGTCCAAAGGTCGTGCGACCCGAAGAACAGTGAAGGGGACGCGACCTAAAAGAAACGGAAGACGAAGGTGGTACCCTCGAAAGCGACTCAACCCGAGGACGAAACGAACCGGAGGAGGAGCGCCCTCCGGCGTAACTCCAACAAAGTCGGTCCAATTTGGGCTCAGTGCCGTGGTACTACAATCCCCTCACACAGTAAAGGAGCCAAGACAGAGCAGTGTTGTTTTTAGACTTCACTACCTGCAATTTCGGGAGCCGCGCAGTGTCGAGAGTCTGTCACAACGTCGAGTCAAAATAAATCTTTTATTTCCTTTTATGTAGGAGCTCCACACTCCCGTACGGTTGGCTTTTCTACGCTTCACTTCTCTCTCTCGCGCGCGTGCCCTTTCTCTCGCACACTAGAGCCCTCTCTCTGGGGACCGCGAAACCGAGGAGAAGAACATAGAAAGAAGGAGGGGGGCCCGGACGGGATACATTTGACCCGATCGGTCCTCGCGACAAACAAGATGGACTCCAGGAGTGAGGTCAGGAGCCTGGAAGGAAACTAGATAAAAGCGTCGGAAACGGGAAGGAACAGAAAGTCGGTGGCGGTAAGACCTGAGGAAAAAGGATAAGATGGATGGATTGTAAAGGTGTGGTCGCAATAACCAAAGGTTGAGTCACATTAGGTAACCCTCTTTTTGTAATTCCCTTTTTCTTCGAGGATAGAGACTCCCGGGGTCTATTAACTAAACGACTAATTTATAGAGTACCTTAGGATCACCAAATACTCTTGATCAAATGACTGATGTCTGTATTTGGGACTCGAAACGATGAAACACTGAAAACCGTTTAATGAGTAAAGTCATACGAACGGACCTCTTAAGGTACCTGTCGCCTCAAACCACCCGATGTCATGTCTGGTACCCCAGCGTTTCTCAGTCCGTACTCTAATTTGGTGGTGGTGGTGGTGGTTGAGACGCACATACAAGTACATAGACACACACACACACGTTCACACATATGTGAATTGAAGTGAACTTCGGACGTATTGTTCTTATACACAACCATTGACAACTATAATTCATTATGTCTTTAAAATTTCGATACGTCACACTTATTTGTGTTTATGTCATTTTTACGATTTCTTCCTATAAAAAAAGTGGACTTAAGAACACTGTTTAAGACGTCAGTGATACTTATTCGTACCATCATCTGTAACCAGACAAATCTAAAATGTAACTTAAACACGGGGAGTTCACGTAAATTAGTGTTTCATAAAAACCTTCATAGAGTCGAAGTAACACATAATCGACAAGTACTCAAATGTCCTTAATAAATTGGAGAGATTTGAGTTACAAGATAATTATTGAGTCAAAGGATTTATCCTAGAAGGAACCCCAAAACACCTGTGTTTAAATTAATAAGTTATTTACAATCGGTAACATTTATGACACTCCAATTGTAAACAGAAAACCTCTCAAAATATAAACGTCTAGAGTTTTTCTACCATCATCCGTTATCCTCACAAGATTGAAACTCAAATCAACCTCCCTAGTCACTTTTAACGTCAAAAGATTCCGATGTGTAATCACTAACTTACCACCCACTGTGCATTGGAAGGTCAGTATAAAATAACCATAGAATGGTAGGCCCAACATGTCTATTGACCAAAACCGTAAAAAATAATCCCGTTACAATGGTCTAAATAGAGAAACAACAATTTAAAGATCAATAAAATAGAGTACGTATGAAATAAGTGCGCGTGTGAGAGTGTATATAACATGTCTGTCCTAACGGGAGACGAGGGTCTAGAGTTTATTTTGTAGACACTTCGACAAGACGACCTTTGTCTCGGGAATAACTACCCCAAGTGTACTTTTAGTAATCAAAATTACGTAATACATAACTCCGTATTAGTCGAAATGTATAAAATTGTAAAATTCACAGACAAAAGTCACATCGCGTCGACCCCAGTATACCTTCATAATAACTTTTTCTTTTATAGAGTAATTATTTCGTCTGACGTACAACGAACTAGATCTCACTTCCGTCACAGTCTTTTTTTTAGTGTGAGGAAGTGACCACCTGTCGTGAGTCCAATATGGACTCGTCCTTCCTCAATGCCAAATCTAAAAAAACACCTAATAACTTTTGGAAAAAACAAACGAACTAACACACAAAAAATTTTATTCTTAATGAAACCCCGAAAGGATCACCGAGTCGCCATTTCTTATACGGACGGTCACGTCCTCTATTCCCAAACTAGACACCAGGTCCTTCTAGGGTGTACGGTACTTTGTCGATTGACGCGGGGATGGGGGAGGTGGGGGGATGGGGGCGGTGGCATACGAGGTTGATGACTTCGGACGTGTGTGGATCTCGGATCGATCTCTTCGGGGACGAGCGGTGTTGAGCCTTTTTCGGACGCGTCGTTGCTTCTGGGTCGTGTCGGTTTTTATTTTTATTTATTTATTTTAATACATAATTTTTTTGTTAACGAAACCGAAACAGTCCTCCGGATTCAACAACAACCAAAGGATATTTTTTCATAGTAAGAGGTGAAAAAGAAGGATTTAACTGAGTAAACTTATCTCATGACGTATAGATAGATCAAATTCCATAAATATAACCAGAACAGGGTAAAGGGAGGTCCGAAGGAACACACTAGTCTCAGAAAACAATCACGGTTGAGCCCAGCATGATTGAGATTTACCGTAGTTAAACTTGACGTTCTGTCTTTTAACTTTTAATAGGACTGAGTATATCATACACGTTTGTTTCCAGTAAAAGAGGATCAATACTGAAAAACGAGAAAAAATGTAGAGACACAATATGTTTACTAAGGGGAGGGTTAAAATTAAAAACACAAAATGGACAGCAACGAACGTCTGCGGTTCCTGAATGACAACAAGATTGTGACTTCTGAACCTCTGTCAGTAAGTGGTGCAAGTGTCAGACATGGGAAGACGAGGTAAAGACCGTCGTCCTCACAGTTACCCTCCCATTCTAAAAAGGAAAGATTTTACAGGAACTCCCTTCACCAGGATTACGGACGGAGAAAGACTACTGGTGTTCGATGCACCCGTAAATTTTCGTTTACAAACCCAAAGAGTATAAAGTAACGTACACCAACCTACTTTTACAATCAACGAGTCAGCACAGACTGAGAGACGCTGGGGTACCTGACATACATCGAGTGGTCTGAGGAGACAGGTACCATAAGAGGTCCGTTGTTATGACCTCACCCAACGGTAAGGGAAGAGATCCCCCTAGAAGGGCTCGGTCCCTAACGTGGGCCCAGCGGGAGTAACGTCCATCTAAGAAATGGTAGACTCGGTGGTCCCTTCGGATCGGAGTAAACACGATTAAAAAAAACACAAACAAAAAAGCACAAAAAAAAAACAACAACAACAACAACATCATCATTATCACTCGAAATTATTCTTTGTTTTAAAAATAATATACCGTAAAACGACACGAATCTCCTGGATGTGGTAACAGGTTTTAGTCGTTTGTGTACCTTTGTCTTTTATACAAAAGAATTAAAATATCAGTTAAATAGACAGTTAAAAGTTTTACAGAACCCTCGTACGAATGAACTTTTACTTGTCGAAATGTTTACTATCCGAGACTTTCTAACCGAGATTGGCATCAAAAAATCTAAGACTATTTGTATTTTGATTCTTCCTTTCTTATGCAAAGAATGTAATCGTACCTTCCAGCCTGAACTGGATGATTTTTCCTTCTTTAGACTTAGTCATGTCTTTTGGGTCTGTTTTAGACACTTAACACGAATTTCCTTTCATAAAGTGAAAAAGGAAACGGGGTATTACTCTTGGAATTTACTGTCCCACCGTCGACTTGAAAGAAGGGAATTAGTATATTTAAGAACTTAAAAATTTTTCGGTCTGAAATACATTTGTCCGGGACTAAGAAATAAGTGTCCGAGGTCCCTTTACGGATAAGAACAGCTCAACTTCAGAGTCACGGACTTCCGTCTTGAACTGGTAATCGGAAACGTCGACCAACTTATTATTACGGAACATTTAACAACTTTCCCTTCAGGGGAAAGATCAACGGATCGTGACACTGTACAAGGGTTCTCCCAAATGGTGAGACCCTACACCAAATGTCGAACTGTGTAAAAAAAGGAATGCCTCTACGTCATCTGTTTTCGTAGATTCTGGGAATACGGGTCTGACCCATTAGGGGTGCGGACAATACGGACCCCGGTTCGTCGTCAAACTCGGTGTTGATTCAGAGTGGTTCCTTAGTTGCGACGAGCTCTGGACCAGTGTAAGGTCAGAGGGTTACCCAAGGATCTGATCGAAATTTTTACATGTCTTTAAAAGTTCATATATACTCATCTTTCTCATATTACTAAGGAGTATATATAAGTAGTGGGATCGAAGTCACTGACAGTTAAGTTCCTATTAGATGGGAGGTAAGGAAGAATTGAGACTAATGTAACTTTATTAAAAGTCTGTAGTAAATATCTCTAAATACACAGAGACGTTCCTCTAGGTTGATCAGGTAAGACTTCCTCTAGTCGGGACCCTAAAGAAACCTTCCTTACTACGACTTCGACTTTGAGGTCATGAAACCGGTGGAGCACACTTGTCAACTGAGTGACCTTTTCTGAGACTACGACCCTCCCTAACCCCCGTCCTCCTCTTCCCCTACTGTCTCCTACTCTACCGACCTACCGTAGTGACTGAGCTACCTGCACTCAGACTCACTTGAGGCCCTCAACCACGACCTGTCCCTCCGGACCGCACGACGCTAAGTACCCTAGTGTTTCTCAACCTGTACTGACTCACTGACTTGACTTGACTACACAGAGACTGTCCATCTCAGAGAATTCTTTGTTATTGTCGTTGGGTGGTGTCATATAATAATGTGGACTTGTTTTGATTCTCATTAAGGATTTACAGTAGTTTATAAGTTACAGTCATAAAGTAAAGTGACGGTTAGACAACCGACCGAAAAGGTCAAACAAACTCCGTACGTACTCGGTCTATTTCAGGTGTATACCTGTCTAATACAGAGAATTTAGAGAATTAGACACTCAAGAAATAGAAAAGATAGACGAAAAAAAAAAAAGAACCACTTTTTTCCCTCAGAAAAAGAATAGTTTCACTGTGCCGGAAAAATACCCCATTATAGAACTACAATAAAATGAGGACTCATTATTGGTTTTCACAGGGGTGGATGAACCAGTGTCGATAAGAACCACGAAGGACGAGGATACTCCAAGCAAAGATCGAGAAAGTTAAACGGGTAATGTGACCGGAGTGTCTTTGGAGAACTGACGGTCGGTTTCTTGACCCGGTGGTGTTGATCTGTGATCTTACTGGGGAAACGTCCTCTCTTCGTAATAGGAAATTGATCGAATCCCTCGGTACATGATATTTTTTTCCTTACGTCAGTAATACTTCTCAACAAGAGTTTTCCCTTTAGAGGTCGGACTCCAGAGACGGGACCTAGTCCTTTAGTGACTTCCTCTAAGACTGTACTACCTTTACGACTTCGAGAACCCAAAACCGTAGACAGGTCGGACGTCCAGTGAGTCAGATGTCGACCCTACTTAAAGTTTTGTGTCACACCTCGGTAAACACAGAAAGACGACAATTGTAAAGGTTATTTGGAGTAGGTTGTTGTCGTTTTTATGGGGTTTTTTGTCGTTTGGGACTTTAGAGGTAAAAACTAGATTATAGAATAGAGTAAGTGAGACATCAGGTAGACCCAACCTTTTTTTTTCATACTCTCTCTTAAAAATGAATAAAGTCTTGGACTCTTTAATCTCTTTATTTCCTACCTTTTATCCTCTTTGTCTTGAATATGATAATAGGAAAGAGAATCAACAGTTACAGTTTGAACCTAAAGACCACATGACACAATTTAAGGTAGGAACAGGGAAAATGGTTTCATTTTGATCTCATCTTAGACCTTTTTACTATCTTGTTTTCCTTTTCTCCTTTTATACACTTTCCTCTATCCCTGTTTGTCGGCCTCCCTCATCCTTTTCTTTTGATCACTGAAACCCAACTGACGAGATGGTGTCAACTCCTTCAGATTGAGGTCTGTTCCTTCAGTTCTTTGTGGACCTCATTGTCCGTTTAAACCGGAACCTTATGCCTTACTTCGTCCCGTTTCCGAGTATCTCAAAACGTTCTCTTGTGTGACTAGTATCGTTTGTGGGAGAAGGTTGTTGAGTTCTCTTCTGAGATGTGTACCTGTAGTAGTCTACCAGTTGTGGCTTTAGTCTAACTAATATAAGAAACGTCGGTTTCTACCTCTTCAAGATATGTCTGTTGTTTTTGTTCTTGTCCTCGACTGACATCGAGTCTAGTACTTGAGGAATAATGGTTTAAGTCTGAGTTTAACTTCTTTCATCCCTTTTGGCGATCTGGTAAGTCCATACTGGATTTAGTTTAGGGAATACTAATATGTCACCTTCACACTTTATCTAAATTCCCTGATCTAGACTATCTATCTCACGGACTACTTAATACCTACCTCCAAGCGTTTTCTCGTTTTACTGACAGACCCCTCCGGAATGTTTATTGACACTTTTCTTCTCTTCGCTTTTCGTTTCCTCTTTTCCTTTCTGTATTCGTAGACTTACGTCTCAAGGTTTCTTATCGTTCCTCTCTATTCTTTCGGAAGGAGTCGTTAGTTACGTTTCTTTATCTCCTTTTGTTGTCTTACCCTTTCTGATCTCTAGAGAAGTTCTTTTAGTCTCTATGGTTCCCTTGTAAAGTACGTTGCTACCCGAGTTATTTCCTGTCTTTATCATACCTGGATTGTCTTCATCTTCTATAATTCTTCTCCACCGTTCTTATGTGTCTTCTTGACATGTTTTTTCTAGAAGTACTGGTTCTATTAGTGCTACCACACTAGTGAGTGGATCTCGGTCTGTAGGACCTTACACTTCAGTTCACCCGGAATCTTTCGTAGTGATACTTGTTTCGATCACCTCCACTACCTTAAAGTCAACTCGATAAAGTTTAGGACTTTCTAGTACGACACTTTCACAACGTGAGTTATACGGTCGTTTAAACCTTTTGAGTCGTCACCGGTGTCCTGACGTTTTCCAGTCAAAAGTAAGGTTAGGGTTTCTTTCCGTTACGGTTTCTTACGAGTTTGATGGCGTGGTAACGTGAGTAGAGTGTACGATCGTTTCATTACGAGTTTTAAGAGATTCGGTCCGAAGTCGTTATGCACTTGACACTTGAAGGTCTACAAGTTCGACCAAATCTTTTCCGTCTCCTTGGTCTCTAGTTTAACGGTTGTAGGCGACCTAGTAGTTTTTTCGTTCTCTCAAGGTCTTTTTGTAGATAAAGACGAAATAACTGATACGGTTTCGGAAACTGACACACCTAGTGTTGTTTGACACCTTTTAAGACTTTCTCTACCCTTATGGTCTGGTGGACTGGACGGAGAACTCTTTGGATATACGTCCAGTCCTTCGTTGTCAATCTTGACCTGTACTTTGTTGTCTAACCAAGGTTTATCCTTTTCCTCATGCAGTTCCGACATATAGCAGTGGGACGAATAAAATGAATATACGTCTCATGTAGTACTCTTTGCGACCCGACCTTCTTCGTGTTCCACCTTAGTTCTAACGGCCCTCTTTATAGTTATTGGAATCTATACGTCTACTGTGGTGTGAATACCGTCTTTCACTTCTCCTTGATTTTTCGGAGAACTCTCACTTTCTCCTCTCACTTTTTCAACCGAATGTCGAGTTGTAAGTCTTTTGCTTAAGTACCGTAGACCAGGGTAGTGAAGTACTGTCTATCTACCCCTTTCTCACCTTTGTCACAGTCTGAAATAAAACCCCCCGAGGTTTTAGTGACGTCTACCACTGACGTCCGTACTTTAATTTTCTGCGAATGAGGAACCTTCCTGACAATACTGGTTGGATCTATCGTATAACTTTTCGTCTGTAATGAAAGTTGTTTCCAGGCAGATCAGTTCCGATACCAAAAAGGACACCAGTACATACCTACACTCTCAACCTGACACTTCTTTCGACTCACGGCTTCTTNCAACCTCTTCTGAGAACTCTCAGGGAACCTGTCGTTCCTCTAGGTTGGTCAGGTAGGATTTCCTCTAGTCAGGACCCACAAGAAACCTTCCTTACTACGATTTCGACTTTGAGATCATGAAACCGGTGGAGTACGCTTCTCAACTGAGTAACCTTCTCTGAGACTACGACCCTCCCTAACCCCCGTCCTCCTCTTCCCCTACTGTCTCCTACTCTACCGACCTACCGTAGTGGCTGAACTACCTGTACTCAAACTTACTTGAGACCCTCAACCACTACCTGTCCCTCCGGACCGCACGATGTTAAGTACCCCAGAGTTTCTCAGCCTGTGCTGACTCGTTGACTTGACTTGACTTGAGTTGAGTTGACTTGAGATCTGTTCCTCGGGACTCTGTGACGACATCTCTCGTTCCACACGTACACACGGTTCAACGAAGTCAATACAGGTTGGGAAACACTGAGGTACCTGACCTCGGACGGTCCCTAAAAAGTCCGTTCTTATGACCTCACCCAATGGTACGGGAGGAGGTCCCCTAGAAGGACTTGGTCCCTAGTTTAGACGTAGAGAATACAGAGGACGTAACCGTCTCGTCAAGAAATAGTAATCATGGTGGACCCTTCGGGTCCCTCTTCCTACGTATCTGTCAACCTTATCGGTGGGTCTGGTTAATGAGGCTTAGAGGTCCACTCCGGGTCTTTAGTCAGTCTCAAAAATCTTGAGGAGTCCACTGAAGTCACACGTTTGTGTAAACTTTTGGTGAACAGTAGAAAGTGGACACGGTTCGGCCTTCGGTTTAGACTGACAAAAACACGTTCTCGATTCTTACCAATACTATAAAAAGTACCAACCTTTTCTTCCTAATAAAGTGTTGTACACTTTTCATATACTTTGAGTTTAAAGTTACAGATACATGTAAAATAACTTTGTGTCGGTACAGGTAAGGAAGTGCGTACAGATATCGACAAAATTTTATGTCAGTGTTCCAATTCATAACTACCAACACTGACTCTAAAATCCCGGTGGTCTTGGGTAAACGAAACACCGGGAAATATCTTTTTCAAACGGACTTTATGGGGAGGGTATCATTCAATTTATGAGTCGATCCCCCGCCCCCCGGTCCCTTAACGGTTAAAAATTATCTGGGGTTGTATTAAAAGTTTTTTCTTTTTCTTTTGGTGAGAATACTACCTAAAAGGACTACAAAATGGAGGTGTAAATTGATTGTTGTCATACGAAACAGGGTAAGAGTTTAAGAGATAGGTATAAATAGGTAAGAGTTCTATTTATACACTTGTCTTCCTTTCTTTCTTCTATAAAAGTACCAAAAGGTTCTATTTCCCCAATCTGTGTGACCAAATACAAAGAAGAGGTATCAATTTTCAGGTGTTAATCTTTATCCTACAGAACACTATATCAGTGACAAAACAAAAAGGAGTAAAATCTTACGACGAAAATTTAATAAACCCGTTTTAACCTGGTTTTTGAGGAAACTTCCGTCGACGTTGAAAAAGTCAACCAACCTTATGAAAACGAACGAGCCTCAGTAACCTCTTTGGTGACTTGACCGACGAAAAATTAATAATAAACTGTTGAACAGAGGTCAGAAGGCACTTATTCATTCAGTAAAATTTGTGGATCACAGAGGTTTAAAAAACCTCACGGTGTCATTTTACAAAATTTCCTGTTGTGACGATTACACATATATATAAATAATATACGTGATAATACAATATATGACATTGTTTAATTAGAAAGATAACAGTTATACATGTTTTTATTTTTCCCAAATACATATTCGATTTTTATATCTATTCTCGAGACTACAAAAGAAAGACATGGTGCTACATGGAACATGTTGGAGATCAGAGAGACGGGGTAAAACTTCTAGTGGTAAAGTAGTGACAAGATTTAATAAGATTTTCTTATTTTTGTTATCATGACTTACACAACTTATTGATACCCGATAAAGGGACCTAAAAGATGAACAGCGATTAGAATAATCATGGATTAAGAGGGGACCCATCATTGATTACACAATTCACAAAAGTCTCGATTTATTATACAAAAAATTTCGAACACAATACTTGTATCAAACAAAATCTCCGAATCCTCGTACGGGGATTTTATTCCTATAAGAGTCGGGGGTGTTAAGAATTGTAATGGTTTTATAATAGACACTTAATCAAAAAAAGACTTTAACAAAGTCAAGTCAAGTTAGCGACTCAGCACAGGTTGAGAAACGTTGGGGTACTTAGTGTCGTGAGGTCCGGAGGGACAGGTAGTGGTTGAGGACCTCAAGTGAGTTTGAGTACAGGTAGCTCAGCCACTACCGTAGATCGGTAGAGTAGGAGACAACAGGGGAAGACTTTAACAAATCAATAGAAGATTGTCAATTTGTCATACTATTGTTTCTTGTACCTTACAAAGACAAATAAAAAACTACTGACAATGACACGTAAAATTTCACTTAACTGTTGAAATTTATTTTTCATTTAAACGTGTATTGAATTAACTTTTGGTAACAATGGGACTTTCAACTGTACTCTGGGACAGTTGAAAAACCCCTCAAGGGTCCGTCAGATCACCAATTCTAAGACAGATCACCGTGTCGGGTTAAAAAAAAAAATTACTTTTTTGTTGTATGTATGGAATCAATTTTTAATGAAATAAATTTTTTATGAATTGGATAAGAAAAAAATTTAATTTTTTTATAAATTTCTTGTTGGAGAAACAATGTAGTGCCTACAACTGATATTTTATAACGATCTTTATGATTTCTTAGTATAAAAATAAGTACTAGTGACTTTACCTCCTGTCGTCGTTCTTTTCACTTCTCTTTCTAAACCTAATTTTACACCCAATATGTTCTTTTCACTGGTTGTAAATTTTTATCCATGTGTTTTTATATTTAGGATTAAAAGTCATGTGGTTAAATTTCTCATGTCATTTAGAAGGCAACTAAATGGGTCAACTTTCGAAGACCGAAGTCACCCCCGGAAAAACCGGTTTAACCGAAGTATCGTAGTCACACATCCATGTCAAACAATACTTTGTTGTGAAAACAAATAATAACGCGTGACCAGCGAAGAAGGTATTAATTCTTTTTTCATGGAAATTTTTTTACAGAAGTCCACGAAGTATATGACATACCATAGTGAATACACACCTTAGATTTTTTATGTTGTTTATTTTGTTTTTTCTTCGTCTGAATGTCTGTCTCTTGTTTGATTACCAATGGTCACCTCTCTCCCTATCTCCCTCCCCGTTATGTCCCCATCCCCTAAAAAATTTTCTACGTCCTCTGTGTCCTCTGCACCCAAGTTAGGGACCCAGGTCTTCTAGGGGACCTCTCCCTTTACCGTTAGGTGAGGTCATGAAAAAGGAGTTTTTTAGAGTATCCGTCTCCTCGGACGTCCGATGTCAGGTTTCCCAACGTTTCTCAACCCTGTATTGACTCGTGTGTGTCATAATATATATTACTTTAGTATACATACTTTGAACAGTTTTACCATTTCGGGATATCTTAAATTTCTAAGTAAGTTATTTTCTTTATTAGAAATTTTTCTCAGAAGTCTTGTTAATGGTTATATAAGGACGATACAGACTAATTCATTTATAAAACAACAACAAATAGCAATAAATCAACGATTCGACACAGGTCAAGAAACGTTGGGGGACCTAAGGAGACAGGTACCCTAAAGGGTCCGTTCTTATGACCTCACCCAACGGTACGGGAGGAGGTCCCGTAGAAGGGCTGGGTCCTTAGTTTGGGTGCAGAGGACGTGACCGTCCGTCTAACAAATGGTGACTCGGTGGTCCCTTCCAGTTATTTATAAAATAACTCATTATTGAAATACAGGACACGATTTAATGAATAATAATCCACACAAACTCTACCCTTACTGGAATTAAAAAAATAAAAACTTTAAAACAAAGGTCCGTGGCCGTATACAAACATTTTGTTTAACTGTACCTAGTACAGTACTTCCATCCTCTCTTTGAAATACATTATGAAAATAAAGGAGAAAACTAAGGTCCTTGTATATATCATCAAAAGACAAAAAGTCCGATTTAGGTATTCTCTTAAACTATTCGCTAAGTGAAGACAGTACAAACCGATGGCCTGTTAACTACTGATAATGTGACTACGGTCAGGTTTAGCCTCTGACTTCAGTCATCCCTAAGGCCACAACACAGACTTAAGACACCTACTACAAAAAAGTGGGTCAGTACCATTTAATTGTAGAAACATATGTAAAACTGTACTTAGTTGACAAATGTTTATTACAAGAAACACCCTTTTATGTTATTATTCTTGGTTTTACAGTGAGTATATGACGAAAGGTGACACTATTTGTCTTTTTTTTTATCGAACTATGAGTATTAAATCATAGATTTACGAAGTCTAGTGAAATTTGTAAAAGTATATAAGAAGAGATCAGATGACACTCTCGGAGTCTTGTTTAATACCGAGAGTCATAAAACGAACATAAGTAAGAATGTTGGAGAGAAAGAATAGTTTATACACAAGAAACATGTCCGATACAATATCATGGAAATGGAGTTCTCATGTAACTGTATCAACCGGAAAAGAAGGACTCCAAGGATATGTCTTTCGAAACATTTCCCCTTATAATGAGGGGAAAATTTGAATCTTCTCTCGAACTCTGAAATAATTATTCTACAGGAACCTATTGAGTTACTTACATCGTGTAAGTCTGTTATTTCAGTATAGGCTTCCCTTTCTCAAACAAAATGGGGACCTATGACATATCTTCTTTTAATACGGGTTCAATTGAAGGAGTGAGAGAATTAAGTTCTATATATATTAAAACATTGTTTTTATATGTACGGACACAAGTATGTAATTTCGTTACATTCTACGGATAGTCATTAGTATGGATAGAATTCCTATTTATCTAAACTGGAGATTAAATAAAGATTACTTTGAAGTGTTTCGAAGAATATTCTGAAAAAAGAATAAAGAGGGGATTTATTAAATTTTTGTAAAAGGGGTTCATGAAATAATTTTATTTGATAAGACTCATGTTTGTGTCGTGTATACATAACGGTTTTAAAGTATTTTACGGGGTTTAAAAATTTTTTACAGTGAAATGGTAGAGAGATGTCCTATAGTAACACACTAAATACTAATTTAGTTTCATCAAAATCTGCCGACCTTGAGAACCGGAAACTGGTGTTTAGTCTTTTAATTTGGTACTTGAAAAAAACCCGGTGCAACACGTCGGAACACCCTTAAATCCAGGGGTTTGTCGTTAACTTGGACCCGCGAACCGTCACTCGTGCACCTCAGAATTGGTGACCTGATGGTCCTTTAAGGGATTTGACACTTGAAATTATAGTCAACTTTTAGTACCTCTAACAAATCGGATAAAAGTAACCTAATTCCTTCAGATCATAAAGAGGTAGACAGAAATATAAAGTGTCCGAGAAGAAGGTGGTTGTTTTTAAAGGGTCGTAAATTGAACAAAACTGGAACCAACCTCAAATCTGAGTAATAAAGAATGAGAAAGGGTCCGGTGTGACTTATATCACCTGTTAACAGACGTAAGACTCTCGTGTCCGTCGGTTGTAGAAAGTGTACGGAGGGTACCGGGTCGGAAAACAAGACGACTGTACTGACATTGATAGTCACACAATCTTTAAGGACTCACGTAGGTCTTACACTTTCACCCCGAGAATTATTAAGGTAGTCTCTGTTTACTTCGTGAAATTTAGATTCGGGAATTACATTCTACTTTTTCCTTTTCGTTTTTATCATAGTTCAGTAAAGTAGACGGGGAGGGGAATTCAAGAGTGTAAACTAGGGTTCTATCTACAAGACAAAATCCACATCGACCGGCCTATTCCTAGACTCAAGTCCTGGGTAAATCCTGTTCCTGAACCGAAGGATCCGGAACTAGATCCCAGAGATCCAATTAAGAAGTTTCTTACATCACTTTCCAGTCCAATCTCATAGTGGATTTGTCCGTCAACCCCAGGACGCCGTCGGGAAAGAACTTGACCAGAGTGAACAAGATGTCATTTTAATGGAAGGCAAGGTAACTTCCCACACCTCATCCCTCTCGAATTGATATTTATTTTTAAGTCTCTTCTTTTGTATATTAGTGGTTACAAAATGGTGGGTTTCTATTTGAGACAATGGCGACCCCTCATAAAATACGGTAACAAAAAAACGATAGATATATACAAAAATATTTAGCATAGATATTAAAACCTAAGAATTGTGTCGGTGGTTAACCGGAGTCCTTAGAATGAAGTACATTTCAATTGGTTCAGTATGTATCACTTAAATATTGAGAGTGTTTCCATTATTCTAAACAAAAAAAAAGGGAACCATATTGTGGATTCACCCTTAGAATATCGTATAACCTTCATAAATGGTAAAGAACTTAATAAATTAAAGAGTCTTCTTCTGATCCGGACATGAAAACAATATTGGTTAGCTAACTAAGAAGGTTTTTACTACTAGGTCATATACTTGCACTTGTACTTGACAATCTTCTTATACCCACCAACTATATTTAATCTGAATAAACTAATCGGTATGAGTAATACTTATAAACAAATTGTCATAAAACCAAATTTTACTAATCTTTACTATTTCAACGTGTGAAAAGGATTGTTGTCAACTATATATAAAAAGAGAGAGGAAGGGGAGAGAATAGGTGGGAGGACGGGCTGGTAGGGGGTAAAAAGTAGTTCGATAAGGTTATCTTTGACGATTCGTTTTGGGATTACAACGAAACCAGGAATGAAGAATGCCTCCGGTATAACCAAAAGACCTCCCTTAGACCGGTTCCGTCAGGTGGATGTACCTGGCTCAGAAGTTCGTCAAACACGTCCGGTACTAACTTGTGCCTGTACTTGAGAGTTCGTACATCAAGAAGTCTACGTGAAACAGACTTGATGGCATATATTTCCGTCGAGTCGAATCACGTTTTGAGAACTGATGACATATATTTCGTTTATTCGGTCGTCCACCACTTCTCCAGGTCTTACTGCACGTTTTTGATGAAAAAACCTCTTTGTTTGTTGAAATAACGTTCTTTATTTTATATCTAAATCTACCATTAAATCCATCTAAAATAAAAATGATACGGAATGGTTCATACTGGAATTTATTTCATCATGTTTGTACCTTAACGTGAATTGGTTTAGATACTACATACATTTTTCTAAAATTAAGGAGTCCCAAAATTAAATCCGATCATAAAAAAATCTAATGAATAAAATCCACTAAATAGGATGAAGTTATTAACATTATCCTGAAACCAATAAACTTACATTCAATATTCAACCGTGTAAGGATTCCCATAAATATGGATTACTATCATTGTACTTTTGACTTGTATTTTATCTTGCACGATTTAGAAAATACATAGAATTGAAACTTTTCCTTTGCGTTGTTATAAACTGAAATGCACGAGAAAATGAGACTATTATAATTTAATTCCGACTGAATACAAAATATTACTAATATCAAGTGTACTAATAAAAAATTTATCATATACACGTATGTATAAATAGTAATATACTTTATTTAAGATGGTAAAATTTAACAAAGAAACACTCAAAAATAGGTGGCTTTTCATTAGGACTCTTACATTAAATATTAGTAAAGTATTCACACGATCATTGTTTATAATTTTGACAAAACAAAGTGACTAAGGTCTTATAACTCGAGGGTGGTAAAGGTAGACTGTGACTAAACCCTTATTACTATAAATTAATAGAAGGTAGTGTTCTTCAGAGGTCCATTCGTCCCGTCCCGACTATGTCTACAAGTAGTCACAGTAGTTTTTTTTATCCGAGAAAGACTACGGTATAGGGACCGTCAGTCCTATCGATCAATAGAGGATCTGTGTTCTATGTTTTCTTGAGATTTTAAGTATACATCCGTTTACTGACACTATGAGTTCGATGGTCTGGAATTACAACCTGAAGGGTCCACCGTGATCACCATTTCTTGGACGGACGGTTACGTCCTCTGCATTCTCTGTACCCAAGTTAGGGACCCAGTCCTTCAAGAAGAGGACCTCCTCCCGTACCGTTGGGTGAGGTGACAAGAACGGACCTCTTAGGATACCTGTCTCCTCGGACCATCCGAAATCAGGTATCCCAGCGTTTCTCAACCTGTGCTGACTTCGCTGAATCGTGCGTCTGTGTCCTACCGTCGAGTGTGTAATGCAAACATAAGACTCTTCTTTTTCCGTCTTCCTCACCCCGGTCTGTGTAATTTTATGCTCTCTCTGGTACGACTCCTTAGATAGGATATCTTTTTGGTCGTGTCCATACATTTCTGACCGACGTCGAAACCTGTAAGTCCTATTGGATAAAGCATTCCCTTACCCGTTTAATACTGTGTAGGTGTACCATCTCGGTAGTTTTTATTACTCCACCGGGATATACATTATTAAATATTTCTATAAAGACTATCCAATAAATTAGATTTTGTTAAACTAAGTATATATATCCCAGTGTAATACTTTTTTACGTTTGTTTGAAACGCCGGTCAGGTTATATTTGTTTTTATTTTATATCGAGATGTACGTACGCTATCACACAAACAAAAACACACAATTAGTATTACTTTACTCGTAAAAATTCACGACTACACCTCCCAGTGTAAGAGGGGTCATAGAGGTGTGTGATTATACGAGACTCTTTCCTTCCGACATCAAATAAAGATGTAGGGTTCGTGAATGGTATAACGGACCTTGTCTCGTCCAGTTGTTATCGACTTATTGTCTCCAGACATATTCTTACTTTTATGATGGTACATTCGATCTAGAGACTAAACTTTTCAATTGAACTTCATATGAGACTTTAAGAAAGATCGGTAGAGGAGTCAAAGACGACCAATAATAGTAGTAATTTGTAAATAAGTTTCGGAGTGTCTCGTAACAAAATCTTTATCCCTATGTCTCCTATGTGACCGAAAGAAAAAGAAAGTAAAAACTGTGACAGGATGTGATGTGTAAAACAATGTAGAACTTGGGTCATGATTGTGTATATAAAACAATGTCTAGGAGGGGTCGACCAGGGGTTTTTCCGTGGAAGACGGACCACAGAAAACTCGGTCATCTAGTTCTGGTTCGTACCAAGTCAGACGAAGGTTTCTTTTCAAAATCAGAAACTAGTCTCTCGGTTCTCTACGTCCAAGACGAGACTACCTTCCCATGTAGAATGTATGTCTTGTCCTCGACCCCTCTCCTCTCCAAAAACGTTGGAGTAAGGTTTAGTCTTGTAGACAATTTCGTCACAGACAAAGGGGACGTCTGAAGTCACGGTTTTACCGTTATTTTTTAGAGTGACAACGAGACTTGGATTCTTTCACGACCAGTACTCCATTCGTGGACCGAAGAACCTTGAATTAAACCTCAGGTTTAATTCAAGTTAATTCAGGTTTAAACTCCGGTTTGACGTTCCAGTCCACTATTTCTTATGAATCCTTTATACGATAAAATTGATGTCAAGAGTGAATTTTCTCAGAAAGTCAGAATTGGAAAAGATGTTTGTCCGGTTGCATATGTTATCTTCGACCACAAAGAACAGGATTTTATACAAGATATTAGAACAGGATTGCTATATAACTATAGTTATAACTATGGATTTCTCCATTTTTAACAACATATAAACTAAAATAAGAAAATAAAGATTTATAAATATATACATCTTATATGTTATAAATATATAAAATAAAGAACTTATAAATATATAAGTTCCGGAACACTATTTTTTTCAAAAGTGAAACAGTGTACGTAATAGTTCGACACTTAATAAGTTGGCACGACAAATAGAGATAGGATTTTAATTCTCTTCGAAGAAGGTCAAGATAGGAAGTAGGTGAATTTACACCCTTAATGAAACTTTTTACATTGCCACTCTTAAACTGTTCTGATTAAATGGAGTGACTCATAGAGAAAATTTATTTCTGTCATTAAACCTGGTTCATTCTTTCTGAAGTGACAGTCAATTCTGGTACTGAGTCATAATTGAATAATGTCCTGTTGACAAATAAACACGGGAGATATCTCCCAACAGAAGGGGGCCTCAATCTATGACCATGGGTTTAAAACGTTCGTCATGTTACTAGTATAGATGTGGTAGACATGAAAGTCAAATAACACTTAATATAATAGTTCGTAAGTCATGGTCGACGTACACTTATCTGTGCGACAGTCTTATAATTATCTCGTCTTACTAGTGTTTTCTCGTAATGAGAAAATTTGACAGTTGAATGATTAACCAAAGACGTTTAAAATTTGTAGAATAGACGAAATGAGATGGATACCCGTCTATCGAAGTCTAAAAAAGGGGATAGAAAGGTCGGAGTTTTACCTTGTACGTATCACGAATTAAGGACCTGAGACTACCACCAAAAAAAAGGAAAATTACGGTATATCTTCACTAGGTCATACCGGAAACTTTGGAGATCCAAAAGAATGATCTTAATTTCCCTGAGACTTTTTATACTGTTTGTTATTTGATAGTATATACAAAAGTACTATACATAAGATCTTATATACTTATCTATAATATCTATATATTTATAGTTGTATGTTTCATTTTTACGGATTATAAAAGATATAAATGGATCTCGAGAAATATTAGTAATTGGTATCAAGGATGATAAAACACACACACACACACATTATTTCAAAATAATTTCATATTTCCTCTATCTTTTTCGAAGACTGTATCCGTAGTCTTCCCCCGTCTTTCTCACGGGGGGACGATCAGAAGTCGACCTACAATATGTCAGTGGTCGTCAGACAATTACTTTCTTTCCTTACAGAATTTTGAGTCTTACCGTGGTCCGGGGAGTGGGTATTCTACGTAAACCCCTATTAGAACCGTGGTTTACCAAGTAGAACCCGGTATTTTACTAATTGAACTTAGAACTTCTTCCCGTCTAGTGGTATGTTTATCAAAGTAAAGCACAGGTTGAGAAACGCTGGGGTACCTGATATCGGATAGTCCGAGGAGTCAGGTACCCTAAAAGGTCCGTTCTCATAACCTCACCCAACGGTAAAGGAAGAGGTGGATGATAAAAATTCTAGTAAAGAACCATTTCTTCAAACCCGAACTTAAGTCTCGTGTACTCCAACTAAGAACCGAGACGATAATTAAGTGGTAAACTGGACTTCCTTTAGTAAACAGGACAGGTCTGAAACTAAAGTAGATCTTTTACGTCTACCAATTTTCATATATATATCTACCTTTATAGTTACAATGTCTCAATAATACTCCTAATTTATTTATAATTATTGTACACTTTTATGGAATACTTGACACTGTCACGATATATATTTCATGATACAACGAAACTTTTCCACAAATGATAATCTTTGGTTTTGGTTTATTGTAAAATAATGATTATGTCGAAAGAGATAGATTTTGCGTAACCAAATCCATCCCCTTTTTCATGTACAACTAGAGACACCACTATAATTGGAACTAGGGAACCGACTCCACCACAGTCAGTCCTAAGTGGTGTCTCTTCAATGATTAAAAAGGAAACATTAACTAAGTCCTCACCCCACCCCTTCCCTCCTCCCGGATAAAACTCTGATACGTTTATAGGATAAACAAATTTAAAGAAAGATGAGTAACCACCTAGAATAGAGCGGACATCGTTCCATGACAACACAAGACTACCAGAAAAAGATAAAGAGTGTAAGGAAGATACAAACATTGACTTTAGGAATACTTTCTTTTACGACAGTGAAAAGAGGGGGTGACCGGGGTAAAGAAACAAATCCACAACTGTAGTCATATCTAAGTACTCATAACAAGAAACCGAACATTAATTTATAGTTATGATAGGAATAAAATAACAAGTTAAACAAAGTCAAACCCGTAAGACCTACCGAAGACACAGGGAAACTATACGGCAAAAAAAAAAAAAATTCACCCAACCGTGGTGGTCTACGAGAGCAGAGTAGAAAATAAAAGAGATGAGGTCAGGACCTTAGTCATGTCAAGAAGTTCCTCAGGACTAAAGAGAATAATTTCTTACTATAAATTTTTGGTTCTATGACCCTGAAGGGACCGTCAGGTCACCAATTCTGAAACGGAAGGTCACGTCCCCAACACCCAAGATAGGGGTCAGTCGTTCGATTCTGGGGTGTACGGAGTTTGACGGGGTGGCGGTTTTTTTTTTTTTTTTTTGGTTTTGTATTTTGTCTTTGTTATAACATTGTTTAAGTTATTTCTGAAATTTTTACCAGGTATGGTTTTTTTTTTTAGAATTTATTTTTTATTTTCAGTTCTAGACCTACATCTATACGAGTAACGATGTCCCTAGGGTAACGAATATCGGGAAAAGTTACCTCCATCCTTTTTTAATATACGTTTATATTACGTACGTGTACAGATATAAATAGATAGTAGATATTCATTTCCTCAGGTAGGTATGACTGTGGAGACTGAGGTTAAGTCGTTGTCTTACTTAAGGGTAAAGAGTAAACATTAAAGAAAGAGATTCAATCTTTGGACCGAGACTACCAGATATTATATAAATGAATAAATGACTTGTCATGTTTATTTTTATCTGTTTCAGTAAAGTCTTAAAGATTGGATGTGAGGCCACTTTTTAAATGAATTGAAGTGTCTCACACCAATACACTGAGTGAACATTATGTGAATCTAAGTAAACAGTACTAAACATAAGATAGAAAGAATGGTGTAGGACTACCTAAAAATTTTTATATTCAGGTACTCAAAATTGTTTACGTGTCTTAACATACAGGTGATGGGGTCAAGGGATAAGTTTGAATCATAGTGGACGGATTAAGGGGGTACTATGTATAATTATCTTTGGGTAAGAGAAGTAGGGGTGTCTGAGACCGTTGGTGGTTGGTCGATTATAAATAATCGACACGAAAGACTTCCGGTTTCTTTCCTTAATTAAATATCACTGAAAAGAAAAAAAAACGGTGCTGTGTACCGAATACCCTAGAATCAAAGAACTGGTCCCAGTTCCGTCACTTTACGGTTGAGGATTAGTAGCCCGGTGGACCCTTAAGGGATTCTGAAGCGGAAAGTTAGTGACTCAGTATGACAAATTCTTCGACACTTTTTGTATCGTTGTTTTTTCTTATCGTAGGTACTTTTTAATGACTCTTTTTTAATTTCCTTCATCCACTTGAAGTTTGAAGATCAAATATCCTTCAAGTCCCCAGTTTCCTTGTACAATTCTCTGGTTTACCCCCACGTTAGTCATTTTACTTCTTCAGTCCTTTGAATTGTTCAACGTGCCTTTTTTTTTGTTTTATCCCATTCTTTTGTTTAGTTGACGTTTTTACAGTAGATATTTTGAAATAAAAAAACGGTGTGGTACATCGAACACCCTGGACTCTTTGGACTGGCCTCTAACTTGGACACAGGAACCGTCAGTTTCACACCTCAGGTTGGGATTGTCACTAGGACACCAATATAAAAAATTTTGACGGGAATACAAGTCCCTATGTGTGACTTTGTAAACATCTACTTTATAGAGTGTAGACGAAGTTTTATTAGGTCACCCAGTACCGTCCCCCGTTCCCACCCCTCTACCCACCGTCATGTCTACTTTGTTCAAACTGGTCTCGACTGTCAACAACTTCCACCCATCACTGATATTCCCTCGAGTCACATGGTCAGATAAGACGCATGCAAAGTTTCCAGTTTGTCTTAGTTTCACCTTATGTAAGGTGATCCTTTATGAATGAGATTCTACTTATATTAGTTAATGATAGATGGTTTGGTGAAGTTTTAGGACGACTCTCATCAGTCATGTCGTTATGTAACGTTTGACAATTAGTTCGTCTTGTAAGGACCAAAAATGTCCACTGAGTAAGGAATTTCGTTACCTCCTATGTGACACCGTTGGTTGAACGGGTCAATATTTAAGTATCCGAGAAACAGTGTTTATGTCTGACCGGTTTAAGGTAAAATTTGGAGATTATTAAACATCTTAACAATGGAAATGTTAAGTAGGATAGGAATGGTTCAGTTGACTTGTTTCGTCCTTATTATAACATCGTGTCCCCGATTCGCCAGAGAAAGTAATCTTTGACATAGGGTGTCCTTACCGTAAACCGTTGTCTATTATGTTCTTCGTTAAATGATATCAAACAAGATTTCATCATAAAAAAAGAACGTCTTGTCATTTAAGTCCCCTTCTGTCAACGACCGCGACCAATTTGTAGAATTCTTACACTTCCAGATCCAGAAATTAAGAGAACCTGAAAAGGAGTAACATTTTTTATCGACGGAATCGAGGTCAATAGGGTAGACACAAGGTCCCTTCTTTCACCTTCCCTATATCTTATTTTCTGGGTTCTGTCTACTAAGACAAAAAATAGACTTTTCTTATCGAAAAGGTCTTAGGGACATTCTCTAAAGATAAATGTACAGTAATTAGTCTTGGTCCGGTTTACCTAGGACTATTCGGGTTTGACTCTCCCTTTTATTTCGAAAATCTCGAGCTGTATAAAGATAAGGGGACTTTTGACCCGAGAACATTCTCATCTCGTACTTATGACTCAACCACTGATTGGTACATAAGATGGTTTGGGTAAATTGGGTTCCAGAAGTTTTACAGTCTAAAAATTTTAAAGTTTCTACTGGTATGGAGGAGAGACCCAAAACTTATTTTGACTCTTCTGTCCATCCAAGTCTAATGGATGAAATAATCACCAATTCTGTCTAATTTCTTGTATTGAACCCAATTCTATTCTTAATTACGAAAAGAAGGGGGCTTCGTGTGAATCTTGTTTGAATACCCTTATCTCGTGAGAAAGAGTCAGGTACCTAGTGTTTATCTTCTCCTTCAGTATCCGACCTCCTGGAGAATCTTCTACGGAGATTCCTTACAGTTGTCTTGTCAGAAGGAACCCCTCTATTTTGCCGGTCCGGAAAAGATGGGAGTTATAGACTACTTTCACAAACAACAAGTCAGGACAGACTGTAAAATACTGGGTTACCTGACATCGGGTGGTCCGAGGAGACAGATACCCTAGAGGGTCAGTTCTTATGACCTCACCTAACGGTAAAGGAAGAGGTCACCTAGAAAGGTTGGGTCCCTAGTTTGAGGACGTAACGTTCACCTAAGAAATGATAGACTCGGTGGTCCCTTAGGGTTATCGATTATAAAATACCTGGGTTCGTCCTTATACCTCTCTCCTTCTCTATGGGATGGGGATATACTCTCTCTTATAAATCCAAAAGTAAAAGTCCCTATGAGGGACTCTCAATAGTAAAATACTCTTGTGACTCATTTCCAACCGTCGGATAATATTTTTATACTAATCCTTTAAATTCGTGTAATAAAGAATGACTTTCTATTTAGACTTCATTTAGTGTCATTCTAGGACCAAATTTATTTAGACGAAGAGTCATACAAGATTCGTCTCATAAACCAAAAAGATTCAACCCACGGTTGTTCTTGTAGATGTGTACCTGAAATAGTTACAATGGGTTTTCTTCATATTTATCTGTGTCTTCTATTGAGGGTTTCCCTTTTGATGTCGAATTACTTACCCTCTTTGACCTAATCTCCACTCCGACTGATCGTCATTCCTCATTTATGTTTTCACTCTTCTATTAATTCTGTCAACATTTCGGGACAAGAGTACTCCAACTAAAATACACAGTTTAACTGACCCAATATGTCCACACCCATAAACGGAATTGTAACGAGGACCCACACAGACACTTCTACAAAGTTTACTCTAATTGTAAACTCAACCACCTGACTCATTCCGTCTAACGGGACAGGTCAAACCCACCCGTGGCAGGTTAGACAGCTCCCAGACTTGTCTTTTTTCATCTATTTCTGTTCTCAAACGAGACACTTGACCTGACTAACTATGCGTGACTAGAAGACGGGAGTCTGACCTTGAAGGTTGGTAGTCAAGGGAGTCAAGAGACCTGAACCTGAAGGTGACAACTAAGGACCCGAAACCCGAGTCAACTCTTGAAAGAACCCAGAGATAGAACGTCTTCCAACTAGTAAAGACCGATAGACAGAAATATTAAGACACTCGGTTAAGTAATATTATGTAGAGAAACATATACATTTATAGAAAATCACCAAGACAAAGAAATCGATTGTGACTATGTCAAAGGGTTCTTTCTACTCACCAAAAGAAAATGGATGTTTACGTAATTCTAAGTGTAGTCGGTTTAGGGAGTCCACTGTAAACGATAAAGGCCAATCCTTTTTGTTTTTCGTTAACAGTATTCGAAATAGACACATGTCAATTCCCCTTTTATGGGTTATTTTTGTTTACACTCTGGGACCGAGTTTAGAATTTTGACGTCTTACTTTATGTGTAAGTCTAACATGTTCGACATCTAGTCAGACACTACGTCTCCGAATAACCCGTTTTCGTCGTCGGCTCCCTTGTAATTGGCCGGGTACCCAGCTGTGTTTTGGCTCCGGTGACAGAACCTTCAAGAACAGTGAACGGAAACATATAAAATAAAACCGAAGAAACAACAAATCAGTGGTTCAACGCAGACTGAGAAGGCTGGGGTACCTGAGATCCATCGGGTAGTCCGAGGAGACAGGTACCTTAAAGGGTCAGTTCTTACGATTTCATCCAACGATAAAGGAAGAGGTCCCTAGCTTGGACCCAGAGGCCGTGACGTCTGTCTAAGATATGACAGACTCGGTGATCACTTCGAGAAACATTTGATTTAGAGTATAATATATGATTGAATTGAGTTTTATATCCTTTATGTGTCTTGAAATTTTGAAAATGAATCCCCTTTCTGACTAAGTCTATTTACCTTGTGATGGTACCAGGACGTGTCTTTTAAATTTTTTTTTACGTTTTAAAGAGAAGGAAGAGTTTTCATGTGGAGAACAAAATACTTAGATGGTACTTGAAAGTGTAATTTATTTCTGGTTATAATCTGTATTAGAAAACAACAAAATTAACCGTACAGAGGTCTTTACAGACAACAACTTCTATGTTTTAAGAAGGAGTTGTATTATTCGTTTCAGGTAAAATCCAAAAGTCCTTACTGATAACACAATAATTTCCAATAAGACTATGTAACCAGTAGACTACGTTTCTCGACTGAGTAACCTTTTCTGAGACTACGACCCTTTCTAACTCCCGTCCTCTTCCCCTACCGTCTCCTACTCTACCAACCTACTGTAATGACTGAGTTACCTGTACCCAAACCCACCTGAGGCCCTCAACCACCTGTCCCTCCGGACCTCACGACACCAAGTACCCCAGCGTTTCTCAACCTGTACTGGTTCGTTGACTTAACTTGACTAAGACTATAATACCTTCTGGTACACTTAAAACAGATGATTTGTGTAATAATGTAAAGTGTTATGATTTGGTAGGAACGAACTGGTTAGATCAACATCATTTTGTTTTGTGCGACATTTTATATTAAAGAGATAATCGAGTGAATGTCAAAGGATATATTTGAGTAATTAAAGAAATTTGTTTGGGGGTTTAAAGTGTTTTAGAATTCGAAATTTTCTATAGTTTAACCCTTAAGGGGTCGTCAGGTCACCAATCGTAGGACACGAAAGTGACAACTGCCGAACCCAAACTAGGGACCAACCCCGTAATTCTTGAGTGTTTGGTTCATCACACCGGTTTTCCCTTTTTTTGGGTGGAGTTTTGCATTTTTGTCTTCCGTTAGGAAAAATATTATGGTGTACGGACCATTTCGGACGGGAACTTTTGGTTTCCCCTGTCCTGTTCCTCCTTTCAAGATGTCAGGTTGACCGGTCGAAGTGAAGCTTGGGTCAATGAAGATTGTAGACCTCTACTCCCACTACGGATGACCGATAGGTTATCCTTCTTTTGGTAGACAACAGGGGACCCATCGGGTCGGTTAGTCTTTGACATCAATGGGTTGGTTACTCTCCGGAGAAGGACGTTTTCTAAGACGAATAATGACGGGGAGCGGTCCGGAGGGACGGAGGGAGGGGGTGCGGGATGGTTTTTTCCGGACGAAGGACCAAGAGACCTCAACGGACACGAGCCGGTCAAACGACGGTTTAACGTTAAGACCCATAAGAGTTTCAGTGACACGACTATGTTATTGACCGATAATAATTTCAACTGTTTAAGTTAGGTCATGGGTGATCCAAATCGGAATATAAATTTGACACAGGGGTCTGACCAAAGTGTGATGTTTGGAACTTTGTGATTTTAAGTGTTTTATTCTGTGTCAATTCCCTGAAGACTTTGAGGTCATGAAACCGGTGGAGTACGCTTCTCAACTGAGTAACCTTTTCTGAGACTACGACCCTCCCTAACCCCCGTCCTCCTCTTCCCCTGCTGTCTCCTACTCTACCGACCTACCGTAGTGGTTGCGCTACCTGTACTTACACTCACTTGAGGCCCTCAACCACTACCTGTCCCTCCGGACCGCACGACGCTAAGTACCCCAGCGTTTCTCAACCTGTGCTGACTCGCTGACTTGACTTGACTTCCCTGAAGAGTCCACCAGGTCACCAATCCTGAGGGGCGAAGGTGACGTCTCCCGTGTCAAAACTGAGGGACCAGCCCTTTCATTCTGGGATGTACAGTACACCGAGTCGGTTTTTTTAATTTTTCATTTTTCCGTGTCAATTTTGTAAAAAAAACAATAACCGTAAACTGAATTTTACTCGAAGGTCAAAAGTTTTGTCTGTTCTATTATGTTTCATAATAGTCTCACAAGTGTCAAACGTTAACACACACAAAGGGAAAGTCGGACAATCACGCCACTCCAGTCCTCCGCGTACAAATAAGTGTTGAACTCGAAATGACAAGCAGGGGAGGAACTACTTGTGACCCAGGGAAACGGAAGACGAACGTAAGTTGATTATCCGAGTTTTTGTCTCCTACCTTTTCGTGCTCTACGTGTGTGTGTGTGTACGGTGGGTGTTTACGACGACGAGAGAGTTAAATGGACTGAAGGGTCTTCGTCATTTGATCGAAATATTCTTTGATACATGACTCTGCAACAAGAAATCCCAAAGGGACTACCGAGTCACCATTTCTTGGACGGACGGTTACGTCTTCTGTACCCAAACTAGGGACACAGTATTTCTAAGGGATCTCTTCCTTTACCGTTGGGTCAGGTCATAAGAACACCCCTCTAGGGTGCCTGTCTCTCCGGACCCCGACCGTGTCCTCCGTATATGTTGAACCACTGATTTTGTAAAAAGAGATTTAGATTAGATAATTTTGTTAAGTTATTTAGGAATAATTACTATCCTTTCTTAGGTCAAAACGACCGTTTATTCAGTCAACGGAAAAAAAGTAAGAATTTCTTGATGAACATTTTCATAAACCATGTCCTCGGTTACTATCCATATAATGTGTAAATGTTCAGAGTTGTGACGAATATTGTCTATTAGATCACTTGTGACAAATGTCAAAGTTACGTCTCTTACATTTTGTCTGAAGGGACCACCAGGTCACCAATTCTGAGACACGAAGTTTACGTTACCTGTACCCAAACTAGGGATCAGCCCCTTGATCCTAGGGTGTTTAACAGACCGTTGGGGGGTTTTTTTTGGGGTAATTGTTACTGCTGTTTTAGTTGCTGAGGACTTAATCTACTCGTAGTGGAAAATGATTCTTTGTAGAGGTACCTGGTTTTGAGTCCTTTTCCTCTTAGTTAAAATCTGGAGTAAGGTGTCCTGGAGTCAAAGACTGCATAGTTTTTTCTGAATAAAATGCACATCCTTCTAAGGTGTCTTTCCTTAGTTCCATTTTGTTTTGTGCGGTCACGTACACTTTATTTTTCCATATATAAGATGTATGTAAGTACTTTCTTTATGAAATCAAGTTTTTTAATTTTCGGACTAGATTCTAACCTTAATGACATCCTGCTGGATCATCATTACGAATCGAGAATGACACAACTATAGTTCATATGTGTGTACTTGAAATTTTTGAATTATACTATATTAGTTGTCTGTTTACACAATGTAAATACAAATAATTTTTGACGATGTTTGTTTGTTTCGGACATGTTTTTTGAACGTTGTAGGTGGGGACATCTTGAACATTCGAGGTCGTTGTAATAGCGAATCCTGAAGTGTAAGGGGACGGAACCGGAGTATCAGAAGGAGACAGTGCATAGGCAGAAGGACGGGGTGGACGGTATTTGTTTTGGTCCTGTTTTTTGTAGGGTATTAAGAATAGTGAGACTTTGTCATTAGCGTTTTCTGTAATAGTGAGTCCCGGAGGGAGAAAGAGACGGAACCGGTGCGGGAGAAGGAACCGACGGTATTTAATTTGAATTTTTTGTATTTTTTTTTGTATGGCATTAGGAATGATGAAAGAACCCTCTGTAATAGCGGATCCTGGGGGAGAAGGAGACGGAGACGGAGCCGGAGCAGGAGAAGGAGCCGGAGCCGGAGAAGGACGTTGACTCCCTTCTCTTTTTGTTTCATTCCATTTAAGAGAAGACACGACTACACTGGACCGGTGACGGTTGTCGTGGATGTCATTTCTTTTGAAATTGAGTCGAAGAGAGTTTACATTGGAGTCTCAGTGGAGAAGGCTATGAAATAGTATGCCTTGGTTCTTGACGACCGAATTATGGAATTATAAACAAAGTAAACTGAAATAAATAACTCTTTAAGTAGTTCCAAATTTTATAAAAAAGAAACATAGTACGGAGTTTAAGTGGTGTTTTACTTTGTGTTTACTAGACTTGAAGTGCATTCTACTTTCTCTAAAGTATGATTACCTTGTCTTTGTGATACACGGTCAAAACGATGACTTCTCTTAGGTTCATTCAATTAAGTGTAATTCTTTCAAATTCTATGTAACGTAGTTTATTGTTGGAGCACTAAAAAGACTTAGAATTCAGCAGACTGGGTTAGTATTAAATCATGAAATTATGTCATTGTTATAGGGACAATGGACCAGTAGGATCGAGACTCGAAGGATAAAAGTCCATAGATACTTACAAGAATTTTGGGACTGTAAAGATGAGTAGCAAACCTCAGAATAGTAAGTTTCGTTGTCTCATTTAGATCGTGAAGAGAACTTTGTTCCGTCTAATTGGTGTGAATAGAGGGTAAGCGAGACTCCAAGATAAGTGCTATCTTTTCTTTCTTTTTGCCGTTTATAGGTACCTCGTTCCCGTGTCTTTTTTACGTCGTCAAATTTGTAGAGTTGTTTAAAGATTCAGTCTTTTGTCTGACTCTTGTTGTTTAAAAATCATTTCCTTCTTATCGGAGTTTTTCTGGATCCTGGAATCTTCGGTTCGCATTCCACTCCGTCCTCCGACTTCTGTACCCCCTCTCCGACTGTTGGGAACACACCCCGTCGTCTGACCGATCGGGAGAAGGATAGGACGTTGCGACTACGGATAAAGGGACTGTCCATCCGTCCTTTTCTTTCTCTTTTAATTGGATTTCTGAAACTTCGTCTTTCCCAAACCTAAACTTTTGTCAACGTTTCACCTACCGTCGTTTTCAGTGGCTCGGTCTCCCTGCTTCTCTCCCTAGTTCAGTCACAAAAAGCTCGATACACCATGTCGGACTTGCCAAAAAAAAAAAAATTTGACTTTCTCTTATCCTGTCCTTTGAATTCCCGTAGACGTACATATTTCTGATTTGTCAAGAAACACTTTGAAACTTACTTATCCAGTACTACGTTTTTCACCTAAAGAATCACACCCACCCTCCTTTTCAGAGTTTTAGTAACACGATTCAAGTCATAGTCAGGGAAAGAGGACAGGACGAGGACGCTACGACCAACGGTCTGTGTAGAGGGTACACTGATGTTAGAAAAAGACTCTTTTGGTCAAGGTCTTTTCTAAAGGTGTAGGATTTTAGACCCCAACGGAGCCACCTCTTCGTTTAAATGAAACTTAGGTGGTCGCTTCCTCAGGTCGGAGGGAAGGGTCTTCAAGAGAAAGGTCCCAGGAAGAATTTGGTACCTACCGGTTTCACGTTCTATGATGTCAATTGTGGAAGTTGTATTTCTCGTATAATTCTCCAATTTATTTTTCTCTTTGGTCTCTTTTGTTGTGGTTCAAATCTTATTTTCTGTCTCTCTTTTCATTCTCTTCTCTGAGTCAGTCAGTCTTTTGAGTTAATAATTCTTAAGGTCCTTCTTTCTTGTCTTATTCGTTTTGTCTTCTTTAAATAGTTTCCATGTGTTCATTTAAAGAATCGAGATTTTATGTTCTTATAGGTATGACTTTCCCGGGTGGTTCATGGGTCTTGTTACTTTACCTGTTTTTCGATTCAGTAATTCCTTAAAGTCTTATCGTCCTTATTTCCCAAGTATGGGTTTGCAAGGGTTCACACGTCCCTTACCCCTTGGTCCGGTACGTGTTTCCTGGTCGTCCATTCTTGTTTGTTGTGACCAGAAAACTTATCGTTATGGTCCTTGGTATTCTTTGTCGTCCACATGAGTATACTGTTCATATCCGTTAATTTTCGTTGGTTGGTTGGACACAACAACCGTCTATATTTGTATAAAACTTATCACCTAATCCAATATTTATATGGTATGTGTTTTTACAAATATTAGGAAGTTTGAATGGTCGAAGGGAAAAGAATCTAAAGTGGAAACCAAGGTGTAGGTGCTCGTCACATAGGTCTCCATTCGACAGACCGTCTTATTTTATGGCTTACAATAAAGGAGCTTATGAGTCACAAAGGTCGACATGTCCAAGAGACAAGAAGTCCCAGTAAAAGTGACGAAATTCTACACATAAGTATGACTGCAGATGTGGACCTCCCTTTTTTCTCCCGTTAATAATCGTATTTTTCCTTCCGTTGGCTAAATAGATAGTCCGGTGTCAACCATGATATAATCTAAATACTCGAGATACAAGGTCCTTACCATGCGATTCCGTAAGATCAAATTAGGAGTTACAGGGACACCATCTACCATACTAATAGGGATAACACTTCTGATTTTATATGTCGGTCCTATATTCTTTGTATTGTCACCAACAGTCACTCCCCTCTCTTGACCTAAAAATGATCTAAAACGAGGGGGTTAATTGATGTAAAAATAATTCACGGATGACAGACACTCCGCCTAGAACGTGACATGATGAAAACAGAAGAAGGTGGTGACATAAAATTTAAGCACTTTTCGTCCTTTTTGTGAGTCGGAGGAGGTGTTGTACATTGTGTTTCGAGTCTTCACTTTGACTTTCAGCGAGTCAGGACAGACTGAGGCTTTGGGGTCCCTGATAGGTCAAGTACCTTAAGAGGTCCGGTCTTATGACCTGATCCATCGGAAAGGGAAGAGGTCGTCTAGAAGGGTTGGGTCCTTAGCTTGGTCCCAGAGGACGTAGCGTCCGCCTAATAAATAATTGACTCGATCTCGTCTGATTTAGTAACAAATTTTAGTGTCTTAAAATTGTCGTTTTAATATGAAGGAATCTATGCTAGTGATACATAGTTTTGGAATATGATGTACCTGAAGGAAAGTGTCGTTAACCACAACTTTTCAAGATCCTTTGAGTGTTTTTAGTGGTTAATACATTTATAAAGTCTCTCATCTTACCCCGGTAGACGATTCTGTCGTAAAAGAAAGTAGTTAAGAAAATTTTTTAGACGGGAAACCGCCCACACACACACACACACACAAACACGTTGTAGATGATAGTCACTTCTTAGTATCACCGAAATTTATATTTTGATGTATAGTTTGTAGATTGTAGTGATTTTGTCTCTGTAGATTCTTTTTTTCTGTTTCTTTTATGAGTCTTGACAATACGAATCCATTTTAATACCAAGGAGTAGTGGGGGAGGGGTAAAGGATACATACAAAATGGGTTCTATTAGTCTATACCTTTGGGATAGGAGATAGAAGTTTCTGAAATGGTAACTTGTGCCCTGTGTTTTAAGATTATTTTCATTATACACAAAACCTTCTACATTGTGAGGTCCCCCGTGTATGTCCGTTTTCACCTTTTCCGTATTTAGTTCTTTTGTCACCAATGTGTATCCTATTGGACTTAGGTCAGACCATAATCGTGTTCTCGAATTCCCCTCTGTGTACATTCTTCCACGTACATTATGAGGTCTGTTTTCCGTACTCTAAACATGATTTATTTACAATAATTGGTTTGTTTCTTAAGACCGGACGTCCAGTTTCTCTGTCCCCCCTTTTTTCACAATATTTGAGTCAGGTTGGAGGTATGGACACTAACAAGGTACCTGGACACAAGGTAAGAAATTAAGTTACCAATGTCAAAGCACTGAGTTAAAGTAGTTTTTAGATATTTCTGTACATTCTTATTTGTCGTTCAAAAATGAAAATGATGAGGTTTTTGCGCAAATACTTCAGTTTCACTTTAAAGATCTACATCTTTTGCACGAGACCTACGACAGACGTGGGTAAGGGCAATTGTCACACGTAATATTAAGGGGATCAACATATCTTTCCCCGGAGTTATTGTTAAGTGACTTATCAGTAGGTAAGGAGTGAAGTGGATAAGACGAGAGGTTGAATACTTTGTTACGTCTCCTTTAACTTCTCAAGTGTCTAAGTGTTGGTGTAGATCCTTTCACTTGTTATCAGGGTGTCATACTAGATTATACGTTGAGTATAAGTTCTAACGACCGCATATCATATCATACATGAGACATATGAGATGGTGTCGTAGGTCGTGTTGACATCCTAAGGGTGTTGACCTCCTAAGGGATACAGGGGTGTCCCTCTTAGGTGAACTCCCCACCCTAGTCCTCGAAATATAGATTAGGACCTAACATTGTTCGTGATTCTCAACCGTTTTTACAAAGGTGCTAATTTCCCTTCAGTCGGAATTTTTACATTGAAAAATTCTCCATATCTGTCGGTAGTTTTTTCCCCTTTGATGAACTAGAACATATTTTCGTTCAGAGTTTGGACGAGAGTATATTTCTTTTTGGGTTCACAATTTAGGAAAGGGAAAGGTATAAACGACAGTTCCTTTTTTTCAGAGAGAATTACTTGACTTAGGTTTATGTAAAATAGGTCAAGTTCCTATAAAGAAACTATTTATTATGTACGGCAAGATATAATGGACCATGACGGACACGAACCATTACTCATAATTGTCACTGGTTCTGATTCGGGGGTTCCTCAAGTTTGAGATCCTCTTCTTCCCTGTGTATTTCATTAAAAAATTCCATTGATGTATTTAAAGTTCGTGATACCTCTATGCGTGTCCAAAAACAACAACAACAACAAAAAAATAGTACTTATATTACATCGTACTCATCCTTCCTTAGTCTAGAATCACCTGAAGATTGTTCTTCAGACTTTCCGACGATTATATACGTCGTTCTCTCTATTTTCGTTTCTGTGTTATTCTTTATCGTGTTACATGTGTCTTTGATATACATAATGACGACTTTATAATTCAGGTTCTTTTACTCATCTCTTCTCAACGGAAAGTCCCCTACGGGGTCGAGACAATTTCTCAAGAGGATGCTCTTGTTGTCTTCCCAAAAGTAGTTACCTCACTTCGTAGTGTAATCTACTGTTTCATCCACAGAAGACCCCAACCTGTGCTGACTTCACTGAATCGTCGTCGTCGTCGTATGTGAAAAGTTTTAACCCTTTACTACGATTTAAAGTGACATACTCTGTAAATGGAAAATTCTTCACTCTAAATTTTTGGACCCACCCCTTTTTTCCTTCAGACTTGTCGAATCACCATAGTACCTTCACCGTCCCTCCCAAGTACCTCCCGTCCTCTTTCTTTGTGATGGTAGGTTCGGTCCTTGGTTTGTTTAATTTTAATAAAAGACTATTTAGAAAGTGATAGACTTAAGGGAGACGAATGACTTAAAGTCTATGAGTCTATTATGAATTTATAAGTCCATTTTACCCTAGGAAGTCATATGGTGACTTTACCGTAGGTTTCGGTGTGATAATTTAATTTTTTAGTTTCTTTTGTCTTATCACTTTCTGTGAAGAATCCATGAATTTAGACGGTTTTGGACCGTTAAATAGTCTAATAATCCTAGTAGTTCTCCTTATTCAGTACCTACTGAGGGTCCAAAAACTAGTCCCACTGTCATTTTATTATTACTACAGTGGTTGACTCTACGACTTTCTTCAGTTGGTTTAGACGTTCGGTGAATGTGTTTATTGGTAAAAAAGACCACGTTTTATGTAAGAAGTCCATAATCTTTAAAACAAAGATATCAGATTCTGTGGCTTATCCTAAGTCATGTAAGTAATTTTAAATATCTTTATGAGACAGGGACAGTGTGTCTGACAGAAATTTACTCTGTTTGACTAAAGTTTCTCATTATGTATTTTGAATTGATGTCTAAGTCCAACCGTCCATAACTGATGTGTGGTCAATATAGAGTTATTTTGACCTTCCTTTTGTTACATGTTTTTCAACTGGAATTTACGTGAGAGATTTTACGGTGGGACTTACTCGTAAAAATATACGATAAAGTTTACATGATCTTTGATAGATGAACAGACGGAAGTGGTGTTTTGTATTTTGAGGTCCTTCCGTCCCTGGGACGGACCTTTTTTTTTTTTTAGGTAATACTTGCATGTCACATTGTCCACCGGTTTTTGATCAGCTGTGACTGTTAGGAACTGACTTGTCTGTCATTTGATCGATTCAATCAAATATTGACGGACGATTCTATCTTTGAATCAATAGTCTTTGGAGACGAAGATACAAGGTGGAGAGTCAGAGTTCGTTTTGGTGGTTTGGATTAGATAAACGTCCCTCATGTCTTACTTAATGAAGTTAGTTATTCGTGCAGAAGTCATACGTTTTGATTGGCCGGTTTAAATTTGTGTCTATGTTTGGTCTTCTTTAGAGCTCATAGACACATTAATCAGTTTTTTATGTCGTTTGTCTAAGAAGGATTTAGTTTTCGAATGAGATGTCCCTTAATTACGTCTGACATATTGAATCTCAGATCCCTCATTGTTGTTCTCCCCTTTTTGTGATTCTTTTGTTGAATGCTTTAGTTTTTTCAGACTGAAAAAACTAACTTTGTAAACCCTTAACCCAATGTAATAAAGAATTATTTGGAGACGACGTACGACTCTGCTTCGTCTTTTCATTGGGTATGATCTCGTGTTCAAGCTGCGGTTAGTTTCAGATGGCTGAAAGTGGGTCTCAATTCTCGAACCCTCGGACCGCGACGTGGAGATGCCGGAGATACTGAGATCCACCCTTGTGGGCCAGACCGGAAATAAAGGTGGAGATCCTTCTGTCCGTCCTGGGGCCGTGCTCGGTCAGACTTCGGGTCCGGGCTCGCGGACGCCCCCGCGCCCGGTCTGGGCCGACGTCACCGCCCGCGGCCTCCGGCAACCGTCCGGCGCGCGCGTGCGCCGAAAGCGCGGAGGACGTAGCCATCGTCGGGCCGGAGGGCGAGGCCCGGGGCTAGCCGGGAGGGCTCCGGGGTGAGG
Organism: Capra ibex; assembly: GCA_006410555.1. NCBI lineage: Eukaryota > Metazoa > Chordata > Mammalia > Artiodactyla > Bovidae > Capra > Capra ibex. The sequence goes on from SJYO01013871.1 coordinate 33,063,758, forward strand.
CGAGTCAGTGGAGGAGTGGAGTGCTCGAAGTAGGATTTCCGCGGCAGTGGGAAAGGCGGGCTATCATGTGCTTTAGGCTGGTGGCTCTCGGCTCCAACCCGCATACTTACCGGCCTTTGTGAATGAGAGCCCCTAGGCTGCATCTCTGGCGCGGCTCGCGTCCCTGCGTGCCGCCTTTGCGACGCCGGCACGAACCCGAAAAGGGAAGGCCGACGCGCTTCGCGGTGCCGCCGGGGACCGCCAACCTCCACACGGAGCGTTGACGACTCCCACAAATCCCGCCCAAATCCTCTGAAAGTCATACCTCTAAACTCCTCTAATGTAGGGGAATTGCCCGTCCCGTCCCGAGGCACATAATACGTCGTGGTCTAAATGAGCAATTACTTTCAATCAAGACCCTCTTCAGGTCTCCCAATACGATTAAGACAAGGTTGTCGTCCTTGAAGTTGTAACGAAATACACGGACTTCTTTTAGTGTGTTAAATTGACTAATATTATATTGATTACCTATGAAAGAGGAAATCAGGTCCACTAGAGGTTTTGATCTCGAAATTAAACATAGAGGTCGAACCTGAAGTAGGGACCAGTAGTCTTAAGGACTTATAACACTCCGTAACGAGTAGATTGTAGTTACAGTAGACCTCCTTTACAATCTTACTTTAAGACAGTCGTACCCCAGACTTTAAGACGTGAAGATTGTTCGGAAAAATAAAAAATAAAAATAAATAAATAAAAATGATTGTTCGGAAGTCAACTACTTCTACGGGGATCAGGTACCTAGAGTTAAACTCATCGTTCTGACATTACCTGAATACACACGATGGAAGAGTTGTAGATAGGGGGCAGAAGGGTTGTCGAGGATTATTAGAGGACCGCTAGGTTACACCTGGTTTACCGGTAGTAAAAACAAAAATAAAAGATCGAACTTTTAAAAATTCTTAAAAATGAGAGAGTATCATATTTTGGCAGTTCTCAGGACTTTATTTCAGTCGTTCTTACCTCCTTGTTTCTTTTTCGGAAATAAACGACGATCGATCTCCCAGTCAGACTTTTACTCTGAGGAGACAGAAGAACCTCAATCGACTCCAAAAAATACAATGTTTACCGAAGGGACCACGACGTCTCCAATTTCGTAGACGGACGTTACGCCCTCTGGACCCAATCTAGGGACCCTGTCCTTCTAGGGGACCTCTTCCTTTACCGTTGGGTGAGGTCATAAGAACGGACCTCTTAGGGTACCTGTCTCCTCAGACCACCCGAAGTCAGACACCCCAGCGTTTCTCAGCCTGTGCTGAATCGCTGAAGTGAAAGTGAAACATACAATGTTCATAAATCTAACCGGTACTCTTTTCTTATTCCTTTACTCTTACGTTGGTCACCCCGTTATGTCGACAAGGTAATTAAAAATCTCCGCCTACAGAATTACTATTCCCGAAGGGACCACCGAGTCACCATTTTTTCTTAAGTAGACAGTTACGTCCTCCGAGACCAAGGTAGGGACCCACCCCTTCTAGGGGACCTCTTCCTTTACCGTTGGGTGAAGTCATAAGAACGGACCCTTTGGGGTACTTGTCACCTCGGACCTTCGGATGTCAGAAACCAACGTCTCAGTCTGTACTGAATCGTTGACTTGTAATCGTCGTACGTTTGGGGGTGGTTTAAGTGAATACGTTTAGAAGTGGTTGTGATTAACAGTGGTTAGAAAAATACCTGTTAAACTATCCCCTTTTTAATCTGGTTGTCCGATGTCAGGTACCCCAACGTTTTCTCCATCTGTACTGAATCGTTGATTTATTGTTAATTAAACAATACATAGTTTTTATTTATGTATACCAAAATATACCACATTGGAAACATTCCTAAGGGTACAAGGACTAACACCGGTTGTGTTTATGTCACTTATCTGTTGACTCTTCGTCTCCGAGACCTTGAAGGGACCACTAGGTCAGCAATTCTGAGGTACGAGGGTATCGTTCCCAGTCCCTTGATCTGGAGGGTACGTCGTCGTTTTTCTAGGGTGTACGACGTTGCTTCTGGGTCGTACCGGTTTATTTATAGAAAAAGTTTTTTGTTTTCGGTTAAAACCCCCTTACCTTTGAACATTTATACCAAACACATCCACACATACAGTCTTGAATTAAATAATGTCTATTTCACCAAATGTGTGTTTTTTTTAAGGTGGTTAACAGAACTGTTAGACTTCCACTTCCATTTACATAATTATTCAGTCTATAAAATAGTCATCATCTATTGGTCGAAATTGGTCCAACCGTCAGATGAGGGACCGTAATTCCCGTGTCTAGGAGACGAATCACCTTTTAGGTACGGATTTAATCTCGAGGGGTAGGTATAGAACCCAGGATGTTGGAGGGTTGTTAGTCAACTAATACTGACAAATGAGAACATAAATGATGACTTTTTTTTTTTTTTAGGGGCATATTTACCCACACAAATTTGAACACAACTGGTTCCCTGTTTACTGACACAGTTCCTAACCCCTACACCCCCACTCCCCGCCGTCTGTCCAAAAGCGGTTAATAGTCTTCTATACCACCACCCGGTTACCGAAGTGGGTGGTTCTCGAGAGTAAAACCAAAAATTTGGTATCGTGGAGAGGTCTGATTTGACTGTCCGTCGAGATATTTCAAAATACCTTCTACTACTTTTTTTTTAGTCCAAAGTGGTTGAATTCTCCCATATAACCCCACCTGAACCGAAGTTTTTTCCTCCCGTCATTCTTGGTACCCCTCTTAGGTGAAAACTAGTGGAGAAGTCTAAGAGTTTCCGTTCTCCTGAGTAAATGGATAGGAGTGTCAGGATGTTTATTCGTTTCTCTTCGTCTCTCCCGCACAAGTTTTCGTCACAGCTTAGTTCTTAGGATCCTAGGACCTAAGTTAGAAACCTCCGGAAACAGAGTTGTGTGCGGCACTGATTTAAATCACCTTGAAGGATGTTAAAGAACAGTTGAGAACACGAGACTACGGGTTCCTCATTTCACACGTTTCTTTGCGACTTCGGGACGTAAAACCCCTCTGCGACCTCTCGTTACGGCCCTTCCTCCCTCTTGCCTAGTCAGCGGAGGGGAAAAAACATGTGACCGAGCACACCTTCTACTCTCCATAGACTTGACCTTCAGCGTCTCTCGTCATGGACGTTGGTTGTCTTCTTGGCGACCGCTGCCTAGAAGTTCTGTTTGGAGGTGGCGACCCCCGCACCCACCGAAATAAGGCTCTGCTGGGCCCCCTTTGTTCCCTTCGCCGACGGCCAGCCCATGTTCCGCGGGTGGGCACCTCCGCGCGTGCGCTCCGGAGGGTGGCGCGGACGCGACGCCGGCCTGCGCCCGAGCGGAGAGGGGCTGCGGGGCGGCAGGGCCGGCCCCACTTTTTGCCGCACTGTGCCGCCGGTAGAAGTCGGAGACCCGTGCAGTTGCCTCGCCCAAGCCCGTCTTCTTCTCGCAACGCGTTCGCGCGGGTTCTGCCAGGGTCCATTGAGGGTAGACTGCCCGCTCCGCAGCGGCAGCAGCGGCCTTCAAACCGCAAAGACACGGCGCCCTCTCCTCCGCCGCCGCCGTCGCCGTCGTCGTCTTCGTCGACTCACAGAGGGCTATGGGCCTACACTCCGCCAGACGACCGAGCGCAGCCTGGGAGCCGGCCCTCGCTTCTTCCATCCGCTCGCAGGGCGGGCGGGGCGGCGGAGACAGCAGGAGCAGAGGGACACCGGTCGGGAGGCCTCTCGGCCTGCGGAGACGGGAAAGGGCAGGGTGGGAGACCCAGCGCAGCGGAGTGTGCGGAAAGGAGGAGGATCCCAGAGCCGAAGCCCGCGGGGGCCCTCCCTCACCCGCCAAGGCCCTGCGCCAGCGGCCTCCGTCCGTTGGTTGGACGCGCCGAGCCGACGGACCGGCGGCGTAGTGGACGGCGCCGGGCGACCCTCCAGCCTCCATAACTCCTCAACACCGGTCCCAGAGCGGCCCCGAAGACCTCGGGGCACCGCCGCACGTCGGTAACGCCGCCGGCCCCGCCACAGCCGGGCGTGCATCGGCCCGGAGCAGGGCTAGAAGAGGGGGCTTCGGCGACGAGGTCGGGGCCGCCTCGACGACAGGACGCCGAGCGAGACGACGGGCGGCGGGTGGGCGACTGGGCCGCACTTGGGGCTCCGGAGACGTCAGACGCCCGACCCGACACCCCTAGAGCCGAAGTGCTAGGAATCGGACCCTCCCCTCGCCACCGGACCCAGGTTCCAGTCTCTCCCTAAGACCAACCTGGGCTCCTAGACCCGCGTCCGGTCCGACGAGACCTCATCTTTAACCCAAACAACTCCCGGTAGCGCTTCAAACATCTCTCTCTACGCTCGTCTTCCCTCAACTCAGGAGCTAAAACTAGGGACAAGTGTTCTAATAAAATGTTGCCCCCAACAAAAGGAGCCCGTCTTACCCTCTCTATCGATGAGGTTTTTGACCTCTTGTGAGGGAGAGGGTGTGGGAGTTCGAAGGGGAGGGGGTAGGGGTTAAAAAAAAAAAAAATAACTTTTGGATGGAGTATGTCATTCCGAAGAGATCACCGAGTCCACGATTTCTTACGGACGTCACGTCCTCTGGGTCCAAGCTATGGGCCCAACCCTTCTAGGGGACCTCTTCCCTTACCGATGGGTGAGGTCATAAGAACGGACCTCTTAGGGTACCTGTCTCCTCGGACCGTCCGACGTCGGGTACCCCAGCGTCTCAGCCTGTGCTGACTCACTCATTGTGTGCGTGTCATAAAATGTCCTCTGCCCCGCCCCCTCCTCCCTCATTCGAAACTCCAAACTTTTCATGACACTTGGAACAAAAGGCCATCGGAAACCTACCGACTTTTCCCTAAGAAAGACGTCCTTCATTAACGTCGTGTCTCATAAATCTATCATAATAGTTTACGGCAAAGTCATTTATCGGAAACGTCCTTGGTTGTTTTCTTACGGTGAATCATCTTGTCATCCTACACCCACATGAAACAAAAAAAGGGTGGAGTTGAAAAAAAAATTTTCGACCCATTTCGTGCTCAAGTCAAATATTATAAAACTTACGGCACTTAATACGATATAAGTCGCTGAAGACCAGTCCAGAAATCATGCGGGCCGTGGTCGGCGTCACCTTGACCCAGATTAAACTTTTTGAACTTTTTGGGGGTACCTGTCTCCTCGGACCGCCCGGTGCAGGTACCGCAACGTTTCTCAACCCGTGTTGAATCGCTGATTATGTGATTTTTTAGAGTGGCACCTTAATCTATACTCTCATCCTACTTTTCACGAATTAAACCTTCGACGTTTAACTCCGGATCTCGAACACGCCTTCACTCTTTCGACATTGTGTCTGTGAAGGGGAAAAATCCGTCTTACGTCACATACGGGGATCCAGTCTACACACTGAAACCTTCATGGGCTGAATCTTCTTTTGAACAGGATGAAATACGTGTAGACGAGTAGAATGATAAAGAACCCATTTCTTTTAAGCAACTAATGATAATACTAAAACATCACTTTTTCATTAACAAAATTGTAGTCGAAATTCGTTCTAAAACACCATCGGGAAATTTAGTTATGTAATACGAAGGTCTTCTTGACCCTTTTCCGGGATTAATTACTTACAGTAATTGGGGAAAACGACCCACCGGGAAAAATCGAACCAGTAAGTAATGTCGTCTTTCGACTGACATTAATAAGATTATTACTTCCTCTGACCGTAACGTGTTACCTAAAAAAAATTATCAATTTTACAAATAGTACTCTAAACAATGGACTAAATATAATATGAAACACTCATTCAACTTATTGGAGTTGACTTCCACTAGTCTTCAACTCTGCCATCAATCTTTGATTGAGGTCACTCTAAAATTGGTATGCATTAAACGAATTCCTGAGCAAATGTGACGGGGGGCGGGTTCGGGTCTGAAATTACAAAAGGACACGTAGGAAAAAGGAACCGTGTCATTTTCAAGAAACCGAGCGAGAGACGGATTCAAGAAAGATAGTTGATGACACCAATGAAAACTGCTTATTGTAGTAAGACAACTGGACTGGTGGGACAGAAGAAAAAACGCTCTCGATGTAAAATACGAATCAACGTAATATCATGTGGACTTCTTCAGTTCTAAATACAGTAGACGAGAGAAGTCGAATGAAATTTCTAAATTTAAGTGTTCTCTATTTCGAGTCATACATTTAATTTTACCCCAAATTCTACAATGAAAAATTTAAAAATACAATAGTCGGTGTGGAGTATCAAGCGTCCTAGAAGTAACGGACTGGTCCCTAACTTGGGACCAGGACCGAAACTTTTCCATCTTAGGATTGAGGACCTGACGGTTCCTTAAGAGAATTCACAATGAAATTATATCACCAGAGTTCGAAAAACCAGTCCTAGGGAAATGTAAAAAGAAAAAAAAGGGGAAATGTAAGAATTTTAATATATCCTGAGGTTTATCGAGAATACAGACAATATAGATAACCGTCAATGATATATAATTAAATTTATATAAATTATATATTATTTATCGATTATTTATTAATGTCCAATTATATTTATTGAAAAATCTTTAAGAGGGCATGTACAACATATACTGTTGGAATTCGTATCAGAGAAAAAAAAAAGTTTGAAGTTTGAAAAATAAAACAAAACCCCATATCGGTTAATTGACACAACACCATCAAAGTCCACTTGTCGATTCCCTGAGTCGGCATTTATATGTACATAGTAGAAAGGGTTTGAGGGAGGGTATTTATTGAAATTTACTCTTTGATGATAAAGGAGGGAGGGGGGTTTTTTTCTAATCCCTTTTTTATCGTTGACAAAATGTAAAAACATTTAGAGGAATAACAGACTGGATTATCTTCTGTCGACCTAAGAGGATAGTCAAAGACGTAAGTCAGAAATACAACAAGACAAACTTCGTATCCCGGTCGACGTGTCCTTACACAACCCTCCTCATTAACTTATTGTAAAACTTAATTAACACTATAAGAAACTGAAATGTTGTTTTGAGTTGTTCACCATCAAAGAATTGTCAATCAACACCACACCTCAGACTTTGATATGGATATAGGAAGAGTATGCCACAAGGTAATTAATGTAACCAGACAAACGTCAAACTTAACTAGAAAATGACCATATATTAAAATTAGAGTACTCGGAAACTTTCCCAGAGACCTTAGACGTCCTAGGGACATGGTGTGAAACTCTTGATGACGAAATTCCATTTATTAAATTATCAAATCTTAATTACATTAATGACTTCGACTTTCCCTATTACCATCATACCTTTCTCAACTGTTCATCAATTCACTTTACTCCGTATTAATTCTGTTTGTAAAAGAAAAAGTACGAAAGAAAAGTATTTTTTACAATGTAGTCATATAATTAATAATGTCGTTTAATAATATTGATTATGAACTATTGACGAATGCCAAGATCCTTGACAAGATTCTTGAACCATAATCCTTTACTTTACAAGGATAACAGTAACAACGACAGTATAAGTAAAAACCCCCCGAAATAAAAGAACTACACCCATCTACCATCATATTATTTAACACCTCTTACCGTTATCACCTTACTGAACTGACTGTTGACTTAAATTCCACGGAAATTCTGTAGTCCTACATATACAGGTCAAACAACAACCTATAGACTCATCGTGATCCCTACCTTTAACACAACCCGATAAGCAAACATACAATCACCAGATGTCCATCATTAGCTTTCATACTCATATTTACTTTACTCAATTACACACAGAAAACACCATTCTTTGGTTTGGAACCCCTTATGATTAAACATTCTCTGACCACCTCCTTCTCTTAAATTTTTTAATTTAACAGTCACAGACAGAATTCTCAAAATTGATTACTACAACTCTTATTGCAACAAAATGACTTACACATAATATTTAGATCACATTAATTCTCTAAAAACAGAAACTTACAAACCTTTTTAAATAATCCCTATCATGGAACATAATGACATACAAAGACAAGGTAAGAGACAATTACCAAATAACAACGAAGACAACATTGTAAAATATACAAAAACCGATCACCATTAAGTAAATTAAAATACAAGGAATTGTACAAAAAAATTAAAGATTCATAAAAAACCCATAAAATCTCGTACTCTTTGTGAACCTAATGGGATTTATCCCCTATTACTTACCTAACCGTCCTATGTGTCTCTTTATTCCTTCTCTTCTGACATAAACATCTCGGTCTAGAACACCTTCCTCTTTTGTCCTTAGTGGTTGTGATCCGAAATGTCTTTAGTCTTCAATCAAGTCCTGAGTCTTCCAACGACTCTTTTCCACGTCGAGACCGTAAACCGAATGAATGTTCTATTCGGTTTACAAGTAGGTCCCCACTAAAAACGGAAGGTCCTCTGTAAGTCATAACAGACTCTTATACTTATATAAACTAACATTGTTGACTCCCGTTTCACGGTGACGATAGTCCATCCATATCTGGTCCCTACGATTGACAATTTTGTAGGAGGTACGGGTGTGGGGGTATGAGGGACAGTTTCTAAAAATAAACGAGGTTTTATAATCATCACCGTTCTAACCTTTGGAACGTAGTATCACTGACATAACCGACGAAACCACAGTCCTTAGTCGACCTCTCGCATCCCTGTCCTCCAAGTCTTATAATTGATGAATACTTGAGGGACTTCCGGGGGTGGAAACAAAAAATTTCGTCCATGGACGCCGGTACCACTTAAAAGTCTTCTCCAATACTTAAACTGTTCGGTGGTCAGAGTTTGTATTCTCAAAGGTATAACGGGTCGTCAATATAAGAACCCATATATAGGTTTTTTGAACTTTTGTATACAAGTGTACTATTGAGTAAGTCCTAATAAGTATCGTAACGAGTACTAGCGGTTTTCCATCTTTGTAGGGTAGTTTGTCAAATAGATGACTACCTATCCATTTATTTGACACTATATAAATATGTCACTTTATCATAGACGGTCATTTCTTGTTCGATAATGTCTATGTACGACGTTTGGATGACTTACCTCTTCCTTTACCGTTGGGTGAGGTCACAAGAACGGACCCTTTAGGGTACCCGTCTCCTCGGACTACCCGATGTCAGGTACCCCACTATTTTCTCAATCTGTGCTGAATCGTTGATTTGTTGAGATGAACTCGGGACTTTCACAATTACAATTCACTTTCTTTCACTTCAGCGAGTCAGCACAGGCTGAGAAACGCTGGATACCTGATATCGGTGGTTCGAGAAGGTAGGTACCCTAAGAGGTCCGTTCTTATGACATCACCCAACGGTAAAGGAAGAGGTCCCCTAAAAGGACAGGGTCCCTAGCTTGGGTCCAGAGGGTGTAACGTCCGTCTGCGAAATTGGAGACCCGGTGGTCCCTTCGTTTTCTTCGGCAGGTGTTTTCCGGTACACATAACTACTAAAGTAAATATATTTTGTCGGTCTTATCACTTTAGGTATAGGTGTCTTTCACCTAAACATTGATAGTCCTTGATCTTACCCCAACCCCTATCCCTTACTGACGTCTACCCGAACCCCACCACTTTTCTAAGACCTGAATCACTGTTAATAATATGTTGAGACTTGTATAATTTTAGGTGATTTAACATATTAATCCACTTAAAATAACAGGTAGAGTTTAATATAGAGTCAATTTTTTTAAAAAAAAAATAAGGACTAGTGTGACGGACACCCTAGAATCAAGGGACTGGTCCCTAACTTGGACCCGGGAACCGTCACTCTCGAACCTCAGAATTGGTGACCTGACCGTCTCTTAAGGGTTAACATTTTACTAAAAGTTTTATAGTGAAATTTGAATTTTATAAAACCCACTACATTAGATTTACGAAATTACTAATTTTAAACTTATATAAAATAATATTGTATGTTAAGTCTTTAACCTACATGAGAATTTAAGAGTCCATGAAAGATTGTACACAGAACATTTAATAGAAAGATATATTCACAACACCTAAAAGACTTCACTAGCAAAATACAATTCAAACTAATAACACAAAACCGGGGTTATAATTAAAATAATCTTAAGATAATTCTTCGATCGAAACCGAACACCTCCCTAGAACAGTTAAACAATTGGCCACTCTCTTACGTAAAAATGTTCTAAAAGAAATTATCTTTCCCTACAATAATTCCATATATTACGATCCAATTATTACTAAATTGTATATTCCGTTTGATTTCACTTGATTAGGAATCGTATTGACTTGTCCACTCACTGTGTTTATGACATCTAAACACATAGTTAATTGGAGAAACAAGACAATCCCGTGTTGACGGTCTACAATTTTATAAATCTTTAACCCTCCTTTTCTACATTTCATTAAGTATTAAAATTTTTAATTTTAACAACCACCAATTCATTATTTCCTGAAATTTACTCAAAAAAGTTCATTAACATGGAGTCTCCAAACACACACACACACACACACACGCACACGCACGCACGTGTCAACGAGTTAGTACAGGTTGAGAAACGGTGGGATACCTGACATCGGACAGTCCGAGGAGACAGGTACCATAAAAAGTCCGTTCTTATGACCTCACCCAACGGTAAAGGATGAGGTCCCGTAGGACTGGGTTCCTAGTTTGGACACAGAGAGACGTAAAGAACGTAACCACCCGTCTAAGAAATCATGACACGGTGGACCCTTCTATTTGGAGACTCCGAATTAAAACCCTTTTAGACCCCGAAGGGTCTTTTAAATTGATATTATACATAATCAGTCAATAATATACTCTTTGACGGGATGTTGAGTCACCAAATTTTGACACATTCGTTAACAACAACTATTATGTAGACATTCGACGACACCCAATCCACTAAATACAATTTCACTGAACTCAATACGAAACGACACCCACACCCACTCGAACCACGGAGTAATCCCCAAACTGAGGCCAAATGACAAACACAAAGAAGACCCCGGATTCGACTTCTCCGTCGTAGACGGACGACTTTGAGAAGAAGACCATTACCGTCTCCATCGTTCTCCCGTTCTGGTTAACGTGTTTCTGTAAAATCTAGAGAGACATAGAAAAGACGATTGTAGGGTAACCGGTTCAGTAGTCTATCGTTTCGACATCCCCGTCCCTTCATACGAGACAGGTGGTACTCCGGTTTCCTTCTGTATGCCAGTTCGACTCGGAGACTACCCTTCCTTTTATTATATGAGGAAGGTACCTCCACCCCAAACCCCATCTTCTATCACTAATAAAAGTCTCTTTTTGGTTTAAATAATATGCCATATTCTTTTACTCTACGTTGGTATAACTTGACGTTCTAAAAACATATAGTTCACTTTTTACCAGTGATTCGATAACAATCAGATCGAATCAGGTCCAACAAGATTATCAATTATCTGTCAATTATCTACTATGACAAAAACATAAGAATACAAAAAATTATCTAACAAAATGAAATAGATATATCTTAAGAAAAAAAAAAATTCTAATTGTCGGTTTGTGTACCTTTAATAATCTTGGTAGTAAGTAATCTTCGTAGTAGATAGTTGAACTTCTTTTTTTAATATACATTAAAAGTAAAGTTATTCCATTCATCGAATATAACAATATTAAATCACGGAAGTCTCTATTAACCAGTCATACGGTTTATGTGAACTTATATAAGTTTCTTTACATTGAAAAAACCTGTTCTAATACACAAGTGTACTATTTTACCTCATATATCACTTTTCATTCGTAAAAAAAGGGTGTGAAGAACGTGAACCAGGGTATCAAGAGAAAGAGCCTTCAGAAGTGACAATGATCAAAGAACCCGTAGGAAGGTCGGATAACACAAGTGTCCGTTCGTATACAAAGATATGGAAAGGAAAGAGGGTGACAGAAGGAAAAAAGAAAAATACTGTTCACCTTCAGGCGGGACAATACGTGGAACGAAATAAACCAAATTGTCACAAAGAGTCAACATCCTGGTATACTCAATGAATGTCAAGATAAAATACCCGTCTAAATAATTTCGTATTCATCACTGCACTGCAGTGAGTCAGCACAGGCTGATAAACGCTGGGGTACCTGACATCGGATGGTCCGAAGAGGCAGGTAACCTAAAAGGTCCGTTCCCATGTAATTTCGTATTACATACATATTTTTTACCGTCGGAAAATTTCACATGTCAAACCACCTAAAACTGTCTAAACGTGTAAGAACCTTGATGGTAGTGTTAGTGCTATCTCTAGTAAGGGTAATGGAGGTTTTCAGAGAGAGAGGGAGATGAGGATGGGGTCCGTCACTAAGTAGATAAAAGACAATGATATCTATTCAAAAGGAAAAGATCTTAAAGTATTTTCATTTTATGAAATACATGAGAAACACAGATCGGGAAAAGTAAGTCGTAGTACTAACACTTCAAGTAAGTGCACCAAGGTTCGTGAAACAAGGAAAACTAACGACTCACAAGACAACATGACTTTGTGGTATAAAAACAAAGGGGTAAGTGGACCCGTTATTAACCCTACCGACATACCCCTAGAAAGAGGGGTAGAACACCATAACGGGTAAAGACGAAGAACTCTCTAAGAGATCAAATTCATCTCAACGACGAGTGAACCGAAAGGAGTTAAAGGTCAAATCCTAGTCCAAAGAAACTCAAACCTCCAATAAACAGGAAGAAACATCGAAGACATGAAAATAAAAAATAGTAGATGTGAAAACAAAAAATAGGAAACCCAAATACCAAAACAGAACGAAGTAAAATTAGACAACGGAAAAAAAAAAAAAATCATAATGTACTCTCATCTGTATTTACAACACATAAATTTAGACGGAAAAATGACACACAGTGATAAAAAGATACTTATATTAATAAATACACGAGATAAAAAGGAGTTTCATCCTAAAATGAAATGATCGAATTGGTAACATACGAACATAATACTAAAAAAAAAAAGTTAATGTTTCAAAAAGATTTTACATTTTAACTTTATCTTTTCGAATGAAGTAACCTACGTACACGGTATCAAATGAAGTCTAAGCCTTATGATATGAATTCACAATACACATTTACCTCGAGACTTTTGATTACAACGACGACGACGACGATTCAGCGAAGTCAGCACAGGTTGAGACACGCTGGGGTATCTGTCGTCGGGTGGTCCGAGGGGGCAGGGACCCTAAGAGGTCCGTTCTTGTGACCTCACCCAACAGTAAAGAAAGAGGTTACATACTTTCACTTTTCACTTTCCCTTCAGCGAGTCAGCACAGGTTGAGAATCGCTGGGGTACCTGACGTCTGTTTTAATACCTCATATCTAATTATATAACTAATTGTCTACTCTATATTTATTAATGCAGAAACATGAAATATTTGTAAAGAGTTATAAAATTGAAAATCCACGACATATTACACAATTTTTCTTTAATATTCCTTACTAAAACAGTTTAAGAATACTCAATACCACCGACTTTCTAGTGTACATAGAACACCCTTTCCTTTACATTCATTGGAGTTCCTTATCTAACTAAAAGTCGATAAGAGACAAATAAATTCTGTCCACAAACTAAATATTCTGATATGAATCCTATGAAAAAAGACAATCGGAATTCATACGACGGGGAAGTCGAACCGGGGTCTTCTTTGTGTTTGTCATTTTACCTCGGTTTGGGGAAAACTCCGTGGTTCGGGTGGGTGTGGGTGTCGTTTCGGATTGGGTGTCGTCGAATGTCGACACATTAGTTGTTGTTAACGAATATGTCAAAATTTCACATAAGATTCATATGTGTGAGTCATTAACTTTCTCTCTCATTGTAAAAAACATTCAACACCAATAAAGAAACATCACAATCGTAACGGTTTACGAACCCAACATGTTTTAAATTACAAACAAAAAACAAAAAGGTCTTTACCGTCGTGTTTTCCTTTAGATATAATTATCTCATAAAATAATTTGCCTGCACCAATTTATTCTTGAAATTTAGTTGTCTGAGTCGTTTGTTCCTTTCTTTGCACAATCGACATTCTGTACAAAGATTACTTAGTTTCAGGTTATTGACATCTGAAGTCTTCTTTTTTTAAAAGTTTTTGAAACAGTTTTGTCTGTCCAGTCACTATTTATTGAAGAGATCAGTATCCGGATCCGGACTTTTGCTTAAATTAACTTTGTAATTGTTTTGTCTACTTTGAACTTAATTTTAAAAACAGTATTTTTCAAGACTTTTATAGTCGAATCTAAATTTAAAAGGAGTTTATAGATAACGGAACAGGTTTCATTTCGTTTATAGTAAGTCGGAAGTACGGTATTCCTACTGTCTTTAGAATCGTCTGATCAGAAAACAACTTTTACACATAGTCATAGTCAACTAAAAAAATCTGGACGAGTCATTATTATGATCTGTAAGTCGTAAATAATAAATGATCCTGTCTTTTTAAAGCTTTTATGAGTCTTTTCCTCCTGGAATGAGTCCTTACTACAGGTAAGTCCTCTTTAGTTTTCTTTTAAGGAGGTCACAATAATTTTTCTTACTTCTATTCTTAAATCTTTGTGTTCAAGTTCCAAGAGTTTTCTTAGATCGGTTTTTTAGTCTAGGTTTCCTTCGATATTTTAGTGACCAATTTAGAAGGTTACTTTCATTTCATTTAGTCGGACTTAATCCTTGTACGTACTCGTGTTCCAGTCGTAGGTGACTATTTTCTCGGTCATTTAGATGATTATTTTTATACCCCTGACATTTCCCTGTAAGTGTTGTCCTTAGATGTTTTGTCTTCTTTTATAGAGTCTTTTTTGGTCACGTGCTTTGGGGATTTAGTTTACTTGTCGACGTGGCCTCTAGTGTTTCTGATGTTGTCGATTGTCTCCAAAGTTGTTCCAGAGACGCATCATCTCTTTAAGTCCCAGTCCGAGTTCGTCAATTTGTCTCAAACGATGGTTGGTTTTTTCTCGTCACATCGTTATGAGTCTCATTTAGATGATTTCGATTTTGTTTAGTCTTTGTACACTTTTCTTTTCATAACCTTTATTTCGGACTAAGATTTCTCCTTCTTTTAAGACATTGATTACTTCGCTAGTTAAGGGGGTTTCCTTTTTTCGCGTTTTACCTCGTAGTCTGCCGAATATGAAGATCAAGAGTCACGCATTTTCCTAGACTTTTCACAGACGTCTTATGGTCTTTTCTTCTTCGTTTTAGACGAAGACTCTATTTTTCTAGGTTTCACCGACGAAGTCACCAGAGATTTTTCTTGCTCTATTTCTTCAGCCAAGTGCGTGTTCACTTATGATCACGTTTTAGGGTTTTTTCAGGTGTCGGTAGTCACGGACTTGTTTGCCATCTGTTACCCGACCTCGTTCGTCCTTGTTCGTTTGCGCCCTCGTAAGAGGTCGAGACACTTCTTTAACGACCACTTTAACTCAGTCTATGACATCTCCATTTTTTCCTTAGAAATGTTTACCTTTTACATTTCCTCCTCTTCGGATGTCTTTATTTTAACCTTCTCCGTCTCTGACTTTCTGTCTATGAAGTAGTCTTCCTTTGCTTAGTCCTGCAAGTCACATTAGCAAAGAAGGGGTCATCTTTTTGTTTCGGACACTTTACATATGATTTACCTTATTTGTTGAGTTGATTTTTCTTGAGGTTGACCTGATTTTAATTTGAGAGTTTTAAATTGAGACACGTCGTTTTATTTAATCTGAGAGTCAAAAGGGGATTTAACCCGAATAATGCTTGGTCAAAAAGTGATGGACGCAATCTTTGCGTAGTCGTTCACTGAGTTTCATGTAAAAATCCCAGTTTTGGTATACCACTATTTTTATTTCGAACGGTCGTCCTTCTTTACTTTCTTCAATTAAGACTTCTACAATTTGGATTACTATAACGTCAACTTTACTTATTCTAGGGGGTTTTCCGAGGACTTTTAACAGTAAACCCATTAGTCTATTTTGGTGGAGGACTGGTCGGTAACCTATTCGTCTTCTTTCTACGAAAACTTAGTTGTGGCCTATTCCATTAGATAAAAGTAATACATAGACCTCCACAGACTCATAAAAGACTATTCTTAATTCACAAATATTACATGAAATCGAATTTTTAATGCAACATTTTCTACCTTCTCAATAAACCATTCCTTAATCACTCTCAAAGTAATTGGGTCAGAACAAAACTCATTATCTTGAATGACTGAGGAAATCTACCGAGTATAAATGTACTTACGAACAGTAACAAAGGAATAAAAGTAAAAATAAAATACACTTCGTGTTTGGACAGTTTAAGATCGAAAAGTAAAAGTAAATTGTGTGACCAAACAAAGGAAAAAGATAATTAATATTGGTTTCTTTGACAACGTATCACTCACTGATTTTACACCTTGAACTTTAACCCGGGTCAAGACTAGTTCAACAATTTTATTGAAGTAGACCGTGTTCAGTTGAAAAGTGGTGGACTATTTTGAACTTATAAAGATCGTCTTTACGGAAAACGAAACTGAACACGTCGGTAAAACTTGTCAACCGTTTATTTACGGACTTCCTACATTTATTAAGTCAGGAGTCCGATTCTTATTTTAATATCACCCGTTTTTCAAACATTTACCCTTTCATTTAACTTTTTGTCTTAGATTTATCGACCTTCTTTGAACTAATGGATTCTTCATCAAAACTTTCAAATATTTTCGTCGACTTGGTAAAGAAAGGTTTAATTCTACATCAATTTTATAGTTATATATTTTAGTCATCCGTCTTGAAATCGTGAGATATTGTGACTAAAAATTTTGAGGTGGTTAAAACAAAGTCAATAAATTAAAATATTACTCTTTCGACTCTCGCCATCTTCTTACACCCAATCCGGTACACAAACCACCGTGTTTCTCTAAACTTAAGTCTACAGGACTAAAAGTCAGGAATTAAGAAAGATGTCACTGTATGAGACCTATATTCTTCTAGTAAACTCTTTTTTTTCAGTGAACTTTCAAAATGTTCACTAAATTTCAAGAGAAAGTTCCGTAAAGCCAGATCTTCGTTTAAACTCACTCATTCCTCAGTCTCAAACACAGTCTTCGGGGGTTTTATCTAGTAACAAATAAGAGTAACTATGTACCCATAAAATTATCAACATCTTTTTATATGGCGTGAAATAAATACCAAAGGAGACACTTTCGGGAAAATACAACAAAGGTCGAAAAAGTGACTATGGTTGTTACACTAGTGATAGTATTTCTCACCAATCCTCTACACCACAACTTGTATAGCAAAGTTCTGTATAACTCACGAACGACGTAAGTTCTGTGGCACGATTATTCCGATATCTACCAGACACAGGGCGGAAATTACTTGAATGTAACATGATCAGTGAATCTCTAAAGAGAAGAAGGGAATTCATGATTCTACAAATCACTTCGGTAGTATTATCGAAAACAAATTACTTGTGACGAAGAAATAATTCGTTTCCTCTCGAAGTATAATAACAGTGGTGTAAGATGTCACACTCAAATTAATGATAGGTGCATAATGTCCACTCCTCTCACTCCGAATCTCTACAATTCACTTCGAATCTCTAGACACATCGTACATTCACTACCTCGGCCCGAAAGTCGACTCTAACTGACCGAAGTCTTAGATCGACCTAAATATGAACCCCTTCATCTTCTCACATTTTTTCGTCTGAAATGTGGTAAACTTTTGAATAAGACACCGACAGACGTTACAAAGAAGAAAAGTAATGTACCACAGTCAGAGTTTTTATGACTTTTTACTACTACCAATCATTCCGACTCGTAGACAGACTATCCGGAAGACTTAAGAAACCCGACTTAAATTTCATAAACCTAAAATGCTTAAAATAAATTAAAAAAACAAATAAAAATTAAAAAATTTTTTTTAAAATGAAATGTTATGACATAACCAAAACGGTACGTAACTGTACTTAGGCGGTGCCCACATGTATTCAAGGGTTAGGACTTGGGGGGAGGGTCTAAAATGCTTAAAATTTCGAGTTAATAAAATACTAAAAAATTTTTTTTTGATCATTAAGATCGAAGGATTACCTCTAACTAATGATTGCAGCAATAAAAATATAAAATTAAAAAGATGGAAAATTACTGTTTTTACAAGTATAAAGTTTTTACATTACAAGTTCTTATTACAATACACAAGAAACATTGTCAATGTTACGTCTATCTATGTCTGTGTGTGTTTTCTTAATAGACAAGTGGTGGTGTAGAGGTAAGGAGACTCTATCGATTACAAACTCAAACGTGATAAAAGGAAACAATCAATAATAGATGAAACTGTCTCAAGACTAAATCCTCGAGAATCTCTATGTTCCTATTTATACTATTCAGAACGAGGATTCTCATAATCCTCTAATTTTTTATATACGAACTTTGATATATGAATTCATATATATATATGTTTTTATATGAAGTATATATGTATACGTATACATGAATTCTCATATATCCTCTAATTATTTTTTTATTGATTAAGTTTCATATTTCACTATTCCCGTACTTTCTACCTACTCCATTAACCCTTTAAACCCCTTTTCCTTACCTTTTGAACCTCTAAACTACCTTCCCCAATTATAAATTACTGAACTCAAATATGTCCCTATTCGACAATATCTAATCGTAACAAGTCATCTCTATTTCACACTCGGTGTATTTAACAAATTTTTAAAGACGATCGGTGTAAATTTTTTTAACCATTTCAATTATATAAAATGAACAGTACATTTTTATTGCCAAGTTACACAGTACTCAAAATTTTTAACTCCATAAAATGAAAAAAAAAAAAAACAGATTATGGAGTCTTAGACCATCCACTAAATGCAGACGTCATTTAGCGTCCAGTCAGTATAGTGTAAAATTCACGGGTTATTACTCCACACCGTCACCGATAACATTACCTGTCACCCTGAATCCATCTACTTTGGGTCTTTGTCGTATCTCGGCCGTCTACACCTCACATAGACACCCTCCCCATTTCCAAAGTCAGATCGTACTTCCCCTTATTATTCTCAACTACGACTCTCCTTCCCATCGAACATCCCTCTAGTATTTCTCTGAGTATAGAACACACTTAATGAGGTATATACTAGAATTTAAAGGAATCATATCCCGATTTTAAGTGACTTTTATAACATCATTCTGGGTTTCCAACTATGTTTTCACTTATAATTGTAAAACCTAATACACACGAATCTTAACGTCGGATACAAACCTTAGATTCGAACTTTTGTTAGGTCACCTTTTACGGTGATGACAGAGTCGAGACGAGTCAGTTCCTTTTTAACTATGTCCTCTCTTATTTACAGGTCCATTATGAAACTTTCATAACAAATCTAAAGTGTCACCAGTCTCTAAAAAAAACAGTCGTATTGTCTTCTGATATAGGTGATAGTTTATTTGGAAGAAAATTGGTAACGAATACAAAAAGTTTACACACTATTGGAAACTTCCCCCTCTTAACACAGACAACTAACCCAACACATGTCATGAATTCCACTAAGAAACTGAGGGATGGTTTTGATGAAACGAAAATTTAGAAAATAAAACAAACACTTGAATGAAAGACCTCTTCACAATAAATTACTTAACGAATTTAATTACTACCGTCAAATATAGAGTTCATATTTACTGATCAAATGGTCCAAGAATAGAAATTTGGAATTAATGAGTCAAAAGGTAGAATCATTAACATAGAAACTAAATTTAGTCAAGAATATCAGACAAGTGAAAATGGTATTTTGTGAAATAAAAACATTGGATTACTTATAAAACTCCCATTAAGGGACCGTCAGATCACCAATCCTGAGTCGCGCAAAAGACGTCCCCGTGCTCAAGGCAGGGACCAACCCCTTAATTCTAGGGTGTTCGACTTACCGTACCGGTTTTTTTAACCCGTTATATCAGAAACTTGAGAACTTATCCTTAAACAAGTGGATGTAGTCTACTTCGTGGTCCTCTATGTCTTCTCTTTAAGGATTTATAACTCAAGTATATTAACTAACGTAGCGTATACAGTAAATTGGAAAAGTGAATCCTCACGAATCAACGATTCCACACAAACTGAGAACACTGGGATACCTGACATTGGGTGGTCCGAGGAACAGGTACTTTAAAGGGACTGGGTGGCCCCTGCGGGAATCACCCCCTTCCCCTTCATATTATACTTATGGTCTTTACGTACATAAACAATCTTTTAATTAACAATAACGTAATAAACTAACCATTATACTAATTTCCTGAAGGGACCCCGAGTCACCATTTCTTAGATTAGACGGACGTCACGTCCTCTACACCTAAGCTAGGGACCCAATCCTTCTAGGGGACCTCTTCCTTTATTGTTGGGTGAGGTCATCAGAACGGACCCTTTAGGACACTGTTTCCCCGGACCGCCCGTTGTTAGGTACCTTTGCTTTCTCAGTCTGTGATGAATCGTGAATTTGGTGGTGGTTACACTAATTTTGAGGTCTCTGATGTCCAAAAAAATTCGATTACAAAAGGAAATAAAGACAAATCTCTGATTTATTGATACTTGCGTAATAATACTTGTCAATAATTTCGTAAATTTGTTAAAGGAAATAACAAGTCACGATCATTAATAACGACTTTGATCTCTGTGTGACAAATTAGATGATAATCTAGAGAGACATCGAGACATCTCGACAAAACGGAGAAGAGACGTCTCTTTAAGGATCTTTCCACTGAGAATTAAAATTGTTTACCATAAATAATTTTTATTTCGTAAATCACGTAACTCCAACAAAAAGAAGTACTATTAAAAATTGACAATCCACCTGTCGATCATGTTTCGAATCATGTATTGGGTAGAAAAATAATTTAGTGTCCAAGTCAAGGGTTTGTCGTGTCATATAACACATTAGTCTGTAGATTCTGCTCACTATTGTCCATTCCATAATCTAATTATATTCATATTTATACCCTTGCAGTCCTAAAATATGAACCCTCAAAACTCAAACCCCTTAAAAAAGGGAACTTTCCAACGTAATCATTAGTAGTCACAAAGTGTGTCTACACTGTCTTTAAGACAACAATCACATGAAGAATAAAGGACACACATGTGTATCACAAAACGTCGAAAATCACAAAAGAGTCACACAATACCATCTTTTCTATAAAAGATGGAAGAAAGGAGTAAGAAAATTTAAGACATAATCTAAAGTAACACGTGTACAAGGTAACAAATACTTTGTCAAGAGATAACTTTGGAACCAACAAAGATCAAATAAAGACAGTCTTTTTTTCAGGACGTTATTTGTGAATAGAAACAGGTGAATACACCGAGATAGATCCTATTTAAGTATCGATATCCTAAATTGGACGGAACGGTTTAAAGGAACGTTTCACCAACTCAGAATGTGAGGGTCGTTGTTATATACTCTCACGAGGAAAACGGGTTTTTCGGAGTACTATGTATAATCGTTGTACATTTTCACAAAGTCATCTAACTTTCGAAAAACAAAGAAATGAAACTTTTATTTAATCATACTGTAAAAACGAAATGACTAATGACTTTTGTCATAAATCCTGTTTGACATCACTGAGTTTAACGACTTTGATACTTTGAATTTTGAATAAGTATGATATCATCCATGATGTAAAAAAACAGAAATACAACATTTATTCTACAAAGAAACCCAAAGGAAAACCAAAAATTTTCCAATAAAGGGGCGGGGGTGTGGGGAACTTTAAAATAAACAGTGTCACAACATATCTTTTAGGATTCATAAAAAGATGGTCACTAAACTTTACTATACCTAGATATTGTAAATTATCAACCAACCAACCAACCAACAAAAAAGTTTCCCTCTATGGTGGTTTAGTAAGAACCGGGTTCACATTAAGGGTAAACCTCTATTGTTAAGGTTTTCTGAACTTTGATTTTCTTCGTCTCTTTCGACTACTTTTTGTCAACTAGTATCATTCATATGTTGAACTGGAAAATCGATTTTACATAATATGGTAGAATAAATACGTGTAACAGTTCCTTATTCAAGTAAAAAAAGGGGATGTCTCTGAAAAACAGTGACATTAAGAAGTAATACCTTTATTAAGAACCATAATACTGTCGGTGAGAGAGTCACTAAGGTAGGATATTGTTATTTTTAAGTTTAAAGGAATGAAGATCAAAATAAATGTTGTCTAACTATGAAATAAAGTGTAATAAAAGAATTTACACAGTAAACTAGGGATGGAAGAAAATCATCAACCAAATTTAAAATTTTATTGTACCTTGAATTATTTATGTCTACTAAAATTTATACATATAAAATCATATACCACATTAACATTTTGATGTAAAATGTCCTTCTATTTGGTCATCAATTAAACTTTATCTTTTATTCATGTTAAACCACCGTTCCATCTTTTCTCTCCCTCTATCAAACCGACTACTTTTTAGATTAAACTTACTCATTCGTGTTTTATTTTTTTTACTTCTTTGGGTTTTATTATCCTTGTAATTATATCAAGGTCAACTGTGTTCATTAATCTAAAAAACCATGACCTATTAACCAAGATCGAAATTATACCCCCCTATTAAAACATTCTTAACAGATCTTTAGAAAAACTCTTTCTAATCACTCCCTTTTTCAACAAAGTAGTTTAAGTTATGAAAAGACATCAGTTTAGTCATACTATCACGTTGTCCTAACTAATCTGTTCATCTCAGATTTCGACGTGGTAGGTCACACCATCGGTGTACACTGACAACTCATGAACTTTACAGTGAGTGGTCTTAACTCCATACGAGATTCACATTTGTGTATACGACACAAAGTTTCT
Organism: Capra ibex; assembly: GCA_006410555.1. Classification (NCBI taxonomy): domain Eukaryota; kingdom Metazoa; phylum Chordata; class Mammalia; order Artiodactyla; family Bovidae; genus Capra; species Capra ibex. Next base: position 33,086,543 of record SJYO01013871.1, read on the forward strand.
ACTCATGTTCTTTTGTACATTTCATAGGGTGATTCAAAATGTTTATAAATTACATACAACTTTAATATTGTAAACCATATACAGAACAATTTATAAATAAAATAACCAAACGAAGACGTCTCAAATTACACCGATAATCATTTAAATTTTAATGGAAACACCTACTGCAAAAACAACCTATCACGACCAGTTCTCAACTACCATTACTACTACAATAACTAGTACTATCGTCGATTATAAAAAGTCATGTAACAAGGTAAAGGAGGTGAATATAATTGATTCAATTCGGAATCTTCTTTCATACTCTATCCATGCTGATAATAAAAGGTAAATGGTCACTCCTTTTCTTTGGCTCCATCTATGAACCAGTAATGATTCTTTTGACGGGTGAACTTCTCCAACAAACATGTAGACACAAACAATGAGTGTTTATTTCGTTAATTTCTCACCTTCGTTGATTTCTCAGGTGGTCGCCCACCTACCGACTTGTTTTACACCACACATACATCTGCCACCTTATAATAAGTCGGAATTTTTCCTTCCCTTAAGACTGTGTATGATACTAACTTGGAACTCCTGTAATAGATTCACTTTACAGTCAGTGTTTTACTGTTTATGATGCACCAAGATGAAGATACTTTCCACGGATTTTCTTAGTTTAAGTATCTCTATCTTTCGTCTTACTACCAAAGGTCCTCGACCCCTCCTTCCTCCTAACCCCTTGACAATTCACCCATATCTCAAAGTCCCTAAAAACAAAACAAAACAAAAAACTGGTGAGGAGTGCCGTACACCCCAGAATCAAGTGACTGGTCCCTAGTTTGGACACTGGGAGCTCCATCTCCACACCTCAGAATTGGTCACCTGGTGGTCCCTTCAGGGATCTCAGAGTCAAAACGTTTTACTTTCATTAAGACACCTAACCAACGTGTTGTCACACTCACATGGATTATGATGACTTTACATGTGAATTTTTACCAATTGTACCATTTATGATACAAAACATAGAATTGGTATTAAGTTCGTTAAAAAAAATTGAGGGACTTAAAAGTCCATTATAAAACAGTTATCAAGTCAGAAAGTCTTACTCGAAGGGAAGTCAAAATATACGTTAGAAAGTAAATGGTAAACTAAAGAAAAACGAGACACCGGGATCGACATTCCGTGATCCTATATCAATCGAAGACAAAAAACAAAAGTCATTAATCAACTTTAAAGGGTCAAAGTCTCGTCGTTCTTATTTCCTTAATACGAAAATTTTAATTATAATTTCAATCCAGTATAACGACATTAAACAGAAAAATTTACTCCTATTCATATCTTTTGGAAAACATTGGTCAATGATACGATGTCGTGTTCATACTTAATGACCTCATATCCACTAATATCAGTCAGAAAGTGTCAATGAACTATATTTCTTTTATCTCTTACAAATTAAAATGGAAACGAATTCTCAAAGACCACTGTAGTTTTATGAGAAAAATTATATTGATCTTGTTTTGATAATTTCTCTTTTCTGAATTCTGTAATATTTTTTTTTCAGATACTTCGTAAAGAAGATTTGAAGTTACCATTTTAATAGTGTCTATGTTTTATGTATGATCAAGAGTAAATATTCATAAACGGTGAACTCCGAAATATTGATTCTCACATCACAATTTCTATGAAAGAGCTAAGAAAAGTCAACAATAATTTACCACACCTCACTTACTAATGATTTTACCTTTTGTTAAGAAGTATTTTAATGTATGTCTAAAACTTTCAATCGTAGAAGTAAAAACAGTAGTTGTACCTTACAACAAAATTTGTCAAGAGTGAGATACAAGTGTAATATTGAAATCTCTGACTATAACAGTTTAATAAGAAAGCACCCCTTTTTTTTTTTGGGAGACACACAAAAAATATTTATCCTACGTCCTGTTTTTTCTAAACCTCGTCAAAGGACATTACAAACACCGTACGAAATGTGACGAAGTTTAGGTCTCCTACTTTGTGTCGTAGACGAGAAGGTGTTAGTTAAATATTCACGACATTTTATGCACCATTCACCTTAAGTACTGAAGATTTTGCGTCTTAGTCTAGTAATCTCTACTTAACAGTCTAAGTTCAGTAACTTTTTTAAAACAGAAATCTTTTCTCGTGGTATATGTTTCGGGAACATCATATATATGTCCGAATAAAAAATTTTGTTTCGGTTTGTATTTTGGGTCGTTTAAGTAAGACCGACCACATACAACACCCTAAAATTTTAAATTGAATTAAAAATTTAACAATATAAAAATTTCACAATAACATGGAGAAGATTGTTCACTACGAGAAGTTGAACTCATAAAAAAATTTAAAGGAAACTGAAATTAACAATTGATAACTATTCAGACAAATTATAAGTCTTATCGAACTGTGTTGAAAAAAACCCCCCCAACTATCACCATATATAATATGGCTTATCTAACACACCCCTAAAGGAAATGGAAGAGAAACGATTGTATTCTCAAAAACAATAATTTCAATTTCTTGTTAAGAACTACCGATTTTGGAGTCTTAAACATCATATGAATTTTTTTTTTTAGGGTGTTTCATTTATACAAAATCATATATATAAAATTACATACACGTCAACTCCGTATTACCCATAATAAATTATAAACAAAAACCTTTATCGTTTTAAAATTTATTAAAACTTGGTAAAGTCTATAGAACACTTTTATCATTAAATTACATTAACGACAAATGGGCATAGACTTTACCTTAAATAAAATATGTACAATGGAAGTCATGACATGTGAGTGTAATTATTCTGGAGGTCCTATAGACTTGACTCTAGTGGTTAAGTAAAGTGTATCCGTGATCTAAATTTTCCAGAAATAACCGAAGTCAATTTAAACATAGGAATAGAAACCAACTTCTTAAGTATAAGCACCAAAATAAATAAGTTAATGAAGAAGGGTTCTATCCACCCCAAAAGGAAAAAACCAAGGGAGGACACCACTAGGAAATATAAGGAATAAGGTAGACGAGAAGGGGGGTGTGTGGGAGGAGGGTGAATTGATTTGTTTTATATTCCACACACCTGTATCTTATATCGATCTATAAATAAATAGTAAACTTTAAACAGGAAAAGGTTAAACTGAGACAATTATAGGAATGTTGAACTTTTCTTTTTATCCGGAAGTCCATCGATTTACTACCTTATGAAGACCCCGTCTTTATGAATAAAATGTAGGTAGTTAGACCATCTTAACATAAGACGAGTCCAATGTAATAAACTAAGAACGTCGGTTAAAGGTTTTTAATATTTCTTTAAACCAAATTTTCTGAATCAAGAAATAAAATTCCCTTCAAGAATTAAAGACTCTGGTTAACATTCCTTTAGTTGGTCCTCTATTACACGAAACGAGAAGGTGTTGTGGTTTCCTTTAATCAAATACCTTGTTCCACCTCCGTAGTGAAGAATTGTTTAGGACTGAGAACGTTCAGGCATTTCGTCGTCTCGTTGAATTCCTTCTGACTAAGGACGGGGTCTGGGGGGAGAGGGGGAAGAACTACCCTGTCTCGATTTCCAATAAAATAAATGAAACTGTATTTGAGTTCTCTTCCTTAACTCAAATCGTCAACCGGTAGGAAACGATTGTAGTTTCAATTGCAAGAATGGAAAACAACAAAGGTTTGTATCTATATGTATCTAACATTCCATCTTTGAGGAGGTCTTGAAACATCGTAAGAAAAGATCACATACCTCTCCTATTTTTTCGTGTGGGCATAATTTCTACAAGACGACACTGGTGTCGAGACCTAAGACCCAACAGTGAATACACTTAGAAAGTAACCCGTGGATCACAACACGAAAACGTAATTCATGAGCACAAACTACTTTGTAGATTTAAAAAATTTACGGTCAAATAGACAGCACAGACAAAGAACCTCTCTTCGTGAATCTTGATTCTTCAGTAAAACACGACACCGAAAACAAATATAAAAATTAAAATTTAACCGTCACAAGTCCCTAACCCTTATTTCAAGACATGACGAATTATGTCTTAATTAAAAAATGACGAATTTTATCTTATTTAATCTTATTCAAAATTAATAAAATTAGTTTGTGACAGATATTGCATTCGTCAAAAAGAACTGTCATCTTTAAAAAAGAATATTAATAAAGTACTACTATTAGATACTGTCCATTTTTATAGACTTCAGAAGAAAAGTTTTCTAATTTTATTATATCTTCAATATATCAGTACCATCTTTAACTACGGTGTCCTGGATGAAAATCAACTGACTTTATAAAATAGGGAATGCATAAAAGAAACTGAACCCCATCCCCTCTTTTTACTGTCACGAAAGCCACATAAGGAAGTAACATGAGGTAGACGAAGTAACTGGGGTAAACACCTTCACATAAAGTACACTGAATGACCTTTGACAAATCCTTCCTCGGAGAATTTCGACGGATCCCTAGGACCTATCTGGATCGAAGGGAAGTCAAAGGGAAGTACTTCACAAAAGGATTTCCACACTCCTCTTTTGTCCTTTTTGAGGGGGTTCTCGTAAGTCGGAATAACGGTTCGTCCCTTGATAGGTCTTAAGTCGACATAATATTTGAAAGTCATTACGTCTTCTCCTTATTATAAAACCCAAGAAACGTCTTTTTGAGGACTGAATTAGGAAGAAATGGAGACAGACAGTGAATTGGAGGAAACTCAACTAATATACTGACTTACGTAACACCTCCTGGAATGTACGTCCCATAACCTATACGGGAACCGGACGTTTAAATCCTTGTTTCGGACTTTCTTTCCTTTTCAATTGTTATTTTCTAAATTTGTCCATAATTTCGTTATTTAGTTATAATTGACAAATATCTAATTCAAAAGTCAAATCTTTACTATTAATGAAACCATCTCGCCACTAGTCTTCTGCCCAACAAAAAGGACAGAACCACTGGTCTCTTCGAGACTTCTTTCCAACCTGGTTAGGGATCGACCGACATATCGACGTGACAGGTCAAACCATTGTGGTCCGGAGGCTTTTACTCTTTACGTCCAGGAGTAAGTGTGGTCGGCCACGAGGCAACAGTGCACAACGATCTACGATGTACAGTGACACCTCCATCTTATAAACTTAACAGTATTCCTCAAGTCAATCACGACGATGTTCATCTAAATAGTTTTGTTTATCGAAATCTCCTTCTCATCCCTAACATCGGAGACAAGTCAAGTTTATAAAGTCCCTTACTCTCTTCATGTGACCTCCACTAGGACGGCAGTGTCGTATGGATGTTTTACTTCAGAAGTTTCGTAGAAATCTTAACTTAGGCTAAAAAGATTTCATTTTGAATTTAAGAACACATATAAGAAAATAAGGACTGAATAAGTCACTCACTTTTTTTGGTGATACAGTACCCTGAAAACAAAAAGACTTATGGAAGACAGTTTGATACTTTCTAATTGAATTTGTCCAACCGAACGAAAATCACCAATTCAGTAAGTTTTACCCTTTGGTACTTAGAACTTTATGAGATCACTATTATTTATATCGATTGTCTAAACTTCCAATCGAAGTCTTTCGTAACACGAATTAATACGAAATTATCTGGTTAATATAGTAAGTACAGAACAATCGACTTGTATTCACTTTCAGCGAGTCAGCACAAAAGCTGGGGTGACTGATCTCAGTGAACTTTAAGAGGTCAGATCTTATGATATCACCCATCGGAAAGGGAAGAGGTCCCCTAGAAGGGTAGGGTCCTAGTTTGGGTACAGAGGGTGTAACGTCCACCTAAGAAATGGTGTTTAATTGTATATATTCTATGATCCAAAATTAATAAAATAAAATTAAAGTCGTCAATATAACACACATGTTAATTTAAATCAAGTCTTTATTTAACTGGAGTCAGTGAAAGTTTGATCAGAGTCTATTAGTAGAAGTCACGAACACTATGACACTAAATATTCTTGTTTTAAATAAATCAAGGACTGAGTGTCGAGGGGTTTGGAAACTTTAAAGGATTCTCTACCCTATGTTACACAAAACAATACAATTACTCTACTGGAAACCTTGATCGGATTCCTACCCTCGGTCGATGACTCCCAACCTTGAAAGACAAGAGTGTGTCACTAGGATCCTCCCTTATCCGTGACCTCTAACTTAAGACAATGGTCACCGGTCACTAAATTAGTCAGGGTGGAGGCCACTTTGGAAGTTTTTCGGTCCTGCCCCAAATCTCTCCAAAACCCAACCACTTGTGTACCTCTAAACCTTTCCACCATACGGACCTCTCTTGTACCTTTGTGTAGAAATTGTCATAACAATTATGTTTTAATAAAAACGTGTCATTGGTTCGTACTTCAATTTTGGAAGACGAACCCCCATCAATTCCATATAATTATGAAAATAATATGGTAAAATATTTTCATCCTTTTTTGTCCTTTATGTCTATTCGGTTTTCCTTTTTTTAATTTAGTGTATTTATTGGAATCAAATATTAAACCACATGTCAGAATGACTGAAAATTTTATAAGTATTCATGTACAAACGAAAATTTTTAGTAAAGTTGTCTTTAGAAAAATGCATAAAGTTCTCAGACATTAAACAAAGAGAATACGTCAAAAAGACGTCAAAAAATACGACACACGGTACCCATGACAGTTTTTCTCGTACACTGACTTAAAACTTACTCGATTAAAATTAAATGAAAACAAAGATTTCTAATTTTAAAAAAAATTTTACCATAAACCTCATACAAATAAATTTGTTTATTGTTGACAATCAGAACGACGACTTGATTTTACAGACAAAAAGTTTAAGGAAATCACTAAATTTATTTTAAAATTAACTTCATGTGGAACATTTCTCTTCATGTGTTTATTCCTTGCTCACGTGTCGAATTACCACATAAAAACGTTTCACTTGTGGGTGTACTGTTCTTCGTGGTGATCATAGAGTCTTCGGGGAAACACGGGGGTAACGTCAGTTACGAACAGAGTGGGAGTCCAGATTAGTGAGACGGTTGACCTAAGTAAAATGTAAGTAAAAAGTGAAGACTTATTTACCATAAACGCATTCGGAACCTGGAAACCGTATCAAACTGTTAACCCATTAAACTTAAAAGGTTTTATTTCAAGTTAGGGGTAAGGGGGGTGGTGGTGGTGGTTTATCGTTTAGGGGTACATAAAAAGTGAGTCGAAGTGTATCGTTATTTGTTCTAAAATTCTCATATTAGTGCGGAAATTTAAAATTAAGGAATTATAGTCGATAAGGGAGTCCCAAGTCTTAGAGGGGTTTATAGAGTATTAAAAGACATGACAAACTTAATTCCAGGTACATAACGTGACCAACCATACAGAGAATTTACAGAAAATTAGATTTCTAAGAGGGAGATCCAAAAAAAAGGGAACGGTGTAAACAACGATCAGAAAAACTTTTCGATCAATAACTAAAATAAAGAGTCTCATAAGAAAGTACTCATAAAGGTAAGTTGGAAATTACCTTCCCTAATCACATCCTTGAAAATATCAACCCTATATTAAAATTGTGTGTTTAGAATTTACAAACTACTTAAAACTGTCAACATATATGTAGTTATGTAAATGGTGGGTCACATAAAACAAAAGTGAACATTAGAACAAGTCTATCTTTTTCTCCTTTTGGAGAAGGTAAGAACTCTGAGATTTCGGATCTTATCTTGTCGTTTCCCGTTTTTTTTTTTTTCTAGTAACTAACGACAATCGTCACATTTCGAAAGACGAAAAATCGTCGGTCTACCCACTTAATTCTTACCCTAAACCTTTTATGATGAACGATCGTCTCCCGACACACATTGTAGAATCTCGATTTCCACTTTTCACATTTCCGTGACGTAACTTTAAATATAGAAACCTCTTTCGACACCGATAAACCAATAAGGAGATTTAGTGTAAATGGGAAGTCGTTTGTGGGAGACGGAGTCAAAGTTCGTCGTCTGTCTGAAGTAGAGTAGATTTAAGAGATTTCTATCCTCCTAGTACACCAATAACTGAGGTCCTTTCTCAATTGACGTTGACTCCGTATATTTACAGAAATCATAGAACTGTCAAAAATCGGTACAACCAAGAAAGTAGAAACGGAACAGGTTCCAAACTTGAATAAAAACGTACATTGAAACCCCCGAAATAATTAACACAAAAGAATTTCATCACGTAACTAACATCAAACTGTGGTGATCCTTCCATCTCACCTTTAATGATTCTCAAAGACTTATCGAGGAGGAGTAGAATTTCGTCAAGAGATTTGATGATTCACTACACCCACTACTGTCGATAAAACAGGTATCGGATCCAGTCCTTTGTCTTACCCAACGTCACTAAACGGGTTCTAATATAATGATCGTTGAGTTCTTTACCCTAAATTTGGGAGTTGAAAATTAGGTCTTGAGAATTCCAAAAGAGAATTTATACGACAGAAGTACCCATAATCTTTGACTTCGTCGTTATTGAGACGGGAAACGTCAAGGAGGACGAATATGTGTATGTACTTTTTTGTTGGTACAAATTTTGTAAAAAACTTTAACATAGTTTAGGTTAACACTTTGTAAAAGACATACTTGTAGGTTCAGAGTTGAACAAAGTTCTCTTTTAAAACATGTTTTTTCAGTCATTTCGTTTTATTAAATATATCACGACTTATATATTTCGTTTTATTAAATAGATCACGGCTACCATGTCATATTACAACCGGTCATAACAATAAAAATTTCTGTTGTCCTTTCATTGAATAGTTTAATAAAAATCTATTAAGTCGAGTCCTTTGATACTGAAACAATATTCAACCTCAATCAATTTAAGATTTAGAAGTAACTTTAACATCGAATCAAAAATTTTACTTTTCAGAGGTAAAAGTAAAACACATTTTATCTAAATAAAATTTACGAAAAGGGGTTTTATTGTAATTACATTTAAACAAAAAATTTCTCCTACTATAGAGTACGGAAAAGTTTTGTAAATGGATATAAGTCCAGACCTATACTAAGTCTAAAGTAAAGACTAAACTCTTTTTTACTGAAGACACTGATAACAAAGACGAGGAAAAAAGAAAAGTTTAAAACCCTTGTGTACTGGTAGGATTAATATTAGTAGACTTAAACGAAATGAAAACCCACGAGATAAAAATTTGTTTAAGACCAAAATTTATGAAATTAGGTTTGTCAACAAATATGGTTCAAACAATAATCTGAAAAACAGGGGTTGGTTCTTTGATGGGAAAGGGTTTTCTGGTAAGACCTAGTAAATCCTTTTAGTTAGAGGAAAGTCTGGACGACATCACAAAAAATTTTTATAACAACGGAAAAAGAACCAAAGTAACTCGAAATTATGAAACTTTGTTTAGAGTCTTTCTACGACCAAAAGAAATTCTATTTGTGTAACGAAGAACTTTTTGGAAAAATAAAGTTCAACCAACCCATTCTGTTTACCTTGTTGATCAATTCGAGTAAGGAAGACATGAATAAAAATTGGAGTTTCGAGGATCAAAATTGGAGACCAAGTCAGGGTAGAATGATCTAAATTCACCGAAAACAAAACAAAAAAAAAAGTACGTCCAAGACGAGTAATTAGTGGTGCTCACACCTAGACTTCTTCTCAAATAATGGAGAGAAAAAAACTCATACAAATTGAAGTCTATGTGTGTTGCATCGGAGAGGAAGGGATAATCTAAGAATCTTCCATCAATATAAAAATATCATAGGAAGAACACTGAAAACTATCAACACTAGTTATTCTTATTTTTGATAAGGAATGTATAACCCGAGGACGTACGTTTAGTCAAGTAAATTTTGGAGGACCTCCAGAAACCGTACGGTCTGTATTTTGGTGCTCACAAACAAACACCTCCATTGGTACAAGGTCTCTTTAAATTCTGAACTGAAGAGAATAGTTCTTTGACCCTCTCAATAGGAAATCCAAGACCCTCAGTGACTGAAATTCCCCGAACGAAAACGACACACTAAAAGTTTTAATTAAATTTTACCTTTTACTATTTAATCTTTACGAAAACACCAGAATCTAGTGACTCACTTATCATCTTTCTTTAATCGAAAATTAACATGAACACACACGAATTGTTTAATCGACTAAATAGTACAGAAAAATTTGTAACTGCTCGTATATATGAAAAGGTACAAACATTAAAAATCTGTGTAACTACATAAAAAGAATAACATGTACTTATACTACATACTTTACACCATTTATTTAAAATAAGAAAAAAAAATTATATATGGATCCCAACCTTTTTTCTTTCTTAAGATCGACTTATAGGACTACCGTCCTATTATTACCAAGAAGGACTTCTAGGTTTCATACGGGACTTTTTCCATTTAAAGGTCACTTTAAAGTGTGTCTTACTTATTAAAGCGTCGACTAAAATTCTCATGTTACATAACGACCGTCTCGTGTAAATTTGTGGGGTAAGACTCTTATTCTTTATTCGTAAATCAGTGTTGGGTTGACTTTTTACTTACGAAATTGAAACATCACACAGTAAACAACAACTAAAAGATTCAGTACAGACTGAGAAACGCTGGGGTACCTGACGTCGTTTGATCTAAAGGACCATGAAGTGATAGAGGACCTCAAACGAGTTTGAGTAGAGGTAACTCACTCACTACGGTAAGTTGGCGAAGTAGGAGACAGGGGCGGAGGAGGACGAGAGTCAGGAAGGGTCGTAGTCCCAGAAAAGGTTACTCAGCTGAGAAGGGTAGTCCACCGGTTTCATAACCTCGAAGTCGTAGTCAGGAAGGTTACTTATAAGTCTCGAATAAAGGAAATCCTAACTGACCAAACTAGAGGAACGACAGGTTCCCTCAGAAGTTCTCAGAAGTGGTGGTGGTGTCAAGCTTTCGTAGTTAAGAAACCGTGAGTCGGGAGAAATACCGGGTCAAGAGTATAGGAGTGTACTGATGACAGATCGTATACACTTTACTTAAAAATCACCTAACTAATCATAGAGTATAATAGTCATTAAACTCATTACTATATCTCCCGTATCATTCACGGTGTATTCACTAAAATTCTTAGTTTTATGTTTAGACTTATTATTAAATATTTTGACTTTGATTATCTACAGTAAAATAAGACTCTCATTTAAAGATTATAGGAACAAGAATCATTAGATGTCAAGTGATACAATGACCAATCCAATTTTTAGGATTCTTAACACTCAGTAAACGGAAATCCTTGACTCAGTTCACAACGTAACACCCTAAAAAAATCCTAATTCTCCTGAACCCAAAAGTAGTGACTTATTCCTTACACAATGTACCATAAGACGTTAAGTCTTCACACTTATGAATTGGGGGAATCCACAGTAAACGTAAAATTTGAATCACAGTGTCTACTTACAAATAACCTGACTTATAAACGTCTAAAAAAAAATTGACCGTTTCCTTGACTACAAACTCACGGATATTTTTAGAACTGAAACTTATGGATGTTTTCAAACTCGAATAGCATAAACTGGAACTATTCTTAAGGTCCTCCATTTCACCATCTTCATCAAACTCGTAATACCCGAGTTTAGGGTCTTTAGGGTCGAGAAACCAAAGGTCACAGGGTATAGACTGTAACCTTTCAATAAATTGGAGACTTAAAATAAAGAAGGTATACGTTTCACTCTTTGAATAGTCGGACATTCTCCACAACCTAAATTTAATCTATTATGAGTATTTCACGAAACGTATTATAGACCGGGATATTTGAAAACTATTCCTTATTTGTAAATACGGAAAAGAGACACGAGTGAAAGTGAGGTGACTACTCTCATTTTTAATTCCGAAAGATTCTTGTTACACCGGACGGACCGATTCCAAGGTCACTTCAAGAGAGGTCACGAGGTAAGGCACTACGAATGTGACCCTTCGGAATCACAGGAATAATGGATAGTCTCCTCGAGAGTGAGAACAAGGGTCTGATGACCCGAACTGTAATAAGAGGTAAGAAAGAAGGAAAACGTCTAACCAGGTGTCTCGAACTTTTTGTAAATCACTAGTCCTATCAGTAAGTCTCCGTGAGAAATCTCCTACAAGACGAACCTTATTATACGAGTTAAATAACTTGACTTTATCTCGTATAAAAATGTATATATTTTACGAAAACAAATTTTTTAATATTAAAAAGAAATAAACCGTCCAACTGCTCTAATCTCTCTACCAACTATTACTAAATCCAAAGGTCGTCCGAGGTGAGTACACGATAAGGTCTTGTTTTTGTGAAGACAAATAAAGATTACTGTTTTTCCATCAACCAACAGATTAACGTCTTGTATAGGTCACCCATTCACTAAAAATTTCTTACCAACATACATCAAACCACAAATTTCTCAATGTCGTTATTGTAGTAAGACCATTTAAAAAGTTGTAAGACACATTCCTTCTCATACTTACGCTCTTGAGGACACGTATTAAAAAAAAATGATGTCACTTCAACAGAACGTACCCTCAAACAAATTCAGTCATTTATATTCTATTTTTAAAATGTTTAGTTTTCATGATAATTTAAAACAAATCCTTCAAAGGAACAACCGATGATTACTTTACAGACAGAGTCAGGGGAAGTCGCGACTTTATTTAGTTCCCAACGGTCTAATATCAGGTCTTCCGTTTTAGATCGGACAAAAAATGTTGTAAAATAACATTGTATCGATACAGCTAAACGAATTCATAACAGTCACCGACGAAAGTGTGACGTCTTTAACTTAATTCATCAACGTTCCCCAGTCAATGCGACATGGTGGACTTTATGAATAAAGGACCGGGAAGTGCTTTTTGAAGGGTGGGGACGTAATCCAATGGTGAAGAAACCAACTCGAGACAACTTCTGAACCAAACATAAATTCTCGGTTTGTATTTGTTTATTATCCTAATAGCATCTTAACCATATAATTATAACATTCTACCAGGGTTCAATGTGGTTAAATTCTTTTGTCTTCTGAAACCTGAAGGATTAGTACGAGTGGAACTCCATCTGGAGGACACTTAACAGAATAAAAGTCGACTCAGAACGAGTACTTAAGTCACACGTAACAAATCAACTACAAAAAATCATATAATTATCAACGGACGTTCATATATGCGAAGTAGTATTTTAAAAGATTATTCCACGTCTCAACTTTGTGTATACACACTAATTACAGATATTAATTCGATGTATTTTTAACTTAGACTTTTTTTTTAAGTTGAACTGTAACACATTCAAATACTTAAAACGATAAACATTAGTGTTTAAACTAAATTTATTTATCCACTGTTCCATCAAACCTCTATATTTAAACTATATTTTCCTGATTCAGTATCTTTGAACGGTAGGACATTAACTCAATTAAAACGTATCACGTGTAGAAAACCGAAATAAAAAAGGTAACGGGGTCTAAATAAGAAACGAACTAGTAAACAGGTGAACTATCCAGAGACTCAGAACTAACTGGGTGAAAATTTTCTATAGTCGTTACAACACGAACTAAATGGTTATACAGTTTCACGAAGGACACACATAGTTTATTGACAACACACAAATTCCTAACAGGAATCGTTGAGTAGGGGGAATTTAAGCTAGGTCGATCGTACTAAATACTGAGGACTCCTCCCAATTATCATTCCATGGGTGAACTTCCTTCATAGTGAAAAATACACCCTGTATTGAAGTCTGTCTTAACTAGTAACTTTGTTTACTTCAATTAATCTCCTCCCCTTTTTCTATAAATTTCAGTCTAAACGTGTCTCACTATTCCCATAAACGTTTAAAATATATCTCATAAGAGTTTAAACAAACCGTTTACTGATTCGTAAGTTTTTTTTAACGTCTGTAGATAGACCAAAAAACTGACAAAGAATATCACAAAAAAAACAAACAAAACAACAAATATTACTTACAAAAAACTATTTACGCGCACAACGCCCCAAAAAACCGGGACGACGCACCGAAGACCGTAGAGTCAAGGGACTGGTCCCTAACTTAGACCCGGCACCCTCACTTCCGTGCCTCAGGATTGGGGATCTGATGGTCCCTGGAGCCGTGGGAACACACAAAAAATTAAGGATAAGATGGGTCAAGGTTTTTACTGAACAGCGTCACAAATATAATCTTATATCGACACGTCATGAACGAACAAATAAGAGACAATTGAGAGTCAACACAACAGATTAACAAAATTGAAAACATGGAGTAAGACAGTTTTCCGACCACCACAGGGAAAAACTGGTGATCTGACCGTCTTCTCTACATACAAAAAGTTTCATGAAAAAAATAAAAATTCTCTATCCTCACATCCCTTTCCTGGAAGGATTTGAAGACTAAGGAGACGGTAGGACTCAGGGTTAAGACGTGTCGAAACTTGGGACATTGCTACTGTCGATAGTGTCTTTGTCAACACTGACGACTCAAGTGGTGTACATGAAAGTGACGATCGGGATCTTGTACCCTCCACCTCTTGTAACTGTAAGTGAAGGATAATACACGGTCGGCACTACCGGTCCACGAAACATAAAGGAATAAATTAGAGAGCGTTCAGAGACTTTCTCTACCGCCTCTCAAGGTCAAATATCCGTTCCTTGGGTTTCGATTTAATTCATTGAAGTAGAGCACCAGCGTATTGATTATTCACTCTTGTCTTACATCTAGGTCCAGACAAATAAAAGATTTTACTCTCGTTTTACGAGAGTACCCTTGGTTTCCAAGGATACCAAACAATTCTTCGGTCTACCTGCATCACTACTGGAGTGTTTTCCAGTCATACTCTGTTAACGAATTATTATCAGAGTGAAATTTGTGGGACGGGGGGGGGAAGTCCTTACAGATACACATATTGCCTGAGTGAAACGACATATCGTCTCTCATCGTGTTGTAACATTTAGTTGATATGAAGTCAAAAATTTTTTAGTGGATACTTAAAGGGGAGTTAAAACGACGTATATCCCGATGTCTCAATATCTTCTTTTTGAAGGTCAATAGTCCAGTCTTCTTCTTTTCCAGTCTAAACTTTCCGTTTTTCGGACCACGACGAGTTGTAACGGTCTCGGACGTTAGACACCCTAGTCGGCGTATACCCACAAGTCGTACTACGCAGCCTTCTTTTAGCGAAGAGCGTACTAACTTACGGATTCCATTGAACCTACATTAGGAAGTTTAGTAACAGTCATCAATCGTAAATTCGTCTCAAAATATATTTTTAACTGTAAATCAAGTAGCATTTACATATTGGAAATAAATATAATTAAATTTTAAACGTATTCTGACAGTCATACATTCTTCATACCCTTTAAAGAACCCTCAAATCGAAAATCCTTTTAAAAATTCTTATTACAAACATTTATTAGATTCAGAGAGTTATCAAAAAGAACTAAAATAAGGAAAAAAGAAAAAAAATTTCATACTTTTATACTATTGTGTAAATGTCCTCTGAACCTTTTATGTTTGTTTCAATATATATACAACGAACTAAAAATTAGTTTCCCTATCTCTAAGGTTTTTAATACCAAAAAAAACAGAAACATAAACGTATACTTAAAATCCTTGTCGAACAAGTAAAAACGTCTTTTTGAGTGATATCTAGTTAAACTCCTCATTACGGTAAAATCGTTATAATTCAGTAGACTAAGTATTAGTACCCTACAGAAAGACAAATCATTCCAGAGGAAATTAAAGAAAGTTGTCACGAGATACCAAGAGTAAAAAATCCAGAACGTACAGAAACAATTTAAATTAGGATTCATAAATGAATCTAATGACTCATAAATGATATATAAAGTCACAACAAAAGATTTAAAGTAAAACTTAACCAGTATCTTTATTTTAATTAAAAAATTATAACTAAAATATTAAACGTTTGAACGACTTGAGCACAAAATAATCTAGACAATAAAACACTTAAGGAATCTTAAAAACACATATTTTCTAGTACAGTAGACACTTTTCTATTAAAATGAAGAGGGCAAAGTTGGACCAACGAAAAGTGAAGAAAACGAACAGATTACAGATTAACAGGAACTATTATCTATCCACAGTCGTCATACCGGAATGGGACAAGGACTACAGACTCCTTCAAAAGTCAGAAAAAAAAAAAAAAAATTGACAATTGAAACTGCAAAAAACTACGACAAATAGTCAAGGAAGATAAGTCTCAACAACCTCATAAAAATAGTACTTTTCCACAACCCATTTACAAAAATATTGGTAACAACGAAAATGTTTTGTTAATAAAAATTCAAAGATCTTATATGTCGTAATAAATGCCCAAAAAAAGGTGAAAATTACCAATTTTTATTAAATTAAAAGAAAAAAGAAGATGGGGGGGGAAAAACAAAATTTGTCCTCATTGAAATATATACCAAGTATGAACTCATTTCTCCTTTAACGAAAGAGTCTGGGATGAGGACTACCTTTTGACAAACGTTGTGTCATGACACCGTGACCAGTCAAAGACCATATATTAAAATAATTACCTGTTTTATCATGGATTATATTTGAGTACGGACGTCATAGTCTTCTGTAGATGACTACTCTTACCTAACCAACAACTGAATTTGGTCCTTGATCCCGGTAAAAATAATGTTACTTGAGTCCTGACCGTTGTTGGTCTTCCAACAAGGTAAAAGTATTTTAACCTTTTTTTTTTACTTCATTAACGAATAACAACAAAACAAAAAATTTCTTCTATAAAATAATAGAAAATGTCTTTAAATACTAACTACATAAAATAGATATCAATAAATCTGTACAAATGTACGTCGTCTATTAACAAGTATCACCTGACTTTTGATTACGTTCCTGATACCAGAGTCACTATTCATATTAGACTTCAAGAATTAACACCGTTATATGGTCATATCGAACCATGACATAAAAAAATTATAACTAGACGACTATGGTCAATATCAAAATTTCTAACATAAAAGTGTCTCACCTTTGGTTACAAAAATGTAATAATAAGTTCTTATCACACTACACAAATCCCTAGTTCTGATTAAGAATTTCCCAGACTATGGATGAAATTCCCTTAGTAGTGTTTTTTTCGTTTCGAGGAAATCGTTCTCTCTTAAACTTTATGACTCAAACAAGAAGACAAAGAGAAAAAGACGAAGAACGACGGTAGTGTTTCGTCTTCCACCTTTTCTTAACTTCGAAAGGAGGAACCTCTTGATACTTACTGAGCTTAATCTTACCACGGGAAATCAAATAAATAAAAAAGTAAGACCAAAGTGAAAAATTTTATTTGCAGTTGAACCGTGTGAAACCGATAAGTGTTAGGGTTTCTCCAAATATTTTTGGACACCTGATCAACGTTCGATTTATACATACTGAACCATAGACGAAACAATGAGGAGTCTTTATGATGTGACCCATATACGGGAGTAATAACCTGAAGTAAAACTATGAACAGATAGGAAGTATCACGGGAGATGAAAATTTCCCAAATATACAACTTTTTGACGACACCGGAAAATACTGAACATATATCACATCTTATTTTATTATTTTATGAACTATCAAAAAAGATTCACTATTTACACTATTACTATACAACAATAACACGAAAAAGTCCTTCAGACAATCCAAACGATGGAACTTTATTCTAATTTTGTCACCCAAAACTTTTCCATCAAAAGTGGTCAAACGACGTCTTAGACATATAGTCATTGTAGAGGTTTTCTGTTCTAGGATTGTACCCTTAAAAGACCAGAAAGTTTCTTTACTTCTCGGTACCGGGTTCTTACTTTGTGGTGATACTAAAGTATATCCACTTACAATACTCGACTGTAATTTTGGTCGATTTTAATTCTGAAAATTTAATTCTAACTGTATAACACTATATACTATATATAGTAACACTATTATGTGTGTGTGTGTGTGTGTGTGTGTTAGTGGGTATGTACACACTAATTAACTCACCACATTCCGAGACATGGACAGTCATCCCACCTTACCATTCCGTCACACTGATAAAGAAGAGTAAGTAGTACTACCAGGTTGAGAACTGTGACGAAAAGAGAAACCAGAACTCTGAGAAAATCAGTAGCGACCAGAGTTACAAACGGACTGTCCCTTGGGTACTAAAAAATTTTTGTCCTACTTCTGAAGTCCACATCGTATCTACAAGATCATTGACAATTTGAGTTTTATATCCGGGTCTAGGGTATTTTCGTTATCCTAAGAGACCCATCGGTATGAGCCACCCAAAGTTTCCCTGAACCTTCATCTGTCCGACATAAATAACCAACCAAATTTCCAATGGTAATGATCCTTCTAACAAAGAAAAGTACAAATATAATTTCTGTGTCGGGGAGTTTATTTAAAATGTTAGATCGATAAAGAGGTTCTTCTCTAATTATTATAAATTGTAAACTCACAAACGGTACACAGTATGGAACACAAACACGACACGAATTAGTGAGTCAGCACAGACTGAGAAACGTTGGGATACCTGACATCGGGCGGTCCGAGGAGACAGGTACCCCTAAGACGTCCGTTCTTCTTATGACCTCACCCAACGGTACGAAAGGAGGTCCCCTAGAAGGTTGGGTCCCTAACTTGGGTTCAGAGGGTATAACGTCCGTCTAAGAAATGGTAGACTCGGTGGTCCCTTTGGGTTCTTATGACCTCACTCATCGGATAGGGAAGAGGTCCCCTAGAAGGACTGGGTCCCTAACTTGGACCCAGAGGACGTGACGTCCGTCTAGGACATGGTCGACTCGATGGTCCCTTCGGGATCACTACGTAATAAATTAATGCTGTCGGTGTATCCATCTCAAATGTCCACTCCTCAGATCTTAAATCTGTTCGAATATCTTCTCCGACGTCAGAAACACTTTCTATGCGTTTAACTTGATTTCGATACTACATATCTACTTTTAATCTGTTTACTTGAGACTCTTCAATTTAACTTCTTAACTACCTCAACTATTGACTGATCTCTTTCTAGTACTGTCCTCTTAGACCCATTAAAACCAAATCCATCGTCTCATCCACCTAAACCCCGACTCTTCTCGTATGACCTCTTAATCCACCCCTTCCTACTCGAACCAAGACGAGTGTCAAACTTCCACCAACGACTTAGAGGTTCACCTCTATAGATAAACCACATATACTGCCTTGTACATCTGGATCTCAAACCCCTTTCAAACTTGATTCGGTTAAATAAATCAATAAACTTCTAACTCTCCTCTAGAGGTGGGACCCCAAATAATCTCCCACCTCCTCTGATAACTTCTTGAGCACTCCTACGTGTACGTTCCCCTCTTGGTCCTCTTTCACCGTCTTTGGTTCTGAGTCCTTGGCAGCTGTGGCAGTGTGGCGACTTCTGCCTTCGCACTGCTGTCTTCGTCGTAACACCAGAGACACCTCAACACCTCCGCGGTCGCGATGTCACTCATTTGCGATCACCAGTGTTTGTAGTCATCTAACTAAGACATTAACGATTAATATGTCTCCACGGACATTTACAAAAGAGTCGATGGGAACTTATCAACCCGACTTACAGACTATATAACTGTCATCCTGGGTGGTCATATCTGTCTGTGGGACGCTAGAATATGCAATACGAGAACAAATGCACCTGCATGTTACCAAAATAAAGTCAAACAGTCGTAATATTTTTAGTCATAAAATAGTCAAATATTACACGTTCTCACTTGAACTATATAGATAATTTTAGTACTGATAGTATTCTTGTCATTTATGTCATCTGTATATGACTATAAAATTAACAGCGAATGAAACGTACCGACGAGTCGATCCCCTAGAACCATCCTTGTGTCGGTGTAAGGAAGGACCGACATCAAGTGACCACCACTTCCACCGATTTAACTAAAGACCCCATCGCTGACGTCTGTGTGTATCCGGAAGATGGACAAGAGTACCGAGAACCCGAAAGATCGTCTAGTTCCCTTCTAGGACAGAGTCTTGTCGCTTCTTGACCATTCTTTTGAACGACAACGAAAAGGATCGATAAGGATAAGGTAAACGGCAGTATTAGTGACTTCACGTCGACTGGGACCTTGTTACACCCCCAACCCCACGATTGGGGTGCGCATCAGCACTTAGTCCACATTGAAATGTCAGCTGAGAAATATAATCGTGAAACATCTAAGTTGGTTGGTCCGTAACACATCATGACATCATTAAAAAAAGAAAAACTTTTTTTAACACATATTCATGTGGACACTTCAAGTTTGGACATAACAACTTCCCAGTTGATATCTAAGAAAGGAGTCGAATTATGAACTGTCGATTCTGTATCCTTAAATGTCACAAAGGAACCAGGGTCCCCAGGAAGGACGTAGAAGTCAATACTAAAAAAACAAAATAAAAAGTCCCTTCGGTCCCAAAGTAACAAAATAGTTATAAGAGAATCTGGGTCTCCCTCGATACTCGAAGAACGGTACTGACTTCTGTTCGGACTCGTTACACACAAGAGACCTATAACAAGTCGAGATGCATCAACGTATGTTGCCATGTCGTCAGTCAAAGTGTCGACCATCAGAAAGGTTCCGTCGAGTAACCTCAAACATCACCCTGTGACCGTCAAAGGAGGAACGAGGACTTAGACAGTCGTATGAATTTTATCAATGACCGGGAGGACTCCGTTGTCGGTCCCTGGAGACTGGGATTTCTTACAAAAATGTCAAGATATAGTTTCCAATAAAATCGTGACAGTTATATTATCTTGACTTTCCGTAAGGGGGGTGGCGGGGGTCTTATTATTCAATTAAGAGGTTTCGACCACTTTAATCTCAAATCTTTATTTTACCTCTCATTGGAGTCCAATATGATGTGTCAAGATGGCAGGGTTTCAGACGGAGAACCCTGTACCTTTATTTATATCAACGGTAGATATTTTCTAGCCCCTACATGGTACCTATAAAGATTGTAGAGAAATTAGTAAAGATCTGGACAATAAGTACTAATACACCGTGAGACGTTCACCCGTACCACACATCTATGAAATATACACACATAGAAGAAACCTATTCGATATCTAAAAGTCAGGTGTTTATGAATGAGTCGTGAAAGAACGTGACAATTCGGTCTTATCATCTTAGAATCTCAATAGGTTGAATGCTGTCCACCTGAACACCGGAAAGAGCCTGTGACCGTCTTGGTCGAATAAGGTAAAAACTTGTATAGTCTTTTACATTTCTTTTGTGTGAAAGAAAAATCTCCCACTCCCTCTTAAATTATGTAAGTGGTTTAATTTACTTTCCTGTTCTTACATGACAGTTGTGTTGAATTCTGTTAAATCTTAGTATTTGTTTTACACTCCATCTGACTGATCACTTTAAGTGGTTTAAAACCAATTCTTTGAAATGTCATTATTTCATTGTGTCCACGGAGGAAAAGATTGTTAGTGTTCTTCGTTAACGTAGTTAATGTCGGGTTTTTCAACTTATGTCGTTAAGAGTAACATTCAAATGTAAGTCATAATTGGACACACTTGGGAGTGTATACCGTCCCGAATTGTCCAGATATCCAGTCAATAAGACGTCCGGTTCACTTGTGTAAGTGTGGTACTATAAGATTCCCGACCGCTCCGAGCTTCACCTTGTGTGGTCCCCAACATAATTGGTTTAGTACCACCAGACACGAACACGTTAAAATAGGAATTTCCTCTTACTGGATTGTAAGAGATTTCTTAATATGACGATTCCACTAAAATTTTCTAGGTTCGGAATCATTCTGTCTGTGACCTTTCTTATCCGTCCAGTCAAATTTAAGAGGTAGTAGTCCCACTACCAGAAAACCGAAATAAGACCGTAAAGAGAAGGTTTCTCAATTTGTCTTAAATTCCCTACTATTAGTAGACTAAAAAAGTCTCACATCGGGATTATTTATACCTCAGAGGTGTCGAGTTTATTCATGAATTTAAAAAAAAGGAATTTGACTTCGGTATTTCGGTCTTCTTTGGGACTCTCCGGTAGACGGGGTCCTTGTCGACAAAATCCTAATAAAGTTCATAAAATAAACGGGATATATCATTTATAACCTTATAACGTGTTTGTCACCCAAAGAACTATAGACGTCATCCGGGAAAGTTGTTTTGTTCACTTTATGTAAGTATAGATTTAGTCGGACGAAGTAATGCATGGAGAAACGGTTTTCAAGACGACATGATTTTTGTTCATAAAAATTTCGTATATATTCCGTCCAGGAGAAAATTTCTACTTAATTTTTACCTTAAAAATTTTCCTTAACAAGTAAAACTATGTATATGTTGTTTTTATCGATAATTTTGGTTCTCTATACTTTAGTAAAAGTCTAATCATGTAAGATAGAAAAGTGAGAGACATTTGAGGCATAGTGTTTGATCATTTCGACCAGTCCATTGTGATAAACAAGACTCACTTACGTCCGAATCGTCCGGGGAGAGTCATCAAAGTCCGGAATTTGTTCTGTAGATAAGTTCATTTTTACCGACACATTTCACCTCTATTTCACTTTCACTATATACCCGATTATTCTTTTTACAGTTCGGTAGTTACTTTTAACTTCATTAGACCTTCTTAGTTGAAGGTTATTTGAATCATACAAGATCTTGTAACAGATCTTTAGACAAAAACTAATTTTATACACCATTTTCAGACATATTTGAATACAGAGGATGACAACTACGACTTGTTTCTAGGGGACGACTAAAAACTCAGTTTTTCTGAATTTACCTTAAGAAGAAATGACGTGTGTGTGAGAGTGAGTGAGTGAGTGAGTGACCATCTTAATTCATTTTGTCGTAGAGAGATACCGAGACAAAGGGTAAAGTCGTCAAAGACACCATAACAGTCATATTCCGTCGATTAAGTCACATAGAAACTTTCCTTTGAGGCGAAATCAGAAACTTTGTTTGATCCAGGTGAGGTGTGTCTTCGAATCGGACGGGCTGTAAATCGAAACGACCACTGTTTACGAATTAAGGTTGGGTTACCTCACCCACACCCCACTGACGACTTTGGAAGAATTAACCGAGTTGAAAACTTAGTCCAAAAGGAACATGTTCTAATTAGTGACAAGTATAAGAGTGTCCGTACTACACGAATTCTCTGACCTTTGTAAAAATTTCTTACCTATTTCGTTTTCTTGTATTCGGTCCTCTTCGACGTATTTATGTGTGTTGCGGACGAGAGGTAAATGACTGCACAAACAAGTCAAATTTATCATTTGAAAGTTGAGGACACCTTTAAAACGGTTTTCAAAGTCATGTATGTTCTAATATTTAGTATTTGATTGTGACGTGTCTCTTTCTGTTCCGATGAAAAAAAAATTTATGTTTATAGAAGATGTAAGATAGTAAAGTCTGGGGACTCATTATGACATGGTTTCATGTCTAGACTTCTCTTTGACTCCCGAGTCCGGAGTTTACAAATAGAAGTTAATTAAGGTGTGGTTACCGCACTCAGAGTGTATTGTGTAAGTCCGAGCGATTGCGGTTCTCAGTCAAAAGGGGGACTGTCTCGTATCATCTTTTTTTGTTGCGTCACAGGTACGCCAAAGAGGTGTCATAAAGGAGGAGTCCGAGGGCACCCGTCTGGTGTAGAACTCAATTAACGTATTGATGGATCCCACCTCAATTGGACTTAAATTCCAGGACTTTAACCTTCACTTCCTTTCACTACGGGGGGTCTCTAGACCCAGTCTAAACCCCCACCCCCGCAAAGAAACCTCTTGTCTGTTTATGTACAACGTGAAACGAGGTGTCACTAACATGAAATTTCCTTTTTTAATTTAGGGGTTAATAATAAAGACGGGGTGGGGAAGATCCGTAAGGAGACGATCAAAACCAGAGAAGTTTTCCAGTATGCACTGCAGGCCACTCTTTCATCTCGCCGAACAGCAGCGACGACAACCGCCAGACCTTGAGCAGGGCCTCCGCCTTGACGGTGAGCAGGAGGTCGAGGTTCGCCTGTTAATAAACCGCGTTCCTCAAAGACAGAACCGTCTACTGTGTGTCCCATCGTGGAAGTCCTCTCTCGTCCCTACACAAAATCCGAGTCCCCAACTTTCCTGAATCTCTTGGAAAGAATGGAGGGAGACTAATATAGGGGATTCGCTTGTGAAAACTCTTGGTTGCATATTTTCATTGGACAGTCCTGACAAGTAAACTAATAAATGAAACTTATTTCTTTGACTACATTTACGGTTTCAAACTTTCTCACATTTCACTTCCGGGAGGGTTGGTGTGGGGTGGGGAAGAAGACACACACACACACGCACAACGAGTCAGCACAGGTTGAGACGTTGGGGTACCTGAAATCGGGTCGTCCGAGGAGACAGGTACCTTAAGAGGTCCGTTCTTATAACCACACCTGACGGTAAGTGAAGAGGTCCCCTATAAGGGCTAGATCCCTAACTCGGGTCCAGAGGACGTAAGATCCGCCTAAGAAATGGCGACTCGGTGATCCCCTCTGAAAGACGACACCATTGATCGTAATTTTGGGTGTAACATTCCAAGACACTCAGGGCGATCTAGTTCCCAAGAGTTGGAACCGTGACCCCGGTGTTCTGATAACACCCCGATAAAACAAGAACACCATACAAATCGTCACAGGAACCGAAGAAGGGTGAGACACGATCGTCGTGGGGTGGGACACTGTTGTACTTTACAGAGGTCTATAACGGTTTACGGGGGTTCTACGAAGGAGGACAGGGGGGTGGGGCTGTGTGTGTGGAGGTCTACACAAAATATGTGTGTGACAAGAGTATTTTTACCGTGCGACATGTGTTGTATGACTTGGAAAAAAGTGGTTGGAGTCCTCAGCGGAATAGTTCCAATAAACACTACGAATTAGACGTCAAACAAGAATTCGTTTGGAGACATACGACGTATAGACAACTTCGTTGAACCCGAAGAGAAGGTCTTAGCATTGAGTGATTAAAAATAACTTTAATCTAAATATACTCTTCGTAAACGTAACGTAGTAAGGATACATTTTAATTATCGTCGTTGTTGTAGAAATTTGGACCGATATAAATAGGTGTAAATCGGATTGAGGGAATAAACTTTTTTCAGTCACGGGGTCAAAGTTTCTTTCCACATAGTCGAATGACCGTTTTACACAATTTCACGAGAAAATACCAAAAGTGGAGACGTAAAACAGGTCACCCTTGATTGTCGTGAGTGTTCGTTCTACGACTTAAACTAAATGGAAACTCTTTGAATTTAAAGAATTCTTCTAGTCGTGGATGTTTTCTCAGTGTCTCCATGTTCTCCTCAGGTGGCTTCGTGTGGCGAAGTGTCAACTGCAACGACCTCACCCCAGACCTCGACTACATCGTATACCGGTGGACGTTGGTAGTTCGTGTCTCGTGTGATCGTAAAGTCTTCGGTCATTTTGGAGACGTAACAGTCAACTTACTAGGTACGGACGGAAAGATCGACAAGGAGAGTCCCAGTCCATTGCCTCTGTACAAAATAACCTTGAATTCCCCCGACGAATAGACTCAAAACATGAGGGAAACACACAGTACAAAATTGGATGGATTTCGAAGAGAATAAAGAGAATTATTTCCCATCAATACTCTCTTTGATGGTCTACGTCTTGTTCGGGGAGATGGACTCGCGGGGCCGGGGAGGGGGAAATGGAGACCAGGTTACAATTCCATCGTCAGCTACCGGTCGTGCCCCGAGGCTTTCAAAGCCTATCGAAACCCCTTCTCAAACATCCTCCGCACGACGTCCTTGAAGAGGTCCTCCTTGACACGTCCCCGACGGTCTTCCCACACGAGTGACAGCCCTCGTGTCTGCATGACATCCCCGTCCTATCCGCGGTACGAGAGACTGTGGACCTTAGTCTCGGTTCCCTCACTACCCTTTACAAACACACCCGTAACACACTGGGGGCGGTCCTCTCGTACGGACGTAGGACTGTCGGGCGTCCTTTCCGTCGTCGTGGCAGAACAGTAGGACCCCAAGACTTTAAGAAGGACAACCTAAATTGCATTAAATATGCGTCGTTCCCGGGCTCGTTTACAATTTCCTCCGAAGAAACTTTCAAACACGTGAATCGTACATGTAACATTCCTGGTCGTCTTTGGAAAAATGTCGTGACGACCTGCACCTACCCAATTTAGGGTAGGACAGTCGTGGTCCTTTTTTTCGTTCCTCCAGAAATTCGAGGTGGCCTATCAGGTGTACGACATTTACTGACACGTACCGGTCAGTTCAGGTAGAAAAGGTTGAGGCACCTGACATCGGACGGTCCGAAGAGACAGGTACCCTAAAGGGTCCGTTCTTATGACCTCACCCAACGGTAAAGGAAGAGGTTCCCTAGAAGGGTTGGGTCCCTAGTTTGGGCACAGAGGACGTAATGTCTGTCTAAGAAATGACGACACGGAGGACCCGTCGGGATATTTACTAATCGATGGTCGTTTAGAATATTTGCCTTTTCCCATCCGGGTGTCTTAATTGGGGATTGTGTAAAACTAGACGGACTGAAATTTTTATTTTGACCGTTTCCGGTACGTTCGTTCGTTAAACTAAATGGAAAGAGAGTGGACAATGTATTTCTTACATTTTTTACAATTGAAACGGTCAAATATCTTGTGTAAACTTTGATTTCGAAACTACCTCAATTCGGAATTTAGATTTCTTTCCATTAAACAACTTTAAAGTTTTGCATCCAAACCAAGATCTACTCAGGAGTCCCTTTGTTCCGAGGTCTAAACTGTAATTCTCCCCGGAGGGAACACAGTGGAGTGAAAGGTCAGTTCACCGTGCATGAATTACGGCTATGGTCCTTTGTCTATTGACTCCCTAGTAGAATAAAAGTCGTCCTCTGAGTTCGAACGGTTGAATGGTACTAGAAACCAAATTACTATTTCAGGGAGACGGGCGGTTGAACGTGTACAAAGAAGTACTCTGACTTCAACAATTTCGCCGTCTACTCGTCAGGTGACGACAACCAAGAGTCCAATTTCAGTTGCAGAAGTGTCTTTATGGATTTAATCTTGGTGTTACCGTCCCAGGCACCTGACAGTGGAGAGTCGACACGATGAATGTCTCTGTTGTGGACACCGTCTACAATCCACTGGCGGAGTCTCTCTCGGTCGGAAAGGGGGTACACCCCGACCGAGGCACTCGTGGTCGAACACAACATTACGGGACTACCCCCGTGATGTCAGTAATTCCTTCCTCGTGACTCCCCTGACCAGGGTCTGGACCGTGTCGGGGAATGAATCCGTGGGGACTTGACTTTGTCCTGGTGCGTGAGACATATGAGAAACACCCTGTCCTCACGTCTCGACGAGGGTCACAATTGTAGGACCGACGTTTGTCCTACTTCGTAGACGGTTTAAATTTTGTCTTCATTTTAGCGATGTCTTATAATATTCTCGACGTCGAGCCCCCAACTGAATTCTCCCTGAACGCCGGAGACTGTAAGAAGGAACCGGTAAAGCCTAAAAGACCCTGTTCACGTATCAAGTAAGCCCTCCGTTCCGGTCCCGATCGACCGAAAAGGGGTGTCCTAGGTCTAGAGTCCCAGAACGATTGTAGAGTCCTTCACTGATGGAAGGCTCAAGGCTCACTTTCCAATTAACACTTGTCCAAATACCCAGGTGTGTGACTAAAGGTGACTACTTTGTTAAACCAGGGACAAAGTCAAGAACACCTTATTATTCTACCGACTTTATACGAAGGATTCGTAAAGTGTAACGTCGTGAGTACTGACTCAGACCCAGTCAAACTTGTCACTACTTCCCCGTGAACCCCCGAACACCACGGGGTAAGAGACAGGCCTATTTGTCAGAATCAAAGAGTCTCTGCTTATTTGTGTAATGTCTCCGACCTCGACCCGTCTTTGTCATTGGCCGTCCTACTACACGTAGGTCCTCGGGTCGAATGGACAACTTCAGCATGACGTGCAAGACTCAGTCTAGATACAACTCCTCCTACTTCAGCACGTGCACCGTGGATCTCTTACCCTGGAACTCCGAGGCTCTTCAGTCGGACGACGAGGTGAAGACCTACGGGTCCTAGCGCATCACGTGCTAAAAGCCACAGCGGAGGTACACGACGTTCTGTGAGAAGTTCCTGTGTAAGAATGACCTTTGAGGACAAAGGTACCCGACCGATACTTTACGTCTCAAACAAATGTATTCTCTAGTGAGTCATAGTGACTTCTGTACCAGTGTACCCTTCTCGACTGTGATGACATACCATAACTATAGACATTTCCTGTGTTGATCGACCAACTGAAAGAGAATCAGACCTCGCCTGTTCCTACAGTTCGGACCAAAGGTACGACGGACAGTGACGACTAGATCTCTTCGACGGAAGGTCCCCACTCGCAGGAACACACACAGGCTGAGAAACGATGGGGTACCTGACCTCGGACGGTCCGAGGAGACAGGACATTAAAAGGTCCCCTCTTATGACCTCACCCAACGGTAAAGGAGGAGGTCCCCTAGAAGTGTTGGGTCCCTAGTTTGGACGTGGAGGACGTGACCGTCCGTCCGAGAAATGGTGCTTCGGTGATCCCGTCAGGGGACCCCACTCCGACTGGGGAATTTCCGTCTCTTTCTTTAGGCCGGGTAAAAGTTCCACTCATTACTTGTCCCTCAATGGTTTCTCTCCGTCGGTCTCCAATCCTCGTGTGTCCATGAGAAGGGTCAGGACCTTTAATGTCATATTATTTCCTTGTAAAGAATTACAGGGACCGAAGTTTAGGTGGTCCCTTTACTCCTGTGTCCCAGTGTGTAGACTCGACCTTCCCGGAACTCAGGTACACCGTGTCACAAAGTGACCCCGACTCCTGTAGACCCGAGTAAAATGACGGATCCTGTAGAGGTCCAAATCGTAAAGTACCAGGAGTACCTAGGGGAGTGGCGACGCGGTCCTCCTCTTGGTGCACAAAACCGGGTCGGCATTAAAATATCCCCTACCTTAACTCTGTCTCTACCTTATTGAAAGGAAAAGTAGGTCAATCCTTCTTCTCGATCCCGATTTTTGGTAAGGTTAAGTCTTCGGTCATCAGAAAGATGTATTTGGTGTCACAGAAAGTCGTCTGAAAATGTCGTCTGGTTTCGACACCATTGTGTTTGTCAGGTCCTCAAATTACCGTATGGTTCACAGATCTAATTTTTTAGGGATTCAGCGGCGTCTTTAACGACCACTCTCATTCACCAGAGTCTACCACCGAGACGAGACCCTTCGACACGGGGAGCAAATGAAAGGACACGGTACTACCGGCTCCTCTCCTGGACGAGCCACCGTACAGTGTAAGGATCTTGACGTGTCTTGGCGGGGATGGACCAGACGAGGACTTGTGACACTTACAAGGTGTCCTGTGTGCTCAGTAGGTAGTGCTGCTACTTTCCGGTCTGTGTGAGCGCAAATTGAGGGTCGAGAAGGTCCGCCAAAGAGAGGTCGAGGTCCAACACTATGCTGTCGAGGAATTACTCCTTGGACCGTCGTGGACCTTCCGTTGTGTTCCGACCCTACAAGGGGAGTCCGAACCACCTCCGGGGTGTCTGTACAGTGTAAGAGAGGTATGCGTACTCACAAGCGGACCACTGATGTGTAGCCCCAACTGGCCTGTAGGTCCTTTATTAAATTTTACGTCTAAGGCCCTCGGGTGGTGGTTTCCGAGTGTGATCACCACAGACTACTCCCCGGTCTCTGGAAAAGTGACCACTAACCACTTGACGTGAAACTCCTCACGACGATCTTAGGGACACGGATCCGAAGGGGTGGACATTCTTCCGCTACTATTACAGATGAAGTATCTGACAACATACCACGAGTCCTGTCACGACGTGTACCACTCACTCATGAGTCACAATCGTTAATTCTACTACTGGTAGTCCTTAATCGGTCCAAAATACTCACCCGGTGGGATTTTACTCCGAAGGGATTACCGAGTCTACCATTTTATAAAGGGACGTTACGTCCTCTGCGCCCAAGTTAAGGCCACAGTCCTTCTAGGGGACCTCTTCTCTTACCGTTGGGTGAGGTCATAAAAAAAAAGAAGGTGAGGTCATAAGAACCTCTTAGGGTACCTGTCTCATCGGACCACCCGATGTCAGGTACCCCCAGTGTTTCACAGTCTGTACTGACTCGCTGATTGTGTCTGGGATTTTATTTTGTGTCTTTATTTCTTCAAGTTTTTTGGGGTCAATTCAGGTACCTCCTTGGTCCTTTTATCAAACAATTCTCTTAACACACATTATGAAACGTAATATTCCCGGTATATACTTTTTCGGATGTCGATTGTATGAGTGATCACTTTTTGACTTTCGAAAAAGAAATTCTAGTTCTTATTCTATTCCTACGGGTTGAAATGGTAAAGATAAATTGTATCATGACTTTTAGGATCGGTCTCTTTAATGTGTGTGTGTGTGTGTGTGTGTGCGTACAGTGGGCTCAACCGTTCTTCATTTTAATAGACATCTGTACTGAATACACTCCTTTTGGAATTGATAATATGTGTACGTGTACAATCTTATTTAAGTCGTCTCAACGTCTTTTTTTTGTGTTTAATCGACACAAAGATATACTATTGTTACTTGTTAGATTTTCCCTTTAATTCTTCACGAAGTAAAAGTAGTTTTTCTTATGAACCTTATGCACAAATTGACTCCTCCGATTTCTGGTGATATGATTTTTCATGTTTTATGGCGACTTTCACAAAGGTTTATTCACCTTTCTGTGCAAGTCCCTGACCTTCCACGTTATGATAACTGTTTAGGGTGTTCGTTGGGTGTTTAAATTATGTTAGGGATAGTTTTATAGTCAAAAAGAAAACAATCTTTTCAAGTAAAAATTTAAGTGTACTTTGAAGTTTCCTGAGACTTAGTGGTTTTGTTAGAAGCTTTTTCTTGTCGTTTCGACCTCCAGAGTGTGAACTGACTAATGTTTTGATCTCATTAGTTTGGTCACATCGTCACCGTATCTCTGTCTGTGTCTGGTTACCTTAGTCTTATGTCTCGGGTCTTTGTGGGAACGCATATACTAGTTTACTAAAAACTATCTCCACGATTTTGGTAAGTTTACGTTTTGCTACTTCGACCTGGGAGTGGAATTACGACATATTTCTTCAGTTTTACTGGCTTCTCGAAAATATTTTGAGAATCTTCTTTTGTACCCCCTTTCGAATTACTATGACCAAAACCGTTATCAAACAACTAAACAACCGATACTGTGACTTTCGTATCCGTTGTTCTCCTTTTTGTTTAACCTGGTGTATTTTTAAAATTTGACACGTTTCTTGTGTAAGAAGATACCTTATCCCCTTTTATAAATATTTGGAATAGACTATTCCCCACTTTTAGATCTTATATGTTTCTTGATGTTCAGTTGTTGTGTTTGGAATGATTTTTTATCTAAGAGGTTTCTTCTATGTGTTTACCGGTCGTTCGTTTACTTTCATGCCAGTTGTAGTGATTGGTAATCCTTTTACACTTAGTCTTCTATGACAGTGTATGGGTAATCCAACCGATGATTGTTGTTGTTGTCGTTGTTAAGGGTTTTTTGTGTTCACAATCACTTCTACACAATTTTGACCTTGGTAAAATGTAACAACCATTCTTACATGTTCGGTAATACTTTTTGTCATATACAGTTAAGGATTTTTTTTCAATTTTCACCTTAATGACACACTAATTCGTCAAGATGAAACCCCATATATGGGTATTCTTGCCTTTCGTCCCAAAACTCTAAACACAAGTACAGGTGTCATCGTCGTAAGTGTTATCAGCCTTCCACTCCTCGTCTGGTTCCCAGGTAATCACTCACTTACCATTATTTTTACCCCTCAATTGGAAACTACAATGACTCAGCCAAAACGTTCTACCTGTTCTCAAGACCTCTGCCCGACGTATTGTTGCACTTACATGACTACTTACGACTTGGCATGTGAATTGTGACCGATTTAAAACACGACAAAATAGGTAAAAAAATTTTTTTTCGACGAAATAAACGTATATACAACCAAAGAGAGGGGTCTACTAATGTTTTTACCGTTTTGACCGTGATTTATTTAAGTGAGTTTAGACCCTACTCGTTCATAAAAGAGGATTTCCAGTCAATCCGTGTCTTTCCACACTCCCAGTACATTTATATCTCTTTCTAAAATCAATTCAAACCCCTATACACAAAAACCCCTTCCTATTTCCTGGTTTTTATACACTTTAAGAATGGAGTAAACTACAATTCACTACCCTTTATTTTAATGTAATTTTTATATTTGGACAAACCTTTTAAAATTAGTTATAATTCCGATTTTGAATTCCATTACTTTTCCTTACTTTACCTCTTGTTCTTTCCTTCTCAGAATTCCTTTCCCCTCTCTCTGGACCTCTCTTCCCGGTGTACCTAGGTCCCGTGATGAGCCCAGAAAAGACGGAAGTGAGGTCTTTACCCGAGATTTCGAGAAGAACTAGGAGTCGGGAGGACTTCGAGACGGAGGTTCAAGGGTGACTTCGGTTGCCCTTCACTCACTCTACGTCCCTCACCCGTCTCCCGTCCCGAGATCCTGTGACCCAGGTCAACCTCCAGAGGACGGAAGTCCCCATTTGCTTCCTCGAGACCTGGAGAGAGAGATCAAGGAGGAGGGCGAGACAGTCATGTGAGCTGTCGGTCCACAGGGGAACTCTTTAGTCGGGTGACTGGAATTTGGGGCTCTCCTTTTCGTCCTTTCCGAAGGTCCGTGAAAATTCTACTGACGGTAGCCGTCACTACCACGAAGCAGAGGTCGACATGTCGTGGGGGC
This sequence comes from Capra ibex, assembly GCA_006410555.1. Classification (NCBI taxonomy): domain Eukaryota; kingdom Metazoa; phylum Chordata; class Mammalia; order Artiodactyla; family Bovidae; genus Capra; species Capra ibex. Next base: position 33,119,262 of record SJYO01013871.1, read on the forward strand.
TCTTGAACGACACACGGAAATTCTAGTCGCTACTGGGGGTCACTAGGGAGGTCTGGACCCAGACTTAACGATTGGTGGGGAAGGAGGAGACCGGCAGGAGGAGAGACACTCCAGGGACGACGGTCGACCATCGCTCGTTGTGGACGTCGGACACGACCGGTCTCAGGGTTCGGGAGGGTCCCACGAGTCACATAGTCACTGAAGAAACCTACGATCAGGAGTCTTCAATTTTGTAAGACGTTCTGCCGTCTACTTCTCTTTACTTTTGAGTGCATTTCTCCTCAGTTCCCGAAGGGATCACCGAGTCCCCACGTCTCAGATGGACGGCTGTGTCTGTGCCCAAACTAAGGACTGACCCCTTCTAGGGTGTACACCTCCTCCTTGATTCGGGCACACGGCGTTGACGACTTGGACACGAGATCTCCACCCCTCGGTGTTGTTGACTCGGGTGCACGGAGTTGGTGACTGCAGATGTACGGGACCTCGGGTGCGAGGCGTTGCTCTCTCATCGGTGCCGAGTGGTGTCGATCTCTTTTCAGACGTCGTTGTTTCTCGGTCGGGTCGGTTTATATTAAAAAAAACTTCTCAGTTTTCAGGAAACCAGGTGTCTTGTTCTGTGAAACGTCCCAGTACCCCGGGAGACCTTCGGACTCCTTACCTCGAACCATAAAAAGAAGGATCGGGAACGGGCCGCAGGGCGTACGGGGGAATGGGTGCGGACGCAATAACTTGTACGGCCCTTCGTGGTCGTACTACACCAACCCGGTCATAAACGCCATATCACCGTAGAGTATGAGAAACTGGTGGTCCTCCACGTTCACCGACTACGGGAGGTATCGTACTTTCTCCAAATCTTCAGGCACGAGCACCGCTGGCGACCTCCCCCACTTTTATCCCGAGAACTGGTACAAGTCTAAGACGACTTTCTTTTTTTTTTCCCCGGTCTCCGGTCTTTCTTTTTAATCTCGGGAATCTATGATCTACGAATATTTCGACCGAGATCGTGGACTCCGGCCGGCCGGCACGTGGGTCTGCGAGATAGTGGATGGAACAGCCTCTGGTCACCGTCGGCGTACGAGAGGTCCACGAACGGGACGAACGACTTCTGTTTCACTGAGAGAAACCTAAACCCTTACTACTTCATCTCGACGTGGAGAAGAGGGTCGTACCTCCTGCTCTTGCACTTCCGTACCTCTCACCGCAGCCTGTAGACGCAAACGTTTCTCGTTTCCCTCCCGCACATTCGAGTGTCAACCGTTCGAAGGTCCGACGAGGAGAGTTCTACCAATGACTATTCTCCGGTCGATAGGACCTGAAAATGGAGGACGGTCTGGACCGACACGCACGTCACAGTCTTTTCCGTTTGTGAAGTAGAAAATCACCGACTGTGCTCTAGGTTCGAAGAGTGGGGTTTGTGGGAAAGACTCCCACCACGTCACTGACGACGGCTTTTGATACTAAAGAGTGGAGGAATCTTGGTGATCACGAGTCGGGACGTCTTCAGGTCATATGGAGACCCTCCAGAACGATAGGTTTGTGAGGGTTTCAACGGGTCAATACCCCCTTTTGCGAGGAGACGCGTGCGCACACACGATTCAACGAAGTCAGCAGAGGTCGAGACGATGGGAAACCTGACATCGGGTGGTCCGAGGAGTCGGGTACCCTAAGAGGTCCGTTCTTATGACCTCACTCAGCGGTACGGGAGGAGGTCCCCTAGAAGGACTGGCTCCCTAGGAGAAGACTCCCCCAGTCCAGTTTACTATAAAAAGGATTTATTTGATAATTCTAACCGTAGTAATTTTGTCGGGACACCCGGGTAGAAAGGGCCGATGTGACCTTCGACTTCTACAGACTTACCAGTGAATGGGATCTTGAGACCGAAGGTCTTCTGAAAACTGAGTAGGTTCGGTGTATGTTTAGATTGGAGAAAAAATTCAACGACCTTTCAAGTGTGTGAGAGAGTATTGGGTGGAGTCTCTTATTAATATATGTCCAGAAATGTTACGTCTGTTATAAACCGGATTACTCTTCTCTCGTAGTGATCAGTCGTCCGTGCTGTTCTTAGGTCCATCGGAAGGGTTCTCCAAGTTGGATTTATAACATAAAGTATCTTTTTATTATAACATTATGAGGGGAATTCTAGAGGAAGTAAGACGAAGTGTTCATAGTCCGTCATGACATTAGTGTGTCTTTGATTTATCTTCCAAAAATTATATAACAGATTTTTTACTTAAAAGATTACTAAATATCTAGTCCCCGAACATAGTAGATATAAGGTATTTCGTAACGCTCGACTAAAGGTTGTCAGGTGACTTTCAAAAGTCACTGTGTCCTTTGGTAAACCCCATGCTTTCCATTGAAGATAGTCTTCTCGTCTTTCCGGTCATGTAGGAAGACCCAAGGGACCCCCTTTACCTCTAGTCTAGGAGTTCGCATCGTCGTTCAGACCCCTCCTTCGCCCCACGGGTGGGTCGTGTACGATATCTGACCTTCTCACCAAGATCTACAAGTCCCGGTTCACGATTTCCAGTTCTTCTATCTCACCCCTTCGTTGCACCTCGAGTCGGAGGTGTGTCCGCGACCTATGTTGGTAGTGACCGACGAAAGGGTAGGAGATACGGATTTCTACGAGACCGGTTCCTCCTCACGTCGTCACGCCCCATGAACGAGTCGAAGGCACAAGATGGAGAGTCGCGAGAGGTCTATTTTCTCGTGTGCGACTGAGGAGACACACGGATCACCCGTTTTGGTGGGGTGTGACCTCATTCTCCCTCTGACCCAGACACGTCTAGTGTCGAGTGTCCCGTGTGGGATGTCTGAACGTCTATCATTGTGGTAGAAGTAGTTGTTGGGCTTCCTCCCTTTCTCTGGGAAAACGGTTTGTATGACATTATAAGTCGAAAAAGTCTTAGTCTGTATGGTCAATGAAAGATTTGTGTTGTGTACATTGGTAAACTACTTCACTGAATTCTGTGTTTAGTCAAAGAAAGAGAGGGGACGGATATTAGGGTTATTTGGGTTTCAGTAAAATAGTTGACGAAGTACGTAAGACGAGTGTTTACTCACCGAGGTAGAGTACTTATTCGATAGGAACCTTCAAGGGACTACTGGGCGGAATTCTTAGGCGGAACGGTACGTCCCCTGCACCCAAGTTAAGGTCCAACCTCTTGATTCTAGGGTGTAGGGAGCCCCGTCGATATTTCGGGTGCCTGACGTTGATGACTTCGGACGCGAGAGACCTCGGGTACGTGACGTTGAAGTCTCAGACAGGCGTCGTTACTTTTCTAGGACGTACACCGTTGATTCTGTCCAGAAATGTTACGTCTGTTATAAACCGGATTACTTTTCTCTCGTAAAAATCGGCTGTGTTGATTTATTTATAAAAAATTTTTTGGTTTCTTCGGTAGGAAACAGATCCCGAACTTCGACCCGGAAAGGGAGAGAACGTGTGTCTTGGGTCCGACCCATTGTCCGTCCTCGTGTCCCCGACGTGGACCCTCCGTCTCCACTTCAGGTACATGACCACCGTGACGAGTGTCACCACCTTCCACAACATCCGCCGTATGAACCAGTCGTAGTACCTGTATCAAAGAGCAAAGGCCCCGAGGAGTCGAAACCCAAGGAAATAGTGAAGACACATTTTTCTCTGTTTTGTGGAAGGGTACGACACACACTTCGGAGATTCGGAGCCGTTTTTCAGGGGGTGGGGGTCTTCCCGAAAAAGATCCTAAGACGTCAAATACGGGACTCTCCGTCGAGACTTTTAATGTTCCACTGGAACGACAACAAATCAACGATTTAATGCAGGTTAAAAACGTTTGGGTACCTGACATCGGGTGGTCCGAGGAGACAGGTACCCTAAGAGGTCCGTCCTTATGACCTCACCCAACGGTACGGGAGGAGGTCCCCCTAGAACGACTGGGTCCCTAGCTTGGGTGCAGAAGATGTAACCGTCCACCTAAGAAATGGTGACTCGGTGGGTCCTTCGGGTTTTCCACTGTAAGTACACTTATTTTGCTCTGTACGTTTCGGCATACTGTTCGACGAGAGTTCCTCATTTGCCGGGGTCCAAAGGACGGGAGTAAATCCACTTGGGAGCTGGAAGTCCGAGGTGCATGTGACTGGAACAAACTGGGGACGGTCGAAAAGTCATATATGGTCCGAGTAGCTAGACATGAACCCCAGCACGTGTGACTGCAGTTTCCCGTAAAATGACTGCGAGAGCTACAGTCCGGTCCCAAGCGGGAGACTGACCGAGTGAAGTGACGAAAGCGACACTAGATCCGGTTCTTCCTTTCACGTGTCTCGTCGGGTTAGTCTGGCTGACCGACGGGTGGGAGGGAGAGTGGGTTCACAGTCCCTTTGTATGTCGGGTCCATCTACCTGTTTCCGGAAAGACTCTTTAGTCGAGGACTCAGGCCCCCTCTTCCCACGTCTCATAGGAAGTCTGGACGACCCTCCCTACGACCGGGAGTGACCAAGGGTAATCGAAGATGTGTAGGTCGGGTCTTTGAGGGTTTGGATTCTCTAGGTTATCAGAGGGTGTGGGCTGGAGGTCCACAAGAATTTTAGAACAAATTGAAACCTACTAGACTTAGGATAGTGTTCTCAAAATCAGTACCCCAAAATTCTACGACTGTCGACTTTCCTAAAGTCCTCGAGTAATTCGTTCTAAGTGTCACAGACAGCGAATAATCTTAGGTGACCTCGAACATTTTGGGGACACGAGTCCGGTGTGCCGGATCTTGGTGGAAGGAAGGATTCCGTGAACAACATGAATTTCGAGGAAGTCACGAAGGTCGTACGATTTCTCCAACTCTCGGACCCCGGAACCCAAACTCAGGTCCGATGACGGGGGCGACTAGAACACTGAAGTGTGGACGTCCGTGGAAATGAAGAATCCCAAGGGACTAACAAAATTCTTCAGGTCTACCGTATAACTTTCACGATTGTGGTACACCGTCCGTGTACCACACACAGGTTATCAACTATAAACAATAATTGTTATTTTTGATATTCTAGTCGAATCCTGTCACATATCCCACACACACACACACAATCAACGAGTCGACACAAGTTGAGAAACGTTGGGGTACCTGACATCGGACGGTCCGAGGAGACAGGTACCTTAAGAGGTCCGTTCTTATGCCCTCACTCAACGATAAGGGAAACAGTCCCCTAGAAGGGTTGGGTCCCTAGCTTGGGTACAGAGTAATACAGGTCTATAAAATTTGGAGTAATACCGTCTAAGAAGTGGTAGACTCGGTGACCCCTTCGGGAGTTTTCCTCTTTCTTTCTTTTTTGAGGGGAGACGGTTTTCGGATGTTCGACCCTCGTGTCGATAATGGAAAATTCGTGTTGTGACGAATAAAAATGTAGGACCTGGAAAAATTTCAAATTCAAAGTAAAATTTTATACGTAACATAAATTTTCAATCTCGAATAAGAGCAAATTATTTTTGTGTAGGGGTACGGAGAGGTCATGTGGCGACGTAAGTGGCCGTGGTTTTACTCCCACTTCCTTATTTGGGTTTGATTGTCAGGGCGAGTAGTGTTTCCGGTCCAAACTGAGAGTGTCGACGTCCGGGACATCACCTTTACACTCTACTTTTAATTTCCGTAGCAAGAAGGGTCCTCGGATCCTCCACCCCCAGTTACCCTACTGCCGGGGAGTGAGGACCAGTCGCACCGAGACGGAAACGTGACATCGGGACGGACGAAACCCGTCGGGGGCCCCAGAAAGTCAGGGGAGACCCCACCGGACCCCAGACGATGTCGAGTCGGCCCGTGTGTCTGTTCCTCTACACCTGCCCTTCAGTCCTGACACACGCAAACAGACCTTAGTACGTACATTTGACGTCTCCTACCTTGAACTTAGTTTTCGGTGTCCTTCTACTAATTTGTACCGACTAAAATGGATCAGACCGAGACTTGATTAGATAGGGCACCCGACCAGTGTCCTGTCCAGGTCGACAAATCCTTTTCGTTCGCTCACCTCCAGAGGTTCCCGATTACACTACCTACTACGTTCCGGAAAAAGAAGAGACCGAAGTAGAAAGTCCCGAACCCTTCTGCCAGATGAGTACTGATGAGGACGGGGGTGGGGTGGGGGGTAAAGGAGGTCGTGGTGTCAGGGAGACTCTACGCTTCGGTGGGAGGGGACCGACGTCCCGATTACGACCGACTGGGGACGAGTCCGGGTGCGAGGGCGGGACGACCTGTCCGACTCCCCTTGGCGGAGGGAGTGTTCACTGTCGTCCCACCGTCCCGGTTCTTCACTCCGTCCTCCACGTCCGACCCCTACCGGACAGTTCGTGGTCGGGGAGGTGGGAAGACGGTTAGGGTTCCCCAACAACTACCACGGTCCCAAGACAGGACGAGTTCCTTCAAAAGGAAACTCATCATTAGGTATATGGAAGTGAGTGTCGGTCGTCCGTTTTGTATTCAAATGGACTACCTCATATTTAGCACGGGACCTGGGAATTCGGTATCTTGTGGCGTCAGATGATTAAAATTTAGACTCGTCACAGTGGTAGACTCGGCACTTGCGTGGACTGTCCGAAATATTCTACGGAGACACGGGTCGCTGAGCCCCCTGTGTCACCCCTAGTCCCAAGTTTCCTCCCCTTCAGTGTGGGGCTGGATTTGCCGGTGACGTAGAATGTTGAGAAACAACCGAGGACCGGAGATTGAAGAGTTAGTGGGACGTGATTGAGAGGCCTCCGGCGCCTGTCGGGACCCTACATCACCATTATCGCGCGTGGCGGTGCGGGTCGCGAGTGGCCACAACTAGAGCCGGAGCAGCATGTGCAGGTGAAGGTTCTCGGCCTACTCGTACGCCTTCTCCTCGGAGTCCTTGACGTCCATCCTCGGGCAGAAGGGGTGGACCCCGCCCATAGCTTAACATCCGCCCCTCCCCCTCCTTTTCTCTTTTCTCTGCAGTGTGGACCCGAGACTCACCCCGGAGCTGCGGGGGGCTGGGCCCTGTGGAGGTCTGGGGCACGGGGGTGCGGGACGGAGGCTGGGGGGTTCGGGTCTTGGGGACGGGGGCGCGGGATGAGGCTGGGGGGCTGGGGCGTTGGGGTCTTGGGGACGGGGGCGCGGGATAGGGGTAGGGGGTTCGGGTCTTGGGGACCGGGGCGCGGGATGGGGGCTGGGGCGTTGGGGTCTCGGAGGACGGGGGCTCGGGATAGGGCCTAGGAGGTTAGGGTCTAGGGGCGGGGGCGCGGGATGGGGCTGAGGGGGTTGGGGTCAGGGGGTGGCGTCGGGAGGGACGGGGATGGACCCCCCCGGGCGAGTCGTCCTCGGCCGCGCCCACCGTCCGGGCGCGCGGTCTCCGCCCCAGCCCGCCCAACGGCACCAGCCGCACCACGCCGGCGCACCGGCAGGTCGCCGCCATCATCTCGCTGACGAGGAGCCCCGGCCGCACGCGGCCGCCTCCGCCCGCGTCGCCCGACCGGGTCCGGTGCAGCCCCACGCCGTCGTCCCGGCGCCGGCGGCCGTCGAACGGCGGGGCGGCGCGCGGGTCTTCCGACATCCGGCGGAACCTGTCCTACTGGTGGCCCCCGTCGCGCCGGACCCCCCCGGCCGGCCGGGCCGGGCCGCCGGGCCCGGTGCCGTCGTGGGGCCCGGGGCTACTGCTGCCGCTGCCGAACCGCCACCACGACGACCGGTCGCCCCCGGGGTCGCTCAGCGTGAGGACGAAATCCTCGAGGGGCCCAGGGCGGCCCGGACGGCTCTCGGGGAGCAGGTCGGGGCGCGACCCCTGGCCCGAGGCCTTCGACCCGCAGCCCCCGCCGAAGACCCTGAACAGCCGCCACGACCTGCTCGACTGGGGTAAGAGGTACTACCTCGGACTTTCGCCTGGGTGTGCGGCGCGACAGTGGCGGCGGGGACGGGGCCCCCTTCCGGGCCCCCAGGTCCGCCGCGAGCCCGAAGCCCGGCGGGGAGAAGGGGACCGCGGGACGGCGGGGGGAGCGCGGGGGAGAGGGGGAGGGACCGACGACCCACCCGAGCCTTTGCCGGTGAATAAGGGCCAAGGGAGGCCGGCCGGTCCTCTTTGGACCTGGGTGCAGGATAGGAGGGGTGCAGAAGTCCGACGACCATCAGGGCCGCGGGACCCCGGCTGTCGGGGCGGCGGAGGACGACGAAGAAAGGTAGACGGGAGCGCAGAAACATGTGGCGTCCAATAATTTGACAGGAGACCAATGCAGCAAACCTATTCGGTAGGCTTAGTGAGGTCTTGGGACTGGTTATGTGCGAGGTATGGGTTCAGGACAGGTCGCCGTGAGCGGAGGAAGACCCCAGGTTCCGGGGTGGGAGGACCGACACCTGTTCGAGGGGTCCCACGTCGGGGAAGGTGTCTACGGGTCTGGCCGCACCCTTTCGCCGCGCATTGGAGGAGGGAGGGATGGGCGGTCCCGGCCTCTAGACGAGGGGACGTCGGTTGAGTGGCGTTTACAGGGGGTGGGGTTGGGAAGGGACCACCGAGTCTGCCATTTCTTAGGTGGACGTCACGTCCTCTGGACCCAAGGTAGGGACCCAACTCTTCTAGGGGACCTCCTCCCGCACCGTTGAGTGAGGTCGTAAGAACGGACCTCTTAGGGTGCCTGTCTCCTCGGACCTCCCGATGTCAGGTACCCCAGTGTCTCAGTCTGTGCTGACTCGTTGCTTCACCAAACTTCTGTTTGGTCTTAGCTTAACGTTCTGAGAAAGACGAGTCTGACCGCGGAGGGTCCGTACGCCCGTTTAGGGTTGGAACCCTCGAGGATCCACTTCCCGGTCATTGGTCTCCGAGGACTGGGGTAGTGACGACGAGTCGACTGAACACACACTACCAAAAGAAGACGGAAGTTCCGGGAACTCAGAAGACCGGACGTACGGAACCCGTTACTCGTGGGGGACTCCCGGGACTTTCAGTCGACCTCCGACCACCCCACCACCCATCCCACCACACACATCCTCCCGTCGTGGACCCAGGAGGTTCTAACCCCTCCCCCTTGAGGTCTGTCGTCTCAAGTACTCTCGTTCCTGTCTTAGGTCTCAGACGCCCCGTCGAGAAGTCCGCCTCCCCTCCCTCCCCCGACTAATTCCTCGGGTCCCTCCTTCACCTGAGATTAGTGAGGTGGGGTGAGGTGGAAGGAGGAGAGGGAGTGACTACGACCAACCACACCTTTTCGAAGACTCACACAAGAATGGGAAGGAAGACAATGGGAAATGGTAGAAGGGTTTGAGGGAGGAAATAAGACTTGACCAGATGGTCCGTCTTGACCCCTCGGACAGAAACCTCCGACCCCTATGTCGGGACTGGGTACTGACTTCGTCTGGAGCCACTTTGTTAAGAGTACGAGAAGGTCCGTGTCTATGGACGGAGAAGGTAAGCCTTCCCCACACACACACACACACACAAACACACACACACACAGTCACAGTACTCCATTCTCTTCCCTTTGTGCCCCGTCTTCCTTGTACTTACCACCGAGGGAGACAACACCCTAAAAGTAAAAAGTGGAGAAGAGATATGAAGTAATGTAAGAGGTTCAAGGGATATAATGTGAGATAATATTGAAAGTGTTAGTCTTTTTTTTTTCCTAATTATTACGACACACACACACCCCCCCATTCAACGAAGTCAACACAGGTTGAGAAACCCTGGGGTACCTGGTATCGGGTGTTCGGAGGAGACAGGTACTCTAAGAGGTCCGTTCTTATGACCTCACCCAACAGTACGGGAGGAGATCCCCTAGAAGGGATGGGTCCCTAACTTGACTGCAGAACATACAGAGGACGTGACCGTCCGCCCAAGAAATGGTGATCGCGATGGACCCTTCGGGACCTTTATTACGACGGTCCGTGACGGTAGTCGGTGTGTCATTGTATTATTCTCCCGTCAACCATCCGACATCCGACCTAGTAGGGTTAGTTGGTCACCAGGGTCTCATCGGAAGGTATATATTTGTGAACGGTAAATCCATGAACCCCCTTTTCAGTGAGTAAGTAAGTAAGTTTGTTTGTGTATGAGTCACGGTCCATGATCCGGTTAATCGTGTTTGGTGAAGTCCCAGACCTTCCTTTTCTTCCGGAAACACGTTTATAGTCTACGCATTATAGCTACTCTACTAATCCCATGTCTCTGATCCTCTACACCACAATCACTCCTAAGTACTTTAAATGAATAACATAAATCGGATAACCAGTCCTGCTAGAGGACCTCGTCCTTTACCGGTGGGTGAGGTCATAAGAACGGACCTCCTAGGGAACCTGTCTCCTTGGACCGTCCGATGTCAGGTATCCCAGTGTTTCTCAACGTGTACTGACTTCACTGAATCGTACGTCGCACGTGCGTCCGTAAATCGGATAATCGTTCGAGAAGTAATTCACGAAGGGTCCGTTTACAGAACACCGACGAGTACTGAGTGCAAACAGTTGATACAGAGGGGTCCTGACTCAAGACCTCCCCTACGGGTCCAGTCGGTGGCGACGAGACTTTCGACCTACCCTCAGTCGTCCACGGAGACGGAAGAGATTAAGATGGAGAAGGAGAGAGGACGGGGTTGGGGACTTCTCTCTTCCATGACTGGACTTCAAGGACACTGCCGCGACGACAACGAGACCCCAGAGAGGTCCAGCTAGTCGTCGAGGAGCCACAGTAAGAGCGACCGGCGCCGAGCGAGAACGAGGAACGGCGACTCCAGGTCCCGTCGTCACCCGGGGGCCTAGTGGAGAAACCTGTGCATCGTCGTCCGGTCGGGGTAGAGGACGAGGTTCCGGCACGCCCAATTCATCGAGCTTAGTTAATTGGCCTCCAGTGTCATGAAATCTCTGGACGTCTTTCATTACCACAGAAACCACTCCGCGCTTCGCAAATGCACACCGACTGTCGCCAGTTTTACCACTCGAAGCCACGGTCCATTAGGAGCTACATTTGGAGTCACGACGGCGGAGGATCGACAATCCCGGAGCCCTGCCAGTGAAGTGAAAGAGGTGTGTACCTTATCTCATTGTCACGGGTCGACTGTCAATAACGTTTCTTACTGACTGTGCCGTGTCCGTTACACAAATCTCGTTATGGGTCACCCGACGGGACCACCGAGTCTGTCATTTCTTGGACGGGTGTTATGTCCTCTGGACCCAAACTAGGGACCCAACCTTTCTGAGGGACCTCTTCCCTTACCGATGGGTGCGGTCATAAGAACGGACCTTTTAGGGTACCTCTCTCCTTGGACCACCCAATGTCAGGTACCCCAGTGTTTCTCAGTCTATACTGACTCGTTGCAAGTGAATTGAGTGTCGTTCGTAAGTCACTTACGACACTGATAAGAACCCGAAGGGTCCACCGAGTCATCGTTTCTTAGGCGGACGGTTACGTCTTCTGAGCCCAAATTAGGGACCCAACCTTTTAAGGGGACCTCTTCCTTTACCGTTGGGTGAGGACATAAGAACGGACTCTTAGGGTACCTGTCTCCTCGGACCACCCGATGTCAGGTAGTCCCGGGGTTTCTCGACCTGGGTTGACTCGTTGACTTGTTGTTGTTACTGATAAGAACGATAACGGAAGGTTGGGTGTCCGGGGTCTAGGAACTCCATTGTCGTCGGATTGTCTCTGTGAAGTAGGTTTTTCGAGGAGTAACCCCCGTTACGAAGAGGAGGGACAGAGAGACCGACGGGTCGAAAGTACGTATTTGTGAAGAGGAGGCCCCGAAGAGAGAGTAAGGGGTTTAACGATCCGTTAGAGACCTTTCAACTTTCTTAAGTTCTTCCGATTTAAAGAATATAGGGGCTCATTTTGTTAACGGAAGAGTGAACGGTTCACTTCCTTCACCCACTCGTAGTCGATTCAAAATTGGCAGTCGAGTTGGTTCGTTGGTTACCTTTTACTCTTAATCACTAAGCATAGCATGGACCCTTTCCAAAGAGGTTCTCCTAGAAACGGTCAATTATAGTGTTATGTTCCGTCTGGAAGATCCAGGACCATGCAGGCTCCCTGGGTAAGAAGGCGAAGTAAAGGAGAGGTCCAGACATCTTCCCCTGGGTATGTTATTTTAATTTTGGGGAGTAACTCGAAGATGGAAAAAACAAAGATGTCAGTCTAAAATGTGTGTAGACACGAAGGTTTACTGAAGGTTATTCACACAAACACACACATGTATATAAAATTAACGATGACTTTTCTTATGTGGTTCATGAGTACCCGAAAGTACAATAGAGTTATTCCATTTTGTCCTTTAGAATTACTTATTTAGTAGATAATCGGTACGTGTGGTTTCTTTATATGTTACACTTTATAGGGTGGTTACCGTGTTTGGAATGTCTTTGGGACGAATTTGATGGACTGAGTCACGAGAATTCATGTTGTGAAAGAAACATATTACCTTTCTGAGAATCCTAACTAACTAACTTTTTCTGGTAAAGCCAACATTTACTGATTATTTTATTAGTGTCGTTTTGAATATATATTAGTGGAGATATGTAATTGACTTTACATGTATATGTGTGTATACAAATAGAAATTGCTTACCTTGTTACAGTTTATGTCCTTAAATAGTTCTCCTTCTTTTAGAGTTGAACTTCCTACGAGCTTTCACTTTTCTAGAATGTCTAAAAAAAAAGATAAAATCTCGTCTTTCTTTTATTTAGTAGAGAATTCACCTATTCCACTAAAGATGATGAAAAATACTTCACACATCGTAGATTGACCCGAAATATAGTCGAAAGATCGTCCTTAATAATATTCTTTACTTGACTGTAAAGACTACAAAACCCCTTGTTCTTGATACTTCACTTCATAATTCTCTACGTATATTACAATAAAATTTTGTCTGACCTTAAAGGAAACGATTTTGGTTGTACCCTATTTTTCTTTATATAGTCCGTTCTATACTATACTATATTATATTATATTGTCTCAAACCAATGCCCAACAACTACAGATATTTTTGGTCAGAACCTTTATTTATATGGGTGTTAATAAAGTTCATTTTACGTATGTCAAACATTTTGGCCTTCTCGGGGGTTTGGAGTTAGAAAACAGTATATAAAAATACGGTTCCTCTTGAGTCACCTAGATGTATTGATAAATATTCAAACTCTCTGAAAGATACAGAATCTTTTAGTTAGACAGTTTTTGTAATTCTGTAATCGTCTTTCAAAGAGGGGTGGGGGTTAAGTCAAAAGGTATATAGAAGTACAGTTTCCCTTGATCTTGTAATGGATTCAGTTTCGTTTATGAAGACGTTTATTCTTATTAAAATGAGTATTTGGAAGAACAACCTGAATACTCTAGCGACTTATATGAATCCAGAGGGGTTTATATGAAGTACCAAGATCGTTCTTACTCCAACCCAATATTACTACCTTCTTATCTACAGTACAAAATATTCCTCTTAATAAAAGTTTTTTACTAATTTGTCTAAGGTGAAAATGAGAACTCGTTAGTCTCGCTCTCTTTGGGTGATGTATTACAAAAGGACAGGGCAACAATGAATACTACTACCTACCGACGGCAAGAAGATGACCGGACAGTACGGGAGTCCCTCGAAAAGGATGTCTTCGTCAATTCTGTTGTGCTTTCTGACTCTCTCGTAACTGAATCCCCGAGGATACCCCAAACTCCAGTTCCGTTAGATTACTTTCGAAGTGTCCGGAAGACCTGTCTGATTGAATCTATATTTGAATATAGGAAGGTTTCATGAATAAGAGTGAATTTTCAATTGGTGTTATGGATTTCCTATTCGTGTTTTTATTCCGGGGGATTACCTTTTTCTCCGTGACCTATAATGGGTTCCGATCTCTGTTTTCCGTACCTTTTAGGGTACCTGTCCCCTCGGACCACCCGACGGCAGATACCCCAACGTGTCTCAGTCTGTGCTGACTTCTCTGAATCGTCGTCGTCGTCGTCTCTGTTTTCCCTAGGACCACGACAAAGTAGTCACCATTTCCAACCATAATTATTAAATCTTTAGTCGTCCACTTTGTCTCTGGTGGACGGTTCACCGTCAGAATGATCCCTACACTTACAAAGTTTAAAAGTGAAGGTGTGATCACCTTTTATCCCTGAAGGTACGACCAGGTCACCAATTCTAAGATGGAACGTTACGTCCCCCGGACCGAAACTAGGGACCAGTCCCTTGATCTAAGATGTACGATGGTTGATTTCTAGGACACACGCCTTTGTTTCTGGGTCATGTCTGTTTACTTATTTATTTTTATTTATAAAAATTTTTATTTTTCCACCTTATATTTTTCCTACCTAGCTACACTAACTCCCTAAAACTTGTATACCTTTGAGAGAAAAAAAAATTCGGTAGGGGGTGTGTACACCCTAGAATCAAGGTTCTCCTAGTTTGGACGTGAGGACGTAATATCCAGTCTCAGAATTGGTGACCTGGTGGTTCCTTCAGGGACCTTTAGAGAAGACACATCGACCACGAACCGGTGATGAGTACGCTTAACTCCACATTGACGAACTCTTCATTAGTGAACTCTAGAGAAGTACCGTGTGGGGATCGTCGGGGACCTTCGGGACGTCCACTAAGACTACACGAACGTCGGTCCAACGACGACGACGACGATTCAACGAAGTCAGTACAGACTAACACACACTGGGGTATCTGCCGTCGGATGGTCCGACGGGACAGGGACCCTAAGAGGTCCGTTCTTGTGACCTTACCCAACGGTAAAGGAAGAGGTTACGTACTTTCACTTTTCACTTTCACTTCAACGAGTCAACACAGTCTGACAGTCACTGGGGTACCTGACGTCAGGTGGTCCGAGGGGACAGGTACCTAAAAGGTCCGTTCTCATGACCTCACCCCACGGTAACGGAAGAGGCAACGTCGGTCCATCCTTGGAGTTAATAACTGGCCAAAAGTTTGATACCGGTGTCCCCGTTTAATAACTTCTGACGACTAAATGTGACTAAATCATTCATAGACTTGTTTGTTGGATTCTGCGAGATTCGTCGATGTGGGCCAGTCACGGTTGCCTCTGGGTCTCTTCTGGAACGTCGGAGTATCGGAAAATCTTGTAGAGGGACGTCTTCCACATGCTCTGGAGTGTCTCGTCACGACTAATGGACGGACAGGTCTAAGGAGTAGTAATCGTAGTAAGTTTAACAGAGTATTGATTGTTCAACATAACATTCTTCTCAAAGTCCTAAGAGTAAAGAATGAATAGGGTCCTTATGACGATATAACACCAAATACTGAAATTAAGTTTTGACACTTGTAACATAGATATATAGGTATACACTTTACATTTACAATGTTGAAGGTGATTTATATCCTCGAAGATACAAATCTGTCTAAATAAACAAGGTTGACACATAGTTCGATTATGTTCTATAAAACAAACGTAAAACCTAATAAACTTAATCCATCAATATGTGTTATGTTTCCAAATGTAAACATTTTACGAGATACTTATACTTTATTATTACGAGTTTAATGTCGGGAATCTCTAGTCCGTCAGATTACGAGTAAAACGTCGACCATTTGACGTCGGGTCTACCTTTATATTGAGGAGATTCTGACGTACGAAAGAAAAATATGTTAAACACGGTTTGATCCGAAAAGAAGTAGGTCCAATCGGGTCATAAATCAAAGACGTTTCAAGTCTTTGGTACAACTAGATTGGGTCTGTATCTCGTAGAACGAGTCATGGTGTGGATAGACACACGTCTTAAAGTAATTCACGACAGTTTCCCGACCCTGTGTAACCTAATCTTCTCAGGGGTCTTTTTAGACTCGCCCGGTACTCCATCCCTGAATCCAATCAACTAGTTTCTTCAGAGGGGACGGGGGTGGTGTGGACTGTCCTCCCCAAGTCTTTTTCGTTACGGAAGGGGCACGTCTCCCCACCCCCTGAATCGGTACGTGTCCGAACCTTCTCAGAGTCAGGTCGGGTGTGAACCCCGGTTTCGTTCATGTTTCTTTGTCGTTTGACAACCCCTTAGGTGTACGTTCTCCCACCCGTTAGCAGGAGACACTCGGGACTTCTCTTTTGTCCTATGAAATGATTGAGACCCACCTGTCTTTTCTAAGTCACTTACCTACTATAACTTTCCGCACGGGGGTACCTCCAGGCTCTCTTGTTGAATGGAAAAAAAAAAAAGACTCTTTTGTCTACCGGCTCCCGATCTACTTAGAGCTTGTTCCAGTTATTTGTCCCCACTTTAACCCAGTAGCGTAAAAAAAAACGTGGACGTCAGCCTCTCGTACCTTCTGGTTGACGTACGTACGTGATCGTACCCCCTGGGTCTGACTTACAATTATTTGATCCTTCCGCCTGTGTAGGGAATCGAATCGGAATTACAACAGTGCTTCTAGCGCACTGTGAACACGTTTTGAGATCGTTTGACGTCCAGAGACTCGGCGGACGTGCCCCACCCCCACTCCCCCAGGATCTTTTACCTCGCTTCCAAGACAGGTAACGATTGGAAATCAGCACGGTGTTTCACCCGACGGTGCGACTCAAGTCTCCGCCCCAAGGGGTCCTGGTGGAGCTTCGCCATGACCTCGGGGTCGAACAGCGCGTGGAGGACGTCGGCGAGGAACCGGTCGTAGCGGTCGACGTGCCTCCCGTGGGACTCCTACTCGTACACAGGCGCGGGCGACGCCAAGAAGGGGCCCGTCGACTCCTCCAGTAGGTACTACAACTCCCAGAGACCACACGACACCAGTGCATCCCTGCGGTGCCACCAGTCTCGGTAGTCTCGGAGGCTCATGACGACCTACTCGTCCATCGTCGCTTGGTGGTACGACACGTCGGACCCCATGGAAGTTGTCTTGTGTCCCCGCGATCGTACCCCCGGCACCCCGGGACCCTAGCGCTCCCGACACGCCATCCTTGCCTCTGGGTCGTCCCACCCGTCCCCTATCACCACCCACCACCCGAACTCGAGTTCTTACTGGACCTAAACTCAGACAAGAATATTCCACCTACTTGGATCTCGGATAATATGTCTCACTTCAGTCTTTCTCTTTTTGTCTATAGCCTATGACTGTGTATATATACCTTGGATCTTTCTACCATGACTACTTGGATAAGCGTCCCGTCGTCACCTCTACGTCTGTCTCTCTCGTCTGATACCTACGCCCAGCCCCCCTCCTTTCTCTTCCGCCCTGCTTACCTCTCTCTTCGTACCTTCGTATATGTGATGGCAAACATTTTATCGGTCTCCTTTAAACGACGTACTGAGTCCCTTGAGTTTGACTCCAAGTCATTGTTGGGTCTCCCCACCCTACCCTACCGTCCATCCTCCCTCTAAGTTCTCCCTCCCCTGTATACATATGGATACCGACTAAGTACCACTACATACCGTCTATGGTTTCGTTATAACATTTCGTTGATAGAGAGTTAATTTTTATTTAATTAAACAATTTTTTCTTACTTGAACCTCTGGAGGACATCTCGCGTCCCTTGAGACGAGTTACAATACACCGTCGGACCTACCCTCCCCTCAAACCCTCTCTCACCTATGCACGGATACATACCTAGTCAGGGAAGGAACAAGTGGACTTTGATAGTGTTGTAACAATTAGCCGATATGGGGTTGTGTTTTAATTTTTCAAATTTTTCTTCTTACTGGAACCTCGGGTGTAGTGATCTTCCTTTTCGACTCGAGTGTTTGGACGACCGTGTCCATGGAGCTCAAGTTCTCCGAATCCCTGTCAGATCCCTAGGCTCGAAGAGGGTCTCACCAGAGACTTGGTCGTCGTAGGGGTGGCCCCTACGAACAATCTACACGGTTTGGGAGGATGGGCTACACGTGCCTTAGTCTTTGTCGGACCTGTTCCAGGGGTCCACTAGACATGGTGTGACATAGAACTCTTCGTGACCAGGTGAGTCTGATAGGTGTCTCAATATTTGCTAGTAGGGATTTAAGATTCGAGAACGACGACAGGACCCCAAACTTACGAACCATCGAATAAAGAGACTATGAATTTTAATGTCAACTCCTTTGACTATGTGATTACATTACAGACACTTCATATTCCTCATTTTTCTCATTAATAACACCGATTAAACTCCAGTCGAGGGAACATCGTTATTGTTAACAACAACAAGTCAGTAATTCAGGACAGCCTCAGAAAGGCTGGGGTCCCTGACGTTGTGTAGTCCGAAAGGACAGGAAGTGGTAGAGGATCTTAAACGAGTTTGAGTACAGGTAACTCAGTCCCGTTATTGTCATAGAAGAGTATTTTTACCTCCTTCGAACCTCGGCCGACCTCTTTATCGTAGGGGATCACCACACCAGAGGGTAGGTGGACCCGCCTTCCTCGAGGACCTTTATTTATCGTCCCCACAGGAACTGAGTGGGGTTGTAAGGGGCGAGTGGTGGAAGGTGACCTGGTTGAGTCGACCCAAAAAAAAAAAGAAAAAAAATGTTAATGTCTCGTCCGTCTTTTATTTGGAGAGTAAATACACGATAAGGAGTATTCTGGGCCGGTCTTCTGTTCCTTATGTGTACCCATTTTTCCTGTGTGAGCGTCTGGACTTCTCCACGACCAGTTCTTTCATCCGGACCCCTTTCGTTCCTCGAACCGACCCGGAGGACACCTCGGACGTCTTCCTACCGCCCAGATACTTGAAAGAAGGACCTACGACCGAACATCGTGTCCGTCGAAGGATCGTCGACCCATCTGGTCTCCCCTTAAAGTGGAAACGAGGTGAAATATTAAGATAAATTTCACTTTGTCAGTAGTGGTCGGAACGTGTCCTTTCGGGTCCCAGTTTATGGTCAAGTCCAGTCGTTTACTGATGATACCAAAACTTCATGAATCTCGACCTTTTCGTGTACCTAACTAAGGGACCCAAGACTAAGTGAAAGAATACCTTCCTACGACTAAATTCCTGACCCCCTTTAAGTCGATGAACGGATTCTAGTAGGTCAGTCAGTCTCTGTTCTCACACCTAAAATAAGTCAAGAAACTGTTACAGAAGAGTTTACCATTTCTAAATCATCTGACCCCTTTTCATTTCTTGAGGAAATCAAGGTAACCAGGAGGACTTGGTTAGGTAAGTTCACAAGTTATTTAGTATCGATAATACTCGGACCCCCTGGACCCGACCTCCTTCACTCGTGTCTACTACGTTCAAATTCCGAATGACAAAAAAAAAAAAAAAAAACGACGCCGTACATTCTTTTGGTTTCAATCTAGTTTCCCATTGAAACTATACTTTTCACTTTCACAATCAACGAGTCAACTCAAACTGAGAAACACTGGGGTACCTGACATCGGGTGGTCCGAGGAGACAGGTACCTTAAGAGGTTCGTCCTTATGACCTCACCCAACGGTTAGGGAAAAGGTCCCCTAAAAGGGTTGGGTCCCTTACTTGAGTTCAGAAGGTGTAACGTCCGTCTAAGAAATGGTAGACTGTACGTCCGAAAATTTAAAATGTGACTTTCTCGATACTTAAATCTTCACTTATCAAAAGGGTTAAAACAAAAACAAACATAAGTTAACATTAGTATCAAAAACATTCCTAATGTTTTCAACATATCCTCGACTACCCTGACAGGTAATTTTATGTTCAAGATTTTGACGTTCTACAATGACTTTCTTTTCTATCCAAGGTTCGACCATCTATCTTGTCCTCCGACCCCTTGGGAATCTCCCCTGTGAGTACTCCACCAAAATCTTTAGAGTCTAGTGTCCGTGGTAGTCCCCTAATTGTAGAGTCACAGACAATTCAGAAGAGTTTGGGTTGTCGACGCTTTCATGTTTTAGGGGGACGTTCGGACAAGGAAAAGGACTGTGGTGGGTTATTGAACGACCCATCCTGCAAAGAGGGGCTAGTAGAAATAAAGAAAAAGAATCGTTGGAATATCCCGTCGAAAATTTATCTACCAAACACTAGTTACTCTCTGTCACAATTCTTGATCTCGATGATTTTTACATAGAGTAGTGTATGACGGACTGACTGACGGGGTAGTGACCTACTAGTCTGTCTTATAACATCACCTGTCCCTCCTTGGAGACGATCCAATTTAAGAAAAGAAAAAAAACCGGTACCGGTCGAACTCCCTAGAGTCAAGGGGCTGGTGTCTAAGTTAGTACCAGGATTGGTGACCTAACGACACCTTAAGGGATAATCTAATTTAAGAATACGGAGAAAAAAACTCAGATATCAAGTTCTAGTCTCTCCCCTTTATTTTACTTGTTTGTTTTGTCTTTTAGGGAAACGAGAAGGTCGTAAACTGAACTTTAACTCCTTCTTTTTCCTCTGTCTCAGTATTCGGAAATGGGGTTTCAGCCCCTGACCTCCTCCCGGTGAACTTTGACTCGAGTTTGTTAGACTAATAAGAAATCACAAGAGGTCAGAAATCACAAGAGGTCAAATGTGAAGGCCTCTTCCGTTACCGTGGGGTGAGGTCATGAGGACGGACCTTTTAGGGTACCTACCTCCCCGGACCTTCCGACGTCAGGGACCCCAGAGACTCCCAGCCTGTGTTGACTCGCTGAAGTGAAAGTGAAAAGTGAAAGCACGTAACCTCTTCCTTTACCGTTGGGTAAGGTCACAAGAACGGACCTCTTGGGTCCCTACCCCCTCGGACCACCCGACGACAGATACCCCAGTGTGTCTCAGCCTGTACTGACTTCACTGAATCGTCGTCGTCGTCGTCAAATGTGAAGTTCAGAGAGTATCATTTGAAAGTAAAGAAATGACTCCCACGAACGGACACCATCTGTCTCCTCTTTTCACACCCCACGTACTACCCCTCCCCCTTCGGTCTGGGGTCTCCTTACCGAAGATTATTCGGTTAGGGAGAGACGGGCTTAGTAGAGACCCACGTCGACACTTGGACGGACCCTCTACTAAGTCTCGTGCCTTCCACCAGGAGGAAGGGTGAGCCCCAGTGGCCTAAGGAAACGACCAGGACCTACTACTATCTTTTGGGTCGACTCACTTTCCAGTAGAGTCCTGTCCGATAAAAATAAGACGAGAACTCACAGTAAACGTATCGGACCCGAGATGGTTTTGAGGGACACTGAGACTGTTTTTTCTGCAAACAGCACAAGTCTGTTTGTTCTCGTCGATTTCTGTTCCGACTTCCAGGAATGAATGGAAAGGTTCTCGCACAAGTGGTAAAAAAGTTTACAGAGTAGTGTAGACTCTTCCCCCGAGCACTAAGGGGTGACGTCTCTAAATGACATGAGCAAGTCCGGCTTCATGTCGAAGAGGAGTGTCGAGTGCAGGAGGACCAAGTTTTGTGTCTCGTTTTCGGTCACTCCCGTCCCGTGTTCCACAGACTAAAAGTCCCAACCCCTCCTCCCTGGACATTGTACAATAACGGACTTTTAATCTTTTTTAAAACTTACTCGTTCACCCTGATATAGTCTGATTTTTCGAAGACGTGTCGTTTCCTTTGTTTCACTTTTCCGTTGGATGACCTATCCTCTTTTATGAACGTTTGGTAAATGGACTACTCCCCAATTATAGGTCATAGGTATTTCTCGAGCATATTGAGTTGTCGTTAGGGGGTTAGGTCAATTTTTCACTCTTCTAGACTTGTTTTACGAAAGTAAAAAAAAAGGAAGAGAAAGAAAAAAGAATCGTTTTACTATCCCCGTCGAACAATGTGTCTACCGAATCTTAGTGGACCTCGATCGTCCCAAACTTCTTGATCTCGATGACCCGAGGGGGTCATAGTGTTTAGTATTCACTGTACTAAATGACTTAAGAACATAGAAACCCCTTTTACAAGGAGACGAATTTTATTTTTTTTAGAGGCGAGGGTCTCAGGACGGGACAGTCACTGGGACTCGAATCGTGAGGGACAGAAACGCGCCGGTAGAGACGAAAGGGAGGTCGGGTTGGGAGACGAGGCACCTGTGACAAGGGACCTTCCAGTGGTTCCTGAGGACTCCGGTTTGGGAGTCAGGAACCGGAGCGACGAGAGAGTCGGTAAGAGAAGTAATGAAGAAGGTACTAAAATAGATATGGTCGACGAAGCCAGTCACTAGTCGCAAGGACTTTTTTATAAGGTTTAGGAGTCGTATCTCAGGGTCGAGGATGGGGTCGAGACACAGACGGTGCCGCGTGAACGGACCGGAGGCGAGTCAAGGGTAGACAGAACACACGGGAGGCGTGCGTCGAGATGACGAGATGATAGAAGAGAAAAGGGTGATTTCCGTGGTGGAATTTTTATAGAGACGGAAAAGGGAGAAGGAGTTTTTTGTTTAGGATCTTTTCAATGGTAAAGAAGGTAGGAGAAATAACGGTCGTGGAGATAAGACTGACTCCATGAGTAAGTAAGCTTGGACTTAATAGTCTCTTCGGTCTACTGAGTGGGGGTGGAAAGATTAGTGAAACTGAACTGGAGAATATCAATTATTTAACGGAATTTTACGTCGGAGAATCATAGGTGATTTCGACTTGAGACGTGAGTCGTTAAAGTGAGGGTCTATGTATGGGTTGTTTTCATATATGTCTACAGATGATTTTCCGTACTCGATCTTACGAGTTTCGTCGTTGACTTTAGTCACTTGTCCCACTTATTTAGTTGACACCACTCAGTGGGTCGCATTGGACATATGTTGGTTTTCTTGCTGACAAAGTGCTGAGTAATTTTATATTTTCTTAGAGTGTTACAACTCGTTTTCTTCTATATAGTGTCTCGCGGACGATGTACAGACGTAGTGAAATCAAGTCAAGTCAGCGAGTCAGCACAGGCTGAGACGTTGGGGTACTTACCGTCGTTCGGTCCGGAGGGACGGGTAGTGGAGTCAGCACAGGCTAAGAAGCACTGGGGTACCTGACGTCGGACGATCCGAAGAGACAGGTACCCTAAGAGGTCCATCTTACGACCTCACCCAACGGTAAAGGAGAAGGTCCCCTAGAAGGGTTGGATCCCTAGTTAGGACTTAGAGAAGGCAGAGGACGTGGCCGTCCGCCCAAGAAATGGTGACCTTTCGGACCAGATAACGTCAAGGTAAATATATCGTAAGTTTTACTCCGTTTGGTTCGGTCTTCTCACGGAGGAAGACCGCTGTCTCACGGACCGGAGACCTCACTTCGAGCACAAGATCAAAAAGTAGACCCACGACCAAGGTGCCCATACAAGTCAAGCACTTTTAAGTGTCTCGACATATAATTGTAACTTATTACCACTTTGATTTTTTATATTCTTAATAGGTATAAGACCCTCAAGGGACCGCCAGGTCGCCAATCCTCAGTCGTGAAAGTGACGTTACCGGACCCAAGTCAGGAACTAGTCCTTTGATTCTAGGACGTTTGACGCACGTGTCGGTTTTTTCTTTTTTCTCATCCAAGACGATAAAGATTATTATGACGCGGAAACGATTTTTTAGTAAGTGGCTGCACATTGTTCGCATTCGAAAGGGTCGGAACAGAGTTTCTAAGGTATACATACAAACGTCCAAAGTAAGTTAGGGTGATTCATAAAAGACTTGTTACGGACCACGAAGGAGGAGAGATCGGGACGGGACTACAGACGACAGCCGTCACAGACGAGACAGGAAGGAGAGGAGGTCTCTGGTGGGGCACGCACGACAGGAGGAACAGTGGTAAGGACTACGAGAGTTTACCCACCGTGAAAGGGAGGAAGTTGGGTGTCTGGTGAAACCGAAAAACGTTAACAGAAGAAGATGAAACAAAAAGAAAAGAAAAGATACAAACAGTAAAACAAAAATGTTTACTTTTAACATAAATAAATTCTGCATATATAACCTCTTCCTTTACCGTTGGGTGAGGTCATAAGAACAGACCTCTTAGGGTACCTGTCTCCTCGGATTACCCGATGTATGTCAGGTACCCCAACGTTCTCAGTCTGTACTGACTCACTGATTGTGTGTCCCACATATTGAACTAAAAAAAGAAGAAATTTTGATAACTTTATATTACCTGTACTTGTAATGTAATCAAAGTCCACATGTTGTATTATTAGACGATAAACGAATACAACACTTTAATAGTGGTGTTCAAATTAATTGTAGGTGGGTAGTGGTGTATACCAACATTAAGAAAAAAAGAGCACCACTCTTGAAAATTCTAGATGAGAGACTCGTTAAAAGTTTGCCCGACATGTCACAATACTTGATAACAATAGAACGACATGTAATAAGTAAAATATTGACCTAAAACCATGGAAAACTGGTGGAAATGGGTAAAACAGACGGGAGGTCGGGGGTGGTTAACCGTTGGTGGTTAGACAAAAGAGGTACAGAGAGAGAGAGAGAAAAAAAATTACACCTGAAAAAATTGCAGAAATAACTTAAACAATGTCATAACGAAGACAAAGTACAAAACCAAAAAACCGGTCCTCCGTAATCGATAGACTGGTCCCTACCTTGGGTGTACGGCACGTAACCTTTTGTCAGAATTGTTGACTTGGTGGTCCCTTCAGAGTCTTACTTAGTAAGTTTTCGTGTCTTGATTAGGTCCTATAGCTACTAATACAGTCTAGTACAATGTAAAATCCCCCTGTTTGAGGTGTCCACCTATCAAAACATAGACGTGCTATTGGGTTTCATCTCGGGTGGCTTAGTTTAAGTATCTCTTGTGATAAGTGATCGAAAACAACAACAATAATAAATCAGTAATTCAACACAGACTGAGAAATACTGGAGTACCTGACATCGGGTGGTCCGAGGAAATAGGTACCCTAAGAGGTCCGTTGTTATGACCTCACCCAACGGTAAAGGAAGAGGTCCCCTAAAAAGGTTGGGTCCCTAATTTTGGCTCAGAGGACGTAACCGTCCACCTAAGAAATGGTGACTCAGTGGACCCTTCGGGTAAGAAATCGGAAATCACTTATGATTAACATTCATATACCTTGAAAATCTTCGATTTCGTAGGCACTCCGAAGACTAGTACAAAATACTACGATAAGACGAGGGCTCCCTTGGCTCTTGTACTTCCATCCCCTCTCTGAGTGACACGACAGGTCGACGTAGGTCACGTGGAGCAACGACCACGACTAAGCCCTGACAACCCAGACGTCTCACATGCCTGTCCTCCACTGGACCTCGTGGTCCTCCAACTTTCGAAGGTCTTGGAGAGACGGCAATTACTGGGACAGTCGGTTAGGTACCGGGCCGAGTGGTACACTGTTTCTCGGGCTGTACTGTGACATCTCTGTAACTTTCAGTGTAATTGTGGAGGAGTAAATGCACTGATCTACGTGTTAGTCTCTCGTTTTATCTCCAGTACAGAATCGAGGATAAAAAAAAGTCAAGAATAATTAACTCTGGTCGTCACCTTTGTTAGTCGTAAACTACATCTTCTCGTCTTTGTTGGGAGAAAGAATGGGGAAAGTCTGTCGAAAGTCCCTGTAAAAAAAAAAGGAAAAAGTCAAACAGGTACTATGTGGAACTTCAGATTTGAGGTAATAGGTTCGGTTCCTATAGGTTCAGACATCGAACTCCACCTAATAAAATCAAACTTTCGGAGTGGTCACATTCTCTCGAGAGCTAGTTTTTTACTACGACTCGTTACTAGACACGGGGATCTCTCTAAGGGGTTTGCTGTTCCTTAGGAACGACACAATTATGTGAAACGAAGGAGGGAACTCCGACGATCTGGTACCTCTCCCGAGAAGGACGGGAGAGGGGTACTGGTTGTGAAAATATAGAAACAAGGCAAGTTACACCTACATGGTCCAAAGGTACGTCGGAGTTTTTATGTACGCACACACACACACACACACACACACATATATATATATATATATATATATATCAGTTTCTTCATTAGAGTTACGGGTACTCTTAATTTGTCTCTCTAAGTTACACTTTGGGAGTCTTCAAAGTTTCTACTCCATATATTCCAGTCACTCGATAAAGACGAGTATCTTGTGTTCGTCATTGACTTGTCCTACACCCGTTTTAAAGAAAAGAAATGGAAAGGATGGGGGAAGAGTGGGGAGACAGGAAGAGACGTTTAAATTGTTCAATACGTTCTAGAATGAATGTGGACGTACCCCGAGATCTGGTCTAATACCTCATGGTTCGTGTAAGATTGAAGACTTGTTCACGAAAACATTAAGATTGTAGAGATAGTGTCTAGTTTTTTGTTTTAGGTCTACGGATTGGAGTCACACAGGGTTCCCTTCTTTCAGACACTCACGAACTCCTACGATTTTAAAAGCCTGTTTGGTACTATACATTATACACTGTTGATAAAAAGGAATTTTTTTTAGAAAAACGAAAAAGGTTAGGTATCGTTGTTTCTATGGGGGATGGTCTATTCATGACACTAAACTAGACTGAGGTAGTGTGGTGTGTATGATGGGATAGTAATTTTTCGGGTATTTCTCTTACAAGGGAACAAATTTGACCATTTAACACCTTCTAAGACTTTTACGAGAGTCTGGTACCTACACCGTAGGGATGACGACAATTTCCCTTCTCCCTTCTCTCTTTCCATTCCTCCTCCTCTTTATCGTCCTCTCCTTCCTTTTCTCCCGGGCCTTTCCCTCCCATCCTCTTCTTGGTTCCTCCTTCTCTCCGACGTTGTCCCTTCGTGCACCTGGAAGACCCTCCGACGAATGGTCGAGGAGGAACGACAATGGGAAAGGGACCTCGTCGGCTCAGGGTTCTACGAGAATTCTCCCTTAAAATTGTCCTTGAACTTTGAGACTTAAACTTTTAAGCGGGTGTCATATCAATTGTAGTTATAATTTCGTCATTCTTTGTGACCCTCTCGTTCCTTTCCCGTCCTTACTCAATGGGTACTCTTCTACGCGAAAGTTTAATGGTGGAAAATTTAGTAAATAATGTGTTGGTAATGACAAACTCTTCTTTATAACATAAACGAGTGAGACTTCGTTAGTGGAGCAATCAAGGTGTACCCTCAACAGTACTTGATCGTGTTTGTCGCACATGCCCAAGACAAAGTGGGAAGAGTATTTTTGAAGTTTGAACCAAACATAGAGTAACAGATCTGCTTGTTGTATAAAGAGACGAGAGACTATCCGACAAGGTAAAAGGAGGTCTGGGTTCAGATGTTCCTGTGGACGGTTCTTCTTTTGTCTCTAATAGAAAAAATTGCATGTATAGATACTCTATTTGAATTCAAATCACAGTTGACTAAATGACTCATGATTGGTATGTACCTCTCTAAATGTCTCACCTATCGAAAGGAAAAGGTATAACGGGTGGTGATAAACTCCTCCTTTATAGTCGAAAGGAAAAGAAATCTTATGGTGTGAACTGGACGGTATGGTGTATGTTTACTGTGGTCCCTGGTTAGACTATGTAATTCATCTTCGAACTTATTACTCTGGAGACAGGTTAGTTTAAGATAAAGATACACTTCACGAGACGATATCCGGACGCCCCCTTTTTTACATCGAAACCCGATGTCGAGAACCGGTTTAATTATATTGTCACGTTCAAAAGGAATGGGGTTTAAATCGTTGTATTGTGTATATTCTTTTTTCCTTTTATTTTACATTGCAGGTTTCTATGGTGTCCGTCTAGTACTCGAAAAAATTCCACCATAAAATGAGTAAAATATGTCACGGTTACAACGTGTCATATGTTTCATACCCTTCTGGAGTTACTTTCACCCTAATACACGGTTTAGTTTTCTTACTTGACTTAATGAGTACTTTTGAGAGAAAAGTTTTACAATCTTTGACATGTTGAAATTATGACATAGTAATAGAGACAGATATCATTTTAATGAAGATATATGTTTGTAGATTTCATCCAGATCCACGTTCTTCGACAATATTAATTTTGTGGTTTAGGAGGAAATTCTACTTATCTGTTTCACCATTAATACACTCCACTTCCTGCATAAATGATTGGAATGGTACCACTTGCAAAGTGTTATATATGTACGTAATTTTGTAGTGTTACATATGGAATTTGAATGTGTTATACAAGTAATACCGAGTTATGTCGACCCTTTTTATGACGGGGGTTTGTTCTCGCGTGTCATGAGGCATCGGGTAGGGCTCTGTGAGTCGGGATACTCTCCTCCTGGAACAACTGAGTTCGGATACTGGGAGACCCCTCCTTGGTCTTCTGACTAGACCCCAATCTATACTAGAAGGTTTGTATAAGTAAATTGTAGGTTATAGTCGGTGTAGGTAGTCAGGGTTGACACACCCTTTTTCAAAATTTAATTCTTTATTCACTTTACTTCTCTGAAAATGTTTAATACAACTGAATCAAAGTAAGTAGTTAAAAAAGTATATTTTGGTCGAGTTAATTGTTGCTGTATGTGAATCGTAGATCTACGGTATTATAATTGTCGAGATTTACCATATTTCCTTTCATTCTTTTTACAAAATGTTATACTTTGTAAGTGATATGACCTTTTTCACTTGTCTTGCCATTAAAACGAAAGTTTGAAAAAAGTAATCAGTTTCTAAAACTTTGAAAAAAGATTGAAAAGAGAAATGAGTCTCTAACAAAAGTTAAAGGTGGGTTTACATCAGTTTACGATAACACTGATAAAGGTTTTCGGTAGTTAGTCTATAAATTAAACCGTCCATCGGACTAAAGAACCTTTCACTTGACGAATATTTCACATAAATTGTAAGTCATCTCCAAAGAAGTTGTAGATAATACATAGTCCATGATACAGTCCATGACACGATCCGAACCCCTATGTGTCCTCCTGTCCTGTTTCTAGAATTAGAGTACCTAGAATACTACCTCTTCTGTCTATAAAAACTGTTCATAGACTACTCTCTGTTTCGGGAAACTTCCCTCGTCGACTCGTCTCCGTGTCTCTTTCCTGGATGAATTAGAGACCCCCGAAGACAAGGAAAAACATTTTTACCTCTCTCATCTCGGTCAGCTTTTAATCGGACATAAAGGATTCAAATAGGAATCCTTTGTTCGTCACGTTCAATTTTTAGAGATTTATACTTTTGCACTATTTATTAAGTGTTTTTCCTTTTTATATAGAACACCTATTAACTCAACTAGTGTAAAGTTTTGTTTACTTTACTTCTGGTTGACACATACTGAAAAAGTGTAGTCCAGGTATGTGCGGGAATTGCCTTTCCACTTCAAGGTGCGTAGAGGCTCCAGCAAGAGAATGTGTATTGTGCCACACAATCAGATACATCGGTCGACCGAGACGTCACCACACAGACCCACCTTCCTCCGTGTAGTCTACATGAACTAACAAAATCGAGATTGACCTGTAAAAATCATCTAGTAGGAATGGAAATTTAAAACAAAATCTGAACGAAAATCAAAATTCAAAACAAAGAAAGGACCAATACTTTCACTATCTATGAGTAGAACCCTTTTGACCTTTCATATCTCTATATAATTTTTTCTTCTTTTTTTAGTAGGTACTAAGAAATTGAGCTTTATTCTTGACGTTTGTAAAAACAGGTAAAGAAGGACAAAAAAAAAAAGAAATTACCTATAAGAAGATGGATCGAGTATAAAACGTCAACATATAGGACTGGAAAAAGTGGATATTGACGTTTCACTCTGTATTTTGGTAGGTGTTGGTCAGATTACTATGTCATAAATAGGAAAGTATCTTGGACCACCAGAATGTGGTACATGTAATTTTACATTTGTCTTATATTAAATTATAAGGTCAGATTAAGGAAAGAGGGAAGTGTCGAAGAGGAATCACTTACATTTTGTTTTTACCCATACCAGAGAAGGAAGTCTCCCAGAGAAAGTTCTCCACAATTACCGTGATAATGTTCGTAAAATAAAGTTGAGTCATTTTCAAAGAACACGTCGATGATATAAATCTTTATTCACCTTGTTAGTTAATGACATTTTTGTTTTCTCTTTCTTTGTTTTGATAGTGAGAAATGATGATTATATAAAACCATCGTTTGTGTTTTCGTAGGTGTCTATTTAATTGATCATTCTTAAATCAATTCAACTACCTAAGTTTTAGTTAAATATTTTTAATCAACCTAAAGATATATGGTTTTCGTTTGTCCTTTACACAAAAATTTTTTGGTAAAAGTTACTACAGTTTTTTATAACGAATCCTTACTTAGAATATTTTCTATACATTCTGGAAACACCTCTTTTACTTTGATAATTACTGTAATTTCTTTTGAATTTCTCTTCATATAGTATTTTATATCAATTTTAATAAAAAATTTACATATACCGTCTCGTTTTTTGGTTCTTATCAGTTCTGTCGAGACTTCATCTTTTCCACCCTCTCTAGATAGATGGGTCTTTGGTTCTTAATAGTCGACATAATAAAATATATGTTTTAGTAATACATAAACGGGGTACAAAACCGTACCCCGTTTGGGACTTTTGTCTGGGGGTACACACATTTTTGGACTAAATACTATTTCGAACGTTACATGTAGTCACCATTTCTTACCTGAGAAATTATTGGTCATGACTTCTTTTTACTTATAACCGAGAATGGAATGGACTATAATTTTTTTTTTCTTTAAGCCCACCTAATTTACACTTTCTTTTTTGAGATTTTGAAAATACTCTGTTACTTCCTCTTATTGACACACTGGAGTGTCTCCTAAAGAATTTGTGTTTTCCGGTTTCCTATCTATTTGAAATTCTAAGTAAATTCAAATAAGTAGTTTCTACAATATTTGTTTTTATGTTCGGAAGGTTTAGATATTGATCATAATGATTTTTCCTAATCATAAGTCTTATCTCTTTAAGGAGGATATTTAGGTTCTTCCCGTTTTTTTGACCTTGTCCGTAAAGGATCTTCTTTGGGTTTACCGGTTATTCGTAGACTTTTCTACAAGTTAGTGTAATTATTTTTCCCTTTATGTTTAATTTTCGTATATTTTACCTTCGTATAGTTTAATTATTTTATTTTTTTTTGTTCTATTAACACTCCTTCTTCATCTACTTTCTGTCTGAATACATACAATCGTAAAGACGTTTCGTTTAAGTTCCTATTTGGTCTTTGATTTCTCTAACCAATGGTCATCCTCTCACCTACCCTTTCGCCACATTTCTTCACTCTTACTCTTACCCATTCATACTCTTCCCTTCCCTGCGAAGCATGGTGGAAACCGAGAATCTTGGTGTCTTTTTTCAATTAGTTCTTATCTTACCCCCTACCCTCTCACCTCAGTCTTCCCTCTTTTCCGTCCGTTGTGCCTTAGGTTTACCATTGTTTACTTTAGCTTATAGTGGTAGGACCTTTGCACTCGTACTGTTGTCGTTCAGATTCAAATTTGTTTAGTCACACCCAACCCTTAACGTGTTGAAGATCTTTTTTTTAGTTTCTTCACTTTTTCATGTAACATCTATTGTTCTTGATCCAAGGGAACAGTCTCTTTCTTCAGTGTTTATTTCTGTGTTCTTCCTGATTTTCCTTGGAACGAAGTGAGACATACTGTCTGGGGTCCAGGTAGGTGTAGAGATGTTTACTGGGTTGAAACACGGGGAAATACTGACACATTATAAGGTAACATATACCCTCCCTCCAGGTTCTCCCTCTCCGATATATATACATATATATATATCGACTAAGTGAAGAAACATGTCGACTTTGCTTATGTTGTAACATTTCGTTAATATGAGGCTATTTTTATATTTTTCGTAGAACGTCACAAGTATACCTTAACCGTTCTAGTCATATATCTATATCTTTATTTCTCCATAGACTCAGATATAAGTCCCGAAGGGTACACCACGATCACCATTTCTTGGACGGACAGTTACGTCTTCTGGGTTCTCCGCTCCCAAGTTAGAGCCACCCCTTCTAGGGGACCTCTTCCTTTACCGTGGGGTGAGGTCATAAGAACGGATCTTTTAGGGTGTCTGTCTCCTCGGACCCCCGGTATATATACGGATCCAATTATATGTATGTATATAAAAGATGGAGACACACAACTCGTTAATGTGTGGTCATTGTTATTTATGTCAAGGTCAAAGAGAAGTATAATGAACAATAGGAGAGACAAAAACGAATATCGTGAGAATCACCCAAAGTATTTCATCATAAGTAACACCAAAACTAAAAGTAAAGAGGTTGACGGATTGCCACAACTCATAGAAAGGTACACGAGTAACCAATATACCTATAGAAGAAACCTATAAACGGGTAAGTCTAGGAAATGGGTATAGAATTAATCCGATAAACAGAAAAGTAATAACTCAATATTGTCCAGAAATTTATCAAATTCAGGGATAGTGTTTATACTAAACGTTTATTAAAGAGGGTAAAACACCCAAGAGAAGTAAAAGAACTACCGTAGGAAACTTCGTGTTTGTGACAATTTAAAAAAACTTAATACATGAATAAATCCGACGTGGTCCAGAACCAACGTCATGAGCCCTAAAAGATAGAACCAACGACGTATGCCCTAGAAAAGAAAACAACATCAACAACGTGGGACACCCTAGAAATCAACGTTGTACTCTTGAATTAACACCGAACTTCCTAGATCAAGGGAGTGGTCCCTAGCTTGGGTCCGGGGACGTAACCCTTACGTCTCAGAATCGGTGACCTGGTGGTCTCTCCAGGGGTTTACAAAAATTAAAACTACCACTTTCACTTTCAACGAGTCAGCACAGGCTGAGAAACGTTCAGGTACCTGATATGTCAGGTACCTTAAGAGGTCCGGTCTTATGACCTTACTCATCGGTAAGGGAAGAGGTTCCCTAGAAGCGTTAGATTGACACAGGTCAGACAGACAAACAACAACGACCATCGTCGTCACCGCTACCACGAGAACCCTCAGAATAGACTCTTCAGTAACAAACTAGGTTTCACTACTTCTAAATGTGGGTACAAAAGAAGATTCTTAAAATAACAAAATCCAGAATGTGAATCCAGAAACTAGGTAAAATAACGAAAAACAAACACTCCATTTCCAGGTTGAAGTAAGAAAAACGTACACCTATAGGTCAACGGGGTCGTGATAAACAGTTTTTCTAATGAAAGGGGTAACTTACCAGAACCGGTGGACCATTTTTTAAGTCAACTGGTATTTATCCTTCTAAAGAAAGACCTGAGAGAGGTAAGATGGGTAACTGAATATACAGATAGAAATACGGTCATGGTGTTACAGATTTGTGATATCGAAACCTAATTCAAAATTGTACCCCATCAGTCAGAAGGTTGAAACAAGGAGAAAAATTTATGACAAAACCCATAAGACCCAGGGAACTTAAAGGTGTACTTTAAATCTTAGTCGACCAATTAAATACGTTTTTTGAGTCGACCGTAAAACTATACCTTACGTAACTTAGACATCTAGTTAAACCCCTTATTACAGTAAGAATTTTTATAATTACCCTGAAGGGACCACCATCTCATCTATCCTTAGTAGACAGTCACGTCCCCTATGTCCAAGTTATGGACCCCCAGACCTTTCTAAGGTGTACGACGTCTCGTTGATTTTGGGTACACGGTGTTGATGACTCGGTCGTCCGGGTCTCGGACACGACACTTTGTTCTCTTCGGTGACGTTACTCTCCACGCACATAGTGTGCGTCTAATCGGGAACGAGTGGTTTTGATCTCTTTCGGGTCTACCGTTGTTTCTGGAGCACGTTGGTTTTTATTTATTTGTTATTTTTTTATAATTACAGGAGGTTAAGTACTTGCATGTTACAGAAGGGTGAATAAATCCAGAATATTTAAAAGAAAGTTCTTATAAAAGACAAAACTTCTCATATTCAAAGTGTGAACAAAGTAGTTTATATGAGGATTCACACAATAAGAAAAACTACGATATTATTTACCTTAAGAAAAATTTACAGTCAAAACCTAGAGAACGTTACAAAGACACTGAAAAAACATCATAAAATTTTAATTTTTTTTTTTTGAATTTTTCTTCGTGTTGGTATATTTTATAAACGTTGACTCTGTGTGACGACCACCCTTACATTTTATATTGGTTGGTGGAACCCTTTTTTTACATTGTAATAAAATCATTCCAACTATTCACATGTGTTAGATACGGGGTTGTTAAGATGAGACTCTTTGACAAATGGACACATGGTCGTGACGAACTTTATTTTATCTTTGTTTACAGGTAGTCATCGTCTTTACTTAAAGAATTTTACACACAATATAAGTATATTATCTTATGATTTTTCGTCATTTTAATCATTTAATGTCGATGTGTGTTGTTGTCCTAATTAGAGTCCTTGTATATAACTCATATTTTTCCTTTAATGTCCGTTTACGTGAATCTCTTTCATAAATTTCATTTGTTTTAATTTGTTATATGATAAATCCTCAAAACATGTCACCGTTTTGATATTTACTTTGTTCCCTTATTATTTGTGTTTTGAGTCGTATTACCAATGGAAAGTTTCTTCTACTTACAATCGTACCTCTCCCCTTGTTCTCATTGTATAAAATTACCCTTGTACCACACAAGGGATATAACACTAAAAATTATAGAGAATGTTTTAAATATTTAAACTAGACAATTTATAAATTTCAAAGAATTTTCCCCCTTT
Organism: Capra ibex; assembly: GCA_006410555.1. Taxonomy (NCBI): domain Eukaryota; kingdom Metazoa; phylum Chordata; class Mammalia; order Artiodactyla; family Bovidae; genus Capra; species Capra ibex. The sequence goes on from SJYO01013871.1 coordinate 33,153,639, forward strand.
TATTTATATATGGGGAGAAAATCTTTAAAATTTTTCTGTAATTATCCGTATGTTTTAGATAAACTACCTATATAGTAGTTTTATGTCATTGATAAAAGGGTAGTGAAAGATGAAACTGATGATATCTTTTCAACTTTCTGATCACTTCCGTATGGATATATGGGAAGTTACTCAAAGTGGTTAACAATCATAAAACGATATAAACGAGAAAGAGAAGTAAAAATAGGTAACAACAATAAGAACGACTTTTTAAACCTTCAATTCAGTGTACATTATAAGTTGGGATATATGGAGTTACACATGAAGAATTCTCGTTACCTTAAGAGGACATATTGATTTTATAGGAATAGTACAGGTTTCTTGACTTGATTGTAACTATATTATGAGAGATCATGTGTCGGACCTAAACATGAAAAATTTACTTAAAATTAACATCATATCAGTACCATAGGTCAGGGTAGTGAAATACCGTTTATCTACCCCTTTGTCACCGTCTGAAATAAAAAGACCCGAGGTTTTAGTGACGTCTACCACTGACGTCGGTACTTTAATTTTCTACGAATGAGGAACCTTCCTTTCAATACTGGTTGAATCTGTCGTATAATTTTTCGTCTCTGTAATGAAACGGTTGTTTCCAGACAGATCGGTTCCGATACCAAAAAGTCAACCTGATATTTCTTTCGACTCGTGACTTCTTGACTACGAAAACTTGACACCACAACCTCTTCTGAGAACTCTCAGAGACCCTGACTTTCCTCTAGGTTGGTCAGGTAGGATTTCCTTTGGTCAGGACTTATAAGTAACCTTCCTGACTACAACTTCGACTTAGAGGTTATGAAACCGGTGGACTACGTTTCTCGACTGAGAAACTTTTCTGGGACTACGACCCTTTCTAACTTCCGCCCTCCTCTTCCTCTACTGTCTCCTACTCTACTAACCTACCGTAGTGGCTGAGTTACCACTACTCAGACTCACTTGAGGCCCTCAACCACTACCTGTCCCTCCGGACCACACGACGGTAGATGCCCCAGTGTTTCTCAGTCTGTGCTGACTCACTGACTTGACTTGACTTGACTAAATGTTACAACACGATCAAATCCGCATATCGTCTCACTTAGTCAATGTGTATATGTGTATAGGTGAGAAAGATCTAAGATAAAGGTATATCCAGTAGTATCTCATAATGACTTATCTCAAGGGACACGATTGTCATCCAAGAATAATCAATAGATAAAACCTATATCATCACATATACTCAAAGTAATTAACAGGGTCTCGACACAAAAAATAAAAATCTAGATTCTAGGTTAGTTCTTAATTCGTAACATGAACCAACAGGTCTGATAAATAAGACATATTAATTTTGCCGGGGCAAACAAAAAAAAAAGAAAAACCAGAAAATTTTTTACGTCCAATCCACAAAACATCTCAGAGTGTGTGAGACCTAAAAGGACTCTCACAAGAATCTACTAATCTTAGTCAATTTGTGCAAACCGTTAATATGAAGTACCCACTACAGTACATGAAGGGAAACAAGTATTCCAGTTAGACAGGGTATTGCCCTCTACGTTTCAAACTAACGTACCTGAGATACGCTAGGATACCTGGCATCGAGTGGTCCGAGAAGACAAGGACTCTAAGAGGTCCGTCCTTGTGACCTTACCCGACAGTACGGGAGGAGGTCGCCTAGAAGGACTGGGTCCCTAACTTGGGTGTAGAGAATACAGAGGACGTAACCGTTCGCCCAAGAAATGGTGATCGCGGTGGACCTATCGGTCTTGACCTCCAAATCTGTCCCAATTGTCTCCGAACAAAACAGAGAGTCTATCACCCCGTCGAATTTTGACTACCCTACTCAAGGTCCGCCCTTCCTTTACCTTCCATCGTTATTCTCTTTTCTTAGTTTTCACTCCTCTTCCGTCGTAGGTCTCGGTCCAACCCTCGTAGTCTGAAGTTGTCTCCTCCCGTCGAGAAGTGACTAACCCTTCCCTCCCCTTTCTGGTCACACATGCGTCAATCCAAAGGTCTAAATCTTCCTTCAAATATTAGATTTCACCTCTCCCTCCTCTCTTTGTTCGTCGTACCAGTAAACAATTCTCTTCCTCCTCCAGTCTTCACACTTACTTTGACTCAGACGTTGTCGGTCAGTGACACCTCCCACCCTCTTTCTCGGTTGGTTCTTTGGTCCTTCTTAAATACTCTGTAGTTAGCTCGACTAAAGAGGGGGATGTGACACACAACGTTTCCTCCGACACCAGACAACAACCTCTGGAACCCTAAATGTCAAGGTCCTAGGCATCCCAGACGTTACACTGATCCTCGTCCACTGGTTCGTCCTCATTTCCACTACCACAAAGCCTTCTTTCGTACTCTTCTCTTTGATCCTCGACCACTCTGTCTCTGACACTCGGTCCACGGTCGTAGCCGACATATGATATCCACCCGTGACACGCCGATGACAAATCAACCTTTGACTGACGTGTCTACGACTGAAACCCATGAACAAGTCAATATGAATTTACTTCCTCAGAATCATAAAGAGGTGAAGTAGAGTCCTGTCTCACCAAAGGAACATAAAAAAAAAAGGGACCTAGAATAAGGTACGACGGAAACAGTGACGGAAAAAAAGACCGAATGTAAAGTCCATTCCTCTAGATTTCAACTACTATAGTTCTTTCATGGAAAGTCTTTCACTTTTACAGAAGAGAGAGAGAGACGGAGGGAGGATTAGAGATGGTGACGGAATTACGAAGAAATTCAAGAAAACCAACCTTATTGGATAGATGTATAGTCGTCTACTGAGACAGAGAGACCAATAAAAGACTAGTCCGTACGTGACTCGACAGTTTAAATACAGTAAGGGGACGTGTACTACTTTAAAGGGACTGACCTACGACGGTCTGGACGTGAGCCAACGACCCCCGAGGGTGATTATGGTAAGAGTTTCGTCCCTCTTTGTGAAGGGACCACCGTGGCGCCTATTCTGAGGTGGACGATTCCGTTCCCTGTGTCCAAGTAGGGGATCAGGTTCTTCTAAGGTGTACGGCTTCTAAGGTGTACTTCGAGTACACGGTGTTGATGACTCGGGAGCACGACGTTGATAACTTCGGGCCCGAGACGTTGTTCTCTCATCGCCGGGTGAGAAACGTTGATCTCTTTCGGACTCAAGTTCCGTCGTTTCTGGGTCACGTCGGTTTGATTTATTTATAGGGTTCCTGATAAATTTTTTTTTTTCGTCCCTCCTCCTTTTATGCCTGCCAGTGGTTGGGAAGGACAAAAGTAGGATAGGTACAACTCAACTTTCACCGAATGTCAAACTATTGGATTAAGATTAAATATCTTAAACCTTGAAAAACTTAATCTTCTTAGTGTGATGTTATAGTCGGATAAATTTTTTACTGTGATTTTGTCTTCATGGAGGATATCAGATCTTTAGGGTACCTGACGACGTGGTGAATGTTCAGGAAAGTCCCGTTTGTATTAGGGGGACTCCTCCTGTTCCGTTGGGTAAGGTCGTAAGAACGGACGTCCTAAGGGTACCTGTCTCCTCGGACCACCCGATGTCGGGTATCGTAGTGTTTCTCAGCCTGTACTGATTTCGTTGAATCGTCTCGTGTGTGTTTTTGCTAATTGGGTAAAGTAGAAAAAAAGTGGAAGGTTAAGAAAAGAATTACAAAAGAAAGGGAGGGACGGAGGGAAGGAATTAATCTTTCCCTGAACTCCATAGTCACCCAGTGGAACCACGACTCAGCCGTCGTCGAACTGCCAAAGATAAAGGTGGAAAAAGAAAGTCGGTGAGTTCCCGACGGTTCCTTCACCGGAAAGACGTTCAGGACCGACGAAGAGGGACGGACCACGAAAAGGACCGTCCACCCGGGGTGTTTGGGAAGAAAATCCTTTTCCGTTTACCTTGGTCTCTCGTTTCGTGAATCTGTGACCGTGAGGGAGACGGGTAGAGAGGGGAAGGAGGGAGGTCGTGGTGGGACGGGCAGTTTGTCATCGACTCGGGGATGACCACGGTCCGGGTCCTCTCCGTCTTTCCTCCGTGGTCTGTGTGTCTCTACTCTTTTGTCAGGAACAGGGGTTTCGTGACGGGGGACCTGGAATGTGTTTACTTCGAGAGGAACTAAGTGTCTGGTTTTATGTTCCTTTGACTCAGTTTACTGAAGAACTCTTAGGAAAGACAAAAGTATCGTTACTGAAAGTTCTTAACAAAATCACCTCTTAGAGACGAGACCTTTTAGAGAAATGTGGGATTGTACGAGGTCCAGGAAGTGTAAGATAGTTGACAATGCACAAAGTTCTTATACTTCCATAAGTTTATTTTTTCACTTATTTAACACCACAACAATACTATGTCTTATAGTATATGTAAGTAATTTTTACTACAAATGTTCCCTGAAGGGGTCACCGGGTTACCAATTCTTAGATGGAACGTTACACCCCCTACGTCCAAGCTATGGACTAGTCCTTTGATCCTAGGGTCCTCGGGAGTACGATAGGAGTCCATTCTCAGACACGAGACGGTCCTTTCTAGGGGTCACGACGTTGATTCTGGATTGTATCGGTTTTATATATTTATAAAATTTTTTTGTTTTTTATTTTATTCTTACTACGAATGTTTTCGAATTACTCTACCTTTTTATCCGGTTGATATTGTGGACTGTGTCCGTCTCTTCTCTCGGATCTGATAATCCATAATTCAGTGACTTTCACTAATAGGAGCTCACCGTCCTATTATTCACGAATTTTGAAGGATGAAAACAAAAAGTTTCAATTTTTTTATTGAAAAAAGGATATTATTTTTACTCATGTCAATAAATTTTTATAGATCTTCACTAACAAAGACATCGTTTATAAAGTCATATGTACGGTTCCGGTCTACACTTATGAAATTTTATACACGAAACGGAACTTAAAAGACTTGGACAGATATCGTGACTAAAAGAAATTAAAATTCGATGACATTGATCAGTTTAAGGTCATGGAAAGTCTCCTTGCTATTAGAGTTTTATGAGTGAAACCTTCTTAGGTTCCCGTAACTCTTCCCCTTTCCTTCCCGGTTACTTTAAAGAGATCGACAGTTTACACGTCCCAGAATAAATCCCAGAACGTGACTATTCGAGTCATCCATTTCTTAGGTGGACGTTCCGTCCTCTGCGGCCAAGCTAAGGACCCAGTCCTTCTAGGTGACCTCTTCCCTATCCGATGGGTGAGGTCATAAGATCCCGAAGGGACCACCGAGTCGACCATTTCTTAGGAGGACGTTACGTCCTTTGGACCCAAACTAGGGACCCAACCCGTCTAGGGGACCTCTTCTCTTTCCGATGAGTGAAGTCATTAGACCGGACCTCTTAAGGTACCTCACATATAACGTACCCCAGCGTTTCTCAGCCTGTATTGACTCGCTGAAAGTGAGTGACTAATTCTTTCCACTTTCACGTCCAGTAGTTCTCCAATAAACTCCTTTTCCGAGCCCCACTCCCTCAGACTGGCGACTGGTCTCTACTGAAGTGGAGAACTTTGTCCACGAGTCTATGGGACCGGCCGCATACTGACTCGATAACCTATTGTTTGAGCCGTTCCGGTGTTTACGGTGAAACATGTTCCTTTTGTGGATATTCTCTTCCACGAGGGAGGTGCCGTTCCTTCACCTTTTAGGTGTTCTTCATTGGTTTTAGACCAATTACGGACCACGCTACTTTCGGGGAGACGAAGGGAGTCACCTTCACCCGTCTCTCTTTTTACGTCTTACCGGTCATCACCTTCTACGGATCTTGAGTGAAGACGAAGACCTTCTCAACTCTCTCTTCCGTAGACTGGTAGAGACCGATTATGTGAATGTTCAGTCATAAAGGTTGACTGACACCACATTGAACAGTTAGTTTTAAAATCTCCAATTTCACTTCTAACGTGACAATTAGTCCACGAACCCAGAGGTCTTCCTTACCTGTTTGGAAAGTACAGAGTCCGTATCGGTGATTCTCCACAATTTCTCCCTTTTCCGATACCAATCGACCAAGTAGATCGGGTACCTTGATCGTTGCTTTCTAAAGTGTCTCTCGACATGAGTAGTTTCCCATGAGGAGACTGCTCGGCAGACCAGAGGGGACCCTCGAACGACCTTCGGTTGGGTCAGGACGACTTTCCTTACACGAAAAGAAAAAATTACTAAAAAAAAAAATACTCGTGGTAAAAAATTTCAGAAGTAACTTAAACAATATTATAACGAAGACAAAATACAAAACCCAAAAACGGGTGTTCCGTATATCCTAGAATCGAGCACAGTCTGGTCCCTAACTTGGGTGTGGGGAACGTAACCTTCGGTTTAAGGATTAGTGACCTGGTGGTCCCTTCAGGGTCCTTACACACAAAATAATTATTGTTCCAGGGGTCCACGAGACGTACATGTCATGTCAAATTCCACATCATTTACCGTCCACGTCTCATAAAGTTCGAGAAGACTTAAAAGGACGAAGGGTGGACAAAAGTTTATATATCTTTTATTTAAAGAAATGACACCGTTTTTCTAAATAGGAGGTGAATTTTTAGAGACACTCACACAAACACACACAAACGGTAGTCGATTCCATGAGTCTTCGTTGAACTGTAAATATTAAAGGAAAAGTTTGGATTTCAATTGTTTTCGTCCGTAAAAGGTCGTCAGAGTTAAAAGATTTAAGGAATAACGAAGAACATTAAGATTGGTTTACACTACAAACTCTCCCTACAATAAATGGTGTCTCATCAATTTATAAACGAGGAATGGAAAAATGTAAAAGACCTTTTTTTCAAAAAAAAGGAAGAGCCCAATAAGAGAATCCTCTACTGAAAGAGGATTCCAGTAGTCCTCTTTAAGATTGAAACTTAAAAATTTTACTCCAAAGAGCAACGATTGTGCCCCTCACCATAAGACCAAAGATCCAACTTTTGCACGACCATCACACGAATCGTCGTCGTCGTCGTCACACGATTTACATATTTTCAGGAGGACACTCTTACACTGAGTGACTCGGTATCTTTCTCGAGTCCATCGAGTCTGGGGTGGTAGGGTTCGTCCCAATAGAGACGGGACTCCCTCAAAGAGAAGTATTTACTCACTGGTCGAAGGTCCGGTGACTACTATAGTGTCTAAATTGTCTTAGCCCGTTTGTACGTGTAGTCAAATGGGAACTGGATCCTCTTTGTTCCAGTCTCATGAAACTCCTGTATGAATGTGTACTTAAACTTCATTATAAATTTCATGAGGACACTATAAATCATGACATTTGTCTTCCTCTCTTCACGAGATTTGTACGAACCTAATTCGGTTTCCTTTTTCGTCTCACTTAGATTCTGACCTAGATCCATCCCGGGAGGAACTTTCGAGGTAGAATGGACTAACAGCTTAGGCAACTTCTCAAACAACGTGGTCCTGAAGACTGGAACCCTGTTACTACTACTTCAGGTGAAACGACTTCATCGGTTCCAGGTCCGAGACCGACGGTGACAGGCGTTATCGTGTGTGGACCCTGTTCTCAAAAGACCGTTGACACTCGACGCCGACTATTTACACCTTCCAGAGTAAGGGATTTAGATTTTACACTTTTTCAGTATTCTTGTGCTAATTAAGTGAAGACACTACCGGAGATACTTAGATATGTCCCTGTTCATTATGTGGGTCACATTTCACTACGAGACAGTGGTTCTTGGAAGTGAAGGATGGGAGAGAGAGATAATTGAAAATTGTCTAGCAGGTCTTAATTGTCTAACAAAGGGACTGTTGAGTCGACTTTCCTACACGAGTTCTCACTTACACCGTTAAAGTGTTTACACAATAACATTTTAGCTAGCAGAGTGTTTCATACTCGAGTCGTGGGGAGGGAACGGGTCTTTGTTCCGGTTGTCTGGTGTAGAAACGTCGACCTCGGTCCTGAGTAGAGACCTTTCCCTTGTTCGAAGGACCAAAGAAATCCTGACAGTCGTGTCCAGTCCACGGGTTCGGGTCTGGGGCTGGTCTCCGTTACGGTATTGGTATTAGAACGACTCAAGGAAACTCGAAAAGACCTACCGTGACGTCATTTGTGACAGAGAGGTCGTTCAGTCAACGTTGTACCAAACTTTAAGAGGAGGGGTACTGTGATTGAAGTAGAAAGAAAGGTGAATTGAGGTGAAACGGTCACGCACACTGAACCGTCCAGACCAGTTGTCACCACGACTGCGGACATGATAGACTTCTCTGGACTAAGTACTGTGTAGGTCGACCGACGAGTTGTCCACTGTATAGTCTTTTTGTAACGGGTCTATGAAATTTGTACGGTCATCGAAAAATAATGTTCAATGTTGGTTCGTTAGTTAGAGAATATACACGTACGTAAGTGTGTGTGTGCTCTCTATCCCAATCAGTCGATTTGTGGACTCGTCCTTTGTAAATTACGAAGAACTTTCCTGACGAAAAATAGTCCTTGTGTACACCTTCAGACTCGCCGTGTGTGTTCCCGGGTTAATTGGACACGATTATTTACAAAAGATTTTGGTTCGACGTTGTGCCGGGTCCGTTTCTGTCACCAGTGTACTGGTGGTCGGTGGTACCTTGGGACTGTCACTCACCCAGAGGGATGACCGACTCTCTTGGGTGATCTTCTCGGGGTTTGACGTTGAAAGTTCTTGTCGGGTGTATCAAAAACTGGGTGTTTCTATTAGTTAGTTTTATTTTTTAGGTAGAAACCTATCAATCTGACAATATAGGAAGTGAAGTGTCCAATCTGTCGACCCCTGATTTTCTCCTCCGTATTGAAACATCTTAACTTGAATCGTTTAAAACTGCAACCTACTTTCGATTTTTACACAAATTCGTCGCAAAGAAAAGAAAAAGTAGTAATTTTAGAGAATAAATAAATAATACATAAAATCCGTTACAAAGAATTTGTCCCTTAGCTCCCACACTTACACCCTTCGACATTCAGAAGATTCTTAAAATTTTAAGATTGAACCAAGTGTATTATGTAAAATCTAGTACGTCTACTAATGAAATGACGGTATATTACAGGTCCTCAGTTTTTAGAAATAACGGAAGTTTAAGTAAAAATACGGACCCCACTACGGTTTGGTGCGAGGAAAAGGATAACGCCAGTAGGATTCCGGACTTCCTACGTAAGGGTGGTTCATAATTATCTTCGGTTTTTCGACAGTCGTCGGCGAGTATGTCTAGACAAAGTGTAGGTAAGGAGACAAGAAACAAGACAGGAAAAACTGTGACAGGGATAGTTTGTCCTTGAACTCCATCCTTAGACTTGGATTGCCTTAGGTTGGATCTCTAGGTTGAGGAGTGGGACCAGGGTGGCAGGGGGAACCGTAGGACGTTCAGACGACATCCCGTGTGCTACACGGTCACAAAGACGAGGTCGAAGGTCCTTCCGGAGTGATTGGGAGTGACACGAACGATTCGGCGAAGTCAGCACAGGCTGAGAAACAACTGGGATACCTGGCATCGGGCGGTCCGAGGAAACAGGTACCTAAGAGGTCCCTTCTTATTGACCTTACCCAACGACACAGGAGATCCTTTAGAAGGGTTGGGTCCCTAGTTTGGACGTGGAGAATACAGAGGACGTAACCGTCCGTTCAAGAAATGGTGATCGTGGTAGTCCCTTGGAGACTCTAATACACACAAAATGTGTAACCTTCCATTTACGTCCCTCACCTCTCGGTCCCCGGGTCCGGTCTGAAACAGGTCTAAGAAAGTCCGTCAAGAGATTTCGGGATACACTTATGGATCTCGACCACCCGGGTCAACACCTCGATTCCTTCCATGTGGTTCCTGGGGTCTTAGAACACTCCCTCTTTTTTTCTCTCTCCTCATGACAAATTTTATTTTAGAAACTGGATTAAGATCTGCTGTAAATGATTCTTGTTTCCGTAGTCTGAGTCCGGTGTCCCATTCCCTCTTCCTTTACCGTTGGGTGAGGTGATAAGAACGGACCCTTTGGGGTGCCTGTCTCCTCGGACCACCCGATGTCAGGTACCCAGTGTTTCTCAGCCTGTACTGACTCGTCCGTACGTGCGTGTCCCATTCCGCAAAAATTGGACTCGGTCTGGAGAGCTCCTCTATTACTCCTTTCCGGACAGTCAGGTACTGACTTTCTGTTCTGGAGTCTTGGGAGTCTTGCTCAGTCGAAGATACAGGCAGGGTTCCTACCCCAAGGGAGGAAAACCGGACTCCACTGTAATGGGTCCAAGACGCACCCCTAGTATCGTCGTCGGAGGACTCCGCTGTGCATAAGCAATTCCAGAGGCAACTTTCCCCAGTGGTGTGATAGAGGAGCAGAGACAACGTAAAACAGATCGTCGAACAGATCCAGTAGTGGACAATGTTTTACTTCGTCTCTACTCCTTCAGTGGTCCTTCCTGCACAAACATGGTCTGCAACCCGTCGATCCGACCCGAAGACAGCTCTAGACGGTCGGTAGGGTGAAGAGTGTAGTCTTAAGTGTGAGTCAGTGGGGACATTGTCTTAGGGGTATCGGTGTCGATAGGAACAAACATAGTACGAATATCCAACGTCCGAGAGTGTATGATAACTATTAAGAGAGAGCCGGGGACAGTATTGGGTCTCGTCCGTCCTACCCTAGTGACGCAGAGGTAAACTGTATAATCTTTTGATCCAGACCCTTCCGGACCACAACGGGCTCCAGTGTGTTGTGTCGTCACCGACTCGACTCCGGAGGGTAGGATCTCGGACCTGGGGAGACGACACAATCCTCGTTTTACGAATCGTCTTTGGTAAGGTTTACTCTCTTGTATTCAGCAGCTCGAATTCGAGGTGAGAGTCGAGTACCTGTCCGATTCTAAATCTAGGTCTTTTAGTACGTCGACCCCTGGGTCGTCGCAACGACTTAGACTGTCGGTGAGTGGATTACTACACCAAAACTTTACACTACGGTCCTTTGACTGGAAAGGGCACTACTCAAGTATTGATTAAAGAAAGTTTTTGAGTGAACACCACTCGTACGAGAGACGGTCTCGGGACCTGACCACGACTGGACGTCTTGTCTCCCTCTCTACTGCACGGTCACCTGTTTACGAGTGGTCCTGTACTAAATATTATTTTGTAGGTCTTGACTTTTACGTTGGTCTCAGACACGGATCTCCCTGAACCTATTCCTTTCAGACCACGTAGGTTTCCATTACGACCACTGAGGGGTCGTAAACTTTCCTACTAAGGTTTTGAGGTAGACTTTACTTCAAAGTCTATGTTTCAATCCACTAATTCCCTTTTTTTGTTGTAGGGAATACACGTACCGTTGGGTGAGGTCATAAGAACGGACCTCTTAGGACACCTGTCTCCTCGGACCGTGTGTCCGTGCGTACAAACATTGACCCTTTTGTACGGTACCTATATAAATTTTTGATTGTCTCCCTACAATTTTTGGAAATTTTTTAACAGACGTACCGATAATACTTATAGTCAGAATTTTTTACAATTGAATACAACAAAAAAGTTGTTTACTTTTAATCTTTTTTTCTTACACAATATGAAAGACTACTTCGAACAACTTTCTATGTATGTAGTGTCTCTCTATCCGTCCACCCAAAGTAGTTTCGTTCCTCCGACCCGGGGAAACAATCTTTCTACACTCTCGGTAAGTGCCTCTCCTCTTTTCGTTTTAAATCAGGTTTACCGTTGAGTCCTACCGTAGACTATCTTTTAGTCGTGGTCTTTGTTTTTGTGTAAAACATTACATGGTTGAAAGACTTCGAAAAGAAATACCAGTCACAATGTCGTAATTTATGGGAGAGACCACTTCTCCACTTATACACTCAATTCGAGGACCGTCTATTGCTACTTGACCGAATCCGGTGGACACCGTCACCGAAAGAGTGTACGATCTCACCATTGTAAAGGTTTTGGAAAATTCCTGTCTTCGCTGTACTCTGTTCCCATAGACAATGGTCCTACACGAAACTTTATTACGAGGGTGGTGGTCGACTGTCCCTTCGGTCGGTTTGATGTGCGACATTTTTGAGACTAGACTCCTCGTTTCCTTTTCAATTTTAATCCTCCTTCTTGGGTTCGACTCCGGGAACTAGTCTATAATTAACGTACCTAAGGACTCTGTGAGTCTTTCATCAAAAGTTTACCTGTCTACTAACTTACTTATCTAAAATTTTTAATGAGTGGATTATGCTGGTGCGTTTTGAGTAAAGGAGACTAAAAACTTCGTGTTTACCAATGGTGTATTAGGCCATCAAAAACTATCACGGAGTAAAGTGACTCTCAGGAGTTTCAAAGACTTTACGGGAGACGGTTTCTCAAGACCCAGTGTTAGTGTACTTGGTTCAGAACTCTGTGCGACCGTTAATTAGATCGGTCGGTCCCCTCAACAGGACCACTGTGACCACACGTGACGCGTGGGTAGACGTCCCGAAAGAGAGAGTCTCATTTAAGGACGTATCGAAAGTCGTATTAAACAAGTTTAAGAAGGGACTCTCCATAGACTAGTCCTGGATTTAACTTCTCTTAATATCGATCTTAAAAAAAAAAATCTAGTGTCGATCTTTTCTCTCTGTGTATGTATGTGTGTGTTTATGTGGTCATACGACAGATAAGACCGACCGTTCATTCGAAAAAAAGGACATCATCGGAATCCATACCACGTAGATGATTAGTAAAAACTAACACTTTGACGGAAGAGAGAAGAGACAGACGGAGTCATATATAAAAATGTTACGTCTGAAGACAAGGACAATGGAAATTTTTTTCTACACGAGTCTCTCATAGTTAAGGTGACATACGGAACCCTCTACCAGTGACTCCCACCATTAAATTTTTTATTATAGTCTTTATAATAATATATTATAACAACAACAACAAGCCAGCGATACAACACAAGCTGAGAAACGTTTGGGTATCTAACGTCGTACGACTTCCGTCACAAAAACAACTGTATACTTTGAACCGTAATACCTTTATCAATTACTGATTATTACGTTCTTCGATTGGGTGATCACACATATTAGTCGAAGTCCGAAGTGCGTCAAGAGTAAAATAAGTATTTATGAAATCTTTTTGTAAACGTACATATCGGAGACATGGTTTAAAACTCTTATGACAGGTGTTTCTTTCAATGCAATAAAAAGTGAGGGTTAAATATAAATCCGTCAAAGTGCGAAAGGGGTCTATTTCTTACGAGAGTAGTCACTCAATAAAGGGTCTCAAGACCCCATTTCTACCGGAAACCGGGAGGAGAGACCGACACCAATACCGATTCGAAAGTGCCAACTAGGCAGGTGGGACCTTAATCCCCCTAAAACAAAGAGAAATCTTTGAGTTGGTCCGAAATCCTGTTTTATTCGTTCAGTTACAGACCGTAGGTTCACTGTATTTACTTAAGAATGTGAATTCAACTTTGACCTTCCTGATACAAGTGATGACGATGGGTTTTGGGGAAGAAACCGACACGTCTTGACTCGAAACATTGAGTCCGAAGATTTTGTCTAGATCTTGGGGAGCCACAGACACTAGACTCTAGTTCGTTAACGGAACCTTAGGTCTCAGTTTTCGGGGAACGTCTTTTTATGTCCCTACTCCCTGGACTGAAGACATACCCTTCCTTCGTGAACTTACTTAGTCTTTAGAGAGGAAGGAAATTGTCCCTAAATTCACCAGAGGGACTGGGACGGGTAGTAGAGACCCTTTCCTTCTTTCACTTTCAAATCATTACAAATCCTGTTAGTTTTAATTTATTTTACAATATCCAAAAAAGAAAAATTTATACAAAATTTTTATTTGTTAAAACCTATTGGTGTTCATGTGGATAACAGATCGTGTCCCTTGAGACGAGTTACAATACACTGTCGGACCTACCCTCCCCTCAAACCTACGTACGTATACATACCGGCTCAGGGAAACGACAGGTAGTACACTAACACGACACTTTGATAGTGTTGTAACAATTGACCGATATGGGGTTATGTTTTATTTTTCAATTGTTTTTTTTGTTAAAATTAAACTTTTTCTTTTGTTGGGTCAAAAAAGGTCCTAACCGACCTCGGTCTCCCTTCATTTTCTCACTTCAGGAGTATCTGAAAAGAGAAGACATATATCTTTCTCCCGTTTCTTCACCGTTACAATTGTGACCGAAATACCAAGGTACGGAAGGGGTTAGGAAATGATCCCCTCTGGAAAGAATAGTGGACCCTCGGTGGTTTCAAAGACCAGAAGTAAATTGAAATGGTTTGATCATGGTACCAAGTGCCGGTAATTCATGTGTGAATCATCACTCGAGTTTCACGTATCTTGACATACTCCTCTTCCCTTCCATCAGCGGACAAATTTCTAAAGAGGGTAGTCTTGTTTGGTGTCGAGTTTTTCGTACACCGAGACGGACGGAGGTCGAAGAGTATCCGGTAGACTTCTTCGACCACTTGTCCATACAGTATCCTGGGTGTGGTTTGGTGCTACCTTAATTGTACAAGATAATCCGTCGTAGTAATTAGGGTTTGTGTTTCCGTAAGACCCTTTTATTTTAGAGTTTGTGCGAGTACCGTAAGAACTAATGGAATTTTAAGTGAAGATCTCAAAACTAGTTTAATGACAATCCTTACTCTTTACCTCCTTTTTCATAATTTCAAATTTACTTCATTCTCTGAAAAAATCTCATTTAACGGATCAAAGGTTAGTGGAGGGTAGTAAAGAAGTAGGAATCGGAAATTCGATTTAACGTCCTCGGAAAAGAGGTAAACTAATACCAGTAAAAAGGGGGAAGTTCATGACTAGAGGTCAATGAGTCGGGTCTGTCGTCCCGACTTCCGAAAAGTCGATCTCGACGGTATTATCCTTTCTTGTTCCCAACGGTATTAGCCTTTCTTGTTCCCAGGTTGGCTGAGTTCCAGGAGGTTCTGAGACCTAAACGACTAAAGTAGTAGATGAAGTTTTCTGAAAGTCTAACACTTTATTGACTCTGTAAAAAAAAATTCACTGACATCACCTTCCTAGGTAAGAAAGACTTTTTAGAACGAAAAGAAGAAGAGACAATGTAAGTCCATTGCCTTGGTAGACTCATAATCGGGATAGGAGAATCCTCAGACCTAAATAAAAAAACCTACAGATAAATATTAGATATGTTATACACTTTGATAAGAACGACGGAAGAAACTTTAAAGGTTTCCGGTTTTTTTTTTTTTTTTTTTCCTGAGGTGTTCTCAATCAACTCCTCTTGACTGTAGAGTTACAAATTTTAAATGTAATTCTTTTTCTTTGTCGATAAATAAAACCTGTAGATCTTTGTATTAATTAACCAACGGTCATTTTAAGACCTAACTTAACTAGGACTTCCCGTCTCTTCTCAAAACAGATTATTTCTCACAAGATAAAAAATTATTTTCTCGAAAATCATTAAATTCCCTTCTACAAAACAAATCTGGTACACCAAGTAAATTAATTGAACCTGAAACTGACGAATTTAACAATGACTCTAACTTTTTTTACGATATGACTATACAAACCAAACGATATTATCGTAATGAAGTACACCAGAACAGAATGACTAGGACTTACATAGAACTTCGACAAAAAAGTAGGACTTTGTACTAACTTTCAGTTATACATAGTTAATTTTAATACTACAGTTTACAGTCTGGGTCCTCTAAAAAATATTAAAATGGTGGACGATTATTTTTACTAATCGTTCAGGGTCTAAATAGTACTTTCACCGAGTACTCTATGGACTTCGGAGTGTCTTAAAGTTTTCGGGTGCAGTTCCGTCTAGGATACAGTTCCGTACGGAAACCCGAGAGGTCCATGATTCTGCGTGTCGGTTCCGACGTTCGACTACCAGGTTTCCGACTTCCACTTCAAACACACACACACACACTCACACATTGTAACAAATCGGGGTACAGAAAAATAGTAAATTGTGGTTTCATGAAATTTTGTAACTTTTTTTAAGTGTTCTCGTGTCTATTTAAAAATTACACATTAAAATGTGGAGTTTGTAAAAAGGATTCATTTAGTCACCAAACTTCAGTACCTTTCTCACATATTAATCCGACGTATAATCTACCGGGTGACGTCAAACGTTTTATTTCCTGTAACGTTACATTTACGACACCTCGGTGACGTCATAACAACCCCGTGTACGTATGTGGGTGATACCCCGAGTCCTCCTCTATAGTTTATCTCCTTCCTTCACTTCCCAAGTACTGGATGCATAGGGAAATGGGATTTCGGGTCTTCTGGAAGGTCCCTCAAGGTTCTATGATGGAGTTCCTTCCCTTCACTAGACCCTGGTGTAGTTTCCCTACTTCGATCTCTTCTTTTTTTTCGCACATCCCTGTCATCTATTTATTCTATTTTTCCGGTTCACCTTTTAGCCTTTTATTGACAGATTCCGTTACTGATGTAAACGTAAGGTCTACCCTCGACGTGAAAGTCTTTCCACCGAACCGGACTCAGGGGTTCCCTCCATGGGTACCGTGTCGAGAGTCAGTCAGACGGTAGTTAACGAAACCTCTGAAATCTAGTTGTACCCTGACCTGTGATCCACCTCGTTAAATAGAGAAGATCTTGGACTTCTTCATTTCGTTCCTCGTTCCCTCCGATCCAGACTCTTTTCTCCTCTTTTTTACATCGTTTCTCTTCCTTTACTTATCCTTTCTTTACCTCCTTTCCTGCTCCTTTTCAGTATCACTGACCCCAACTTCTTTTTCTTACAATCTTCGCTTTTTCCTCTTCCTTCTTCACCTATTTCCACTCTTTCACCCGCTCTTTCCTTTTTTCATACAATGTTTTGTTATTTTTACCAGTGGTAGTTTACTAATAACTTTTATCGAATGGGTCGGCATGCTCTATGACATAACAGTCTTCTTAGTACAAAAGGTGCGAGTCCTCAACCGACGGTCAGTTGGGATTAACAAGGTTTAGGAACAAAAGGTTGACACCTTAGAACATCGTCAAGTGGTCGTCTCCTGACTGTTGTTACAGTGGTTGTAAAGGTATCTTTATCCCATTTCACGGTATCGGACGGGGTTGTCTTCGTCCAGTTATTTCAAGTTGTAAAGGAGGACTCCAGGTTGGTCCATATAAACAAGTCGATCCTAGTTGCTACGGATGGTTTCAAGGGACTGGAGACTTACCGATGGTTTGTTTAATGAGTTTATATAGTTAGGATCTCTTAAGTGAGTTTACGAGATTTAAGATGGGAAAATAATTTAATCTACTTGTTCCTTGTTTTATGAGTTTAATATAATATATCCCTGTACGATTAATTATAGAGACGGTATCTCCTACTACTTTCAAACGTTTTTGTAGAGACATAGGAAACATTTGGACGTCCTTATTTTATAAAAGTCTATTTTAAGGACTAGTCTATTCTTCAGTCTCTTATCTGATGGTATTGTACGAATGAAGTGAAGAACTACAAAAGAAAATTTTTCAAATTCGATTTGAGAATCTAGTTGTCGTTATAAGACGGTCAGTGTCCATAATTTTGAACCTCCCAGAATGAGAAAAACGATAGAATCGATAAAAACAATACAAGAGAAGGACTTACAGTTATTTTCAGAGTTTAGTAGAATCTTCATCTATCCTATTTTACACAACTTTTATGTGTGACACAACTACCAGACTACCTCTCTTGTCAGGGAGGTACTCAGAAAGATTTTGTCTGTGGTTTCCCAGGGTCAAAATGAATAGGAAGGTTCCGAATCGACGTAACACGTACATTGAGTTTACGAGTCATTCGTGAAGGACTGATATACCTTAAATTTGTTGACCTAAAGGGGGTCACGGACATCCAGGTCCCCCGTCGGACTATTTCTTGTCCCGAGTTTCGTTTGGTAGGTACAGTCATCCGAGTTCGGTTGACGTTCTTTGTCTATTGTGGAGTGTATCTGTATGGTATTTCTGGGTGACCCGAGTTTGTGGGATAGACAAATTAGGACCCCCATTTCAGTCGTCAGAAGAAGACCGGAGCCGATCAGCGTGGAGGGGGGGTGGTGGTGGGAGCCTTTGCTCCCCTGAGAACTACACCCATACTTTCCATGGTGGTGAATAGCTCTCGAATCTTTCCGAGAGTGAGGATGTCGAAAGGTACCAACTTTAGACGTCGAGACCCCGGAGAACCAGGAGGACTCTCCCCGGAGAAGCGGTCGAGTCGAACAAGGAAAAGAGACGTCGGACCTAGAGAAACTGACTTTATTCGGGAGGGGTCGAAACAGGCGAAAGTGGGTGGGAAGTGCAGGGGTCGACTTTCCACTGAAGACTCTTCAGAAGAGTCTGGGGAGGGTTGTCTCAATTCGAGGGAGAGGAGACTCGAGAACCTCAAGAACCGACACTTG
This sequence comes from Capra ibex, assembly GCA_006410555.1. Taxonomy (NCBI): domain Eukaryota; kingdom Metazoa; phylum Chordata; class Mammalia; order Artiodactyla; family Bovidae; genus Capra; species Capra ibex. The sequence goes on from SJYO01013871.1 coordinate 33,171,954, forward strand.
AGATCTAAGGGGGGGTGATTTGTTACGAGAAACACCCGTCTTTCTGACGGAAGAAGGATTGAAGATCAGGGAACAAATCATGTCGAACTTCCTTGACTGGTTATTTTCGACTTTCTTAATTATCTCCGTAGTTACTTATGTAAGTGCTTATGTACTTATTTCTGTGTAGTTTTACCTCCTCACGAAGATCTAAGGTCCCCTGTGTCCGTTGAACCTTAAGGAAAGGAATGGATAGTTCTATTGACCAGATTGAGGACTCAATGAGTCGTCTAAAAGTCCTTGTTAATGTCAAAGGGGACGTCCTTACCCAGCTCCAACATTTTAAGGTCAATTACCCCAGACACCTTGACCCCATCTATTTTCCCTGAGACGTTTTTTTTCAACAAACTGTTCTTCCTAATCTATCCTTCCGATTTACTTTATGTCAACTTTAGTTGTGTCACACTGATGGAAATTATACGTTCAAAATATCCAGATTATCGACAAAATAATTTCTATAAGTACGAATGACATATTTTATTCTTCACTCACCTTGTTTATATAGTTTAGTAGACCTCTATCGATGATAAATTGTAAAACCGTCAAAAAGGAAAATCAACAAAAGGGTATATGTCATAAAACCTAAGACAAAACACAAAATAGAGAAGGACGTGATTTAATAGTTCCGTATAGATCAGTAATGTCTTTTACACTTTTCATATCTTTTTACTCTTATCCCTATTTAAGTATTAATCAGTCATATGGATGTCCGTTAGTGTCATGGTACAACCGTGTCAAGAAAAACATACATAGTAAAGATGTGTCAGAAATCTTAATGAAAAATTAGTTTGTTTAAAAATTTATTGGAATATAGGATCTTAACCATACAAATGTAAACAGACACAAAATATGTCGTTCCATCTACCCGTAAACTTGTAAAATTGACATCCGTAGTTTACCGGTGTCAACCCATAATATTCTCCTCTGAGTCAACCTAAAGTCCTAAGATCAGTGTCTGACTTGGTGAGTTAAGTCTTTGTCATTCATGTCCAGTACATTCCTGGGTCTAGTGTCTTCTGTAGATTATGGTGATGAGTGTCACGTTCAAGTCAGTACTAGACACTACCACCCGACCATCGTAATACGGGAGACATTACTTACCAAATACCTATGATACCCTATGTTGTTTCGGTCTACCACTGAGTTCTAGAAAGTACTACCGTGTACACGAACAAGTCTACCGTCTATGCTACCCCTGTTTTGTAGTCGACGATCTTACGACCTGTGTTAACAACCGTTTCCTTTAAATAGAAGTTCCCAAGTACCTTTCTTGTTCTAATCCTCTATGGAGACGATTAAATTCCTTTGAATTTCGGGTAGAAGACAACTTTAGAATGGTCAAGAACTTTCTCCCGCTTGACATCCTTATCCATGTTGATTTGGTCCAACCCCCTACTCACTGGGTCCTATGGTAGGAGCCACAGCGAAGAAACCACCGGGTCTTTACTTGTACCATCGACTTACGTTTTTCTTTCTACTCCGAACAGGAATCACTACCTTCATTCCTTTCTTCAGTTTCATTGTGTCCTGGAAATGATACTAATATAAGTCTTTCAGCTTCAGTGAAAAGATCGCCATTCCTATTTTAATCTTTTTCAGTGTATATATGTTATGGTAGATTGTTGACGTCCGACAAAATACTACATGTCAAAATGGATTTAATAAAGTAGACTAAGATAGTTGTTGAGGTACTTCAACGTCCTGTTGATGTGACAATATAGGTAAAGTATCTCTCACTTACTTTCCGAGTGTAAATGAGTCCCAGTGTATCGTCTCTACTTGAAACTTGGGACATTAAACGAGTAGTTTCGGGTACTGAAAATTTCTATGTAGAATATATAAACGAAGTTACAATAAAGGAACCATCCGGGTAGGAACATCTTACCCGTCATCTGTGTGTTGACATTAACAAGTATGGTTAGTATTTGAAAGTTTTATAACGTGCTCTTTGATTCCTTTTTGACCCTGACGGGACGGTCTGTCAAGTAGTAAGGTTTGAGAAACCTCATGAAGAAGGTATTGACTCAACGTAATAAAGTTTTGAGATTCTACCCATAACATGGAACCAGAGGGCTCCGTTTCGATCCAGAACCACTGTTGCTTATTAAGGGACCCGCCCGCCCGCACCTCGATCTGCGTGACGAGAAAGGAGGCACCGATGACAAAGGTAATCGTCGTAGACACCATGTTTTCTCCTCGGTGAGTCTTGTCTCAGACCCGCCCTGTGACGAAAGACACTACGACGTTGGCATGCTGTTTGGTGTGTGGGATCCTGAGTTTCTGTAGGGTGACTACCCTGTCGAGTCGACGCGTTTCGGTTGATGTTGGTAGTCTCATCATGGAAGTCATTGTACTTGATAGTAGGGTTTATTAAAAGATCCTGGGATTTGCTAGAAAAAATAAATCAATCAAAAAACCGACACTCCGTACACCCTAGAATCAAGGTGTTGGTGCCTACCTTGGGTACGGAGACGTCATCTTCACGTCTCAGAATTGGTAACTTGGCGGTCTCTTCAAGGGGGTTCTCTAGAAAATCTTAGTAAAAGTCACTGTAGAAACCTCTACCACCCACCTTTATTTTGAAAATTTTTCTGGAAATAGTACCTTTAAAAGTTTTTATATATCTCTCTTATCATATACTTGATGTAAGGGGGGTGGGTCGAAGTTGTAAATAGTTCCATACGGGTTAGGACAAAATGAATATGAGGGATAGAGAAGAGGGGGTGGGGTGTATACGTGTATACCCGAGATCTAATAAGACTTCGTTTGAGTAAATAGTATAATGAAGTAGGTATTTATGAAAACATACACAAAGATTTTCCTGAGAATTTTTGTATTGACACTATAACGAAATATGAATTTTAATTGTTATTAGTTATTAAAGAATTATAATTTATAGGGTAGTCATAAACTTAAAGGGGGTCAGTAGAGTCTTTACCGAAAAATGTAAAGAATAAGTTTGACCCCAAGATTTTTATAGGTGTGTAACTTAAATCAGCGGCGACGACGATTCAGCGAAGTCAGTACAGGCTGACACACGCTGGGGTATCTACCGTCGGGTGGTCCGAGGGAGCAGGGACCCTAAGAGGTCCGTTCTTGTGACCTCACCCGACGGTAAAGGAAAAGGTTACGTACTTTCACTTTTCACTTTCACTTCAGCGAGTCAGCACAGGCTGAGAATCTCTGGGGTACCTGACGTCGGATGGTCCGAGGAGGCATGTACCCTAAAAGGTCCGTTCTCATGACGTCACCCAACGGTAACGGGAGAGACCTTAAATCAACGAGACAGGGAATTTGGAGAAAATTAGACATTCTAAGAGGAAAAACAAAAGAAAAATTAAAAATCGAAAAGGAAGTTCCGAAAATTGTAATTAAAATTAATCTCATATTAATGAAATGGTACAACACGATCAAAGATGACAAGTAGTTTCACTCAGCCGGTATACACATGTATGTAGGAGAGACAAAACCTAACGGCAGGGTAAATCCAGTTGTGTCTCGTAACTCTCCTCGAGGCATACGATATGTCATCCAAGAGTAATCAATAGACAAAATGTGTGTCATAGTTATCACGTATATACAATCAGGGTTAGAGGTTTAAGGAGGGTGAGGGAACAAAAAAGAAAGAACGTTAATCAAACGACTTTTATATCGTCTTAAAGAGTAAAAGACATAAAACGACTGACCTATCGGTACCATATTAAACTATAGAGGAGATTAAGGATTTGATTAGTAGTCTATATCTACGAACGAGTCTAAAAAGAAAAAAAAGACTGTTCTTATGGAGGATTCAGAACAACATATGAAGGTAATTCTCTCCGTGTATTATCGATCAAACAAGCGAAGAACACTACGATTCTAAGTAGTCACCCAAATTCTCAACAATCGGATTAGGAGTTCAATATAGTCGGAAAGTATGATATCAAAATCGTTGGTACTACTAATGGTGGTTCTAAGTATTAAAGTAATTAAAAAGGAAATCGACATTTTTGAACCCTAAGTCAAACAAGGTCAGATATTAGATTGGTCTTCTGTCTAAGACATTCTTAACAACCTGGTTTCATTCTTGTTTTCACCAGACCCATTTAATGCTACGGATTGACAACCTTTCAACGGTTGTTATTATCCAAGAGAAAGAGTAAAAGGAAGATGGAGAGACTGGTAAAGAAAAACAATTTGTGACGGTAAAAGATCCCAAGATGGAAATCGAGTGTCGAACGGAATGAGATGTAAAGAGGAACTAACTATAGTAAATGACACCGTACGACCACCCAGTCGAAATGTGGTAATCAGGACGAAAGAGAGACACTGTTTAATTTACTGACAACTCACCGAGGTAAACCTACGGAGTAGCAATAAGGTTTGAGTTATGTGGGATATAACTTGAACAGTAGAGGGCCCCTCTGACGATGGGGACGACATAAGGGTTACAGTTCATTGTCTTGGTTGGTGATCGGGTCTTTCTACCTCTAGTTGGCTCTGGGGAAGAAGGTGAAGTGCGAGGGTAATTAGTCAGCTCAGACGAGTAAAGTGTAGGACTCAAGAGGTTAGATAGAGGAGGAGGGGATGGCTAAAAGTGGGACCAGTTTCTGGAGTAATAAAGAGTGGGTCTGATGACTTTCTGGACGTTGAAGATAACAGTAGAGAAAAAACGACGGGTTTACTAGATCAGTTCAATTTTCTTCTGATACAGTGGGGGGACACGGCATTCAATATCTCATTTTAAGTACGAAGACTCAGACTTGAGGATACTGGAAAGGGAACAGACTTTCACATCGACGAGTCAGTGCAGGTTGAGAAACACTGGGACACCTGATATCGAACGGTCCGAGGAGGTAGGTACCCTAAAAGGTCCGTTCTTATGCCCTCACTCAACGGTAAAGGAAGAGGTCCCCTAGAAGGGTTGGGTCCCCAACTTGGGTCCATAGGGTGTAACGTCCGTCTGAGATGGTAGACCCGGTGTTCCCTTTGAAGGAAACAGACGTAGCACGAATGAAGGACGAACAGGAACTCAAGATATAACATACAAAGATTGTTCAGGTTGGACGGTCTTCAAGGACGTGTACAGTACAATATGACGAAGAGAGGAAAAGGAAAGTTCGAAACGAGGGCGAAAGGGGACTTGTACCTTACAGAAAGGGGATAAGGCAATATGTCACTTGTAGAGGAGTATCGAGTTCTGACATGAGGAGATTCTTGAGTAAGAATCAAAGAGGGATTTTCCGACACGATCTACGGGGAGAAGATCCTCCACGAGGGGAATCCTATAATACATAAATAACATTGGGATACCTGACATCGGGTGGTCCGAGGAGACCGGTACCCTAAAAGGTCCGTTCTTATGACCTCACCCAACGGTCCGAGAAGAAGTCCCCTAGAAGGTTGGTCCCCAGTTTAGGTACAGAGCACAGAGGATGTAATGTTTACCCAAGAAATGGTTTCGTGGTGGGTCCTTAGGGCGGGAGATAAATGACGTCATATGACTTTTGTAGAGTGTCCAGTTAGAGGAGACGTTCCAATGCTCGTGTAATCTTCAGTCCCTAACTCGTAATAAATAGAATCATAGGGGTCAAGGAGTAGTCTCTTTACATATAACTTGTCTTAGTTAGACAAAACAGAGGGGAGACACGGTTTACAGGTAACTGAGAAAGCCTAGATTGTCTCTTTTACGTTTCGAAACATATTATTACACGATAACATCTGTCGGGGTGAAAACGGAAGTCGTCCGTTTCTTCCTCGAAGACAAAAGAAGATGGTTTAACGATTAATTTGAAGAGTGTTCAGAAAACATCTGATACATAAGTGGTTTCTTTATATTCACTCCTTTTGTAGTGGACGTCGTTTTCAGAAGGGACGTTGGACGTTTCTGTTTCGGTCACCGAAGTGTTGTAAGAATAAGGCCCAGTCCAGGACTCGAGGTGAATTTAACTAACGTCTTAATCGACCTGACTCTTGGCCACTTAGAAATTTTACTTTCTCCAACAAGTTTAATCTTTGATCAATATATGCGCCCTTCCTTCAATTAAGTTGTTCTCACTCGGCTCTCTCTCATCTGACATCTTAATGTCAATAGGGAACTAGATAAAATTCTTTCAGGTAAAACGACATGTGGTCAAAATAAAAGAAAAATACATAAATTGTTTGTGAGGGATTGTCCATGTTACACGACCCACTATCAGATTCGTGAAATTTATATAGTTAAGTGGATTAAGGATATACTTGAGTTACTCCGACAATGATAATGAAATCTATCACCATCGGTAAATTGAACCAGTTTCAGTGTACTACACCGTAGCTTCTATACTAGTACACAGTATGATTTTTACAGAGATGTCAAAGGAAGTTTCAGTATAAAAATACTCTATATAAATAGAGATAGGTCTATTCAAATAGTAAATTTTTCATAATACGTTCGATTCAGTAACATTACAACCTTTTTGTTGAACGGAAACTTCTTTTGAACACAATTATAAACCTTTATTTGATCTTAAAGATGGATACATTATGGTCCCTGTAGGTTTTTTTTAGGGTTAAACCTAAGTGTTTTATTAAGTTGTACCTTTTTAGTTTACGGTAAAGTCTCCGTCCGATACACTCTCTATTTCTGAGGTCGGTTGATCTCAAAAGACTTTACTTATATTGTCTGGGGTTCAAGGACTGAGATTCCCGAAGGGGTCATCGAGTCACCCATTTCTTTTTTTTCACTTTCACAATAAGCGAGTCAACACATAAGCGAGTCAGTACAGGCTGAGAAACACTGGGGTACGTGACATCGGTCGGTCCGAGGAGACAGATACCTTAAGAGGTCCGTTCTTATGACCTTACCCAACGGTAAGGGAAAAGGTTCTCTAGAAGGACTAGGTCTCCAGTTTGGGTTCAGAAATCGAACCGTCCATCTAAGAGATGGTAGACTCGGTGTTCCCTGGACGTAAAGTCATCTGTGTCCTCCGTACCCAAACTAGGGACCCAACCCTTCTAGAGGATCTCCTCCTTTACAGTTGGGTGAGGTCATAAGAACGGACCTTTTAGGGTACCTGTCTCCTCGGACCACCTGATATCAGGTGTCCCAGCGTTTCTCGACCTGTGTTGACTCGTTGATTCACCCTCACACTTCAGGGACTGATGTGGTCGTCTTGTCACATTAGTCCATTGTATCCTTACCCAGTTTCCTTGATGATTTTGAGACTCTCAAATTTTTTGTTTCACAAGACTTCTCGTCCTAAGACTGCTATGATGTAATCTTTAATATATTTTTTAATTACGAGTATGGTGTTACACTAAGGGTTATGTAGATTGGTCACGTATTTTTGAGTATTCTTGAGTTTTCTGACTTTACCAGGGGACGACCGAGTCCTCTCAAGTATAAGGAGAGACGTCCAGTTTGAATGTGGTACCTCACTAAAATTAGGGATGTCCTTCTTGTCTTCGGTCGTTGACGTGTGTGTTGTAATATTTCAGAGTCCTTTGACTTCTGTCGGGTTCCAAAAGTCCATGATTGTCTCTTGGCATTGATGTTCTCAGCGTCCATTGACACGGTACAGAGATATGTCCAACCAGTAATACAAAGTCCGGTGTTTATATAACAAACCACGTTCTAAGCAACAAAGGATCAAATGTGAATCTTAAAATCGTATAAAGATTGTCAGGTCTATTCGTATGTCCACTTTAGACCAATTATTTAAAATTCACCACCATTAAAAAAGTTCAGTCACTTAAGTCTATTCGTGTCTGGTAGTCCATGTTTTACTTACATGTCTTTATACGTGTTCTTATTTCTTTGACTGATTATTTTCGAGAAGGATAGTGGTATATATCTTTAATTGGTCTTTACCTAATATCTAGATTTACATTCTATTCTCGATTTTGACATTGTGAGAATCTTCTTTTGTGTCCTCATTTAGAAGTACCAGAACCGACTCCGTCAGTAAAAACTTACACTGTGGTTTTCACGTTCGTTGTTTTCTTTTTTATCTACTTAACCTGAGGTAGTTCTATGTTATTACAACACGAAGTTCTCTGTGGTACCTCTCTGGTAACTCTCTGTGGTGGTTCTCTTGTTTCTCTGTTGAGTCCGCTTTATAAACGTTGAGTATATACCATTTCCTGAACATAGATCTTACATATTTCTTGAGAATATTAAGTTATTATCTCTCTGTTTATTGGGTTGATTTTTTACCCGTTCAACAAACCTTATCTGTAAAGAGGTTTTCTTCTATATGTCCATCGGTTAATCGTGTACTTTTATATGAGTTATACTAATCAGTAACCTTTTTGTGTTCAGTTTTGGTATGATGGTTGTATGTGATCCTACCGATTTTGTTTCACTTTGTGTTGTGTCGTTTTATTATAATTCATGACTGTTCCTATACCTCTTTGACCCTGGAAGTGTGTAACGACCATCCTTACATTATATCACGTCGGTGAAACCTTTTTTAAAGAGTCCCTGAAGGGACCACCAGGTCACCGATTCGGAGGTACGAGGGTTCCCGTCCCCTGGACACAAGCTAGGGACCAGTCCCTCAAGCTGGGGTGTACGACGTTGATTCTCAAGTGTACGACGTTGATTTCTAGGACGTACGGTGTTGATTCTGGACTACGTCTGTTTATTTATTTTTATTTTTATATATGTAATTTTTTTTTCTTTTGTCAAGGAGTTTATCCATATGTATCTCGATACTGGGTCGTTAAGGTGAGGATCCATATTTTACTCTCACTTCATTTTTGTATACGGGTACGTTTTTAGACATGTGTTTACAAGTATCATCGTAATAAATGTTGTCGGGGTTTCATCTTTCAGTTCACCCGGAATCTTTCGTAGTGATGCTCGTTTCAATCACCTCCACTACCTTAAGGTCAACTCGATAAAGTTTAGGACTTTCTACTACGACACTTTCACGACGTGCGTTATACGGTCGTTTAAACCTTTTGAGTCGTCACCGGTGTCTTAACCTTTTCCAGTCAAAAGTAAGGTTAGGGTTTCTTTCCGTTACGGTTTCTTACGAGTTTGATGGTGTGTGAACGTGAGTAGAGTGTGCGATCATTTCATTACGAGTTTTAAGAGGTTCGGTCCGAAGTCTTTATGTACTTGGCACTTGAAGGTCTACAAGTTCGACCAAAATCTTTTCCGTCTCCTTGGTCTCTAGTTTAACGGTTGTAGGCGACCTAGTAGTTTTTTCGTTCTCTCAAGGTCTTTTTGTAGATAAAGACGTAATACCTGATACGGTTTCGGAAACTGACACACTTAGTGTTATCTGACACACTTAGTGTCATTTGACACCTTTTAAGACGTTCTCTACCCTCATGGTCTGGTGGACTGGACGGAGAACTCTTTGGATATACGTCCAGTCCTTCGTTGTCAATCTTAACCTGTATCTTGTTGTCTGACCAAGGTTTATCCTTTTCCTCATACAGTTCCGACATATAACAGTGGGACGAATAAATTGAATATACGTCTCATGTAGTACTTTTTGTGACCTGACCTTCTTTGTGTTCGACCTTAGTTCTAACGGCCCTCTTTATAGTTATTGGAGTCTACACGTCTACTGTGGTGGGAATACCGTCTTTCACTTCTCCTTGATTTTTCGGAGAACTACTCTCACTTTCTCCTCTCACTTTTTCAACCGAATTTCGAGTTGTAAGTCTTTTACTTCTAGTACCGTAGACCAGGGTAGTGAAGTACCCTTTATCTACCCCTTTGTCACCTTTGTCACCGTCTGAAATAAAACCCCCCGAGGGTTTAGTGACGTCTACCACTGACGTCGGTACTTTAATTTTCTGCGAATGAGGAACCTTCTGTTCAATACTGATTGGGTCTATCGTATAACTTTTCGTCTCTGTAATGAAACGGTTGTTTACAGACAGATCAGTTCCGATACCAAAAAGGTCATCAGTACATACCTACGCTCTCAACCTGACACTTCTTTTGACTCACGGTTTCTTAACTACGAAAACTTGACACCACAACCTCTTCTGGGAACTCTCAGGGAACCTGTCGTTCCTCTAGGTTGGTCAGGTAAGACTTCCTCTAGTCGGGACCCTAAAGAAACCTTCCTTACTACCACTTCGACTTCGAGGTCATGAAACCGGTGGAGTACGCTTCTCAACTGAGTAACTTTTTCTAGGACTACGAACCTCCCTAACCCCCGTCCTCCTCTTCCCCTGCTGGCTCCTACTCTACCGACCTACCGTAGTGACTGAACTACCTGCACTCAAACTCACTTGAGACCCTCAACCACTACCTGTCCCTCCGGACCACACGACGCTAAGTACCCCAGCGTTTCTCAGTCTGTGCTGACTCGTTGACTTGACTTGACTTGACTTGTTTCATCTTTTTGGATTTATAGGTAGTTGAGTATTTAAGTATTTATTTTATGCCATATAGGTATTTTACCCCTACAATAAGTCGTCGTTTTTCCTTATTTTATGACTATATGTGATGTTGCACCTACGTAGAACTTTTGTACTACAGTTCACTTCTTCCGGTCAGTGTTTTCCGGTGTACACATCCGTATATCAGTCTTTCGTCAATCCGTAATCTATTCCAGTCTCCCTTGTACTTAGTAAAATATAATAAGGGATGAGAAATGGTAGAACGGGTACGAACATAAGAACTTGAATAGTCGATAACCGTATAAGTCACAAATTGTCACCAAAACTAGTTGACCCTCGTCGGGGTTACAGGTTTTAAGTTATCGGAAACACTAGAATGAGTCTCCACTTCGACTTGACATCCGACAACACGTCTTTGACCACGAATCTGTGACTCATTTGTCGACTAGTGGACCGGGCTAACAGTGGTTCTGGGCTAATAGAAATGGGCACTTGAACATTTGTACCCTCGTAAACTTTTGAACCTTTTTAGGAGTTCGTTCAGTGTCGAGACGAGAGACACAACATCCTAAAACATTGTAGGACAAAGCGAGAAGTCCAGTACTCGAGGAACCACCGTAAGGGTCGAAGACCGTGTTCCAGACGGTACAGTACCGATTTCTTTGTCACTTTTTTTTCGGCGTTGTTGAAGGAATAGGAGAAATACGTTATCGAGTTAGACAATCGGGTTCTAGTGACCCCCTTTTTTAAAAAAAAATGTCCCTCAGTAAATTCATCGTTCATCTTTCTGAAACCTAAGACTAAAACAGTTAATGAAAAAAAAAAGGGTTTATTAATTGGAAAAGACTCTAAGACAAAACACTAACCGTTTTACTGGGATTTTGGACGGAGTGACATCGTTAATTGTACAAATCGTTCATGGATCTTGTGTCGTCTGTAAGTTCTTTATAAACAGAACGAGTTAGAATAATTCCCCGAAGGTCTACGAACTCTGAAATTTGGAAATGTTCGGGAGAAAAACGGGAACCATGGACATAATTTGAATCTGTCTGGCACATCTGCAGGGACCACCAGGTCACCGATGCTGAGACTTCAGGGTTACGTCCCCCGGGTCCAAGCTAGGAACTAGTCCCTTGATCTAGGGTGCACAGTGACGTTGATTCTGAACAACGTTGGTTTATTTATGAATTTGTATCTGATGTATTAAACGAAGAAAGGACCCCTATCATGAGACTTGGATAAAAGATAAAACTGTAAGTGTGACCGTTAATCTCATTATAAGAAGATTACTCTGTGTTATAAAAGTGATTACGTGCGACTCCGACGCAGTAAGTACAGTCAGTATAAAATGAAGACTGAATTACTCTGATCGTGAATTAATTTTGTGTTAGGAAACGAGTACAGTCGTCGTGTATATGATTTCGACCTTGCTATGTCTCTTCCAATCTTACCGGGGAGAGTTCCTACTATATGTTTAAACACTTCGTAAGGTAAAACCCCGAAAAATTATAGAAGTCACAGATGAATCGAAGAACTTGTATGCTCTATACAAATTATTGACAAAACTACAGGAAAAGACGATTAAGACTGTGGAGACTGTCAAGGCCCAACCAAAACTACCTAATTACTCAGAGTTATAATTAGCACAAAGAGACGGAGAAAGTTACCCGAAGGATCCACCGAGTCTCCATTTCTTAAAGTGGACGGTTACGTCCTCCAAGACCAAAGTAGGGATCCAACCCTTCTAGGAGACCTCCTCTTTTACCGTCGGGTGACGTCATAAGAACGGACTTCTTAGGGTACCTGTCTCCTTGGACCGCCCAATGTCAGGTGTCCGAGTGTTTTTCAACCTGTGCAGACTCGGACGTGTGTGAGTACCCTTAACATATTCAAGTTCCACATGTCGTAAACTGAATGTATGTAGTACTTTACTAATAGTGTTCTTCAAATTACTTATCAGTAGTAGAGTATATCTATGTTTTATTTTCTTTTTCTTTTTTAAAAAGGAACGCTACTCTTGAGAATCCTAAATAACAGAACTGTTGAAAGTATATGTAATATGTCGTGATAATTAATAGAAATAGTATAACATACAATATAGGGATCATGAATAAACAGAATATTAACCTTCAAACAGATATTTATAAGAACTCGAAATAAGACCTTATGTCAACTTAACGTACACACGTACGATTCAGTGAAGTCAGTACGGGTTGAGACGTTGTGATACCTGACATCGGGTGGTTTGAGGAAAACAGGTACCCTAAGAGGTCCGTTCTTATGATCTCACTAACCCATTCTATGTATGAGGATGAAACAAGGGGTAGATATTTTTGTCCGTTTACTGGATGCGAACAGTAGCCGAGATAGTCCTTCCGTCGGGTGACAAGAACCTCACTGAGGGTGAGATTATTTGACATAAAAAGAAAAAAAAATTAATTTTTTTTAATTTTCTTATGACCTCACCCAACGGTACGGGAGAAGGTCTGTCAATTTAACGAACCTTTGTTAAACTAGGAAAACCTAAAACAAAAAGCTATAAAAATCCGATAAAACTTCATCACGAGTTAGATCTTAATTCATAAGAAGAACTGACTCTGTTCTGAAAGGGTTCATGAGGTAGGTTACGGACTATTTAACACTCCAAAAGGGTGGATCGACCAACCTTGTCGGGAATAAGGACCGGGACACACTTACAAGGGAGGGTGGGAAGACCTACCTTGAAAAATGGTCGGAACTACAACAAGTCAGTGAGTCAGTGTAGACTTGAATGTGTTACGGGTACTCACAGACGCCAGTACATGTGAGTGATGTACGGTTGGTGAGTTGACTCCTAAAAGATTTCATTAGGATTGTTGTGACACCTCACCGACATCAAGTGTGAAGACAAGTCGTCTACTCCTTGATCTGAATCTTTCGAATTCACAAGAGTCACAGACGGTGTGTCGTTATCTATGTGTACCTTGAATTTGGGCTTACCCGTTTAAGGTTTCCCATGTAAACATCGTGGTTTTATAAATTTATTTACTCACCCCTATTTTCTTCTTGAACGAAATTTAAAAAATTGGGTAAAGAGTTTCTTGACCTATCTAGAGTACAACAACAAGTCAGTGGGTCAGTACAGGTTGAGAAACGATGGAGTACCTGACGTCGTGTGGTCTGCAGGGACAGGAAGTAGTAAAGGACCTCAAACAAGTTCGAGTACAAGTGACTCAACCACTACGGTACGTTGGTAGAGTAGGAGACAGTAGGGGAAGAGGACGAAAGTTAAAAAGGCTCGTAGTCTCAGAAAAGGTTACTCAGCCGAGAAACGTAGTCCATCGGCTTCATAACCTCTAAGTCGAACTCGTGCTCAGACAGGTCACTTATAAGTCCTGACTAAAGGAAATCCTAACTGACCAAGCTAGAGGAACGTCAGGTTCCCTGAGAGTTCTCAGAAGAGGTCACGGTGTTCAAGTTTTCATAGTTAAGAAGCGAAATGCCAGGTTGAGAATGTCAGTGTGTACTGATGACCTCTTTGGTATCGAAACTGATATGTCGGAACTCATCAAAGGTCTATACGTACGTAGTTGACTGGGATATGACTTGTAAAGTCCCTTCAAAAGCGTGCCACGACCCCTAGAGAGACACGCCGACAGACGGAAGACCATGAACCAGGTCACTTGAAATGGACGAAACCAAGGAAGGTGAGTTAAATCCCCTGGTGACCCGAGGTGGTGTCAAGGGGGAGAGACCTAGTACCTGACTTTTGACCGTCCATTCGACCCCGTTACGATTCTGAGTGTAATAGACGAAGGATAACGAGTCTTAGTTACAGCAAACAACGGACTTCCTGTCACAGGATTGTTGACAAAAAGTACATCAAAACAGAGAAAAAAGGACCAACAAAGTCCACCATACTATTTGAATCAGGGAAAATTACGTAAAACCGGTTTTCACCTATATCTTAACTAGAAATGTCTAAAAAAACCCCCCCTACGAAAAAATTTAACCTCATATTAGTGAAATGTTACACATCTAGGACGTCATACTGTTTCACTTAATCGATATTATATGTGTATAGGGGAGGAAGAACTCGGAGGGAGCGGGGAGGGGTGGGGTGGGGAGATCCAGCAGTGTCTCATGGTTCGACGCGGGGGACACGATATGCCGTTGAAAGGTAACCGCCAGATACAATGTGTGCCACCACATATATACAGTTACGATGAGAGAGTCAAGTAGGGTCGGAGAGGAAGGGACAGACACAGGTGTTCACAAGAGATGTGGACGCAGAGATAAGGACGGGACGTTTATCCAAGTAATCATGGTAAAAGGATCTAAGGTATATATACGTAATCATATACTATAAACGAAAAGAGAAAGACTGAATGAAGGACCCGTACTAAGTAGGTGTACCAAGTAGGTGTAGTGATGTTTAATGGGTTAAAACAAAGAAAAGAAGCACCTAAAAAGTTGGAATCAGGAGGGGAGAGTAGAAGGGTAAGGAGAACGGAAAATGAGACAAGAACTTTAAACTCCATTAAATACTTGTAATATTTCTTAAGCTCCATTATAGTAGAAACATATTGGGTCGTTGACGGATTATTTTAACAGTTATCACTCGTCTCTTTCAAGTTTAAGACCAAAACAATGGAAGATGGATTGACATTGAATCTACGTATATACAATCCAAGACCAGGAATAAGGATATGTCTTACGACTTCTTTCTATTCACTTTTGGTCTAGAAAGATGACTGGACATGTAAGCTGAAGTAGGACTCTTAAAGATCACGAATTAATACTTTTTATATTGTATTTCCTTTTGAGTCTTTATCTTTGTTTGTACAATTTTATAGTGAAGAACTTTATGGTATACGGTAGGGAATATACACCTTAGATTTTCCTTTACTATGTTTACTTGAATGTTTTGTCTTTCTCTGAGTGTCTGAATCCTTTGCTTGAATACCAATGGTTTCCCTTCCCTGTCAATCCCTCAAACCCTTCCAGTATATGTGACGACATAAAATTTACCTATTATCTGTTCCTGGATAACATATCGTGTACCTTGAGATAAGTTACAATACACGGTAGACCTACCCTCGTCCCAAATCCTCTCTTATCTATTTACATATACACACCGACTCAGGAAAGTGACACGTAGACTTTGATAGTATTGTAACACACAGTTAATTAACCGATATGAGGTCATAAAAAAGGTACGATATTGTTTTTATGGATATCTCCGATTATAAAAAATTTTTTATTAAAATAAATAAATAACTACAAACGGGCACGACCCAGAAACAACGTCGTACCCCGAAAGAGATCAACGCCACTCGTCCCCGATGAGAGATCAACACCACCCGCCCGAAGAGTAACGTCACCGAAGAGAACGACGTCTCGTGTCCGAGAACCCGTGTGCCCGAAGTCGTCGACGCCGTGCACCCGAGTCTTCAACGTCAAGGTCCGAGATCTCGTGTCCGAGCTATCAACATCACGGACCCTAATCAACCAGGTACCGTACACCCTAGAAGGATCTGGTCTTTAGTTTTGGTACAGAGGATGTAACCGTTCGCCTAAAAAATTGTGTCGGTGGTACCTTCGGGATTATACAAAAACAAAAAATTGGAATTATCCTAATAAAGTATACACCAACCTGTCACAGGGTTAAAAAAAAAAAAAATGTAGAAACAGGACATTTATACGATACTAAAGAAACAAAGATATAATTTTCCCACGAAGAAAAGACAAGTAGATTTCCTATTGACGTCACTTATAGAACTCACAGGAAAATCCAATAAAAGAACCGATTCCGGAGACTTCACTCTAATGATCTCATCTCCTATATTTATAAAAATTACCAGAACAATATATAACGGTTTAACGAAAGAATTTTCCAGTATAACTCCGAAGGGACCACCGAGTCATCATTTTTTAGGTGGGCGGTTACCTTCTCTGTGCCCAAACTAGGGACCCAGCCCTTCTAGTGTGAACGGAGTCTCGATTCAGGTACGCTGTGTCGATAACTCGGACACGAGAACTCGTACCGTCGACGTTGACGACTTTCGGACACTCGGGGTCTCGGACACGAGACTTTATTCTCTTCGGTGACTTTACTCTTCGGACACATGGTGTCGATCTGTCAATAGGGGTAAGAGGTTTTGTTCTCTTTTCGGGAGAGTCGTTGCTTCTACCTCGTGTCGGTGTGTTTTTTAATATGTTTTTTTTTCTTCAGTATAAAGACAGATGGAGGTAGTCGGACTCTAACAGTCAGAATATACGAACGGTCGTGACATATAATAGTGAACTCTACCCTATGACACCAATTATCTTGACTACTTACTGAAAAGTAACAGTACTAAACGTCAAAGAAATAAAGATGTTTCACGTGGTAAGGAGGAATATGAACGATTTCTCAAAGTAAAAGAGAAAACACTCGTCCTCAGAGTTTTCGTGATGTCGGGACAGAGTCTCCTCAAACCAGCAACTGAAGAAGTGAGAGGGAGGGTCAGTGAGAAACCTACAAATAACTCTTCGTAAGGGAGAAACCTATAAATAACTCGACGAAGTCCTCCGGTCTATACTACGGTCCGAGACCCCTATCTTATCCCCTTCTTCCGTTTCTATGTTAGGGACGGGTCCCTTTTCGGGTACACAAGGACCATAGATCAATCCTCACCCGTCTAGACGGTCGGGTTCCCAAGGTGGTGTACACCTTTTTCCTCTGACACAAAACCATTTCCCTATTAAACTTATAAGTACTCCTTGATTCGAATCTTTTTGGACGCTCTCCTTGAAACGAATCAGACTGGAATTCCTTCAAATCACCGATTGCCTGTTTAGCTTTCTCCTTTCCATGCGAATTTACTATGTCGTGAAAACCAGAGATGTAAATTCTATAGATGTTATAGAGGAATTTCGAACTGTGAAGACGAACGACGTAAATCTAAGAAGTCGCTGGGCCTTAACTAAAAACACCTATCTCCTGTTATCCCCAGGTCAAAGTTAAAAAAAGGTGTACCCTATGGGTTGAAGACTCGTAGTAAACAACTTACCTTTCCAAGACGACTAGACGTTCAGTGAGACAATTCATCTTTTGTGGGTGTACAGGATCCTTAGACAGACCCCTGAAAGATTAGACAAAACGACGAGAAACAGATAGGGACGTGGTTGAGGTACGACAGAAATAATCCTTTCGAAGTACTCCAACTATATACTATCCCGGTCAGGAAAGTAAACAATAACAAGACTGAAGAAATTATGTCTTCGTATTAGTGAAGAGTCGGAAAACCGATTCTAATTCACATCATAGACAGGAATAGTCAAATTATGTATTCGTATTCTGTCATTCCCCAAATGTAATGAAACTCGGTAGTCAACGAGTAGATATCCCTTTGGGGCAAAGTATCTGACACGTAAGCAGAGGTTATTGTCCCGATGGAAGAGGTGATCCGTCTCTTCTGTGTCACGGAGTCCAGGTAATTGTGAAAATCCACAAGTACTCTTACAAAATTAAAGAAAATTTTAATCTTCTTTTTCTACTTGAAAACCAGTTTCTTTCACAGAATTGTAAATTACAATTATATAAGTAGAAACCCCGAAGGGTCCACCATTTCGTGATCACCATTTCTTGGGTGGACGGTTACGTCCTCTGTATTCTCAACGTTAAGCTAGGGACCCAGCCCTTCGAAGGGGACCTCCTGCTGTACCGTTGGGTGACGTCTTAAGAACGGACTTCTTAAGGTACCTGTCTCCTCGGACCACCCGATGTCCGGTGTCCCAGCGTTTCTCAGCCTATGTTGACTTCACTGAACTGTGTGTGTACCGTATCAGTAGAAATATAATTATGGTTGCGTCGGTATTTTATCTTGAAATTTATGAAATCCGTTTACATAGGTCCCGGATTCTGTCAGTATGTAAGTATAATCCAGGACGGATTATCGTAGAAGAATTTTTACTGTGATAGTCAAGGTCCCCGTCTCGAATCCACCGGGTAGAGATAGGGTCGAATGTTCGATTAAAAAGGAAGAGTACCATCTTCTCGTATGGTAGAAGTCAACCTTTTTCTCATACGTACTCGTTTAATTGTTAGGGTGTTTACGATTAAATTTATTTTTACCTTAAATTTTTATAAATAAAGGTCCGTAGACGGTCAATGATCCCACATCTCCCTATTTATTTTACTCGGATGTCAAAGATCGTATATTTTTTTATATCTACTCCCAAAGAGATCACCAGGCCACCAATTCTAGGTGGAAGGTTACGTCTCCTGTACCCAAGGTAGAGACCAGGTCCTTCTGAGGTGTATGGCGTCTCGTTGATTCGGGTACGTGGTGATGAAGGTACGAGGTGTTGTCCTCTTCGGTAACGCTACTCTTCCGGTGTGCGGTGTCGATCTCTCGTCGGGGGTGAGTGGTGTTGGTCTCTTTCGGGAGAACGTCATTGTTTCTGGGTCGCATTCGGTTTTTATGTCTTTATTTCTAATAAAATTTTTCTTATATCTACCAATTATTTAGTGTTAACCCTCTTACCGTGTGTCAAGTCAAGTCAAATCAGGGAGTCATCAAGGTTGAGACACTGGAGTACCTGACGCTGTGTGGTCCGAAGGGACAGGTAGTGGTTGAGGGTCTCAGATGAGTTTGAGTACAGGTAGTGTAGTTACTACGGTAGGTTGGTAGAGTAGGAGACAGTAGGGGAAGAGGAGGGCGGAAGTTAGAAAGGGTCATAGTCCCAGAAAAGGTTACTCAGTCAAGAAACGTTGTCCACCGGTTTCATAACCTCAAAGTCGAAGTGGTAGTCAGGAAGGTTACTTATAAGTCCTGACTAAAGGACATCCTAACTGACCAACCTTGAGGAACGTCAGGTTCCCTGAGAGTTCTCAGAAGAGGTTGTGGTGTCAAGTTTTCGTAGTTAAGAAGTCGTGAGTCGAAAGAAATATCAGATTGAGAGTGTAGGTATGTACTGATGACCTTTTTGGTATCGAAACTGACTTCACTTCACTTCACTTCAGTGAATCAGCACAGGCTAAGAAACGCT
The DNA here is from genome assembly GCA_006410555.1 of Capra ibex. Taxonomy (NCBI): domain Eukaryota; kingdom Metazoa; phylum Chordata; class Mammalia; order Artiodactyla; family Bovidae; genus Capra; species Capra ibex. The sequence continues at coordinate 33,191,337 of SJYO01013871.1, forward strand.
GAGGTACCTGACATCGAATGGCCCGAAGTAGGTACCCTAAAAGGTCCGTTCTTATGGCCTCACTCAACGGTAAAGGAAGAGGTCCCCTAGAAGGGCTCGGTCCCTAGTTTGGGCCCAGAGGGCGTAACGTCCGTTTACGAAATGGTAGACTCGGTGGTCCCTTCGGGATATCGAAACTGATCTACCTGGAAACAACCGTTTTATTACAGAGACGAAAAATTATACGACAGATCCAACGAGTATCGAAAGGGATGTTCCTCGTTCGTAGAAAATTAAAGTACCGACGTCAGTGGTAGACGTCACTAAACCCTCGGGTTTTTTTATTTTGGAGAGTGACAAAGGTAACAAAGGGGTAGATAGACGGTACTTCACTACTGTGGTCTACGGTACTAGAAACAAAAGACTTACAACTCAAAATTCGGTTGAAAAGGTGAAAGGAAAGAAGTTCTCTGAGATCAAGAAGCGAAAGACGGTATTCCCACCACAGTGGACGTATAGACTCCAATAATATAAAGAGGACCGTTAGAACTAAGGTCGAACACGAAGTAGGTTGGACCATAAAGTGTACTACATGAAGAGTATATTCAATTTATTCGTCCCACTGTTATATGTCGGAACTGCATGAGGAAAGGGCTAAACTTTGGTCAGACATCAAAGTACAGGTCAAGATTGACAACGAAGAACTGGACGTATGTCTAAAAAGTCCTCCGTCCAGTCCACCAGACCATAAGGGTAGAGAAAGTCTTAAAAGGTGTCAAACAACACTAGGTGTGTCAGTTTCCGAAATCGTATCAGTTATTTCGTTTTCATCTACAAAAAGACCTTAAGAGAACAAAAAAGTTCCTAGGTCGTCTACAACCGTTAAACTAGAGACCAAGGAGACGGAAAAGATTTAGGTCGAACTTGTAGACCTTTAAGTACCAAGTACATGACACCTTCGGACCGAACCTCTTAAAACCCGTAATGAAACGATCACACACTCTACTTAGGTTAACACGTCATCAAACTTGTAAGAAACCGTAACGGAAAGAAACCCTAACCTTACTTTTGACTGGAAAAGGTCAGGACGCCGGTGACGACTCAAAAGGTCTAAACGACTGTAACTCACGTCGTGAAAGTGTCGTAGTAGAAAATCCTAAACTTTATCGAGTGGACCTTAAGGCAGTGGAGATGATCGAAACAAACATCACTGCGAAGGATTCCGGGTGAACTGAAGTGTAAGGTCCTACAGACCGAGATCCACTCACTAGTGTGGTAGCACCAATAACACCAAAACCGAGTGTTCATGTTATCGTTCCGACTCAATTAGGAATCAACGTTTTATCCATAACAATAAAAGTCAAAATGTTTACTCTTTTAGGTCTGTGTTGTTGACTCACCGTAGAGGGTTCGGAGTTGGTTATTTGTAACCCCTGTCATAAACTTGTGGTCCTGAGTCTGAGGTTCGGGACATGTCAAATGACAAACCAGTCTTTGTCACGAGTAAGAAATCTTTTGTGAGTCATTTAATCTGACCTAAGTTAGTTCCCTCTTTACAACGGTGAGGTTTACTAAAGTGGAAACAGAAATCTCGTCGAAAAATTAGAGGGAGGGGTCGAAATGACTCCCTATAGAATTGATAGTATTTCGAATGAGTTAAGTTCACCTATCAAGTCACTAAAGATCATTGAACTGGTTCACCACGGTGGTAGTGGTATTTGGTCAAAATCTTGTAAAAGTAGGGGGTTGTCCTTTGGAGTACGGGTGAAAGTCAATTAAAAGTAAGGGAGGAACGGGGTCCGTAGGTGATTAGATAAAAGATAGAGAACGTTAAACGGAAAAGACTTGTAAAGTATATTTACTTTGGTATATTATGTACCAGAGAAAACTGATCAAAGAAAGTGAATCGTATCACAAAAACTTCAAGTAAGTACTATATACTATCGTCCATAGTCATCGAACGAGAAATAATAACGACTTACTATAAGATAAAATACCTATGTGTTACAACAGATAAACAAGTACTCAACTAACTGTAAATCGAACAGAGGTCAAAAGCTGACTTACTTGTTACGACGATATATTTGTAAACACACGTTCAAAAATGTTCTTGTACAGGAATAAAGAGGACCCATCTACCCCATTATAATTATAATTATAGAGTAATGTCAAAACTAAACATAAAGGGATTACTGATTACTACGACTCGTAGAAAGGTACACTAATAATCGATAAACATATACAAGAGACTTCTTTACAGACAAGGTTTAGAAAAGGGGTACAAAACTAACCTGACATTAGAAGAATGACTCAACATTCTCAAGAAGTATTTAAGACCTATGTTTAGGAAATAATTTATACACAAAACGTTCATAGAAAAAGATCAAATAGTGAATAGAAAAGTAAAGGAATTATGACAGAAAACTTCACATTTTCGAAACTTAAAACTCCTCCAGGTAAAATAGTTAAACGGGTCTTTATTTAGGAAAATAAATATTAGTTAACTAATAACTATTCACTTTAAGTGACTGTTTTTCCGTTAGACAAATTGACCACTACGACCTCGTTAACCTATAGGTGTACACTTGTCCATTTGAATCTACGAGTTGAGTGTACTGTGTGTTTTTAATTGAGTTTTACTGATTACGTTCTCTATTTTGTTATTTTGAAAATCCTTTTTTATACCTTTTAAAACACAATCCGTTTCCAAAAGAAATAGACAAGAAAAAAGGAGAGGGAGAAATAAAGACCGACATGGTGTGTCGAAGGTCCTAGAATAAGAACTTAAGGACAGGAATAATTTGTGTTTTGTGTATACACACACACACACACGTCATTCACGCATGTTATATCCATCATTGATACATCGGTGGAAGTCAGTTTTGGTATTTTATAAAGTGGTCCTAACAACCGATTTTAAACTTAATAGTTACTATGTTTATACAACTTTTTTTTATAAGTTTTCTATTTCGTCGCTCGGTCGGTCTTGTCTTACAGGTCTCGAGCCGTCAACCTTACTTTCTGTTTCGACACATTTATCATTTAATTAGGGTAGAAGTTTATAAAAGGAATAAACACACGAAATCGTTTATAAAACGATTTTACATACGAATGTAAAGACCGATTCTTTACGACTAATGTCCGTCAGTAACTAACGTCTAATTCTTCCGTTAGAGGATGTCCTCCCATTTAGAGATAGTCGATTCCTCTACGACGTATGCGAATTACAAACTTTACTTTTATATCCGACCATATTTTAAGAATGTCAGATAATGAAAGTTTTATGTAACTTTTTTTAAAAACAACTTCTGAGGTATTTATAATAAACAGTTCTTCTTTCAAAATCTGTGTTTCAAAATGAGAATTTCCGTGGTAGAAGATAATTTAAGAGACCTAACGTGGATTTTAATTATCGATTAAAGTACCAGTTTAATGGTAAGAGTGGAGTTCTTCCCTATGTGTTCTTATAACTGTACCGTGAACCAGTGAACACAAGTGACATTCAGTCAACACTTTTAACTTCTTCGGGAACGATTTATTTCGGACTTAGAACTTAAGGAGATAAACCTCGTTAAAAGTAAAAGTTTTATATAAAGACGTATTAATTTTACGATTAATTGTAAAGTGATAAATAATAATTGTAAAGTCATAGAAAAGTAATAAAAGTCCATGTTGATCAATATGTATAAGTGGAGAGGGAATACTTTCCATTGTATAAAATAACGAAAATAGGGAATAAACTCACTAAAAATTTAGTGACCTCGGTTGTTAGTTCATGACCTTGGGACGGAATATCGTAGACTGTTCCCAGACCCTTATATTATTTGTGTGCCATTCAAAGACAACCTTACTTCATTCATAAGTGATGATTACGACATCAAAATTTTAACTTAAAGGAATCTGGGTTCAAGATTACCGTCTTTTATATGACGTCTTAGTTTAATGATTTTAACATCCTCTGTAGTGACATTGTTTTCGATTATAAAGGCACGGTTCTCGGTTTACGGTTGAAAAAAGAATGAACTTATGGATTACTGTACTACAAGAGAGTAAATCTTATTTACTCTTAAATCTTATAAGAGAAGAGAGAATTTACTATCGGAAATATATTTAGAGAACCTGTCAAATTTCCGATCTGAATTTTAGGTCCTACTTTACCAAAAACGACTCAGGTCTATGTATCGTTTTTTACAGGGGTTTATTTCAGTAGAAGTAATAGTGACGTTGACAATGATTATATAAGATTATTAGTGAAGGTGGAACTTTTATTCACCTTTGGTAAATGGTCGCGTAGTTTTAAAGTATATGTAAACCTTCTCTTTACGGTTCATCACGTTACTTCTTTCTGTCGGAAAAAAGATTAAGCAACACCAACTCACTTGAGACCGTCTTGTGTATGCGATACTCCAAACACCCATTTTATGAAAGGTTTTATGTTCACTTGACTTTTTTTTAAGTGAGTATGAAAACTTTATGAAAAGAAGAACGGATTCTATGTTGGATCCGACCAAGACTTTTAAAAAGAGTTTATGATAGAAGTCCCTAGAGAAGTCAATGTCGGGAGGTCGGGAAGCCGGTGGATCTTTGTAATTCAGGGGGACCTCATAATAGGACTGGACTCACATCCGGAAGTGTGATCTCCTTAAGAGTCTTCAAAATCTGATCACCGAATAGACGAGTCAATAGTCTAGTCGGTAAGACAACTGGGACGAGACTATGACATTGCACCGAAGTCCAGGATTCTAAAATAGACCAATAAACATTGGTTCGACGTTAGAACATAATGGACTTTGATCTAGGATCTAAGAAGGTGACACTAGAGGTCAGGGCGAAACCCTAAAATCAAATATAGGTCCAACCAAACATTATGAGTTATATTACAAGTCGTTCGGATCAATCTCGGGATGGGATCGTGGGGTCAGAAGTACTCTTCCAGGAGTTATTTACGGTGGAGTATCGATACTGCGTTTGAAGAGAGTACCGACATAAAGATGAGTGATGGAGGACAGTCTGAGGAGATCTGTGTCCAGGATTCGAACTCGATTTAAGAGATGGTTGACAGTCAAGGACAGAGGAACGGAACGGACCGTAACCGTCACGAGAAGCCCTAAACCCCAGGACCAGTGGGTATCTGACTGGGTAGAGTTACGACTCAAGATTAAGCTTATCACTGAGTTCATTATGGAGATAAATTTTTTTTTTTTAGAGACAAGTTTAGTCGGTTGACATTCACATTTTACGGAGTTATTTATATGTAGACGACGAACTTTGACGCTTTCTTTTATTGGGCAATGGACAGACTTACTTAGGACTAAACATAGGTAAACAACACGGCAAAAGACCCCAACGTCAACTACTGTGACTTCTCAAACCAAATTACCTCACCGTTCACCATCTCCTAACAGCCGAAGATGTAAGATCCTTCCTTATTCTTGGTATCTCTTGTTATAAGACAATTTTGTTCACTACCTCGGTGTTAGGTGTTTTAGAGACTTTATTTGAGGACGAGGAGTTCCCCGTCGGTGAAAGAAATTCTCTAGGGGGAAGGGGTCAGGACTGAGATTGTCTTGCAGGTTCGACCACTTGTATTAAACAGAAGGATCCCGGTACAAACCTTTTCTTTCTCTACTAAAACAAGGGATCTTGTCAAACCGAAAACAATCCGTGTCTGATCAAGGGTCCTCTTTTTAATGAGTATTGGTTATACCAGTACGATCAAAATACCCATTCTGACTCCAATTTAATAGTTATTAAATATTTTTGAGTCATTCGAAAATTCGTGGTCAATTAGCGAACAGACCCTGACTAAAGTCATGTCTTATCATTGGATCTAAACCTCGGAGGATCTGAGGGAAGTTGGAATTAAATACAAGTCTTTGTCTTCGTTTCTTTTTAAACATTCGTCTCCTCTTTTTACTCTTTAAAAGTTTAAGAATGATAAGAGTCAAGAATAATTTCCTTTGACCGTCTATAATAAGTTTCATTAATGACTAACCCGTTGTGATTTGAAGTAAAATTTACTCGGTTATAATTAACCCGAAACCACATCATAAAATCATTATGAAACGTGACTAAGTCCATCTATCGTTTATAACACTGATGGACACACCGATATTGAAGGTTTGTTAAATATGATATACAACGTGGCATAATCATAAATTTCCATCGCCCACTTTTTCCTTATATTTACCAACATTTGCTGTTTCAATTAATATCACCCAGGAAATCTTTCGAAGGTTCAAATAACCTCTGTACGTTTTTCATTCACGTCAAAAGACGTTAGAACATACGATACTGGAAGGAACTTCTCGATGATATAAAACCGGCTTTTCCTATAGAGGTACAATTCATATAACATATGTTTATACATAAACTGTAATATATGTATTTATGTTAAGGTTTTATCGTTACCGATATTCACACTCCAAGGTCTTCAGTGGATCCTAGTAACACAGTGTTTGATAAAATTTTTCCATTAAGAAATGGTCTTTCTACTTAACAGTGACTCGTGATTTATTCTTGAATTTCTATGAGATACGTTGGTATTTTATCAGTAGTGAGACATAGTTGTGTTTCACAGAGCAGTGAAACGGCTGTTTCCAGATATATCAGTTTCAATACCAAAATCAGTACATACCTACACTCTCAACCTGATATTTCTTTCGACTCACGGTTTCTTGACTACGACAACTTGACACCACAACCTCTTCTGAGAACTCTCAGGGAACCTGTCATTCCTCTAATTCGGGTAGGTAATATTTTCTTTAGTCGGGACTTATAAGTAACCTTCCTGACTACGACTTCGACTTCGAAGTTATGAAACCGGTGGACTACGTTTCTCGACTGAGTGACCTTTTCTGGGACTACGACCCTTTCTAACTTCCGTTTTCCTTTTACCCCGCGGTCTTCTACTCTACCAATTTATCATAGTGGCTGAGTTATCTGTATTTAAACTCGTTTGAGACCCTCTATCACCTCCTGTCCTTTCGGACGGCACGACGTCAGGTACCCCAACGTTACTCAGCCTGTGCTGACCTCGCTGCCTCTTCCGTACGTGTGATTTACGGTCTTCTCGATCCTTCTCAGGTAAGGGAGGGGGGGTCTCTCTACATAAGGTGTGGGGTTCTCTATTTATGTTACTCTTTAAATTTATCAAAGATAATTTTTACTTTTCGTCGTTCAGTTCCCTGAAGGGACCGCCAAGTCATCAATTTCCAGACGGAGGTGACGTCTCTCTCGCCCAATGAAGCGACTAATCCCTTGATTCTAGGGTGTCCGATGCACTTCACCGGTTTTTTTTCTTTTTGGTTTTTTTGTTTTTTGGCTTCGTTCAGTGTATTGGACAGTCCCCAAAATATAAAACCGTGTCAGAAGACTTGACCTCCATAAATAGATAAGGTGTGGACCTAAGACTTGGGGCGCACCCAGTGTCCAGTGAACAGTTATAGGATTGTGAGTGTAAGGGAAGGGTGGGGGCCTTTGACTGCGATGGAAAGGTCGTCTATTCTCCAGGGAAGCTGTCATGTGGGACCCTCGAAGACTGATCCATCATGAAATTCACGAAGACGAAGAAACCGACCCACCACTCGAAGTTCAAATACACCAACCTTTTAAGGCACTTTATGGCTTTAGGAGAAAGAGGTGTCGGCTATGTCAAAGGTCTTTTGGGACTTTACTGCTTTTTCAATGACCACCGGAACGTACAACAATGTTATGAATTGAAAATATAAGTTTTTCCTATCTTTATGAGTGCGAACCCGGACAATTGAAGGATTAAAGTTCCTTTATTAAGTTTCCTTTTTTTTTATCCACGTTTTTTAAATCGTTAATATTGTCACTTTCTACTTTATTAAAATTTTACGAGATTTCCCTATTACTAATTCCCTTATCTTACCTATTATAGTATCCTATCTTAAATATATCGACCGTGTTTTTATACTTTTTATAACCTGGATCTCTATGGATAATAAAGGAGGAATGTTTAAGGGAAGAAAAAAATTTTAACATAACCAAAAACCGACGCGACCCAGAGACAACGACGTGTCCCAAAAGAGGTGAACGCCGCTCGTCCCCGATGAGAGATCGACACCACGCGTCCGAGGAGTGACGTCACCAGAGAGAACAGCACCTCGTGCCCGAGACCCACGTGTCCGAAGTCGTCAGCGCCGAGGACCCGAGACCTCGTGTCCGAGCTATCCCATCGTGTGTCCGAGTCGGCGAGGTGTCGTACACCCTAGAAGGGTCGAGTCCCTGCCTTGGGCACGGAGGACGTGATCGTCCACCTAAGAAATGGTGACTCGGTGGTCCCTTCGGGGTATAAAGGAAGAATTGGATGACTGGGACCAAGAGGTAGGATGGGTGGTACACCTGAACTGAGGTGTCGGTGTCGACTAATCCGACACCTGGTAATAGACTGGGGGTAGAACCTGTCAGTCAGAGAGAGGACCTTAAAACTTTATTTACGTTTTTCTTAACCAGTCTACTATGGTCTGGGACCTATACATTTCAAAGCATTTTAGACTTGGGTTCAGTCCCGATACGGTCGAGCCCACATCCTCTCTCGTTTGACCTTAGTACTTCTCCTCGACCAGAGGTCTATCCTCTCATGCTTGTCTCTACATATTTGAGTCCCGTAACAAGTGCAAGATCAAAGATACTCTAGGTCAACATGGAAAACCGTGTTCAAAGGACTTTAAGGGTAAAGGAGAGATAAGTTCCTCTAGGTTGGTCAGGTAGGATTTCCTCTAGTCAAGACCCACAAGTAACCTTCCTGACTATAACTTTGACTTTGAGGTTATGAAACTGGTGGACTACGCTTCTTGACTGAGTAAACTTTTCTAGGACTACGACCCTTTCCAACTTCCATCCTCTTCTCCTACTGTCTCCTACTCTATCGACCTACCGTAGTGACTGAATTACCTGACTGAATTCAAACTCATTTGAGGCCCTCAACCACTACCTGTTCCTCTGGACCGCACGACATCAGGTACCCCAGTGTTTCTCAGCCTGTGTTGACTCGCTGACTTGACTGACTACATTCTTCTCTTCTCTTCCTGGTACCCTAAGTTCTGTCTGATAGAATATTACAGGGTTAGAGTCTTACGACTGTTAGTTAAGTCTTATGAATCTTTACCCGTCAGGTTGAATAATAAATAAGTTACTAATAAACTCGTGGATGGACATACGGTCCGTAACATGATTTGTGACCTTTTGGTCGCCACTTACTTTCTATCAGTGTTAGAGGGCAGTCAATGTACTATAATCATTAAGATGTATTAATCAAATAATGGTAGTGAATATCTCTATATTTATAATTGTATTAAAGTATTTAATAAATTTTGAATAAGTCTCTACCTAAAGTAAGCTCCCGTAAATCGATAAACAGATTATGGAACGTCAACATCTGGTTTTCTTATTTCTACAGTTACCAACGGAGTAAGTGGTTTGAGGACTTCAGTTGGTAGGTAGATTGGTAAGTAGGTAGGTGCATCGGTGCATAGCTAGGTGATTAGGTACGTAGATAGATGGACAGGTAGGTAGGTAGGTTGTTTATAGACATGCGACGATACACGACCGTGATAAAACCCATGGTCCAAAACCGTGACTTGTTCCTTCTGTTTTGGTGCCGGAGGTACCTGGGACGAAAGACGACACTAGTAATAGGGAACTGCCTTTTAACCGACTGGATACTCCGTCTGCGTTGTGTGAGTTTTGTGTTATTTATATTCTTAGAAGTCGACTTTATTTTTGTCACAGTTTTTACTCCGAATCGAGTTTCCAGGTTCGGTTCATCAAGTATTTTTTAATTACACTCTTAACCTTAATTTTTTAATAACCCTAATCTCAAATGGAGAAAAGGAGATGGACAAAGGACTCCACTTTTGGTTTTCTCACATTCCTCCTTCTTTTCGTTACCTAGACCTATTAGAAGTTTCTTCTCTTTGAAGGATGATTACTACTCTTAATCGTTATATTTGTTCATTCTTACGCTATCAGGTAAAAGTTTTGAGACATACCAAAGGCATAATTGAAACTAAGTTCTGTCTAAAATAGACGAGTTTCACGTACGACAATGATAGTGTTTTTTTATTACAGAGAAAGTCGGTTTAATGGAAAGATCAAAAAGATCGTTAGTCTAGAAAGTTAACGTACCGTCTACACCCCGTGTACGTGGCGGTTCACCTAGTTAAATAAAATTTTAGTTAAAGGGGTATCAGAAACCTTGGACGTATTAGATATATTTTTAAATCTGTTTAACTATAACCTCAGATGATCCTAATATCTTATAAAATTCAAAATTTTTTTAAAGGGTGATTTAGAAAATTTTAAATATATATATATATATATATATATATATATATATATATGTAAAACGACACGGTGTACCGAACACCCATGATTAAGGGACTGGTCCCTAACTTACACCCGGGAGTCGTCACTCACACATCTCGGGATTGGTGACCTGACGGTCCCTTAAGGGGGGTGATATAACATTACATATGATTTTAGTAAGTAGAATTCATTCTTTACAATCTACTTATAATTGAAAAGGTGTTATCTCATTACTTGTATAGTTTTAGAGTATCACGGACAGATGCTCTTGAAAATGGTAAAACACCGTGATGTGAAAGTGAACCTCGTCGCCAATTATTTTTTAATAATTTGTTTCAGGGTACAGATATTCCAATAAATTATTTATACTATCTGACCGTCTTATTAATGGTAAATTTCTCGTTCATACACGGTCCGTGACACGATAACCCATGGAATATTTGTAGTGGGGAAACTAGTAATATTGGGACGTCCCATCCGTAATAGCCAAAGAAATGTATAGTTATTTACCCCTTAGACTCTGAAGTTCTTTTATTCATCGAACGAGTTTAAGAATTTCACGATTCATCGTTCAGACCCTAAATTTGGGTTAAAATTAAGGTTTCGGAAACCAAAGTATAAGGACTAATGTTTCCTAATATTTTAGATAATAAGACTACCAGAAAAGACACAAAAAAGGTACTGTAAGAGTCTCCTAGGGAGATTAGTACTTCTTTTCCGTAACTCATTTGTCCGTAATATTCTCTAAAAAGATACAAATATTAGTCTTGGTATATACGTGACAGGGTAAACTACTTTGAAACTACGAAAATTTCACGATTTTTCCAAAGGTTGTTGTTTTTCAACAAGAAGGTCTTGGTTGATCGAAGAATCGAGACACTACCTTTTCTGGCACAGAATAGTAAGAACACGAGTGTATAGTATCGGATTACACTAAAAAACCTTTTTTGTGACAACTTACTTATTTACTTGTTTTCTTATGAACCTAGAAGAAACGATTAAATCAGGTTACATGTTTGAAATGTCCTCTAGGTTGGTCAGGTAGGATTTCTAGTCAGGACCCACAAGTGACCTTTCTGACTACAACTTCGACTTTGAGGTTATGAAACCGGTGGACTACGTTTCTCGACTGAGTAAACTTTTCTGGGACTACGACTCTTTCTAACTCCCGTCCTCCTCTTCCCCTGCTGTCTCCTACTCTACCAACCTACCGTAGTGACTGAGCTACCTGTACTCAAACCCACTTGAGGTCCTCAACCACTACCTGTCCCTCCGGTCGCACGACGCCAAGTATCCCAGTGTTTGTCAGTCTGTGCTGACTCGCTGACTTGACTTGACTTGTTTGAAATCCACAGATATAATTTGGTAGACGAGTTAAAGTGATTTTCTTTTTTTACCTATAATTTTTTTTAATTTCGGGTACTTTTACTTTTAATAGTGAAGAAAAAGATACTTAGTTCTCGTCCGAAACTTGACATCAAATTCCTTTGAAATGTTTCGTACACGTCCTAGTAAAAGACTGAGTTCTATGACTAGACACATGAGGATCTGAAGTGTGTCGTTTCCTTTGGTATGTGTTTTACTCTTCTGTCGGATACCTCACCCTCTTTTATAAACGTTTACTATAGTGGTGTTTGCCCAATCGTATATTTTATGTGTTTGTCGAGATGTTGAGTCATAACTTTTTTGTTTGGTGAGTTAGTTTTTCACCCGTCTTTTGTACTTATTTGCAAAAACGTTTCTTGTGTATGTCTACCGATTATCCGTGTCCTTCTCTACGAGTTGTGACTACCAATAATCTCTTTACGTTTAGTTCTGTTGTTACTATAGTAAAACGTGGACAATCTTACCGATAGTAGTCTTTCAGATGTTTATTGTTTACGACCTTTCGTACACTTCTCTTCTTTTGGGAACATGTGAAAACCATCTTTTCATTTGACCGCGTCAGTAATACCTTTTCTCATTGTCTCCAAGGAAATTTTTGAATTTGGTCTTGACGATATATTAAGTCATTGAAGTCACGACCCATATTTCGGTTTCTTACTTTTGTGATTTAACTTTCTATGTGCGTGGAGCTTCAAGTATCGTTACAACAAATGTTATCGGTTCTATACCTTCGTTGTATTCATAGGTAGTTGTCTGTTTACCTATTTCTTATACACCATACATATATATATACATATGTATTATGTAGTATATATATAGGACACCTATATATATATATACACTATATATATATTGTATGTTTGCTCAATGTAAGGTTCTCACATAAGTATTCAGGTTGAATAAGTTTTCGGGTTGTCTCAATTGGATCCATGGGTTGATTGTGTCAACCGATATACCATGATATGACATTATCCAAATATGATGAAAAGTGTGTTTATTATGTACTTTCTGTTTGTGTGTTTTATTTTGTAAAAGTTAGGATGCCATGTCATAGAACTTTTTCACGTTATCATGACATAACTATGACATGATAACGTGACATAATATATATTATGCCATACATAACGACCGTATGTCCCCGACCGTAGGTCACTTGTCCGTTCTTCTCAATGACTGATCTCCTCCCTCTTCCCCACCCTCTACCGTCTCGACTTCCTGACAGTCGTTATCCTCTACCTCCCGTTCGACGTTAAAGTGAGTGTGGAATGTACTGACCTGCACGTGTATATGTAAGTGTAGAAACTTTCCGACGTTGAACTTCCAAACATACATCACCGGAATTATATATACATATGTATGTGTGTACATATGTGTGTCTGTGTACGTGTGTGTTACCTTCTAATGAGTCAGTATTTTTTCTTACTTTAAGACGGTAGACATTTTTGTAGCTACTGGAATCTCCCATAATACGAATCACTTTATCCAGTCTATCTTCTTTTTTTGACATACTACAGTGAATAGACACTTAGGTTTTTATTATGTTTACTTACTATGTCGTTTTGTTTTTCTGAGTGTCCATATCTTTTGATCTCGAATAGTCACCTATTTCCCTTCCTCCCCCACACTATCCACATTCCCTAATTGTCTATATTTGACGATTATATTTTATCCATTCGTTGTACCTATATATAAAGTCGTGTCCCTTAATATGGGTAATAGGACATTATTAAAAATTACCTCATGTTAGACATTTTTATGACTTAGTGAACTTAGTTACTATGAAGTACGGTAAGTAAACTTTGATTATAACTTTTACTTGATATGAAGTTGAAATTTTTATTATTAATTTTTCATTTAGGTGAAAACAATAAAAGGTACTACATCTCTTCGATTTAACACTTTTTTCTCGGTCTAAATTTCATTGTGATCTTTCATTTTTTTTGAGACTCTATTTTCAATGTGTAGTTTTTTTTTTTCAATGTGTAGAATATAGTATCTATATAAGGATATGTAGAACCAACTTAATTACGATTTATATTTTACTCTTGGTGTAGTTATTTCATATTGATCTTTATTACCTACCATGTCTTATCCATAGTTATTAAATGTTTCACCTATTAGGTGTCAACTTATTAATTCTCAACTAAAATATAGTCCAGGTCTAGTTACTGAGATCTCTTTCATTTAGGATAAAATAAAGTGTTTTATTAATAAAAACTATTTAACGTACCGTAAGAAATTGCGGACCAAAATTTTTAGAGAAGCAATTCTACTTATAAAACTCTAATTATTTTTTCACTTTCAATTGAACACTCTTCAATGATTTACTGTCGTATAATTTTTCATCTCTGTAATGAAACGGTTGTTTCTAGGTATGTCAGTTTCGACACGAAAAAGGTCATCAGTACATGTCTACACTTTAAACCTGGTATTTCTTCCGACTAGTGGTTTCTTAACTACGAAAACTTGACATCACGACCTCTTATGAGAACTCTCAGGGAACCTGACGTTCCTCTAGTTTGGTCAACTAGGATTACCTTTAGATGGGACTTATAAGTAACCTTTCTGACTACGAGTTCGACTTCGAGGGTATGAAACCGGTAGACTACGTTTCTCGGTTGAGTAATCTTTTCTGGGACTACGACCCTTTCTGACTTCCTTCCTCCTCTTCTCCTACTCTACCAACCTACCGTAGTGACTAAATTACCTGTACTCAAACTCGTTTGAGGTCCTCTACCAGTTCCTGTCCCTTCGAACCGTGTGACATCAGGTACTCCAACGTTTCTCAACCTGTGTTGACTCACTGAGTTGTTGTTGATTTACTTTTTTACAAAGAATGAATTTGATTTGATATATTAGACGTCGATTAAGACACTAAAAAATTTTTAAGACACTATTAAATTTTATTTGAACATAAAATAAATTAAGGAAATAGAGTCTTCCTTGAAACGTCCATACTTTATGAGTGGATTTTCACGTAAAAAGGGTACTAGTAGACCGTCCTTAGCGAACAGGTGTCGTGTGTGATCCTACACAAGTCCTTCCAACCCTCTGAACCGGGGGTGGTCCTCCTTAGGACGACCCTACAGTTAGACAAGGTATGTGTCTCTATGGTTTGCGTCTAGAAAAGGACGAACTGTTTTTGGATCTTTGGTTATTTTTTCTCTTTTTCCTTTTCCTGTGTCACCTTACAAATCTCTCCAACATTGAGGCGTAATGGGTAGACCTCTCATCTAAACGGACACCCTTAGTGATACTTCCTGATTTAAATTTCAAGTATACGTTTCACTTTCTTTTCCTTCAGAGAGTCAGTACAAGCTGAGAAACGCTGGGATACCTGATCGGATGGTCCGAGGACGTAGGCACCTTAAAAGGTCCGTTCCTATGACCTTACCCAACGGTAAAGGAAGAGGTCCTAACTTGGGTCCCTAACTTGGGGCCAGAGGACGTAACATCCTTCGGCGAAATGGCAGACTCGGTGGTCCCTTCAGAGTTTGTGTGTAGAGGGTGTACACGAGAAGACTAGTCTCGATTTTTCTACGAGTACGAGTCAACGAAGTCCCAGGTCTAGAAAAGTTGGGGTACCAGACATCGGGTGGTCCAAGGAGACAAGTACCCTAAAGGGTCCTTTCTAATGACCTCACCCAACGGTAAGGGAGGAGGTCCCCTAGAAAGGTTAGATCCCTAGATTGGGCACAGAGGATGTAACGTCCGTCTAAGGAATGAGTGACTCGGTAGTCCCTTCGGGTTTTTGAATGATTTTCCTCTATAAAGGTTGACAAAATCGGTTGTGACTACTGAAATATAAAAGAATAGGTGTCTAATCCTTTACTATTTATATATTCTTTGACTGTTTGTATGTATTAAAATACACTGATATTATGTCATAAGAATCAAAGTTACGTTTAAGTGAAGAGATTCAGTCTAACTAGTATCTTGTTTACAAAAGACAAAGTGTCTCCTTCTCTGACTTCGAGTCTCAAATCACTTAGTATTTACTTACTTAATCTTGGTCTTGAGGTTTGACAAAGCCAATAAAAGTGATCTACTCTGTAGTATTCTTTGTCGTTTTGGAATGTATTGACGAAACATTGGTACTTAATAATGGAATTAAGTAATCAAGTAGTAAATGATTTTTACTAAACGTCTAAAGGGACCACCAGGTCACCAATCCTTAGACGGACGGTTACGTCCCCTACACCAAAGTTAGGGACCAGACCGTTCTAAGGTGTACGGTGTCCTGTTGATTCGGGTGTGTAGTGTTGATGACTCCGGTACTCGATGTTGATGACTTCGGGTGCGTAGATCTCAGACGAGAGGTGCTGCTCTCTACGGTAACGTTATTCTTCGGACGGGTTATATTCCTTCTCGGTCGGGGGAGAGCGGCGTGGATCCCTTTCGGACGTGTATCGTTGTTTCTGGGTCGTGTCTGTTTTTATTTCTTTATTTTAATTTTATTTTACTAAAAGTTGTACGACAGAAACCGGACCCCTATCTCGACTTGACTCCACAGTAGGAGATTATTGAGTGAACATCAGTTGACGTTCCTACATATTCCTTGACCGTTAATGTTCTGTTATATTGTCTCCTGTCGATACGAGACGATGTTTCGTGGTTAGAGGTGCAGAAGACCCTTTACTAGGAGGGTTGCGAGATCAATACCCTAAGGGGACCTGTCGACACTATAAGGTCGGACTCGATCACGACCGTGGACCAGGTTCGACCCGGTGACCTTGTAGGGTGGAAAGATCGGTATCAACCCGTGGACTGTCTTTTGACCTGTTGTCTCCTACCTACCGATTAAGGGTCTGTGTTGGGACCCTTCTCGTGGTAGTAGCGGGTTTCGTGTCACCCGGTCTTGGTACGGTCCGAGAGGGTCTTAGTTACGTATAATACTACAATTGGTTTACGGTTGTTTTTATCTTACGGTAGTCACTCATATACTCTTTATTTAAAATTTTTTTTTGTTGGTTTATACCATACTTCGATACGACGTATCCTTAGATGACATACCAAACCTAGTAATTTGACGTTTTCGTCTGTCCTATTTTAATCTTTTTTCGGTCCTTTAGTTTCCGATCTTACTATTTCTGTCACCCCAAGTTGATAAGGTTCGAACATCTAGGAGAAAATTTTGATTTTTGAGTTTACATTGAAGGTCACAAGTGTTAAACTCTTTTTATTATAGTTTACAATAACACTGAAGAAATTGTTAAACTTACTTAAACATAAAATAATAAGTGTTATAGTAAACATAAATAAACTTATTAGTAAATATATACCCCAGTATAATAAATAAGTCTAATATTTGAAAAAAAAAACGGATATCTACGTAACTTGGGAAATTTCTTAGTCGACAGAGGTGGAGGTAATTCCCTGTTTTGAGAGTCCAAACTTTCAACCCTCAACTACTATACTATACTTTCCGTCAATTTTAAATACCTCGTGAATTGTATTCGGTCCACCTCACAATTCGTGAAGTCTCTGAATAAATGTTGTTAAGATCGATCCATACTGACATAGGGAAAGTATGTACCTCTTTAACTCCGAGTCTCTCCACTCTCACAAACAGGTTCGAATGTATTACTCAGGGTATTACAGGTCACTACACTCTGTACCTTTCAAACGATATATTTTTGTCCGTATTTTACATAATCAGTTGAACCTTTTTTTTATTTTTCCGTGATTCTTATCAATATGAGGTCTCGGTTTTGGTACTCCCCAATTGTGTTTACAGAAATGGTTTAAGATTTTAGGATTGGGATCCTCCGATTTTATCTCTGAGGGACCTCCAGTCCAATTTAATCTTGTGACAACGACTTCCGTGACCAAGTAAGGGACCACCCCCTTGATCCTAGGGTGTACGATACGTCGGTTTTTTTTTGAGGATTTTCCTCGTCATTTAAAGAATTAGTTTCCTTAATAATTAAGTGTATATCTGTCGTTTAGATAGGGATCATCCATCGTGGTAATAATGTTGAAAGAGGTTTCCCGTTTTGTATTTGTGGAAACGTTTCCTATATCTATTAAGACACTACTCTCCAAATGCTAATGACTAACTACCTTTGTCCTCTAAAGACGAACTCCTCTAAAGAGACAGTGATTCCTCATCATGATGTTTGAGAGACTTGAATGTCAGTGAGGTATAATCTTTTTTATGTACAGTCATGGTTAGACGTGGTTAGACGTATAATAATTTTTCGTCTCTGTAGTGAAACGACTGTTTCCAGACATATGAGTTTCGATACCAAAAGGTTATCAGTACATGCCTACACTCTTAACCTAATATTTCTTCCGACTTACGGTTTCTTAGTTATGAAAGTTT
Source organism: Capra ibex (assembly GCA_006410555.1). Lineage (NCBI taxonomy): Eukaryota > Metazoa > Chordata > Mammalia > Artiodactyla > Bovidae > Capra > Capra ibex. Next base: position 33,209,359 of record SJYO01013871.1, read on the forward strand.
AACACCACGACCTTTTCTGAAAACTCTCAGTGAACCTGTCATTCCTCTAGTTTGGTCGGTTAGGATTTCCTTTAGTTAGGACTTATAAGTAACCTTTTTGACTACGACTTGGATTTCGAGGTTATAAAACAGGTGGACTACGTTTCTCGGTTGAGTAACCTTTTCTGGGACCACGACCCTTTCTAACTTCCGTTTTCCTCTTCCCCCACAGCCTCCTGCTCTACTAATCTATCGTAGTGACTGAGTTACTTGTACTTAAACTCGTTTAAGGTCCTCTATCACCTCCTGTCCCTTCGGACCTCACGACGTCAGTCTCAACCTGTACTGAATCGCTGACTTGTTCTTCTGTTGAAAATCTTGTAGTCTCGATAGACCTTAGAGTTCCAGTAGACTATGTCCTAAAAGGTTTCCCCTCAATAGTTTCAGGATCCCTAAGTATTTCTAAGAGGTACTATGACCTCTTGATATGTACTTTGATTTTATCTATTGTAATGGTTAAAGATTTTGGATTATTAATAAGATTATCAGATGGAAATTTCATTTTACAAGATTCCTGTAAGATATGATATGTACATCCCTATCACCTTTAGTCTACTCACTTGAGTCATGAGTGAACTAACTTCGGGTATAGTTACACACCAAAACTAATAGGGTGTAAAATTCTAACTAAAAATAATAGTCAGTGTACATAACTATACAACGAATTATATATGGGTATTATTCGATCACCAATTATTACCCTTCGAATCCCTTGTATCTAACACAAAGTGCCTGTGTTAGTAAAATGTTTACACGGATTCAATGAGAAACGATCTATACTTTCAATCTCAGTTGGAGTAGGAGTGAATAGTTTAATGTATTTTATGTGAAGATCCCGTGGTTTTTTTTTTCGTTACAATTCCATTTTAAAATCACTAATATTATGTTAAGCCCCGAAGGGGTCATCGAGTCACCATTTCTTAGGGAGACGGTTACGTCCTCTATACCCAAGTTAGGGAGCCAGCTCTTCTAGGGGACCTCTTCCTTTACCGTTGGGTGAAGTCATGAGAACGGACCCTTTAGGGTACCTGTCTCCTCGGGCCGTCCGATATCAGGGACCCCAACGTTTCTCAGTCTGTTCTGAACCATTGATTTGTTGCTGTTGTTAGGTTGAACCGAAAAACACATTCTTCCTTTTCGGATGAAGAAAGTCGTCGTATAATAAACGTCTGTTTAAGACGTTTCTCGTCAGACTTTGAGAAAGGAGTGCACCTCGTTTTTAATATTTTCATTTAATCTTGTGGGACGACCGAATTGACCATTTCTTAGGTGGACGTTACGTCCTCTGGGACCAAGCTAAGGACCCAGTCCTTCTAGGAGACCTCTTCCCTATCTGTCGGGTGAGGTGATACGAACCCGAAAGGACCACCGAGTCTACCATTTCTTAGACGGGTGTTACGCCCTCTGGACCCAAGTTAGGGACTCAACCCTTCTAGGGGACTTCTTCCCTTACCGATGGGTGAGGTCATAAGACCGGACCTCTTAGGGTACCTGTCTACTCGGACCGTCCGATGTCAGATACCCCAGGGTTTCTCAACCTGTACTGACTCGCTTAAAGTGAAAATTAGGATTTTACATTTTCAAGGTTTCAAACCCCTTATGTTCACCTAGACCGGAAAAAAACTACGACCCTTTGTATATTTATGTGAACCGAGGGTAGGAGACGGTGAGGAGGATGGACCCCCTTTTTCCCAATTGTAAAATAAGAACTTAAACAGTTGTTTTATACGAAAAGGAATGTGTTGGTCAAATTTCATTTAATTTGTCATTAACGATGTACGAGTCAGTATAGGTTGATAAATATTTGGGTACCTGATATCGGGTGGTCCGAGGAGACAGGTATCTTAAAAGGTCCGTTCCTATCACCTCGTGCTACGGTAAAGGAGGAGGTCCCCCTAGAAAGGTTGGGTCCTTAGTTTGTGTGTAGAGGACACAGAATACGTGACGTCCGCCTAAGAAATGGACGACTGGGTAGTCCTTTCGGGATTTGTCGTTGATTTCCTATTTTACATCTGTTAAAAAAGAGTACGCACTTATTATAGTTTCTCATTAATCATATAACTAGATTTTATTCATATAAGATGAATTTTAACTAAGAAATAGTGTACGGTACGTCACTGTCTTAATCAAAAATTTAAGGATTCCCCAGGTTTTTAATACATGATAATATCGTCTAAACACTCAGTTTCTAACCCATTGTGATTAGATAGGGATAGAGATCAAACATCTGTTCCTTTGACCCTGGGTATTTCCAATTCTTTTGTTAGGTTCCAGTTTAAGGGTCGTTGGGTTCTTCAACCCTGGGTCCAGAGAACTGAGGTCCAATCTCTCAATTACAGTGACACTGGTGTCTGATTTCCAATGAGACTGGTGTTCTCGTAGGGACCAGACTGTATCCTGTGAGAGGATACCGAAGAGGTAACGGATAGAAACGACTCAGAGTAGTGGATCGAAAGATCCGACTTAGGAACCCCCGTGAACAGTCTCGTCAGGGACGGTCGGTACCCGAGACAGTCGTAGGTGGATAGAGTGTGGATGACTTTCACTTACACATCGAGTCAGCACAGGTCGAGAAACCCTGTGGTACCTGACATCGGGTGATCGGAGAAGAGAGGTGGCCTTAAGAGGTCCATTCTTATGACCTCACCCATCGGTAAGGGGAAATGTCCCTTAGAAGGGGTGAGTTCCTAGTTAGGTCCCCAGAGGGTGTAACGTCCGTCTAAGAAATGACAGACTCGGTGGTCCCTTCGACGTCACTTAGGAGTTTTCAAAACGTTCAGTGTTTCCACGGGGAAAGATTACTCGAAAGAGTTTCGTTATGTAACGTCGGTTTCCCTCTAATTCCCTCCTTTCATGTTAAAATCAAACCCCGATTTGTCCTTATCGCCTCTTCCGTTACCGTGGGGTGAGATCATGATAACGGACCTTTTAGGGTACCCGCCTCCTCGGACCATCCGACGTCAGGTACCCCAGCGATTCTCAGCCTGTGCTGATTCGTTGAAGTGAAGGTGAAAAGTGAAAGTACGTGACCTCTTCCTTTACCGTTCGGCGAGATCGTAAGAACGGACCTCTTAGGGTCCCTGCCACCTCGGACTACCCGACGACAGATACCTCAACGTGTCTCAGTCTGTGCTGACTTCGCTGAATCGTCGTCGTCGTTTGTCCTTATCTCATCTCTTCTGTGTCAAACACACGTTTTATAGACTTCTTTCGTCCTAAACGAGACCTTCTTTCTACTAAAATTGCACTACAGACACTATATTCCTTTTGATGTGTCAGGTGAGTTTCATTCTTCGTGATTGTCGAAAGTCGTGAAATCGGAAATTTCCAAAAGGGTAAATACTATACTCCTGTGGATCTCCACTTTTGAATATTAGTAATTTATTACTGACCTAAGATCCTCTTTTTAAAAAGAGTATCCTCCTTCGTTTGGAGAAGGAAATTAAAAAAAAAAAAAAGTTTTTCACGGACACCCAAAGGAACCACCAGGTCACCAATTCTTAGATGAAACGTAACGTTCCCTGTGGTCAAACTAGGGACCAGTCCCTTCTAGGGTGTACGGTTCCCCGTTGATTCGGACACTCGGTGTTAGCGACTTGGGAGCGGGGGATCTCAGGCACTAGGTGTTGTTCTCTTCAGTGTCGTTACTCTTGGGGTCCGTGGTGTTGATCTCTCATCGGGACTCGTGGTGTTATTTCAGGTGCACTTCGTTGTTCCTGAGTCGCGTCGGTTTTGAAATTTTATTACTTATTTTTACTTTTTATTTTGTTGACGAACAATGTCACTTTTCTCTTTAAAAGGAGAAAACACAATTTTTTTTTTCTGAGTATTACTACCGTCGTATATTTTCCCTTTGTTCTTGCTTGACTTTAACGATGGTTCCCGATTTTGACCTTTTTCAATTCGTTCTATTATTTTATCATAACCTAATATTGGGGGGTTATTTTATTTATAAGTACTTACTTATATTTGTTTACTGACACATTTAATTATTTGCTCCCTTTTCTCTGTTTGAAGGTGTGTCATCTTAAGGTTTATTAAATACATCGATGAGACGGGAGTTCCTACACGTCGGAGTGAGGGGTAAGGAATTTTTCGCATCCGACTCACATCCCTGAAAGAAACTGTCATACTTCCCCCTCACGTCGTCCCTACCCTATGAGTACCCCTTACCTCTATTGTGATAGAGTCGGTCCACTAATTCCAGTTGTAGTGGTGGGTATTTAGTAGACTTTCATACACGGGAACTATGTCATTCTACTTTTACTGTGAAATAGAGACACTAATAAGAAGTGGTTTGGGTATATATTGGGGTCAGAGTAGTCCTCTTTTTGTAGTTTAAGGTTGTCTTCCAGATCTTATGTGAACTAGATATTAGAGACTTTGATAGTCCTAGTAGTTTTTGTTTCCTTCAGACTCCTTGACAGTGTCGGTTCTCCTCAGATTCCTCTGTGTTGTCGATGTAGATTACATAATTATCATGGGGACTGGTCAAGATAACTAGTTTGATCTATCGTTTAATTTTTCGTCTCTGCAATGAAACGGTTGTTTCCGGGTAGATCAGTTTCGATACCAAAAAGGTCATCAGTACATACCTACACTCTCAACCGATATTTCTTTCGACTCGCGGTTTCTTAACTACCAAATCTTGACACCACAACCTCTTCTGAGAACTCTCAGGGAACCTGACGTTCCTCTAGGTTGGTCAGGTAGGATGTCCTTTAGTCAGGACTTACAAGTAATCTTCCTGACTACGACTTCGACTTTGAGGTTATGAAACCGGTGGACTACACTTCTTGGCTGAATACACTTTTCTGGGACTACGACCCTTTCTTACTGCCGTCCTCCCTCCTCTTCCTCTGTTGTCTCCTACTCTACCAACTTACCATAGTGACTGAACTACCTGTACTCAAACTCACTTAAGGTCCTCAACCACTACCTGTCCCTCCGGACCACACGACGTCAGGTACCCCAGCTTTTCTCACCCTGTGTTGACTCGTTGACTTGATTTGACTTCTGGTCAAGACCTATAAGGGACCGCCGAGTTTGTTATTTCTAGGACGGACATTATGTCCTCTTCCGTTACCGTTGGGTGAGGTCATGAGAACGGACCTTTTAGGGTACCTACCTCTCCGGACCATCCGACGTCAGGTACCCCAGCGACCCTCAGCCTGTGCTGACTCGCTGAAGTGAAAGGGAAAAGTGAAAGTACGTGACCTCTTCCTTTACCGTTGGGTGAGGTCACAAGAACGGATCTCTTAGGGTCCCTGCCCCCTCGGACCACCCGACGACAGATACCCCAGTGTGTCTCAGCCTGTGCTGATTTCACTGAATCGTCGACATTATGTCCTCTGGTCCCAAGCTAGGGACCCAACCCTTCTCGGGGACCTCTTTCTTTACCGAGGGATCAGAAAAACGGACTTCTTAGGGTACCTGTCTCCTCGGAACGTTCGATGCCAGGTCTCCCAACGTTTCTCAGTCTGTACTGACTCGCTTGTGAAAGTCTACCCAAGACCTTATCTTTCTCCTGTTGTCCATCTTTGATTTCTTAGGTTTATTTGATACCTGAAATCAGTCGTGATTTTAATGATTATTACATTGTACAAGTGTTATCCCGTTTGACACCCCTGTATGTCTTTGAGACATGACAAAAGAGTTAAAAAGACATTTAGCTCTTACCGTAAGATTGTACATATGATAGTACATTCTTAACTTAGCGGTCAGATACAGACTGTGTCCTATGTCGTAGGAACCCCGATCACGTACCCCTACTGGGTGTCTCTACAATACCCCTCCCTCCACCCTCCCCCCAAGTACAAACCCTTGTGTACATTCTTAATTTCTAAAATTTTAATTTTTTTATTTTTTTATTTTACGTTTTATTTATTTATTTATTTTGACAGGAATTTTTTTAATTCAGATTATTCCTTATCTAGACACCAACGGTTCCTCGTCTCCTCATTGCAACCCTCGACCTCAATCGTCCACGTTTGATCGTACATCTCTTACCTATTTGTTGTAGGATGACATATCGTGTCCTTTCATATAAGTTATAGGACACTATGTAGTATTACCTTTTCTTATGTTTTTTCTTACACAAATATACATATTGACTTAGTGAAACGATATGTCGTCTTTCATTGTGTTGTAACATTTACTTGATTTAAAAAAAATTCAAGTGAAAAATTTACAGGATGAAACAGAAAAACGGAAAGTCAATTAGTGGTTGTGTTCTGATATCCGTTAAATTAATTCTCCTTTATCCACTCCTTTACTTCCGTTCCCACTCAGGTCCCTTTCTCAGTCCTTCTTTCTTTAGTTAGGTTTCGGTCTTTTCTAAAGTTTTAGTTTCTTTTCAAGGAGTCAAATGAAGTATCAATGAAACTCTTCTGCGAGTGTTTTCAGTCCTGACAAAGGATGTTTAGAAGTAAGAACCCTGAGTCTAGTCGATTAATATATGTTTTATATAGTAGTCCCTGGGGGTTAATTCTTCTTACATATAATACGTTTCCCTTTATAAATTAAATCGAAAAAATTTTTTTCTGACTTTTATTCGAGACACGTAGACATGTCTTCATCGATTTCTTAGATGCTTTAGACTAAGATAAAGTTCTGAATATCCTAGATTTATAGACCTTATCGTCTATCGAGATAAAGAAGTGATAAACTTTATACAGTCTTATAATTATATTATTTATAACAAGTCAGTGAGTCAGCACAAGTTGAGACACTGGGGTACTTGACGTCGTGCGGTCCGAAGGGACAGGAAACGGTAGAGGGTCTCAAACCAGTTTAAGTATAGGTGACTCAGCCACTACGGTAGGTAGGTTGGTAGAGCAGGAGTAATTTAGAGTTAATTTTGCAGTTTATTTTACCTCTTTGGAATTATGAGGGGAGATCCCATTAAAATTTAAAGTAGACCTGATTAGAACTTTTTTTCTATCCTAAAAAGAAAATCTTCCCCTAGACCCCCCTTTATGGGATTCCTACCACATTCGGACTAATGACATGTGTTCCTTTCTTTCTATGCCTTACCCCGTGTTTGTATTGTTAAAGAACCTGTGTGAACGGGGATTTATTAAAGTAAAAGATTTTCATTATGACTGTACGACGGAATTTTGGTTCTGAGAACGTCGTTTACTAAAATTAAAATTTCCTCAGGATCATGTCTCGTGAAGAAACGTTTGGAGTAGACGTAAAAGGAATTCTTTAGTCGGTTCCAAAAGTGAAGTGTCTTGGTCCTAAACGTAAGAGGTTAATGGAGGTTGAACTTCCAATGTCTCATTAGATTCACCCCCTCCCCTTTCAAATGACTTTGTCGACATTTGTGTTTGAGTTCATTAGTTTCGGCATAAACCTCCGAATTTTAAACCACCGGGAAATGGGGAAATCTGTTAGTTGACGAAGGGTCACCCCATCTTTGGATGATTATTAAATGTATTCTTTAATCGTCGGTTTTAAATGTAGACTTACCGTTTGGGGTCTTCGGGTAGTCCACAATTCATAGACGAATAGATTTAACGGAGATTTTTATCGAAATGGAAGGACACTCAGAATCCATTTATCTTCTAAAGGGTACTTCCCTTCGACCAGACGACTGTGTTTGGGTCCATGATATAACGGGATAAGGTGACAGTTAAAGTAATCCTTTTAGAGTCCCGACAAGACGGAAACTCACTCTCCTGAGAATCTTGACGGAATCTTACTTGGTGTGACTTTCTCGACACCTGGTTGATATTTGATAGTTCTCACACACGAGTCGGTACAGGCTTGAGATGTCGGGGTACCTGACATCGGGTGGTCCATGAGACAGGTCCCTTAAAAGGTCAGTTCTTATAACTGACCAACGGTAAAGGAAGAGTTCCCCCAGAAGGGGTGGGTCCCCAGTTTGGGTGCAGAGAACGCAGAGGACGTAACCGTCCACCTAAGAAATGGTGCTGGTCTAATACTTGATTAATCTTTAGTGCGACCTTATCGGTCCTTCGTCCTGGTATATGGTAATTACCTCCCCTCTCTCATATTAAACAATACACTAGTTTTTGTACTTTATGACTTTTACAAATTCATCCTAAAAGAAAAAAATTTCACACCAATTTTCGGAAACATCTTCTCCTCCGACTGTTCTATTTATTTTACCCTACTATTTTTGTACAAGTAAAATTAGAAGATAACTATTGTTATATGACCTACTTACAAGTTTTATGTACCTTTTCCATATATAATTTTGTGTACTATAGAGACAACAACAAAATTCTCACCTTGTCTTTCTTCATCTCTGTAGTGAAAGCTCGTCGTAAGAACGTCCTTCAAGCACTCCGTAACTTTGTCAGGACTCCACCCAGATCCGAACACAAACGGTGTATGGTACAGTCTCTTCAGTAAGTTACCGACACAGAGAGGCAGAGAACTAGATATTCTACCCCACTATCACGAACAGAAAGAATTATCTGTGGACGATACTTCAGTGTCCTTTGCCGTTGGGTGAGGTCATAAGAACGGACCTCTTAGGGTACCTGTCTCTTCGAACCACCCGATGTCAGGTACCCTAACGTTTCTCAGCCTGTGCTGACACGCTGAAGTGAGTGAGTACTTCAGTGTCCGTCGTTACCCTCACTTTCGTACCAGTGAGGAGTAAGGAAAGAGATTAATGACCAAAGGTCGGAATTCGTCGGTTAGTTGCTAATCTTTGATCGGGTCTGTTATAATTTCCTTGACTTTTTATTTTTTCCTTTGGGTGGTAGACATCACGTTCTGGGAAGTCCCCGTCCAAAGACACTTATCCCTTAACCACCCGATAAACTTAGACTGTATAGAAGTAGTAGAAGCAGTAGAAGGTAAAGTAAATGACACTCCAACAATCTTTTTAGGTCCGAAGGTAAAACCCACATAGCCACATGGTTCAGAAATAGGTCTAGGAGGTGGAACCCAAAATGTAGACCCTTTCGTTTATTTAGTATCGATTAAATTATTTTTCTACGTATACCCCTCTATCGGTTTTCATTTTAAGTATCAAGACTTTTCTATAGACTCCTGTCCTTCTGTCCGTAACCGATTGTAAATTGGGTGTATAAAGTCTCTAGGGGTCTAGATCTTAAGGGTGAAGAAAATTTTCCGTACATCTTTACACACCCTAACTCTTTGAATGGACGTCTCCTCTTTCCTGCGACCAGTCCTAGGTCCATGTCGACCCTTTTTTAACCAGCACCATGGTGTGATGATGTAGAGTCTCTCCGAAGTTACCTCAACACCTCTCGAAGAAGTTTAGCTCGTCTAAAGTCAACGGGTCGTATACTTAAGGGGTACCAGATATGGGGGGGGGGGGGGGGCTTTCTTCTTCTTTTTCCTCTTTCAACTGTAATCATCTCTCAATATACATACGTTCCATGTGTATCTCGACTATATTTGATATGGGTGTATAGGACAATGTTATCTTCGATATACTTGATGTGTAAAGAACTCTATTGAATAGTCAAATAGATAAGATAGTGAAAACGAAGAATAGAAGTCTCAGGTTTCCCCGAAAGTTTTTCAGGAAAATTCCCTAGTACACAGATTCCTAGTTTGGTGTTATTCACGAAATTCGCTTCAAAGAGGTTGATCCTTTAGTTCTAACTGGACAGTTAGTACTTCGGGTCGTGTCACTGTTCCCCCGGTGTGGAAGACGAATTTGACCACTCACCACCTGACGGTATTGGGTTTCCTTATGATAGTCACCAAAGTCTCCTTTATAGTTTAATGAAGAGAGAGATGATTCTAAAATAATGGGATCCTCCTAAGAAGAGACTTTTTCTTTTTATTTTTTTTACTTTCGAAACACTATTATATAAATTAACTACTTAAGGATTTTCGTTCTAAACTCGGAAAATTTTAAGTTTCTTGAGTAAGTACATAATAATCATAAATAAACTTTTTGTTACGACAAAGAAAACGAATCAAACTTAGTGTCAGAATAAACCCTGGAGTCTTTTCGTACCTTATTCTTCAAAACTACGTTAGCGGAAATGAAGAGTAGTTATCAATGTTTTTAAAGGTATATAGACTTATTATTGGTTTAAATAACCCACGATTACGATTACTAACCAGTTCCTGGGGTTCTGGAGAAGACCCAAGATACTCCAGTTTTCAGAAAAGTTTGATAATAATCCTATAATAAACGGAAAAGTAAGAGTAAGAGAGTTTGTAAATGTCACCTTGAAAGATCTCCGATAAAGTACTCACTGTGGTGTTGTCTAACTTCCGTCTTCGACTGTCTGATGAGAAAGATGATTGAACAAAACCCCCTTTATGTAAATAAAAGGTACATATTACCCAAATAACAATTGAAAATTTTAATAATTCATAAAACTTTAAAAGAGTCGAAATTAAAGATTATTTATATTATGTGCATTTGTTTTAAGTTAACAAAAATTCTCACATTTCTCCATTACTCTACTTTTCAGACGTTTTACAACCCGATCTCTTATATGGTTCATGAAGGATTTTTAATAAAATAAATTAGGAGTCATAAGGTCACCAGTACATACTTACACTCTCAACCTGACACTTCTTTCGACTGGCAACTTCTTAACTACGAAAACTTGACACCACAACCTCTTTTGAGAACTCTCAGGGAACCTGACGTTCCTCTAGGTTGGTCAGGTAAGACTTCCTCTAGTCGGGACCCTAAAGAAACCTCCCTTACTACCACTTCGACTTCGAGGTCATGAAACCGGTGGAGTTCGCTTCTCAACTGAGTAACCTTTTCTGAGACTACGACCCTCCCTAACCCCCGTCCTCCTCTTCCCCTGCTGTCTCCTACTCTACCGACCTACCGTAGTGACTGAGTTACCTGCGCTCAGACTCACTTGAGGCCCTCAACCACTACCTGTCCCTTCGGACCGCACGACGCTAAGTACCCCAGTGTTTCTCAGCCTGTGCTGACTCGTTGACTTGACTTGACTAAGACTTCATTCCGAAGGGTCCACTACGAACACCATTTCTTAGGTAGGCGGTTACGTCCTCTGCGTTCTATACACGTAAACTAGGGACCCAACCCCTCGAAGTGATCTCCTCCTTTCGCGTCACGTGAGGTCATAAGAACGGACCCTTTAGGGTACCTGTCTCCTCAAACCACCCCGATCTCAAGTACCCTATCGTTTCTCAACCTGTACTGACTCGTTAATTCGTGTGTGTATATATAGTTTATTAATATGATATATGGATTTTGATTACGTTACAATATATAGTTGATATAAAGTCATTTTGATCTTTTTTATTTAATGATCCGAAAAGAATACTATTCATGTACACGGTTTCATATGTATATTATGAGTTTCAACATTCAACTTCTTTTAGTTGTTTCGGAGAGTTTACTTTAAAAGGACTTTATGGTTCCCAAAAAAAATTCCAAAGTCCTCATCATAATACTATAAGAATTTCTTAATTCAAATGTCTAAAATCTTAATTTTGTACTTTAAAATTAAAATTAAAGTACAAAAGATAGAAGACATTGTTAAACTTCTATCCTAAGTTTGTCCTTCATGATTTTATATACTTAGTCCATTAGTTTTTGGTTCCAAAACAAGTTTGAACATTTTGGGATGACCTTGTTCATATTTGTAAGTTAAAAAGATGTCGTTAAATAAAAAAGTGGTCTTGGTGTGTGTTAGTTTTGTCTCACCTCCAACCATCTCTTTATGTGGTACAGTGATTATATACGCAGATTCAGTTTTAGGTTACCGGTAGACTGGAAAGAAGGAGGGACTTCCCTCTTTTTATACTCCTTGATCGTACCAATAAGTACCCTAAAGAATGACGCCTTTTGTTATCTTATTGAAGTTTCCACCTGGAAATCGGAAAGAGGTCTCGTGGTTTACGGACTTTTAGAACGGAGAAGAATTAGATAATGGACGAGTTGTTCAATAGAAGGAAAGTAGTGACTTTTGGATGTAAGAGGTTCCCTGGAAAAATCAACTTATTTCTTCATGAGTTGATATGTACCTTCTATTGTATTAGAATTAGGGAAGTTAAATATGTATCAAATTCCTCATTATACTATCTATACCGTTTATTTATAACACGACCAATTTGATAATTTAGTTATATTTATCCCCACTAGGTCAAAGTGGTAGTATCTTCTATGTGTCTTATATCGTCGTATTGGGACCCTTTACGAGTCTACTTCTGTTGTCATTCAAGAGTACCTTGTCGGAACCCTCTCGTTTTTCTTCCCCGACTGATAAGGTCTACTTTTGTATTGGTCCGTCAAAATTTTTACTATTAAATATTCCACTTCTTACTGTTTTGACTGGGGTTTGAAGAAACCACGATTCACAGTTCAAGAAGTAACTGTCAAGCCAAGATGGGTTTCTTCCCGTCTCCAGTTTTCTTCTTAAAAATTACGTTACATAAGAATTATAGAACCTCTTTTTTTACCGTTGGGTGAGGTCATAAGAACAAATCTTTTAGGGTACCTGTCTCCTCGGACCACCCGATCTCAAGTACCCCAACATTTCTGAGTCTGTGTTGACTCGTTTAAACGTAAGAATTATAGTATACGACATGTATTATAAATCCCAGTGACTTTAGTGACCGGAATAGGTGGATCTGATGATTTAGAGAAGGAGACTTAGAGTTTCTCGGGGGTCCGTATTGTAGGGTGACTTTCACTTCTTTAACATCAGTAAAGTCAATACAGGCTGAGAAACGCTGGGGTACCTGACATCGGGTGGTCCGAGGAGACAGGTATCTTAAGGGGTTCGTTCTTATGATCTCACCCATCGGTAAGGGAAGAGGTCCCCTAGTAGGGTTGGGTCCCTAGGTTGTACCCAGAGGGTGTGACGTCCGTCTAAGAAATGACTCTGTAGTCCCTTCGGGTTGTAGGGTGACTTTCAGTCACATTTATTTAGATTGAAGTCCAGTCTTTTACCTCTTTATGAAAAATCTTAGTCAACAATTTACTTTATGTTCTTCTTGTCTGACACTGAAGGCATGTTTCCGTGTATAAAATACAGAGACCGACAGTGACCGACACTCTGACGTGATATAACGAAAGGGTACAAAGGAAAATGACAACACTTTAATGTGTCCCTTTTGATATAATTAACAGAACCGTATCGTGGTGTCTGGAGACTCTACGCTTGTCCGTGAGAACCCCATTAGAGATTTTTTCCATACCATGGGATATACTCGAGAAAGTCGTGGTATTAATTAACGACTTTTACGTTCACCCTAGTTCGCGTTTGGTAGTCCTGTCACATCAAACCACAGAAAGATGAGAAGGAAATGGGGAAGAGATGTCCCCGAAGGGTACAGGTTTTCACCATGTCTTAGACGGACGGTTAATCCTCTGTGTCCAAGTCAGGGACCCAACCCTTCTAGGGGACCTCTTCCTTTACCGTTGGTCCGGTCATAAGAACGGACCCTTTAGGGTACCTGTCTCCTCTGACCGCCCAATGTCAGGTACCTCACCGTTTCTCAACCTATACTGACTTCATTGATTCGTACGTACGTGCAGTAATAATCATAGTGTCCCTTACCAGTATCACCACCAGAACCACCACTACCATCATCGTCATTAACAGTAGTAACAGTAACAGTTCTTTAGACTTTCTTTTGTAAGAAACAGTTTGGTGCTATTATTGTCATTGTATCCCTTTGAATCGTTGGCGGTCCTTTTATGTTAATGACGGAGGTAAAAATCCTCTTGGTTCCAGATCTCTTCAAGTCCTTGAACGGGTTCCACTATGATACTCCTTTTCCGGTTCTGTCCTCACCTTAGATCAGTCAAACAGATACCGTCGTCTGCAGAATCCAATAGATTAGTGTATACGGTAAGACATCAATTTTGTGGATGTTATTACTGGGTTAACCCTTTTTACGTATAATACATTTACGGAGGCTTTAACACTTCGGTTCGGTTTTATTTTTAGTTCCTTTTTCTCGAAACAAACGACTAAAAAGGAACAGATGGGTAGACGAGTCTACGAGTAAGTACAGGCTGAGAAACGTTGGAATGTCTGGTATCGGGTGGTCCGAGGAGACGGGTACCTTAGGAGGACCGTTGTTATGACCTCAACACACGGTAAAGGAAGAAGTCCCTTAGAAGGGTTGGGTTCCTAGCGTGGACTCAGAGAATGCCGAGGACGTGACCGTCCACCTAAAAAAAAAAATTGTTATCACGTAGATATATAAGGCCCCGACGTTTTGTTCCGACTTTACACTCAAAATTACAACCTATGGTCTGTTTGTCAGTGTTTCTGTTCGTTGTTAAATTTTTTAACTTCGTTTTATTTTTGTGGTGAAGAGGAGAGTTACTTTTTTGGGTTTGGAATGACATTTACACTCTACTTTCTATCTATACTTGTCTCTCATTTCATGAAGTGTTTCTTATTGTCTTAACGGGAGCCACAGAAATCCCCAAACCAAGATCCTGAGACCACCTCTGGTCATAGGTGCCTACGGACTCAGGGAATGTATTTTTGTGATCATGTCGGAAGACTTGGTTACTAGTTCAAATTATAGTGAAAAAAATCATAGTTTTCACTCCGTTACTCTGTGACACCCGGAGGGGTACCCTTTGTCGTACTTCGTTTGTCTTTGGTGGATCCTGAATAAGGACGGTTTCGCCCATTCCTTACATCAGTTTCAGATTGAAGGTAAATACCCTACTTCCTGATTCAATTTACTTTGGTGTACCTTTGTTCGTCTAAGTCTTTCTCCCTGTTCATGTCGTCGTTAGGTCAAAGACTTTCCTCGGTTCCAATAGATCAAACATTCACTACCTTGATCTTAAGTTTACAAATGAGTTTTCGGACAAAAAAAGGGGACGATTTGGTTCGATAGACTTCATCTTTTTTTACACTCACTTTTGCTATGTAAGACAAACACACATGAACAAAAACTAAGCTTAAAAAAAAATCCGTGTTAAGTAACTGACACACGGTCCGTATCATGATTTATCGAAGCTTATTGAATACTCAACAATGAATAGAACAAGAAATATCTACAACAGTGGATGAAAGGTTTCAAATTGTTAGTAGGTGTGTCGGTCTATCGTAAATATTTTTAGGATGATAACTTCATCAAATCGTGTGTCCCAGACCTCATTGTACCAGAATTAAGTTTAGGACGTGGGTGATGGGACATACTATGACCCGTTCAATGAATTAGAGAGTAGACATTTTACCCCGTTATGTTAGTCATAGTATCTGAAGACACTCTTATGTATTCTAAAATACAAAAATCTTATCACGGACCGTGTTTTATTTACACGTCTTTTAAAATCTTCATGACACATCACAAAAGAAGAAAAACATTCGAACCACGATACAACTCATATGATTCTTTTCAACTCTACATAGAGGAACATATAAAACCTCCGTCACAAGATCATTGTTTACTGGTGGTTACATTTTCAACGTTTTTGGCCATAAACCACTATATATGTTAAGTGAATAATTTGAAATGTTAGTATATATGTGTAGTAATAACGGAGAATGACGATAGTCTAAGAAACCGAGGTATATTTTATAAAAACAAATTCCGTAATGACAAATTACGGACAATTGTGTGGGAACGAGACAATTTGTATAAGTGACTACTCTCTCTATGATACACTAATAACCTGATTCTTTAGTTTGTACCAAGAACGTTCAAGAGTTTCTCAGATATTAAGTTTTAATTTTTGTTCGTATATCAATGTCAATAAAATACGAGAAAAGAGTAAAATACATAAGAAAATTTAACTATAAACAACGAGATCATAGACTGAAAGGGTAATATGACGTCGATGAACCCCGTTTTGTAACATAAATGTTGGTCTCAACTTAAATTTGTTTTTACTTATGTAACTCGAAAAAACACAGAATGAGTTAATATGTCATTTGTCCAAACTTCTCTATAATGTAGAACAGTTCGTGTAAGGTTTTTTCCGTGTTTTAAATACTACGTAAGTTTTGTTTTCACAAGATAAAGTAAAAATCAGTAAGAGGAACGACTTTTAGAAATCTTTTACGTTTGTTTAATTTTCTGTTTTAAAACTCGGAGGAAATTATCAAGACATGTAAATTTGGACCCACTGAGAGGAACCCGTCAAAGACTTCGGTTTTAGTAAAATTCATGACTTTATTTTTGGATCGGGATCAATGAAATAAGATTCTAATTGACAAAAATTGGTTATATGAATCCCTATACATTATACAGGACTTAACGGTATCTTTACGAATAACAAGATACACTTGATTAAAGTATTACTAATATATTTTCGACAGTATTAATTTTCTATTCCCTATTACGATAGAAAAGGAAAGACTTTCCCTCAATGTACAATGATGACCTTTAAAAATGAAAGAAGGAGCCTTATGGTCTTTAAGAAGACATTTTATTTGTGTAGAGCAGTTCTGGGAGACCTTGATCATATTAATGGTCTCCGTTAACGACACAGTCTAGTTTCTTTGCTTTGTTATTGTCCGTTGCACACTGGAGATGGTACAGCGGTCTCTGGTTAAAAAGTTGTCCGTCTTCTCAGTTATTAGGTCTTGTCTTTTGTAATTTATTGGTCTTTACGAAGGTTTCACACCGAATCGTGTAGGTAGTTCCGACGGTGTAAGTCTCTCAAGACTCAGAGACACCAAAGACTCCTGTTTGAAGACCCCTAAATAGTATTGTCAGTAATTTTAGATGTATTTCGTGGTCTCCGTTTTTGGTTAAAGGGTTCACGTCTCAACTTAAAGTTTTCTATAATGTTATTAAAAGGTTTCCAGTATCCTACGAAATTGGTCATCTCACCCTTCTTGTGTCTACTAAGTTATTAAAGGTATATTGTAAGTGGAATAAAAAGAAATAAATGGACGGGGGTAAGACAAACCTTTCGTCCGTTTCTTGTAATTGGTCTATTTATATTAATCATTCTTATAGAATTTCTGAAGACGTCCAAAAAACAAAATAAAACCATTATGACCCAGTGATTTAGGTTTTTGTCCCGAAACCATAGGAAACATTACATACATCAACTGACTATTCTTAGTATTCCCATGTTTCTCCCCATTTCTTTAAGAGTAAGTACATTACTATCTTTATGTGAATTTTACGTGAAAATTTTTCGTGGTGCTTATTTTGACACGGAATCATTTCGTTTTAGACTAACTAAAAGAATCGGCGGTGACGTTACAGAAGAAAGTTTTAGTCTACACTTACTCCCTGACTTGTGTGTGCATAGACTTAACAAATTGAACGTTTGTGAGTAAGATGACCACTAAATCTCTGATTATTTTCCTCCCGAATCGTATTTCCTTTTTCGTGACCGATACGTTTCGGTGACACTTGTTGTAAGTCAAGAACATATCTGCGTAATGAGAACGAAGGAAGTAGAAAGGTGACAGTAAACGGGATAGAAAGGTAGAAGAATAGAATAATTGTAACAATTAAGATAAACAGTCAAAACGGTGTTAAAGTCGATGAATTTTGTCGACACCCAAAAGAGATCCGTTAATAGTCAGTGATGTGAATCCAAAGATTTAATCAACAACTTTCCGTGAAATTGGAACCCTTTTATCTGTGTCTCGTGCGACGGAGTAGTTCGGAATGCAAATACACGCACACCGAAATTTTGCTTTTGAATAAAATTTCGTAATTTTTTAGTGTGTGTGTTCATTAAGTTTGAATAGCATTTCAATAGTTACTCGTTCTTTTACGAATTGTTTCGGATAAGACATGATAGGTAGTGAAATAGAAAAGGGGAAATGTTATGTCTACCGTTATGTGTGTGAGATACAGATACATGTACATATCTCATATATTTGACCCTGTAGTTTTATAACGGTTTAAGGAGAAAATGATGGACAGACGGTCCACCGTTGTGGACACCTTTCAGAGGTGTTAGTACATTCACCATAGAACTCCGGTACCGTTTCTTTCAAGAAGGGTGTACGTCTAAAGGTGGGGTGGTGAGGTGAGGGCGGAGGAGAAAGAGGTAAAGGGAGGTTTCTCTTTTAAGACATAAGCGCAAAGAAGAAAAGGGGAGAACTGAGAATGATGGTGGTGTTTTACACCAAAAGAGGAATGATGGTGTTTTACATGGTCTTCGTGTCAGTCCCTCTTTGGGGTGCGAATTCCAATAAGTAACCGACTATGGGTAAAGATACTTTATGTTGATTTAAGTTTTGTTTTTTTAAGACATTAGGTTTTTATTTACTATGAAGTACTCGGCAAATAAGGAAAATACAATTTTATTTGAGTTTCTTGAAAGGTCTCAATTGAAAACCACAAAAATTTCCAAATATGATAAGACGAAACCCCAGTCAGTTTTCGAACAATCTTACTAAAATTTTAATTACATTTGATTAACGAATGGGTGGAGAGGGGTGGGGGTTGAGGACGGTGAAAGACGAGGTTCCTTTTCCACTATAAAGTTGTCACATTTTAAGAAGTGACTCTCTGTTTGTAATTTTACTATTTGTAAAACCTTTCGTTTCATGTGAAGTTTGGGATTGACAAGAAAGTCTGGATATAACTGAGTATCAGCAACGGTTGTAAACCATTCCTAATAGGAAGGTAATCCGTTTTCGTTCGTAAGGAATCTATTTAGTCCTCTAAAACGGTACTCTGAGTATTTTGGAAAAGTGTTGTGTTCTAAAAGTTCTCTTAGGAACTTCCAAAATCCTCGGACGAGGAAAATGAGTCATTGTTTTATGTGGGGTACCACAGAGTGACTGGGGTGAGTCGACAGGAAACTGGAGAAGTTAACAACTTCGGATTGAGGTCCCGGGTGTCTTAAACGGAGGGTATAGTTTTTCCGCTTACTCCGAAGGAGGATCGTGGACCACATTGTTTTGGGTTGGCACAGAGGGAGAGCGCTAGAGGAGGCGAGGGAGCGCCCGGTGAAAGGTCTACAGGGTCCGGGTTTACAATTCGGTTATGATCCAAAGTCCTAGACGCACCAGTGGTGCGTCCTTGTTGTCCTTGGCTCGACTTCACCGTTACTGGGGAGAACAAGAAAAACCGGAGTTTTCCTATGCTGCCCAGTATTTTCTCCTTTTCTAGAAACCGGAGAGAACCTTTACAGTCCGATAAATTCATGTAACATTGAAGGTTTTCCTCCCTCGGCCAGAACCAATACGGGACTGTCAGTTCTCAATGGATTCGTCACAGGGATTTAAGAATTAAGATTCTCCTAAAAAATAAAAGAAACTGTATCTTCCCCTTTTCCTGTCCTAGTTGAAAGAGGGGAAGGAACGTAAGTTTCCGAAGATTTTTATCTTTGTCTTTTGAAAGTATTTTGAAAGTTTTGTATGTAGAGTCCCATATACTAATTTTTTACATTTATGTACGTCAGTGATCTCCGACAAACCAGAAGAGACGCCTCTGGTTATTAGACTACAGAGAGAACAATCTGTTCAACTTTCTATTTTGGTGTTAGTTGTTTCTTGGTTCTCGACTTAAGAATAACAGAATTAAATCCATACGTCCTTTATATTGTGTCTCCGACAACATTCTTTTTTCTTTTTGGAATTTCGACTCTTTCACAAAACAAACCCCAAAAACCCCCCAAAAAAACCACCGCTCCTACCCCCTCCCCTCTCCTTTCGTTTCTCCTCTCTTTTATCTTCCTCTCCTCGAGTATCTTTATAGACGAAGTAGTCAAATTCACGGTTTCTGTCTCGAAATAAATATAAGATTTTACAAGGGGAGGGTTTAAACTGGTACTTTCTAAACCTACTCCCCTGTATAATATTAACATGTTATGGAACCAAATAAATAATTGTAAAAACTTGGTACAAGTACTAAATCAACCCGACAGTTGTGAAGTCCCTCGGACAACGGATCTAAAATGAACTAATTTCGAAAAAACATGGACGTTTTTGTTTTTTATTATATATGTATTTCTGTACTTGATTAAAGGTTTACGTAATATAAGGTGTTATGTCATTGAATTTATAAATGTTAAGATGTTTATAACGTTGATCTTTTAAATAGCCAGAATATGTTAAGGTATATATAATATTTCCCGTTTATATTATAAGGAGAAAGGGGTTTACTAGTGAGAAATGTATGGACCTTTATTAAGGAAGAATTCTAAAGGGGGATGATTTACATTAACCTTATTTAGACAATTCAGACGTAAAACCTGTCCACAATGGTATTACGAATTTCGGGTGTCTAATAAAAATAAAAATCCTCTCTTTAACCACTGTCTATTAAAGGAATGAGTTTCCTCAAACTCAAAATATTAAAGACCACGATGTGGTTTTAAATAGAAGAATTACTTCATAGTTTTTAAATTCTGTATTGGTTACAACTAATTTTAATAAAAAGTTGAAAAACTTAACTTGTCAAATTATTAAAGGTTGTTTGTTTCGGACTTTCTTATTTCTGTTGATGACAAAGGGTAGGAAAACTAATCACATAAGGATCTTCTTTAATTTGATTTATTAATATTAATGTATATTGACCAACTTTTAATGTCACTTGTATAAGAAGACGATTCATCTAATATCATTTATATGTTCTTTTATATCAGTCTTGGTCTTTTACTTTATTCTTGATTAAAAGTGACTAAAAATATGCATTGAATCTTCACAAAGATAAAACAATAATACAGATTTCTCTTTTATTTTCTCCTAAAAAATTTCTTATATGACCAAAGTTACGTATAAATACCGTGATTTTATACATTTCATTATAGTTACATATAAAAGAAATTTTTTTTCGAAAGTAAAAGAAAAGGAAAATCCTGTTGAACTTTCTCTCTTTTCTTGGTAAAGTCTAAAACTTTATTTTTATAGAATGGAGGGAATGTCAGTCTTCTTACAGAAGTCCGTTTTCGTGTCAATTTTTACGTTCTGGACCTACAAGTTAGAGTACGTAAAGTGTGGGTGGGCAGGTGGGTGGGTGTTCATCTGTAGAAAAACACTCAGTTCTCAGAACGAGGGAGGTAGGTTTGGATTCTAATGGGGTATACCAGTCGTTCCAGTTTGACGTAATGACGGTTACTTTGATATACTGAGGTGTTCCTGGAATTACTAATTTTTTTTTTTTTTTTTTCCAGTCATTAGGTTAAGGTCACCGAAGTCTCAGATTTTAACGATTAAAAACCGGTGCACGACGTGTGAAGTGGACGATCATTACTGTAAAAACATAAAAGAAGATTAATGTGAGTTTCGATTCTGGAAACCGGGGCCCGGTGTCTGGGGATAAGTCCGACGTGTGTAAGAGAATTTGCTGGACTAGGAAACAACAGTGAGAAGGAGAAAGTAGATAATAAATGTGGGTATCTCTTCCTTCTATGAGGTGGTAAACATATCGAATTTCGAAGATTAGTAGAATTAAAGAAACGGAAAGTTGGATACCAAAAAAGTATCTGCTTACGGTTTTTCAAACTGTTTTAGTAAAAAAAAAGTTGGTGTATGAAAGGGGAGGAAGGGAAAAGAATGAGAAACGGTTGGAGGAAGGACAGGGAAGAGATGGTGTCTTCCATGAGAACTTGTCGGCCGTAAGTGTTTAAAACTGAAAGTGGTTGTTTTGCTTAAAGTTTATATTATGTTTTAGAGGTAGAACGAGAGTGTCTCACTATTGTTAATATAAAAAGAGGAGTTTCTCGACTAATTTCACCTTCAAATGAATTTTATTGAATGACAGACGAAGTCGGAGGGATTCCGTACTCGTGTCTTAAAAGTCTTAAGGGGACGTTTTTACAGTTTCTTCGAAGTTATTTGTCAATATATCGACTTTGAAAAGTTTGTAAAATAATAGACGTCTACGAGTTTACGAATGTTCTTTCTTTTTTTTTTCTCCTTCCTCTCGTATTGTTTTTTATGTATGTTTCTTTTAAAATGGTTATTTTCTTAAACATTTAATGATGGTGTAGGTTTGTCGTTTCAGGAATGTATTTTGTAAGATATAGTAACATTAAAGGGTTGTAAAAGGGGTGTGAATTTTTTTATATATAGGTTTGTGTAAAACTTTTAGGTTTCGTGTCCTGACAAATGGTACAGATTCTACAGGGGAAGTCTAGTGTCGTCGGTGGGGCTCTGAGACTAAAGGTTCTACAAATATTTTCCTGTGTGCTAGGTAGAAACGAGAGAGAAGGAGATAACGAGTCGAATGAGAACTAAAGATCGTCATAAAGGAACAACAGACAGGAGAGACGTCTGGGATTTTGGGGAACAGAAAAGAATAAAAGTGGTAAACGGAGTTGGTCGTCAAGTGACCTCTGGGTAGGTAGAACATTACGGATTTCACTGTCTACGAGGGTCCTTACTGGTGTGACGACTCACTTGTTTTCTATTGTAGTGGAGATCCTTGAGGTCTCTCTTTATGTTGACGTTGGAATTCTGTCCCAGACTGAACTGTCTGTGACCTGGTATTTGGAGAAGATTCGCTCTTTCTTTTGTTAACGGTGTGTGTGTTTTTTTAGACTGTGTTAGTTTCCGTCTTTTCTCACTAATAAGCACCTAACGGAAAAGTGAGACGTCGAGTGAAAAGGGGGGGGTTGCGAAAATATAACCCCGTTAAGTGAACGGTTCTCCGTTCTCTTCAAGAACATCCCCTTTTCGGAAAGGGTCATAGAAGAAAGTAAGTTGTTATAAGTTTCACTTTAAGTAAGTGTTCACACAAAGTCATTTAGATTCGGAATACTATGTCGTAGGAATTCGGACTGGGTGGAGTAGACGTATTTCGTTACAGATCTAAGGTTTTACGACCGAGTCACGATGACGACACTTTCCTATGTGTATGAAACGTTTAATTTTTGTGTAATCTTTAATTTTTCGTCACACTGTGTTACAGTTGTTATACACATCGAGTATTTTCTTTCGAGTGGTAAGTAAGTAGTCTGTTGGAGGTTGAACCCAATTTCTCGGATAATTGTTCTCCTAAGACCCTTTCTGATGTCGAGAGAAAAAGTTGTTTCTTTTCCAGTATAATTGTAGAGGGTCGTTGCTTGATTACTATACCTACGACATCTACGTCCCCTGAGACGAACTATGGTAGATCCAAACCCCTCCCGTCCGTCCGACGAAAAGTAAAAATTTTCGTAAATTTTAGAAGTACGTCGTTTTCCGTTTAAATTTAAGATTGTAAATTTAAATTAAAATTTAAAGATTGTAATTTATTTATGTTACTTCCCTTTAAAATCTTGTCTTTTTGTTTTTGACTGAACCTCTCGTTAATTCTTGTAACACTAGTTACAGTTAATACTTCTAATTGTTGGGGAAAAATATTATCTATAGTTCGTTGTGTCTTGAGACGACGTCGATTTACGTAATAGTAAAAGTTCGTCCCATTTACTATGTTTATGGAAACAATTCAGATTTTATTTCTCGGTTTACGAGCTCTTTTCAGACAGTCGGAATAAAGATTCTTCTTTACAGTCGTAAATATTACAGTAAAGAAATTATGTTTATAAAATTAAAAAAATTTTTTAAACGTGTTTTTAGAAAATTCAATGTGAAGAAAGAGAAACCTCTTTGATTACTGAGTAGGGTGAAATGATCTTTTTTATTTTAAATTTTCTATAAAATAAAATAGAGAACGTACATCTCATAAGCACCCCATTTTCTTTTGAAAAATTCAACTGTTTAGTTGTATAGAAAAAGAAATTGTAATAGAATACAGAGAGAATAAAGGAGTTTGTGAAGTCACATAGACATGTTTGTTGTGTTTATAAAGTGTTCCAGTCTTAAAGGACTAGGAATAAAATTATGACCTTTTTGTATACATATATTTTATTAATTTACTTGTGTATGTTAATCCATCTAGTTACCCTTTTTCTAATCCATTAATATCTGACGAATAGTTATACTTTCCTGAACAAGATTATACCTACTAGAAATTAATCTGTCGAAACAAATTGTGTGTGACTGGGATTCAACAGGGGGATCTTGGGACTAGGTTTTTGCAGTGGAGTAAGTTGTGAGAGTTTAAAACCGTAATTATAGTTCTCTCTCTGCACTGGAACTTTACTGTCAAGGTACCGTCTTTCATTTTTTTCTTCTGGGTTAATTTTCTGGATGAAATTCTGTATTATCCTAGTTATGACGTGCGTTCTTTTCATGTGGGGGCACCTTTCAAGAATAACGGACTAACTAGTTTTTGTTTTGTTTTGAAAAGGAAAAAAGTCCCGGAGAAGGTCTAGTGTCAGTCACGGTCTTTAGGTGTGTCCTTTTTTTAGGTAGTTTTACTTTGGGATTTTCCCAAATGGGAAGTGGTAGGGTAAACGTGAAGTTTTGGGACATTCCGGAAGTCAATTTGGGGTCCCGACTTGGTAAAGTTATTATTCTCTCCACCGGTCGTCACTAAATAGAGGGTAAACCGGAGACCTGTCTCGACATTGAAGATCCTCCGAAGGGAAGGGACTGAGTTGGGAGGGGGGATTCAGAGTTGGAAGTACACACGTCGAAACCTAGAAGTCATGGAATATTTGTTGAGTATACGGGAAAGGTCAGTCTACGTTCTTGTCACACATTGGGACCCAAAAGAACCGTTACGAAAGTGTTTTGCCTTACGACAACATTATTAGTCTCGTAACTTTTATGGTCCAATTTAAAGTCCAAGAGAAACGACATTATTCAACTTCTTCTTTCTTTGAAGTTGAATTCGGAAAAAGAAGAGTGTGTACAACCAACAACAGTCTTGAAGAATTTGAAAAGGGTTAAATATGGAACTATAGGTAATGTAGAACCCGATGTAGTCTGTTGAAGGACATCACTACAAGTACATTTAAATTTAGGAACGTAACATTTTATAGAATCGTTTAGGTTTTTACACCTCTAAAGTGTCCAGTGTCTGAGGACCCAGTCTTTCTGGAATTCTTGTCTATCGTCTGGTGATACTGAGTTGACTAAATAAGATGTGAACAATAGTTTAAACATGATATTGACTGTAGTGTGTGTATGTTAAAAGGAGATCATTTTATTTATGGTTTGTTACAGTTGTCAATAAATTCAACTTTATTTCCATGGTCTTCAATAGTCTACCCTTTGTCACTTCAATGAGGAATTTGTGAGGAATTTGTACCTCTTGTAAAACAGTGACCCGTACTTAAAGGATAAAGTTTTAATACAAGTATACGAACGATTATGTGTCTTCTACTTTTTATATATGTGAGAAAAGGGATGGATGAGTAACGAAAGATAAAAGTAAAGTCACTGTCCCAAAACAAGAAGATTAACTAAGACTATTTAAGGCAGACTTACGGTGTAATTGTTGAACGGGGTTTACTTAGGTGATATCACTAAGACTAAAATATTATACTTTTGAAAGTGCAATAAGTAATTAAAATATTTAAATCTCTGAGATGTCCGTTTATATTTACATAAAGTAAATTTGGATTATAGTCAATTCTCTTCAAATTTTCTTATTTTAATTAATATACCGGGACTTTCAATTTTTATGTTCTTTATATTTCAAAACAACTAAGTTTCTTTTCAATAAGTACAAAAACCTCGATAAATAGTTATTTTTATAGATTGATAGGAATATGGAGTAATCGTTTATCAAAAGTAAAAATCTCGAGGTTTATGGTGTTCAAGATTTTCGTTTTTTATTTGGTTGAGAATGTCGTCTACTTAAATAACGTGTGATGGTCCAGTCACTTAGAGTCTAAACACATACTCTAGGACGTGTATATTTAGTTCTTCTTGTCTATTGACTTTTTTGGTTTCCCTTTACCGAAAAATATAGTGACTTTGTTTGAAACAGTGATTATTGTTATGAGTCTTTTTGTTTAAAGAATTGGATGGTGTACTGTAAATTTTTTTTTTTTTTTTCGAAAGGAGTCTCTCAGTCGTTCTCATTAACTAGATGGTGTCTCCTTTATAAGTTAGAAGTAATTTATAAATAAGTCACGTTATCCAACAATCCAGATAAATCTGGAGTTTCTTCTTTATCAAGGACAGACCATCCTTAGTCCAGAACCCTCTTAACTTACCTCTACTCGACTTCAAGGAGTTCATTACTGTGATATAAAGTTTTGTTACTACGATTTTTAACCTTCACACGATACTCTACCAACGACGATGAACTTTAGCCTATGTTACTTTGACTATCAAGTCCCTCATCATTAAAATTGTTCCATACTGGTCGATTCATTCGTTGAACTAAAGGATCATTGGGTCCTGTTATGTTAAACCTACAAATTCTAGACACCAAGGGTTGGGAAGGCGGTATCGGTTCAGCGGACAGAAAAGACCCGGAGAAAGGAATAGGTATTTTACTCTCCATTTCCATTAGGTAAAGGTCTAACTTCTGTGATACCAATGTCACCCGCTTCCCTTTTCTAGGGTAAGTGTTGGCCTTGTTGTACTTCTTGCGTGTCCTGAGTAGAATTACTGTCTAGACATTGTTGTAGTACAAAAGTTAACGGTTTCCACTCGACCTACTATATTCACTTTTAAATGTGTGTCTCTTTATACGACGAAAAGAATGTCTCTTTCGATTACCATTTTTATGAACAAAGAGTTTGTCTTATTATTGTGTTAAGGTTAGTTTTCATGTCATTTTAAACCCGTCTTTTAACACTTTTGTAAGTATTTAAGTATTCCTTCTAATAGTATCTTTTCTACCCCTTTTGTAGAAAAACTTTTTACAATGTTCCCCTCCACTCAGTTTTATTTACAATTTACTTCTTTCTCGAAAACAAGTAACAGTGATTTAGGTCACTTGTAAAAAAAAAAACCAAGAACAGATTGTACAGGACTCATATAAAGTACTTTAAAGGAAAGGAAAACGACCCAAAGTAGAGTGTCGAGAGACCAAAAGGAGGAAGGGATACGTCGAGGAATCGAGAGAAACGTGAGGGTATTATGAGGTGGGTCGTTACTTTACACCATCAAGACGTCTAAGATCATGCACCGTCGGTAGGAGGTTGTCCGGGGTATCAAGGGTGGAGGACACATTAGGTGAGGGTGCAGCTTAGTCCCGACTGAATGTACTGGTCATTTTATGCCTTGTTCACTGTTACGCACTAAAGGTTCCAGTATTTTCTATAACGTCAAAGAATATATATTTTGTCTTTTGATTATTCTGAGATGTCATATCGTGTCCCTTAAGATAATTTATGAGACAGTACCGAATATACCCTTTTCTTATGATTTTTTTTTTTTCTCACCTATATGTATATATGCATTGACTAAGTGAAGCGACATGTGGACTTTGATTATGTTGTAACATTTAGTTAATATGCGGTTATTTTTAATTTTTTTTTTTTGACCCTTTATGAGGTTTAGTTCATTAGTAAACTTAAGACCTTAACAACTAAGGGAGATGGTACAAAGTGCACCTCAAATGTTTTTTTTTTCTATGACGTCAAAGAAGGGACTGGAGAATCTAGCGAACGAGATTCTCTCCTGTTGGTGACACAACATGTCTGTGGGTTCGGCGAGACATCTCTCCGGGAGTACCCATCCTCGACTCCGGAGGACGGTTATCTGTCCTAGTTGCAGGGATCGACGAGAGGAACGGAGGAGAGACCGTGAGAAGTTATCGATGAGACGTAGTTCACTTTATGTTAGTGGTTGAGAAACGATTTCTGGCACCTTCAAAATATGACAACTCCTATTTTTAGTTATAACATTTATAGGAACGGATGGAGAGGTCAGACTAAAACGTTACAAGAGAAAGATTTGCGACCCGAGGTCTTTGTGACTGGTTGAATCTGTGAAGACAAGGAGACGACACTTTGGTGAGTAGGAAAGTGAAGACGGGTCACTTTAAGGGAGTAGGAAGATCTAGGAGAGACTTCGTGACGAAGGGATTGAGGGAGTCGGGAAACGACTTTGGAGAGTTTCTTGGAAAAAGTAGAGGAAGAGTTGTAAATTAAGTGAAAACTCGATACATTAGACATACTAGTTAACAAAATTACGAACAGAAAGAAGGATTTAAAATTTGATGTAACTTTCATGCCCGTTATAAAAAACCCAAAACGGACAATAACTTTAGTGTCGTGGATAACACCACGGGAGACCGTGAGTTTTTAAGACGGACTTATTAAATTATTAAATTTTATATCCTGACCGTGTTCTTACTCTTCGAGTAACCACTGTCAGGTTTTTAAAAATTATAGACATTCGTAATAACATACTATTAACTCCGTAAGATTTTGTTACTTAACAAAATATATAAATGTGTACCTGTAGTGGTCTACCAGTTATGGTTTTAGTGTGACTAATATAAGAAACGTCGGTTTCTACCTTTTCGAGATATCTCAGTCGTTTTTGTTCTGGTCCTCGACTGACACCGAGTCTAGTACTTGAGGAATAACGTTTTAAGTCTGAATTTAACTTCATCCCTTTTGGTGATCTGGTAAGTCCATACTGGATTTAGTTTAGGGAATACTAATATGTCACCTTCACTGTTTATCTAAGTTCCCTAATCTAGACTATCTCATTTCTTGATACCTGTCTCCAAGCACTGTAAGATGTCCTCCGTCCCTAGTTCTGGTAGGGGTTCTTTTTCTTTACGTCCGTTTTACGAACAGACTTCTCCGGAATGTTTATCGAGTCTTTTCTTCTTTTATCTTTCCGTTTCCTCTTTTCCTTTCTGTATGGGTAAACTTATGTCTCAAGGTTTCTTATCGTTCCTCTCTATTCTTTCAGAAGGAGTCACTAGTCACATTTCTTTATCTCCTTCTGATGTCTTACCCTTTCTGATCTCTAGAGAAGTTCTTTTAATCTCTATGGTTCCCTTGTAAAGTACGTTTCTACCCGTGTTATTTATACCTGTCTTTACCATACCTGGATTGTCTTCGTCTTCTATAATTTTCCATTGTTCTTATGTGTCTTCTTGGTATGTTTTTTCTACAAGTGTTGGGTCTATTAGTGCTACCACACTAGTGAGTGGATCTCGGTTTATAGGACTTCACGCTTCACTTCACCCGGAATCCTTGTGAAGTGATGTTTGTTCGATCATCCACTGTCTTAAGGTCCACTCGATAAAGTTTAGGATTGTCTACTTTCACGAAGTGAGTTATACGGTCGTTTAAACCTTTTACGTCGTCACCGGTGCTGACCCTTTCCAGTCAAAAGTAAGGTTAGGGTTTCTTTCCGTTACGGTTTCTTACGAGTTTGATAGTGTGTTAACGTGAGTAAAGTGTACGATCGTTTAACTACGAGTTTTAAGAGGTTCGGTCCGAAGTTGTCATGTACTTGACACTTGAAGGTCTACAATTTCGACCTAAATCTTTTCCGTCTCCTTGGTCTCTAGTTTGACTGTTGTGGGTGACCTAGTGACTTTTTGGCTCTCTCAAGGTCTTTTTGCAGATGAAGACTAAATAACTGATACGGTTTCGGAAACTGACACACTTAGTGTTGTTTGACACCTTTTAAGACTTTCTCTACCCTTATGGTCTGGTAGACTGGAGGGAGAACTCTTTAGACATACGTCCAGTTCTTCGTTGTCAAACTTGACCTGTACCTTGTTGTGTGACCAAGGTTTAACCCTTTCCTCATGCAGTTCCGACATATAACAGTGGGACGAGTAAATTGAATATACGCTTCATGTAGTACACTTTACGATTCGACCTACTTCGTTTTCGACCTTAGTTCTAACGGCCCTCTTTATAGTTATTTGAGTCTATACGTCTACTGTGGTGGGAATACCGTCTTTCATTTTTTCTTGACTTTTCGGAGAACTACTTTCACTTTCTCTTACTTTTTCAACCGAATTTTGAGTTGTAAGTCTTTTGATGCTAGTACCGTAGACTACAGTAGTGAAGTACCGTTTATCTACCCGTTTGTCACCTTTGTCACAGTCTGAAATAAAAAGCCCGAGGTTTTAGTGACGTCTATCACTGACGTCGGTACTTTAATTTTCTGTGAATGAGGAACCTTTTTTTCGATACTGGTTGGATCTGTCGTATAATTTTTCGTCTCTGTAATGAAACAGTTGTTCCCAGGTAGATCAGTTTCGATACCAAAAAGGTCATCAGTACATACCTACACTCTCGACCTGATATTTCTTTCAACTCGCGGTTTCTTGACTACGAAAACTTGATACCACGACCTCTTTTGAGAACTCTCAGGGAACCTGACGTTTCTCAAGGTTGGTCAGATAGGATTTCCTTTAGTCCGGACCTACAAGTAACCTTCCTGACTACGACTTCGACTTTGAGGTTATGAAACCGGTGGACTACACTTCTCTACTGAGTAAACTTTTCTGGGCTTACGACCCTTTCTTACTTTCGTCCTCTTCCCCTACTGTCCCACCCTACCGACCTACCGTAGTGACTGAGTTACCTGTACTCAAACTCACTTGAGGCCCTCGACCAACATCTGTCCCTCCGGACCGCACGACGTCAGGTACCCTAGCGTTTCTCAGTCTGTGCTGACTCTCTGACTGGATTTGACTTGACTTTTGTTATTTCCCTTCCTCGTTAACAAGTAAATTAATGAGTTTCATTAATTAACAAGTAAATTAATGACTTCATTCCTAGTTGTTATGTTTTTCATTGTAGATTGTTTGTTGAATCTGTGATTTTTATTTACGGTCTCTCTGTTTTGTAATTTAAATTTATAGATATGGATTTATCTAAAGATACGGGTGGGTGTAGTCTGGTATGTTTTTGACATCTTTGTCTTAATTTATAAAAAATGTAGCTATAAATAGCACATGGTTCTAAATAATACCACAGTATCACTCTTAAAACGATTCGGACCTTTAGTGTTTCCTATTCTGACTGTTTAAACTGATTATTTGTATATGTTGAAGGTATATAATTATAAATTGTCGATTTTGTTTTTCTTTTTGAAAAGGTCGATTACTTTTCTCAATTTCAGATGATATATGTATTTCCTTGATTTTCTCCATTTGATTTCTATCACTTCCCGTCCCTTCGGACCATACGACGTCAAGTACCCTAACGTTTTTCAGCCTGTGCTGAATCTCTGGCTTGTTGTTGTCACATGTACTATTTCATTTTGTAATTGTGGAGGTGAGGACTCGTGTTAGATTATAAGGTAGGTATCGCTTGACGTCGGACGGTCCGAAGAGACAAGTACCCCTAAGAGGTCCGTTCTTATGATTTCACCCAACGGTACGGAGGGAGGTCCCCTAGAAGGGTTGGATCCCTAGTTTGGGTCCAAAGGACGTTACGTCCGTCTAAAACAAAATAGTAGACTCGGTGGTCCCTTCGGGTTCTTATGACCTCACCCAACGGTAAGGGAAGAGGTCCCCTGGAAGGACTGGGTCTCTAGTTTGGGTCCAGAGGACGTAACGTCCGTCTATGAAATGGTGACTTGGTGACCCCTTCTTTTCTCATTGATCTTCCTCTACGAACGTCCTACTCTGAGAAGGGAGTAGGACTTTTCCTACTCCACTACCTACCATGTCTTCTCTCCTCTACCGGTCACCTGAGTCCATGATCTTCCACATTTCTTGCCTCTCTCCTTTTCCTACCTTCGTCGGGAATGCACCGTCTTGGTGTTCCGTCCTCGGCCACAGGAACGATTGTCGTCACGACGAAATAGTCGGAATCTGTTACTGAAGACTTGAGAAAAATGTACCCTTTCTTTATTTGATGATTGAACGATAAATCTCAAAAGGACAGTTACATTAGGTTTGACTGTATCCTTTCCTCTCACAACTTTTTTATTCGTTCGTAGGGAGTTTTCGTACTTTGTCGTATCGTATATGTCTTCTGTTCCCCCAAAGGGACGACGAAGTCACCATGTCTTAGACGGACGGGTACGTTCTCTGTCTCCTCTACTGGACTTCTAGGAGACTTCTTTCTTTACCGATGGGTGAGGTCATAAGAACGGACCCTTTAGGGTACCTGTCTCCTCGGACTACCCGATGTCAGGTACCCCAGTGTTTCCCAGTCTGTGTTGACACGTTGACTCATGTGTATACGTGTGTGTTGGGTCAGAATCTTTCAGATTATTAAACGAGTTCGAGTGTACCGATCAACTTTTGACCAGTACAGTCCTTAGTCTGTATCTAAGTAGAATGAAGTCACAGCACAAAAACGAACCGATCCAATAGAGAGTATCTTACCGTACTTTACATACTTTATCATACTGTCCGTCATGTTACCAAACCTAATAACGTTTACTTCGTTGACTGTTTGTTGATTAGAGTTTTTATATGTTCGTTGAATGCGTCGAGTTAAGGTCTTTTTATTTGCTGGGTTAGCTTTTTACCCGGTTTCTTGATTTATCTGTAAAGAGGTTTCTTCTGTATGTCTACCGATTGTTTGTGTACTTTTCTACGAGTTGTAGTGAGTAATAATCTCTTTACGTTTAGTTTTGGTGTTACTCCATGGTGAAGTGTGGTCAGTCTTACCGACGCTAGGTTTTTAGACGTTCGTTATTTACGACCTCTCCCACACCTCTTTTCCCTTGGGAGGATGTGACAACCACCCTTACGTTTGATCATGTCGGTGATACCTCTTGTCACACCTCTAAGGAATTTTTTAACGTTTATCTTGATGGAATACTGGGTCGTTAGGGTGACGACCCGTATGTGTGGCTCCTTTGGTCTTAACTTTCTCTGTGTACATGGGGTTACAAGTAGCGTCGTGACAAATATTATCGGTCCTGTACCTTTGTTGGATCTACAGGTAGTCGTCTACTTACCTATTCTTTCGACACCATGTATATGTGTTACCTCATAATGAGTCGGCAATTTTTCTTAAGTAAACTTAGTCAAGACTACTCTACCTACTTTGACCTCGGCTAATATGTCTCACTTCATTCGGTCTTTCTTTTTGTGGTTATGTCATATGATTGTGTATATATACCTTAAATCCTTCTACCGTTACTGCTGGGACATACGTTCTGTCCTTTTTTCTGTGTCTACACATATTGCCTGAAAACCTGAGTCTCCCTCTCCCTCTCCCACCCTACTAAACCCTCTTACC
The DNA here is from genome assembly GCA_006410555.1 of Capra ibex. Taxonomy (NCBI): domain Eukaryota; kingdom Metazoa; phylum Chordata; class Mammalia; order Artiodactyla; family Bovidae; genus Capra; species Capra ibex. Next base: position 33,242,228 of record SJYO01013871.1, read on the forward strand.
CTTAAGATTGTACATATGACAGTACATTCTTAACTTAGCGGTCAGGTACAGACTGCATCCCACGTCGTACGAACCCCGACCACGTACCCCTACTGGGTCTCTCTACAACACCCCTCCCTCCACCCTCCCCCCAAGTACAAACCCTTGCGTACATTCTTAATTTCTAAAATTTTAAATTTTTTATTTTTTTTTAATTTTTTATTTTATTTTATTTTTACGTTTGACCCCTCCTACCACCACAGAAGAGACTAATTCCCGTGAAACCTTCTTCTAGTCCAAAACTTACCTTCTACCTTCTACTACGAAAGTTCAGAATCTATATGACTAAAACTCTACCGATACTTTATAGGTTTACCTCTATAGCTCGTCATTAAACTATTCTACGAAGACTTCAAATCCCCCTTCGTCCAACCTCTATTTCGAGAACCGTAGTTAAAAAGAATCTCCAGTCGATTTCAGTTCCGTTAATGACTCTGAAAAGCCCCTGAGGGTTCTCACTCTTCTCGTCGGACAACTCTTTTCCCAACACCCATGTCGGAACTTTTCTTTCCTCATAAAACTTTATTAATGAATTCTTCTTCCTCTGGTTGAGTCAGTTCCTGTCAGTTTCTATAGTGATTCAACATGAATACCAATCCCTATTACTTAAATATCACTATAGTCAGACTCACCACCCTCCCAAAAGATGACATATTTAGTGATTGAGTTATCATCCTTTTGAACGATTATAAAGTAATAAAAAGGCCAAGGAAAGAAGAGAGGGTTACACTCAACGGACTTAACTGGACCCGTGAATTGGATAATAAATTTAGGTAGAGGGGAAGTCTGAGACTTTAGAAGTTTTTCAGACAACTCTGAGACTTTTAGAAAAATTTTTTGGTAAAAATAAGGGTCGTTGAGCGTGCCGTTATAGACATATGAAACATATGAACAAAATAGAAGACCAATCCGACAGACATTCCCGTCCTTGACAAAGTGTCAACGACAACAAGTCAGTGATTCAGGACAGATTGAGAAACGTTGGGGTACCTGACGTCGTGTAGTCCGAAGGGACAGGGAGTGGTAAAGGACCTCGGACGAGTTTGAGTACAGGTAACTCAGTCAATACAGTAGGTTGGTAGAGTAGAAGACAGTAGGGGAAGAGGACGGAAGTTAGAAAGGGTCGTAGTCCCAGAAAAGATTACTCAGTCGAGAAGTGTACTCTACCGATTTCATAGTCTCGAAACCGTAGTCAGGAAGGTTACTTATAAGTCCTGACTAAAGGAAAACCTAACTGACCAAACTACAGGAACGACAGGTTCAGAAGAGGTTCAACCACTATAACAGATCGGTAGAGTAGGAGACGACGGGGTAAGAGGAAAACGTAAGTCACAAAGAGTCGTAGTCCCAGAAAAGTTTACTGAACCGAGAAAGTTAGTCCACTGGTGGACTAATCGTGAAGTCGAAGTCGTAGTTAGGAAGGTTACTTATAAGTCTCAACTAAAGGAAATCCTAACTGACCAAACGAGAGGAACGACAGGTTCTCTGAGAATTCGTAGAAGTGGTCGTAGTGTTAAGATTTCGTGGTTAAAAAGTCGCGAGTCGTAAGACCAGGTTGAGAATGTACTGATTACCTTTTTGGTATCGAAACTCATCTACTTGGAAACATCCGTTTCACTACAGAGACGAAAAATTATACAACAGATCCAAACAGTATCGAAACGAAGGTTCCTCGTTCGTAGAAAATTAAAGTACCGACGTCAGTGGTAGGTGTCACTGAAATCTTAGGTTCTTTTATTTTAGACGGTGATGAATGTGAAAAAGGGAAAGATAAGCGGTACTTCACTACCCTGGTCTACGGTACTAGGATCAAAAAACTTACAAAAAACTTACGACTCAAAGTTCGGTTAAAAAAGTGAGAGGAGAAAGTGGGAGTTAATCTCTGAAATCAAGGAGAAACGAAAGACGGTAATCTCATAATAGTAGACGTATAGACTCCAACAACTATATAAAGAGGGTCGGTAGAACTAAGGTCCAACACGAAGTAGGTCGGGTCGTAAAGTGTACATCTTCAATTTATTTGTCACACTATTATATGTCGGAACGACATGAGGAAAAGGTTAAACTTGGCCAGGCAACAAGGTACAGACCAAGATTGACGACGAAGAACTGGACATATGTCCCAAAGAGTCCTCTGTCCCTTCCACCAGACCACAAGGGTAGAGAAATTCTTAAAAGATGTCAAACACTAGGTGTGTCAGTTTCGAAAAACGTATCAGTTACTTCGTCTACAAAAAGACCATAAGGGAACGAAAGAGGTACTAGGTTACTTACAACCGTTTAACTAGAAACCATTAAGACGAGAAAGATTTGGGTCGAACATGTAGACCTTCAAGAACCATGTATATGACGACATCGGATCGAATTTCCGAAAACTCGTATTGGAACGATCATACACTTTACTTGTTTTAACATGTCGTCAAACTTGTAAGAACCCGTAACGGGAAGAAACTCTGGCCTTACTTTGACTAGAAAAGGTTAGGACACCGGTGACGACTCAAAAGGTTTAAGCGACCGTATAACTCACGTCGTTAAATTGTCGTAGTGGGAATCCTAAAATTTATCGAGTCGACCTTAGGGTAGTGGAGGTGATCGAAACAAAGATTATTACAAAGGATTCCGGGTGGACTGAAGTGTGAGATCCTACAGGTCGAGATCCACACACTGGGGTGGTAGTACGCAGGAGTACGTGTCATACAAGAATAATTTATAAACACTCTAACCTAACTGAAATTGGACATTTTGAGTCACATCTTTGATTGGTTGATAGCTTATGATAGTTCGTCACTAAAAATTCTAAGGTCTGAACCTTATTTGTCAGAGGAAAGTTGGAAAATAAGACAAAAAGTAGTTCTCCACTAATCCTGTGGAGGTGGGATCATACACGGTCCAACACAAACCTCAAACCCACCCGGGACTCCCGGTGAGAAATCCAAGACACTGGTACCTACTCAATGGTTCGTAAAGAGACAAAGGACTTAGGAACTCACTTTGAGTTTACTAACCTGGACTACTATCGACCACAGGGAAGAGTAAGATTTGAGGTCTCTAGGGTATTGGGGGACCTTCTGGAAATTTGGTGTGGACTCTTGGTGGCGGAATATTTGTCGTTAATTGTGTACTGGAGGTCCCGAAGATACCACCAGGTCGCCAATTACGTCCCCTGTCCCCAAACTAAGTTCCAGGTCCCCTTAGGGTTTACGGTGTTGTCTCAAGTATACGACGTTGATAACCTCGGACACGAGATGTTGTTCTCTTCGGTGTCGTTACTCTTTGCGTTTGTGTCGTCACTCTTCGTCGGAGACCAACGTCGTTGATCTGGTTCAGGCACGTGTCGTTGTTTCTGAGTCGTGTCGGTTTTATTCTTATTCTTATTCTTTAAAAAATTTTACCCGAGGTACAAAGTCATGACCTTTTACCCGCTTACTTTGGGAGAGGGATATTTTGACCCAATATTAGATGTTTCGTGTAATGAAAATTTTAATTCTGGGACTACGTACGCCCGTACGATTCAGTGAAGTCAGTGCAGACTGAGAGACGTTGGGAAACCTGACATCGGACGGTCCGAGAAGACAGGTACCCTAAGAGGTCCGTTCTTATGACCTGACGTAACGGTACGGGAGGAGGTCCCCTAGAAGGTCTGGGTCCCTAACTTGGACGTAGAGAATGTAGAGGACATAACCGTCCTTCCAAGAAATGGTGATCGTGGTGGACCCTTCGAGTTTCTGTGACTACGAAATATAAACTAATAACGAAACTAGCGACCATTTTTGTAAAAAGTTACATCCAAATGGGTTTTTGGTTTACTTTCCCGTGAAGTCATCATTTTTTCTCTTTTTTCGATCTTCTTATACTCTGTAGTATAACCTAGAGTACACACGAAACCAATTGTGAAAGTAAAAAAAATTTAAAAGTCTACTCTTTACTTTCCCACATTCACTGAGTTCTAACGTCTTCATCATTTACCGTTCCGACCATGATTTTACGTTCCGAGGGACAGTATATCATTTTTTTTTTTTTTTTTTTCTTAACCAGTTTTAAGGACTTTCTGTTTTTGTCTACTTCCACTTTACGGTCAACCAACTCAAATTTGTCTCCGAGGTGAAACAAGAAACGTCCAAGCTCTTATTTGTTAAGGTCACTAATTGTACTTCCCGACGGTCTACTTTGTAAGAATGAGGATTTGTTTTTATAAACATTAAAACGTGGTGTCAATCATCTAGTTAACATTTTTAAGTTCATTTACCTTTTGTTCCTCTTAATCGTTTGGGTCTTATGTTAAAAGGAAGTGAGAAAGTCTTCTGTCTAACTTTTTTTTGTTTTTTTATTTTAGGGGCATGGAGGGAAGTAATCGTCGGTCCCACCACTCAGGGTAACATTTAGGGTGTATATTTCCGAGTCCCGATGGACGTCTCGGATCCTCATGGTTAGTGTAATCACTTCTGTGGTCTACTGGTTTCCCTCGGCATTCCCAGACCCTTCCGCTCATTTGTTTTCCGTCGTAAGGTTTGCTTACGGTAACGATCTCGGACGTCACATTTTACGGACCCAAATTCTCGGGATTTCGTCTAATCAAATTCCGTTGTTTTCTAAGTTCACTCGATGTTTATTGAGTAAAACTGTGTAATTCTTTAACAGAAGTAATCTAGTGGTCCGTGAATTCATGTTAATAATTTTTTTTATTAAGGTGGATTTAACACAAAGTCCGTGACTCCGGATCTTCTTGTCCCAAGTTTTTTTACCAAGTACTGGTTTTAAGTACTTGGTCTGTGTCCCCGGAAAAGGGAAACTCAGAAGGACTGTAAAATTTCCGGATAGTACTGTAATTTTAAACAACATGTGTAGTAAAGCCAAAATGGTGAGATAAATTTCCACGATGAGATTCATGGTTGGTCTTTTCGAGTTTAGAGAGGTTGACATTTCACTGAAAAGAAGGTGTGACAATGGAGTAAATGTTTCTTTTATTCGTTGTGAAAACCCCATACTTACCGGTTTTTTCTTCTTTTTTCCGGGACCACATCGAAAGACTTGTAAAAGATAGTGAAATGTACGAACAAAGTGAAAACAACGTTTCACATTTGAGTCTATGTTAAATCTATGAATTTAAACTTTTACAACTTCCCTCTAAATAAAGGTACACCCCTTCCGACTCTAAACAACGATAAACAAAAAATAACCCCTTTCCCTGTTGATTTTTTAATACAATTTATTTAAATTATTGGAGGTTATAACAAACGGTAAAACGAGTGATTTCTTAGGTAAAACAGTTCTGATTATTATGACTACATTTTATCTTTGTTAGTGAATAAATTTCAGGACACTTTTCTGTACCAGAGTATACACATTCTCATCTATTTTACCGGAAGGTGAGTTGTAGAAGTCCACAAGTCTGGTAGTCATTCAGACTTTGACATGTTTACATAAATCTCTGAGGGAAAGAGTGATCGTCTACTCGTCTACCCGTTTACACCAAGACTAGTAAATTTATCAGGATTTTAGGATTCTAGTTTTAACTCTATATTAATACTATTGGAAAGGGGGATTTAAAATGAAAAGTTTTTAATTAAAGAGTAGTGACCAAATTTTAGATTATTTTGGGGAGTGGTTCTTGTTTTTGTCAGGCCGAGTATGAAAGGGAATTTTTCCACGTGGGTAACAAAGTAGCCCAGGATTATCCCAGTACTCGTTCCGATGTGTTTTTGTCTTCCTTTATGAAATGTCGATTACCCGACTACAATGGACTCCGTCGTCAGGGGTTGGAAAAACCGTGGTCCCTAGTCAAAACACCCTCTGTTAAAAAGGTACCTGTCCTGTCCCCCTACCAAACCCCTACTAAGTTCGTATATGTAAGTAACACATGAAATAAAGATAGTAATAATGTAGTCGAGGTGGAGTCTAGTAGTCCGTAATGTAAGACCTCCGACCCCTGGTGACTGGACTCCGAAAATCCAGTCTACTTTTGAAAACTGAAGCAAACACAAGTTCACTTTTTTGTGACCTTTTCAGTTACTCAGACTTAAGGTTTTTCGAAAAACTGAAGGGGTAAGAAGATCCAAATTTGTGATATAGTAGTATATTATTTTAATATTGTTTCAAATTTTAAGAATATTATACATATGTTCATTTATTAGTCGGTTAGTGAGAGCAAAGTCTCTCTTTTCTACATATATAACTCTCCCTGAACACCGTCTCGGTGCAAGGTTCAACAAACACCTACCACTGGGGATTGATGTTCGAGAGTTGACTTCTTTGCGAGTAGTAACGACACTGGAGAGACCGGAAGAGTCAAAACAACGTATCTGTCACTGTCTTTCTTCGGGCCAGTGCAGTCACTGTCACATAAAAGAACCTGTCGAGGAATAAACGACCTCTCCGAGGAAGTAAAAGAGTAGATGAGGAAAGAAGAGAGGAACTGTCAGTTCTCCGTCCTGGTTCTCACCGGACTGGGTACAACGAAGATTTCTTTATTTCTATTCGTCACGTTACTCCCTCTTTAGACTGAGTTTAGTACGAGAAGATGAGATGTAGGCACACCGGACTCCGATCAATAGACGTTTTACCCTTTTCATAGAAGATGAAATGTCCCAATTTTCTCTCTTTTATTATTGACACTTCGTCGACCATAAATAATCCGTATGTTGTTTGCAATTATGCGAAGTATATATTTAGACATTGGTGTCCTTCTTATTACGAAGTCTCAAGAAAGTACGTACATATAATAGAGTCAATTAGGAACATACTAGCGGTGTGAGCATTTCTCGGTTCATGAGTTTACGTACTAGAGACTGAGGTCTCGATGACATAAAAAGAGATAACACGACGATGTACTCCACGACACGACTACCTCCGGTGTAAGGTAAGGAAATACAGTCGGGAACACTACCCAATTCCTCAAACCCTCTTTAGAATCTTCGTTCGTTTCCTTTAAATTTTTAGTGTTAGTTTGTCTCGGTCCGGTGAATGCCATTAAGATCTCCCTATACGACGGGATAGTTATTTCATAGAAACTAACTATTTTTCCGTTACTTTTGTTTTCATTCTGGGTAATATTGCAGGACCCAAGGTCTAGAAATATTCTTGTGCTAATAAAATCCAACCGGTTTCTTTTGAGTACTTTATCTGGATATTTTAGAACGGAGTCAGAGTTCGACTGTCTCCATAGGATGAACAGTAATCTACATTGGTTGTTGATTTAATTGGGTTTTAAAGATTTGTTGTGGAGTCTTGACATGTCCCTTGAACCTATATGAAATAAAGTAAATTAGAAGTCTCATCGTAAAATTCTGTGTACAACATAAGTAACGTACTCTTATGTCTGAGGTCTTGAAGAGACTACTAGGTCACCAATTCTTAGAATAGACGGTTACAGTCCCTGTGTCTAAGTTAGGGACCAGGTCCTTCTAAGGTGTACGACACCCCGTTGATTCGGGCTCGAAGTGTTAGGACTCGGGTGTGAGATCTCGGGTGCCCCGTGTTGAGGACTTCGGACTCACGGAGTGTCAGGTGCGAGATGTCGTTCTCTTCGGTGGCGTTGCTCTTCGGGCACGTAGTGTTGATCTCTCATCGGGGATGAGTGGCGTTGATCTCTTTCGGTCGAACGTCGTTCCTTCTTATAAAAACCGGTCACGTCGGTTTTAATTTTACTTAAAATTTTTAAGAAAATTTCTTTTTTAAATTCTTTCTCATGTCTAAGGTTTTCTAACTCGTTAAACTCTTTTAGGTGTCACGACTCTAAGTTTGGATGTAAGAAATTTGGGATATACGACACGAGAAGTTCGATTCAATGTGATACGAGAGATGTCGTTGTCTTCTCTTATACACTTTACCGGGTTTTACAATTGTTTTAACAATTAAATTTAAGTTCTCTCTTGATTGTTTAAAATTGACCAATTTGCACTCAAATGAATGTGTTTAACACTTTTAGGGATAAATCTCTTAACACTCCAATCTTACCGTAGGTATTCCTTAACGAAATCTAAAATTTTGTTGAATTTTTCGATAAGGATCAAATGAAGTCTTCAGTCTGATTTTCTTTTACCCGCAGGAAGTGTGATGTGACAAATGTAATCCACACTACCTAAGATGCGGTAAATGTAAACTGAGATGAATCATAAAAAAATTTGTAGTTTAAAAGATTATTCGATTTAAATTTTGTTGGGTCTTTCTGTTTAAAGGTAGGTCCTTATACTAGAAGAGAGAGGGAATATTGAAAAGAAAGATAATGGATGGGACTCTTTTAGACGTAACTCTCCATTATATTTACCTTGAGGGATTACTTGGACTCCCTATATCTGGTTACCGGATCGACCTTCCGTGTCACGAGAAATAAGGACTATATTACATTTCTCTGGTTCTTCTTAGGATCCTTCTGTTTCGCCTCTTCTCACTAGCGTCTCGACCTACTTCCGTTGGTTGTCGGTTCACTCCATTTTACTTAGTCAGGACGACTGGACCCGTCTCTCCGACCAGTCTGCCACTACCACCACCACCCTCTTTCACGACTTGCTCTTTAGTCCTCAGTGTCACTCCTTCTTATTTGCCTACAAGGGTAAACAAAGTCGTTGACGACGTCGTTCCCGATCTAAGTTGGACTTACAGTGTTTTGTCTTTCGGACCAACCTCCCTGATGACCAAAAAGGACTACTATGGTTACACCGATGGTTCTGCGGGAAATTCGAGTCTTGAGGAATCTAGTCCCAAAAAGGTGTTTCAGATCAAATTCCTGATGTTGTCTTTAGTGGGCTTCTTGTGTAAATGACACACGTAAGGAATAGGAGAGGGAGTCTCTAAATGCTCAGTACCCAGATCCCTACCTTACTCCTTATACTTAGAACTTATGGGGTCTCTTACAACGGTCTAACTCGTTTGTCCGTTGGGATTCGGGTCCTTTAGTTAGGACTTATGAGAAACCTTCCTGACTACGACTTCCACTTTGAGGTTATGAAACCGGTGGTCTATCCTTCTCGGTTGAGTAGCCTTTTCTGGGACTACGACCGTTTCTAACTCCATTTTTTCTCTTCCCCACCGTCTCCTAGTCTACCAACGTACCGTAGTGGCTGAGTTACCTGTACTCAAACTCTTTTGAGGTCCTCTATCACTTCCTGTCCCTTCGGATCACACGATGTTGGGTATCCCAGCGTTTCTTTACCTGTACTGAATCACTGACTTGTTGTTGTTGTGGTACAATAAGATATTATAATCTCAAACTTTCGGTGAATGAACCTAATTTTTTCTCTCTAGTTTTTATACATACTAACAATTTACCATACGAATGAACATGGTCGATCGGTTTATGTAATTTTGTTTTTCAATATTGGAACGACGGACTAGACGCCTGACCTATAGTCTGACGAGACACTGAGTTAGAGGAGGAAACCTTTTACCTTTGTTTGGTCACTACCACGGCTGATTTGGGGAATGGTAAGACAGCAATACGAGTCTCCTCCTCGGACTCCTGTCTTCTCTCAATCTTTTCCGGTAAAAACAGTCCTGTTTTATTTTGAGTAGGGTCCCCACTCGTAGTCCAGACGGGGTGCCGGGGCGTTCAAGAACCTACGGACACCGTAAACTGGAAATGACAAAGGAGAGTCCTACCGGAGTCGTTCCTTATTTTCGCAATTTTTATTTTTTAAAATTTGTAACAAATAGGTAATCCAAAAATTTATCTTTTGGATTTTTTTTCATTAGTTGACCTTGGGACTTTTTTTTTATTAGGGTCTTGTAGGACCCTTTATGACAAGAATATTCACACTCACTTCAGTAAGTCAGGACAGACTGAGAAACACGGGATACCTGAACATCGGGTGGTCTGAGGACAGGTACCCTAAAGGGTCCGTTCTTATGACCTCACCCAACGGTAAAGGAGGAGGTCCCCTAGAAGGACTGAGGACGGAAGGTGTAACGTCCGTCTGAGAAATGGTAGACTCGCTGGTCCCTTCGGCATTTTACAGTGGTTTTAGTAACCCTATTTTGTAATGCGAATCCTAGGTTTCCTCTTTTGGGTTGAGGGGATCCAAAACATAAGATGAAAAGGAAGGTTGTACCGAAACTTGATTTGAAATTCTTTACTACTGACCTAAGACGTAATCTACTTCCGATATAAAGATTTTTTGTGACACCCTACAAGTTGATACTTTGTTCTCCGTAGTGCAGACATCGTAAGACTCCAGTTCCTTCGACGTTTACAATGAGAACAGAGTTTCTTTTCAATCTTTTTGACGTTTATAATTACAGTACACGTACGTGCAAGTCAACACAGACTGAAACACTGGGGTACCTAACATCGGGTGGTCCATCCAAGGAGACAGGTACATTAAAAGGTCCGTTCTTACGACGTCGCCCAACGGTAAAGGATAAGGTTTATAATTATGGTTAATAATTTCAGAAATTAATCTCTTTCTTACGGTCTTTCTTCCTCTCAAGAGTTTCACCAGGTCCTCGTATCTTCCCGTCTCCACGCTCATCTTTCCGTAAAACCCCCCGACCCTCTCCGGACGTTTCTGTGTAGAGTCTGAAGGGAACACCAGGTCACCAACTCTCAGACGGACGGTTACACCCCCTGCACCCAAACTAGGGACTAGGTCCTTCTAAGGAGTACGAAGTCGTGTTGTTTCGGGTGCACGGTATCGATGACCCGGTTACGAGATCTGGGACACGAGACGTCGTTCTCCTCGGTGACGTTGCTCTTCGGGCGCGAGACGTTGACTTCTCTTCGGGAGCGAACGGAGTCGGTCTCTTTCGGGTGTGTATCGTTGTTTCTGGGTCACGTTGGGTTTTATTTGCTTTTGTTTTAGAACTTCGGGACGTCAGAGGACTACCAACCATTTGTGGTCACGCGGAGTCTTTAGAAGGTGACGACGGACACTGTACATCCACATACGGTATTTCCTTTTGTCTAACTTTTTGCTCAGCGTAATTCAATTCGAGTACGTGTGTTCATTCACATTAGTCTGAGTTGCATTCCCTATGGGTCGTCTTACACAACCGAATGAGTTCTAAAGACCGGTATAGTGACAGCGTTCCAGGACGATAAAATGATGGTTGTCCATACACCCTCCGACCCAACTTTAGTAGACTACAGTAAGGGTCGCGACTCCCGAAACAAAACAATCAAAGATATATTACTACGAGAACCTGTCACTCTCGTGGGTCCCAGAAAGGAATAATCTCTCTGTGTTCAGTGAAATGTCTTCTCTCTGTGGACTAAGTGTACTGGCCCCTCGTACACTTGAAACTTGTGAAACTTGTTTTCTCCTTCGAAACACGGTCTACACTTCTTCACTTCAAATAAAAAGGTAAATCGAACAAATAAATTCATTCTTCCTTCCTCTGTCACCGACGAAGGGTAAGGTTTGGAGAGTCCCTTACTGTAAGAAAAAAAGAAAAAAAAATTCTGAAAAAAAAAACGCCCCCTCCCCCCCAACGATACCTGGTAAAATTTTCAGAAGTAACTTAAACAATTTTATAACGAAGACAAAGTACGAAAACGAAAAACCAGCGTTCCGTACACCCTAGGATCGAGGGACTGGTCCCAAGGTTGCACGTCGGACGTGACCTTCCGTTTCAGAATTGGTGACCTGTTGGTCCCTTCAGGGGGGAGAAAAAAGAATTATTTACCTGTTTGAACCGATAACGTCGAAGGTCTCCTCCTTTCCTCTGTTCAGTGAGTACGAATATAAAGTAGATATCACTCAAATTGGAAACTTTGGACGGTCAGTTGTCTCCTCTGGTTCTCCCCTTCAGCCTCGTCGGAACGAGTAGATCGTAAGAGACAAATGTACCTTTTAATGAAGAATTCCTTTAATAAATTCCTTTACGTTTCGCGTACTATCTCTGAAATAAGTTCTAGAGTATTATGAGTAAATTTGTAGATTGTCGACTCTTTGAGAGTTCAGAATTCAGATAAAAAGGAAAATTAGTGACACATGTTCTCCGTGTCACTATCTCGAAAATGAAAATTTTGTTTTATAGGTCTCTTTTTGAAGAAAGCAGGGACTAAGTAGATAGAATAAAACCAGTCCGTGTGGTACAAAGATTTGATTTCTAGAACAACCATATGTACGTTTCTGTGTGTGAAAAAGTGTTTAACAACTTTGTAAGGAGGATTACGACTTCCATCATATACGAAGATTATGTACTATATTTTATGTGGTGTTTTGTCAGTAATGATAAAACTGGTACATAAGGGTCCACTGCGTCACCATTTCTTAGGTGGACGGTTTCGTCCTCTGTGTCCAAGCTAGAGACCCAACCTTTCCAGGGGACCTCTTCCTTGACCGTTGGGTGAGGTCATAAGAACGGACCTTTTAAGGTACCGGTCTCCTCTCCTCGGACCTCCCGATGTCAGGTACTCTAGTGTTTCTCAGTCTGTACTGATTCATGCGCGCGCGCGCGCGTGTGTGCGCGTGTGTGTGTGTGTGTGTGAGTAATAGTTTTTTCCGGTCCGATGTTTTATAATTTACTGGAAGGTGCTAATTGATAAATACATAGGTAAATTTTTTTGCAAATGGAGGAGAGGTAGGGGGTATCGTAGGAGAGTGAGGTGAAAAACCTCCTTTTCTTTCTTGTAGTGGTGTTTCTAATTACCTCGTAGTTATTTCATAAAATCCATGTTTACTGGGTGAAAATACGTGACGGTCTCTTTGAGTCGTTCCCAAATTCTTCTTCTTTTGGACTTCAAGAGAAGGTAACTTAAGTACATCGACCACCACTACTTAACTAACAAGAGAAAATTACCGTCCCAGTCTTTCTGTCTCTCCTTTCTCCTTTGTATCGACCGATATAAAAAATAATTAATCATTTGACAAAAAAAAGAAGTTTACAAGATACAGTGACTCTACTTAATAGAGGTCAAAATTAATTTCGGGAGAGTTTCCTATTGAGTAGAAAGATCTTCTCTCCCGTTCTCCCCGTATTGTCTTACTAAAAAGAAAGTCCTTCTGTTTTGTATTTTACAAGAGAGAAATATTTCCTTTCTCCTTTCCATAACATAGATAGGGGGAGGGGGTCTAAAAATAAGGAACCTTAACAAAGAATTTGTATACACGATTTCTTTTAGTAGTGAAATGGAAATTTTGAGTTTGACTTTTATCTGACCATTGTTTAGTTTATAATCTAGGACGGACTTTCAGTTCTTAGAGTTTAACACTTGAATATAGATAAATAGATTCATAGTGATAGTTCACATTTAATTTTCAGTGAGTGAGTCAGAACCGATACTTAAGAGTGTTTCTAGACTTAGACCAGGACAATATTATGTCAGTGATCAATGAAGGGACCACTGAGTCACCATTTCTTAGACGGACGGTTACGTCCTCCGCGTCCAAGCTAGAGACCCATCCCTTCTAGGGGACCTCTTCCTTTACCGTTGGGTGAGGTCATAAGAACGGGCCCTTTAACCTGTCTCTTCGGACCGCCCGATGTCAGGTACCCCGACGTTTTCTCAGTCTGTACTGAATCGCCGATTTGTGGTGGTGTTGTTTGTTGTTTTGACTGTCAATGATTGTAGTCGATTGTACATTACAAGTCAAATTTCTATAAAAAGGGGTACGTTAGATCATCGGCTAAAAATAAATTTTGGAACCACGTCGATGGTAAGCTATGTTAATCACTCGTTTGTAAATACGCACGTGCACATACGGACACACACACACACACACACGCACAGACACACACACACAGATGTGTCATTCCGGAGGAAGATCTGTAGTCTGAAGACCCTCAGGAGGTGGTAGGTCGGATCTTGGTCGGTTCATGGGTCTTTATTCTCTTTTTGTTTTGAAATGTCGTCACATTACTTTCCTTACATTGACCGAACATAATATCCATCGCCAATGGGAGTCCACATTTCGTTTTATCGTCAAATGGTCCGTGCACTGTGTGTCTAAGGTTCCTCTTCACCATTAAATAGACTTCCCCTCTCTGAGGTATAGATACTTGTTACCTGCCATTTTTATTTTTATGCCGACGAGTCCGGTAAATCACACCTCCGTTTGTTGAGGTGCTCTATGAAGTTACCAGTGACTCTTTTAGTGACATAAAGTCCCATCGTGTTGTCACCCTGAAATATTAGTCCTGGGACTCATTCACTTACGGGTAGGAAATTCTCATAAAATTTTCTATGGTAATTCACTATATTAAATCCTTCAAGAAAGTGACTTTGAAAAAAAAAAAATGAAAGTTCCGAGGTCAATAGACCTTTTATTTCAATTGACTTTGTTGAAAACATAACAAAATGAAGTACGTCACATAAAAGAGAGATTGAAAGTTTCCAAAAAGACTTATGACTAAACAGTACGAGTCTCTCCAAAGTTCCTTTCCTCTATAGAATGTGTCATAGTAATAAATGTACGTCTAATGTGGATCTCAAGTAAAAAATTCCTAAGGAAAAGTTTAATATCGTAATAAACGGGATAATTTTTGATATAAATAATTAGACAACATGTTCAAAATGTAATATGGTGTCCCAGAGAAAGAGACGCAACGATATTTTTCCACGGTAAGAATCGAACATTATTCAATAGGGAGTGTGATAACATTACAATAAAATTTTAGACTACGTGTTTACCCATAATTCCGGAGGCTTCTCTAGACGTATTCCTTACCCTCCTTCTCACCAAACTTTGTTTTTTAGAACAAAGTAATCAATGAACAACTCGTAGTGTTATAGCACCTATATTAGGTGGTCAAGACCTTATACGAATCTTCTGTTGTCTTATTCTTCTAAAACCTCGTCGACTTTAGAAATTGAGAGAAGGAAACTTTTAGAAGACAGTGTTCAGTCTTCCTATTACAGAGAAAAGTGGGTTACTCTTTCGACAAGAGTGTGCTCGTATTAATTAGAAGACTGTGCTGCTGTTTCTTTAAGGAATTTTCCTAAAGAGACTAAAGGAGAGTTCTGTCTTCTAACAGAAATAGGTAGTAGACAAGAAGGACTAGGGAAGAAAAACTTATAGGGGTAGTCGTCTTAACAGGTAGTCTTTCCTGTCGTCCTCCCTTCAGAGACGTACTACCTATCCCGAGTTACGAGGCGTCCGGATAAATTCACACTCGTAGATAACAACGTTTGAATGAAATGTCGTCAATTTGTTTATATTATCAGTGGTTAAGTTGGTAACACGTCGAATCTGAACTGATTTTGATCATTCACTTCAACCGATTACTGTTCCGTGACTCAAACTTCGGTCTATTTTAAAACGTCAATCGGATTACAGATGAGTCTTTTTGTCTTTTAAGAGGTTCAATACGTTACTGTACGTATCTAATCTTTCACAGTATGTGATAAGACATACATCTACCGGTAAGGGTAGTTTTTTATTCTTTTGAGTCCCTGAAGGGACCACCAGGTCACCGACTCTGAGACGAGGGTTACGTCCCCCGTATCCAAGCTAGGGACCAGTCCCTTGATCTAGGGTGTACGGTGTCGATTCTGGACCGTGTCGATTTATTCAATAAATTAAATTTTTTATGAATATTTTTTGGGTTCTTTTGAGACTATGAACAATAGGATTGTCAGTGAGCCATGAAGAATGGACATAGTACCAATAGACCTTTCTTGAGGGAGGTTTGATGTACGCGACAATAGATTTTTGAGTCCACGCCGTTTCTTTTTTCCCGATGTTTGTACGGAGATTCTTAAAGAAAAGTCTAAGTAGGATCATTTCAACAAAGTTCTGCTCTACATCCATACAGACACACCAGAATGAGGGTAGACACTTTCTTTTGGTTTCCGGAAAACTCCGAGGAACACTCGTGGACGACATTATGAAGGAACCCTTTTGCTTACTTGGTAACAGCAGGCCTCGTGGTGCTCAGTCAAGGTTCCTCTCCTCGTTTCGTAAGACCCGTTTCCTCTGGGGTGGTTCCTGTTACGTCCGGACCGGGGTGAATCTTTCGTTGGACGTCCTTAACCTTTGTGCAGATCTTTAGAGTGACTCGACATTCTCCTGTGGGCTATAGTTCTCGTCTCCAATGTCGTACGAGACACAAGAAATAGCTACGACGGTTCTTTCCGGTGAATTCGGGTCTGTGGTCCTGTGTGACTGTGGTACACAAGACAAACATGGTGTTACTGGAACTGATGAGTCAAGACCCACGTGGGATACTTTTATAAACAAATAGGAAGATTAAGGGTTTGTCACTCCGGTCAGGTATCCGGCCCCGGACCGTGTGACCACCAGAGGACCGTGACAATCTTCCTGTGACAGGTTGGGTGGCACCCCGAAGAAGAGGTCGACTCGACGGAGGAGGTCTCTTCCTCTCCTTGACTATCGACTAAGTTTCGGTCCTGGGTGCACAAGACGTTTCTCACCGAACTAAAGTCAAAAAGAATTTAATATCCAATGTAAGTCTTGGTCAATAGGAAAACTTCTAGATTCTTTTTACTGAAGATAGGTCCTATTGCTGACTCCTTTTTGGAATGTCTATTTCTGCGATTCTTTAGACTTATCTCTTATACCGGGTCTCAGACTTGCATCTCTTCGACCTTCGGTTGTCTCCATCTCTTTCAGTGGGGTTCTCTCCCTGTCTACCCCTTCCGTCCGTTCGTCGGGTCTCTCCTGAGACTTTACAGGGGAGTGGTCGACTTCAACGAGTCAACACAGGCTGAGAAACGCTGGGGTGTCTGACATCGGATGGTCCGAGGAGACAGGTACCCTAAAAGGTCCGTTATCATGACCTTACCTAACGGTAAAGGAGAGGTCCCATAGAAGGGTTGGATCCCGAGCTTGGGCCCAGAGGGCGTAACATCTGTCTGCGAAATGGCAGACTCGGTGGGCCTGGATGTATAGAGAATTCCCGGGTGTAGTGGTTGTCGATCGAAGTGACACGATCAATTGTCAAGAAGCCACTTGTTGAACAGAAACGTTGTTCTAACACACACAACCTCAGCCCCCACCCTCCGTCCCTTCTATCCGTTCCTAGTCAGGGGTAGTAAAAGTAAACGATTAATATAGTATGTCGTAGAAGACCTCTAGTTGTCTGTGATTGACCAAGTTTACCTTCAATTTATGGTCCAGTAATCCAGACAAGTTCCGGTCCACACGTCCTGGGTCCTTACCCTGTCCATTTAGAAAGGTATATGATCCCCACTTTTTCGTTACTTCAGAAACTCGACTTCAGGTTCAAGTTCTGTCTCTTTCGTTTGATCGCCAATGGTTTCCCATCTCCCTTCTGCGTCCCGGTTAATCCCCATATCCTAATTCTCTGTGTTTGATGATACGTATTTTATTTGTTCGTTGTTCCTATACGACGTGTCGTGTCCCTTAATATCGGTAATAGAACATTATTGAAGATTACATCATGTTATATATATTTGTGACTTAGTAATACGACAAGTGAACTTTGATTGTATTATAATATTTAATTGATAATGACAAAGAATCAACGATTCAGTACAGGTCGAGAAACACTGGGGTACCTAATATCGGGAGGTCCGATGAGACAGGTGCCCTCCTTATGACCTCGTCCATTCTTATGACCTCATCCAACGGTAAAGGTAGAGGTTCTCTAGAAGAGCTAGGTCCCTAGCTCGGGTTCAGAAAGTGAACGGTCCACCTAAGAGATGGTTACTCGGTGCGACCTTCGGGAATTTAATGATTCTTGATATGAAGTTAAAATTTTTCAGGTTCACGTTATCCTTATAGGAGAAGGGATATTACTTGGAACCTCGGTTTAGGAACTGTTCTTCTTGGATGGTCACATATACCCTCTAGACACGGAAGGAGAATTAAAGCGGTACTTGGATTTTGGCGAGATTTTTTCATCAGAAAAAAAAAATTTCTTTTCGGTTTTTGTTTTGTTTTGGGTGGTCACAAGTGTCTTGATTCCCCTTCAGTTTGTAAAATAAGAAAACGGAAAGTCTGTAAAGAAACAATTCTGTTCCTAGTCAATATCTGATTAATACAATCTTGACGAAAATCCACTTCTGTACGTAACTGACCTAGACTCGAAGGGGGGAAGGTTCCCACATATGGTAAGTGAGAGAATCGAAGTTGATCGAGTAGACACTTCATCCTTATTATTACTACAGATGTAGAAAGTCCCACAACACTCCTAATTTACATTTGGGACTATGAACCGTTTGTGAGTTGTGTTCTGTTACCTACTAAACTACAAGAGATAACGTGAAAAAGAGGGGGGTAGGTGTGTTGAGAGATTCATCCGTGTGGATCGAAGTAAAGACCTTCAAATATGTGTGTGTGTGTGTGTGTGTGTGTGCTATGTCACCGGGAATCACGGCTCCTGCCTCGTCTGGGTTATCTACCTCGATCTACTTGTGAAACCTCGATAACTCTCTTTCCTTACTCCTTTAGTCCGTCTTTTTTCGTCTCTTCTTGTCTCGTCCGGTCCCACTGTACCTCGACCGTCGTCTGGCAAAGACTCCTGAGACAGACTTGGAGACTCCGGTCCTACACGGAGTAAGACGAGTAGTCGAGTCGTAGTGGTGGACCAAAGGACCACGAGACCCGGGACAACAGTCCAACCCCAGAGGGTCCCTGTGTGTTTCGTGTAAGACACGAACGAAAATAAAGGTGAGTTAAGTTGTGTATGAATAAAACAGGAGTATCAACGGTTCGTAACACTATCTACGGCTCCTATTAGACACTGATTTTGACATGGTAGCTCTTCAAGTACCTAGTCTCCCTGTCTGTCCTGCTAGTGTCTGTCCGATTCTCTTGTACAGGTCACAGGTTCTTCGGACCTCCCTCCCCCGTCGTGACCCAATCCTGAAGAGTCTACTCGTCGTCAAATATACTGTCTCTTCCCCCAAAAGTGCAGTTCTTTGACACCCAATTTCTTCATCCACAGTGAAACTTACACACAGACTCAGCATCTCGTATACTTCCGCTTTACGACTCTCCAGTCCGATCTCACCTCGATCCAATTTTTCCGTTAATCCTAAAATTTCTTTTTTTAAGAATGTCTATACCCCGTAGGAATTTCTAACAACCGTTTTCTCACTGTACTAGTTTAAGTAAAAAAGCTTTTCTGTTAAGTAGTGTCTTGGTCTACCTTCCGGAACCTTACCCTTATCCTTCTCCTTGTTATTTTTTACCTCTCAGACCCTTCCTGTTCTAATCTTACCAGACCGCCTCCTGTCACTTCCCGACTGTTCCTCACCTCTACTCTGCAGTAAATGAATTCTGAATCCATCCTACGGCTCAACTACCCTAAGTCACGGAGTGACCTGTGTCTTATACTCTTCCGCTCCTCTTTGGAATCTGTCGACCCTTCAAAGATTAAACTCGTGAACTCATGTACAGTACGGCAGTCTCCACCATTTCCTTCAGCGGGACAAAGACACATACACTTGAACGTCTTATGGTACGGACTTCCGGAAAACAAAAAGAATAAATTGTAGTACGACTTCTAATTAAATAAGTTATTAAAACAAAAAACACAAAAATTCCCAAGTTACACCTAAGTCCAAAAGAGTCAATTAGAAATTAACTTAATAAACTGTATTGACATATTTAAATTCCATATACTATACAATTAAACTATGAAAATACAATACCTGACAGTATACTAACGGTAAAAACAGATTTCCAAATACGGTGATTGTGGACCTGAGGGGTCCTCTTTTAAATTCTTATCTAACTTTGAAGTTCTTTGATTGTAAAAGGTTAAACAGAAATATTCCATAAGGAAATGAAGAAGTGGGAAAGGTTCCTTTAGGTTAATGTGGGTGATTTTATTTAAGATTAAAGTTGTCAACAAGTTTAAAGTTTAAACTTGTCTCTAAGTTTAAACTTCCAAATAAAGTATTTGACTTTCCGAACTACCTAAAACACCGATCTGGTCGGAAATTCTTACTTTGTCGATGCACTTTTTTCTCGGTTTACCCTTTACTCTTCTGTAAACCTCTTTCTCGACCCTTCAAAAATTTACCCCTTTTTAACGATTTACTAGTCAAAGTTTGTAATCTCCAGGTTCAGTTTCTTTTGTACCTATGAAAAATCTTCCATAGTCGTCCGAAGTCAAGTCAAGTCAGTGAGTCAGTACAGGCTGAGAAACGCTGGGGTACTTAGTGTCGTGTGATCCGGAGGGACAGGTCGTGGTTGAGGGCCTCAAGTGAGTCTGAGCGCAGGTAGCTCAGTCACTGCGGTAGGTCGGTAGAGTAGGAGACAGCAGGGGAAGAAGAGGACGGGGGTTAGGGAGGGTCGTAATTTCAGAAAAGGTTACTCAGCTAAGAATCAGAGTGTAGTGACAAAGTACCCGTAGATATAGTCTAATTAGTCTCTTCCGTTACCGTTGGGTGAGGTCATGAGAACGGACCTTTTAGGGTACCTACCTCCTCGGACCATCCGACGTCAGGTACCCCAGCGATCCTCAGTCCGTGTTGACTCACTGAAGTGAAAGTGAAAAGTGAAAGTACGTAACCTTTTCCTTTACCGTTGGGTGAGGTCATAAGAACGGACCTCTTAGGGTCCCTACCCCCTCGGACCACCCGACGGCAGATACCCCAGCGTGTCTCAGCCTGTGCTGACTTCGTTAAATCGTCGTCGTTGTTGTCGTCGTCGTATAGTCTGATTATCTACTAAACATAGGTGTTAAGTGATTGTACAATGTTTACATTTATTTTACTTACTATAAAATTACTTTTCGTTAAACCAAATGAGAGATGGGATGTCTTAACTACGAAGACTTGACCCAACGATCACTTCCAAGAACTGTCAGGGAACCTGACGTTCCTCTAGTTTGGTCAGACAGGATTTCTTTTAGTTGGGTCTCATAAGTAACCTTTCTGACTACGACTTCGACTTCGAGGTTATGAAACCGGTGGACTACGTTTCTTAACTGAGTAACCTTCTTTGGGACTACGACCTTTTCTGACTTTCATTTTTTCTTCGCCCGCCGTCTCTTACTTCTACCAATCTATCACAGTGACTGAGTTACCTGTACTTATACTCGTTTGAGACCCTCTGTTACCTTCTGTCTCCTCGGACCACACGACGTCAGGTACCCAGTGTCTCAGCCTGTGCTGAATCGTTGACTTGTTGTTGTTGTTGTTTCGTACTAATGGGTCGTAAGTAAAACTATTTTTCTTATATTTTAATAATGACTCTCCCCTCTTCCTGACACCTGACCTACTGACCTCGAGGTCGTGAGTGGATAGAACCTGGTACTCCACAGAAATCCTTGCCTTCCGTATGTGTCATCTCGTTTTCTACCTTTCTCGGACCCTGGTAGAGTCCGGGTGTAACAAAGGGGACCCTCAAGGATTAGTATTCTCTCTCTACTTAAGATAAAATAAATTCGGTGATAAAGAATCGAGTGACAGTTTGTTAAGGTTGTCTTTGTCAAGGAGAATTGTGAAAAGGATGTATCAGAATCCCAAACAAAAAACAAACAAATCAAAAACATACACAGACACGTTAAAGAGAGTGTTTCTCATCCATAATATAACATGTGTGACTCGAAAAAATCTTAGTTAAATACTACAACGTGATTTTTATTAGATACTGTAACATAAACTTCTAATGGTATCTTAAGAAGAGATACTTACACGGTAATAAATATATTACTTAAGAGACAAACTCCTCTAAATCATTCATCAAAATGAATAATTGTCAGAGTGAGTTAAATAACATTAAATAACCTAGTTTTAAATATACCGATATAAAATGTCGTTCATTCGTGTTATTTATAAACGACAGTATATTCCAACTCGACACACCGGTAATAAAGTGAGTTAAGTCAAAAATTCAACTTAAGTTCGTATCTTCTTACCATGTCTCTCTTTAGGTCGTCCATAACTCGATAAACAGGTGGTTTCTACCTCTTGTCGTCTCTGACGACGGTTAGACTTATTTAAATACTATAAAATAGTTTTTCGGAGTCTTGATCTTCTAAGTGGGGGTGTTTTGTGGTAGAAATATTCGAGTCATCGTTGAAGAGAACGGTACTAGAAGTAAAAGACTTACAACTCGAAATTCGGTTGAAAAAGCGAGAGGAGAAAGTGAAAGTAGTTCTCCGAAAAATCAAGGAGAAGTGAAAGACGGTATTCCCACCACAGTAGACGTGTAGACTCCAATAACTATAAANACAAAGAAGGTCAGGTCGCAAAGAGTCCTACATGAGACGTATATTCAATTTATTCGTCCCACTGTTATATGTCGGAACTACATGAGGAAAAGGATAGACCTTGGTCAGACAACAAGGTACTGGTCAAGATTGACAACGAAGGACTGGACGTATGTCCAAAGAGTTCTCCGTCCAATCCACCAGACCATAAGGGTAGAGAAAGTCTTAAAAGGTCAAACAACACTAGGTGTGTCAGTTTCCGAAACCGTATCAGTTATTTCGTCTTTATCTACAAAAAGACCTTGAGGGAACGAAAAAGGTACTAGGTCACCTACAACCGTTAAGCTAGAGACCAAGGAGACGGAAAATATTTTGGTCGAACTTGTAGTCCCTCAAGTGCCAAGTGCATAACGACTTCGGACCGAACCTCTTAAAACTCGTAATGAAATGGTCTTACACTCTACTCACGTTAACACGTCATCAAACTCGTAACAAACCGTAACGGAAAGAAACCCTAACCTTACTTTTGACTGGAAAAGGTCAGAACACCGGTGACGACTCAAAAGGTTTAAACGACCGTATAACTCACGTCGTGAAAGTGTCGTAGTAGAAAGTCCTAAACTTTGTCGAGTTGACCTTAAGGTAGTGGAGGTGATCGAAACAAGTATCACTACGAAAGATTCCGGGTGAACTGAAGTGTAAGGTTCTACAGACCGAGATCTAATCACTAGTGTAGTAGTACTAATAGACCCAGTACTTCTAGAAAAAACGTGTCAAGAAGGCACATAAGAACAGTGGAGAAGAATTATAGAAGACGAAGACAATCCAGGTCTGGTAAAGACAGGAAATAGCTCGGGTAGAAACGTACTTTACAAGGGAACCATAGAGATTAAAAGAACTTCTCTAGAGATCAGAAAGGGTAAGACAACAAAAGGAGATAAAGAAACGTGACTAGTGACTTCTTCCGAAAGAATAGAGAGGAACGATAAGAAACCTTGAGACGTAAGTCTACGAATATAGAAAGGAAAAGAGGAAACGAAATTCGAAGAGAAGAAAAGTGTCGATAAACGTTCCGGAGGGGTCTGTCGGTAAAACGAAAAAACGTAAAGAAAAGGTACCCCTACCGGAACTAGGGACAGAGGACATGTTACAGTACTTGGAGTAAGGTGTCAGGTAGTCCGTGAGATAGATAGTCTCGACCCGGGATTTTAGATAAAGAGTGAAGGTGACATATTAGTATTCCCTAAACTAAATCCAGTATGGACTTATAGAAGGGACCACCGAGTCTGCCAATTCACAGACAGATGTTACACCCTCTGGACCCAAGCTAGGGACCCAACCCTTCTAGGGGACCTCTTCCTTTACCGTTAGGTGAGGTCATGATAACGGACCTTTTAGGGTACCTGTCTCCTCAGATCATCCGATGTCGGGTACCGTAACGTTTCTCAACCTGTGCTGACTCGTTGAAGTGGAATGGAATGGACTTACCAGATCGTCAAAAGGGATGAAAGAAGTACCCTTTATCTACCCCTTTGTCACCTTTGTCACAGTCTGAAATAAAAACCCCCGAGGTTTTAGTGACGTCTACCACTGACGTCGGTACTTTAATTTTGCGAATGAGGAGCCTTCTTTTCAATACTGGTTGGATCTATCATATAAGTTTTCGTCTCTGTAATGAAACGGCTGATTCCAGGCAGATCAGTTCCGATACCAAAAAGGTCATCAGTACATACCTACACTCTCAACCTGACACTTCTTCCGACTCGCGGTTTCTTAGCTACGAAAACTTGACACCACAACCTCTTCTGAGAACTCTCAGGGAACCTGACGTTCCTCTAGGTTGGTCAGGTAAGACTTCCTCTAGTCGGGACACACAAGAAACCTTCCTTACTACCATTTCGACTTCGAGGTCATGAAACCGGTGGAGTACGCTTCTCAACTGAGTAACCTTTTCTGAGACTACGACCCTCCCTAACCCCCGTCCTTCTCTTCCCCTGCTGTCTCCTACTCTACCGACCTACCGTAGTGACTGAGCTACCTGCACTTAGACTGACTTGAGGCCCTCTACCACTACCTGTCCCTCCGGACCGCACGACGTTAAGTACTCCAGCGTTTCTCAGCCTGTGTTGACTCGCTGACTTGACTTGACTCGTTGAAGAGATCGGATTGACCCGTCGTTAGACATTCTAAATCTATTTTTAGACATTCTAAAGAGATGATTAATCCACTGTAGTCCTTTAATTTTTTGATATTTTAATACAGATTTAAAATCTGTATTTCAATACAGATTTGAGGAAATACAGATTTCTAGTCGTTTTGTGTGGAAATGGTTATAAAAATAAATTTTAGTAAGAGTCTAGGGTCACTCACATGACTCTCACTACTTTTCAGTCAGACACATGACTCAGTAGTCTTAGATGTTTGGATGGTACTACGCCACTGTTCACGACAACTCTTGATGTTGGGACCTTCGGGGCTCCTCAGGAGTATGCGTGGTTGATCGAATACAGACCATGTCAGAGGAAGAATTCATTCTTTCACTTGATTAAGGGGAACCTGTATAAATGTTTTCATTCACAACTTTGTTGTTGTTTTTTTTTCGGAAGACGAACTGAAATATGTTTTTAGAGGTCAATGGATTTTAAAGATCAATGAACAATAGAATCGTATACTTATCAACGATAACAACAAGCAGGGATTCAGCCCAGACTGAGAAACGCTGGAGTCCCTGGCATCGTGAGGTCCGAGGAGGCAGGA
Source organism: Capra ibex (assembly GCA_006410555.1). Lineage (NCBI taxonomy): Eukaryota > Metazoa > Chordata > Mammalia > Artiodactyla > Bovidae > Capra > Capra ibex. The sequence continues at coordinate 33,267,050 of SJYO01013871.1, forward strand.
AGTGTCGGAGGGTCTCAAACGAGTCTAAGCACAGATAACTCAACCACTACGGTAGGTTGGTAGAGTAAGAGACGGTGGCGAAACGGGAAAACGGAAGTTAGAAAGGGTCGTAGTCCCAGCAATAGGTCACTCATCCGAGAAGCGTAGTCCACCGGTTTCATGATCTTGAAGTCGAAGTCGTAGTAAGGAAGGTTACTTATAAGTCCCAACTAAAGGAAAACCTAACTGACCAAACTAGAGAAACTTCAGGTTCCCTGAAAGTTCTTGGAAGAGATCAACAGATCTAAACAGTATCGTAAAGGAGACACCTATTTCACTTTCACTTCAGCGAGTCAGTACAGACTGAGAAACGCTGGGGTACCTGACATCGGATGGTCCAAAGAGACAGGTGCCTTAAAAGGTCCGTTCTCATGACCTCACCCAACGGTAAAGGAAGAGGTCCCCTAGAAGGGTTGGGTCCCTAGCTTGGGTCCAGAGGGCATAACGTCCGTCTACGAAATGGGAGACTCGGTGGTCCCTTCAGGAGGATACCTATTTCATAGAAAATTAAAGTACCGACGTCAGTGGAAGGTGTCCTAAAATCTCGGGTTCTTTTATTTTACAGTGACGAAGGTGAAAAGAGGGAAGATAAACGGTACTTTACTACCCTGACCTACTAATATCCTTATTGAAAAGGGATCTTGTAACATCTTTATCCTTACTTAGACGTGAGTTGGAGAGTGTTTGGTTCGAGATTGTGTCGAAAAATGAGAACGGGTCTTACCGATCCTATTATGTCACGACAAAGGTAATCCAAGTCATTTGCACTTGACTTGTCGACACACGACTCACATCTCAGTAAAGTAATTTATCGTAAACATTCTTCGTACTTCATACATGTGTAGGTTTAAAAGGTTGTTAGGTTTATGTCATTGTTGAAGAGAGAGATCCCCAGTGACTGGGTTTTAATAGTTGATGACCTTTGTGTTAGGTCACAGATGTTCAGTCGTTTGTTCATATATTTGTCTGTGTTGTCTATCATGTTTCAAGTGTACGATTTTGGTAAACATGATGAAGTGAGTTCCCCTCGGTGAGTCCGTGAGTGAGTTTAAGTAAAGGAGAGTAAAATCTGGTAACCTCCTTTAAACGAATATACTAAGGATCGTAAACTATCTAATTTTTACTTATTCTACGGTCCCTGTTCCTATTACTGTCATTTTGTTTTGTTCTCCATTGGGATTTAGGCTATGACTGTCACTTCTGTTTTTTATTAAAGTTTTCTTCTGCTCCTCTTGAATTTTATGTGTTATTAGACCTCGGTAAGTCAAATCCTCATGTACAAAGATCAGACAGCGAACCGGGTTTTGATTCTACAACTTTTATTAGTTTTATTAGTTTTTTCATTTATTAGATAGTATTGGAAAACTTTCTCCTGATATTTTAATAAAGAATTTTAAATTCTTAGAGTATTTTATTTAATATTTCCAGGAAATGTTGATTTTTTGAGATATGTAAGTACTAAGAGACGTTTTTAGTCCTTAATAAAAGGTTATTACACCCAATATATGTAAATTTTTACATTATGGTACACAAAAACACAAAAAGAGGAAAAGAGTGATTACACTTATCATAGAAAAGAAGACCATACAGTAGATCAATCAACGAACGTTTAAGTATTTTGTAGTGAATAAAGGTGAAGATTCAATATACCTTTGGGTGTTACTACTATTTAGTTTAACTATTATCACTGGTAGAAATAAAACTTACGAAGATTATAAAGGGGTAATTCGTACTCCGACCAAACCCCAACCTGTGTGTTATAGAGTACGTTTCCTTGTCACATATTACGTAACCTATATAGGTAGAGAACAATAATAAAATCCTCAAAAGTTGGTTCCCGTAGGCAACTTAAATGTTTCATGAAAAAGTTGTAGACACCTCTTTTATTATACGATAAAGAAACTCCGTCTTTTTAAAGACTTGTTAAGATCTTAAGGATCTTATTCGGGGTGAACCATTGTAATATAGTAAGAAAATCTTACGAAAACTTAATGGACCGTCCGATGTCAGGTACCGCCCCACCCCCCCCCCCACCACACACAGTGTTTCTCAGCTGTGCTGACTTTTTGATTGTGAAAGTGAGAAGTCCTTTATACAAAGGGGTTTAGGAGAGGAGGCTTACCAAGACCTAATCTCAACCGTCTGCACCTCCTGTCACCACACTCTAAGCCCCCACCCTGACTCCCTTGCAATGGCCACCTTTCAACGACGTCAGTCTTTGTTACCGTCTACCTACGGTTTCGCCCAGGAGTGAGCAAGAGAGAGAGGAGAGAAGGGGTAGGTCGAAAAGCAGGAGTGAGGACCGACCGTCGTCGAGGTCCGGGTGGTTGTGACCGACGCCGAGGAGGCTCCGCCGCTGTGGCTCCGCTGTCGAGGGGTGTCTGGAGAGGGACTCCGTTCGAGGGTGGAGTCTTCGTCTGGATCGACCCGTGTCCGAGGACAAGCAGGTGGGTATAGTCATAAAGTCCGCTGACCAGTCCCTGAGGCACTCGGAGACGAGGGGGCAAGTCTGAGAGAAAGGGTCGAGGAAGGTGTAAACAAGTTAAAGATTAACGATTTTATTTGGGGAATGAGGTAGTGTAAGACCTCATCGAGATAAAGGGACTAACTTGGGACTGACTATTTTACCCCTAAGACATGGATAGTAAAGGTCAAACGTATACAAATCTCATTTTATACTTTATTACTCAGATCTTATGAAGATCTAAAACCCCCGGGGAGGTAGTTATAGAAAATGTTAAAATTGTTCTGAACAAAAACCTTTAAGTGGAAATGGTTCAGACAGGTTTGACAATTGGATGAAAAGTGTCTTTGTTATTGATAGAAACAAAAAAATTAGATATACAATAACCAATAAATTGTAAATTAATTTTGTACGTAAATATCATTGTTGACCGTTTATGTACAAACCTTCGTTTGTTTATTTAGGGCATTCCTCTTTACGTACCCGATGGTCTATTGTCGGTACTCCCAAGTCGATAACCGCACGATAGACACCCGTCGACCACTCACACAAAATGTATACCTTACTTCTTGGGACCAATAAGGACACTCCACTTTTGACAAAAAGGATATTAGACTTACACTGTGTAGGGTGTTTGATAAAAACCTTATTTAGAGACAGTACAAATGAATAGTAAATGATGGAGAAATACTTCCGTCTTCTGTCTTATACGGGAAAAACAGACTCACAGACTCAAAGTAGGAGTAAGTCAAGTCAAGAAGTCAAGTCAGCGAGTCAGTACAGGCTGAGAAACGCTGGAGTACTTAACGTCGTTTGGTCCCGAGGGACAGTAGGAGTGATCTTGATGTAATAAGACTCAAAAAATTTGAAATCCATAATCTTTCATTCTGGCTAATCCTGACTCAAAACTGGGTATGTACACCGGAACAATTCTAGTGTGATTCAAGAAACCTTCTTAAACTGGTCTAAGAAATTTCTCCGTGTATTAAATTTTTTACATCTTTCCTATTCTATACTGAAAATTCCAGTAAGACGACAGATATAAACCTTCTTTTTTTCATTTTTTGACATATTGTGTGAGATTCATAGTGCTTCAAAAAGTGGACTTAAATTCCTGACAATGACCAAAAATCAGGAAAAAAAACAACAAAAAAAAAACGGTACGGTCCGTCAAGTACCCTAAAATCAAGGGATTGGTTCCTAACTTGCGTCCAGGAACCGTCGTTTCCACACCTCAGGGTTCGCGACCTGACGGTTCTTTTAAGGTATGAACATAAATCAGAATTGAAGGAAAACGACACTGGACTAGTTTAGCTAGACTAGTTTGTCTATTTAGATTTCTAATAGTTTCTTAGAATTCTAAGAGAATTAGAAATTTAACATTTCCAATTCATAATACTTATGAATTATGTATGGTTCAAGACTTTACCGATAAAAGCGTCCGCGGGTAGAGTGAATTGGAAATGTGATTGGACCTCCTGTGTGAAATAAGGAGAAAAGATATACTGCTTCCTCTAGTCGTCCCAACCCCTGAATTGGTTTCAATGAGTCTATAATCGTAGTTCGGTTTTGACTGAGGTCCAGTCAAGTTACCGAAAAACGAAATCTCACCTTTCTTATACTGGTTCTCTAGTGTATAGAATCAGGGTGTATTATGTTAACACTTTGAATATAAACAAAAGGTTGATGTTTTAATGATACACTACTTAAACGTTAATAATAAAAATTTACAATATATTGAACCCTATCCCCTTAAAAAAACTGACAATAATCCTTTCTACTCCGGATAAAGTTATTTGACAGATCAACGGTTCTTTACCATTATTGTTCTATATAAATTTTTGTTAAAAATTAAAAAAACCGGGACGGTACATCGACACCCTGGAATCAAGGGGTCAGTCCCTGACTTGGACGTTAGTAACGTAACCGTCGAACCCCTGAACTGGTGATCTGGTGGTCCCTTAAGACTTCTATTTAAAAAAAGAGATTCAGTATCACTACATTCATCTTGAAACATAAAGATAAGAGAAAAAAAGTCGTTGAATTAAAGATCTCTGTAACGGACAATAGAAAGTGTTCTCGGGTCATCGTTCTTCACAAACAATGACGGTCAATTGTGTCCTTCTTCGTTTGAGTCTTTCAGAGTTCTTGTATGTTCATACACCGGTCCCGTCCTCATTAGTACAGACTCGGACCACAAACCAGGTAATTACAATCGATGTAGAGAAGTTGGTGTAAGTTTTAGTCGGTAGTGGTAAACCGTCTCTGTTTTTCTAGACCCTCTGTTTAAAGTCGATATTAGAACTCATAAGATTTGTATTATAACGTGGAAAAGACTAAAAGACATTAAACTCGGTCTGGAGAGAGAAGGTAGTTGAATCCGTTACTGACTTTGTTTTCCGTTAACAAGTACAGGATCAAAACGACTTCTTGTGTTTACCATTTCCACCGTCTAAACGAAAAACGAACAGTGTTTAGATACAAAGGGACTAGATGATGTATTCGTCCGATATCGATCCTTGAATGAAACGTCATTTTTAATTATCGATGTAAGAGGTGGGTCGGAGATTCACTTAAGACTTCTCTACGTAGACCTATTTTTCTCTATACGGAAAGGTAGGTCAATTGTTTATATAAGTTCTAGTACCTTTGAGGTCAGTATCTGAGACCCCTCAAGATCCAAATTTAGAAGACCAAATTCACTATAATCGTAGATACGTATTTGTAGTAAATAAACCCACTTTGAGGGTGGTCTGGGTCTTTTTTACTTAATGGTTACTAAGGGTGGTGGAGGTTTGTACAAGTAGAATCGAAGTGAGAAACATGAATCTAAAACAAACCTCTGTCAAGAGATCGACTTGTAAGATACGAAATATACAAGAGAAAGGGTAACTAACCGTTTGTAGGGTTCTCTTTAGGTAGAGTCAAGACGAGGATCGAGTGTTCAGTGCCTTTCCCCCTCTCAATCATATCTATGTTTTCATTATGACTACCGAGCGACGTGTGCTTCAGGAGAAATATGCAATAATGAAACTGAGGAGTGTTTGTAAAACACTAGATCGATAATAATAGTTGTAAAACCCGAAGGATCCACCACGTCATCATTTCTTAGGCGGACAGTTACGTCCTCTGTACTCAAATTAGGGTCCCAAACCTTCTATAGGGACCTCTTCCTTTACCGTCGCGTGAAGTCATAAAAACGGACCCTTTAGGGTTCTTGTCTCCGTGGACCACCCGATGTCAGGTACCCCAGTGTTCTCAGGCTATCCTGGTTCGTGTATACATGACCATGATAACGACTAAGTCAAGTAACATGTCGTCTTTGATTGTGTTGTAACATTTCGTTGATACGGAGTTAAAATTTTTCTATTATTTTGATGGTCATTTTTTTTTTTTTGATTCCTTTCTTTAGTCATCTCTCATATTCGTGGAAATGACATCGTTGAATTCTCAAACTTGACGTTATTAATTCGGTGGAACCACTTTTTAGTGACTATCGTCTGTGTCCTTCTCGTCCGTTTGTCCGTTTTGTTTGTCGGGGACACATGGTTCATTAAGGAGGACGTCTTTAAGGAAACTACAAAGACGGAAGCGGTCAGTCCCTTTTCTTGACGGGTGAAAGACTGTAGTCCTGCTCGTTCTGTGACCATTTGACAATAAAATGAATTTTTTAATTTTAAGGATAAATATTCTTTTACGGGTATGTACATATCACTCCTTTCTCTCTTTCTTTTCTTCGGTCGTGATAACAAAATGAGTGGTATTTCTACCCCCCGTTATTGTCTCGTTAGATTGAACCCCTTTTCTGTTTTGGGACTCGGTTCATAAAGTCTCCTAAGATTCCTTACGTTAAACCTAGGTTCAAACTCCCTTCATAAAACACTCAAAATTACCCGTCTTTTTTCCTTCTTTAATAAAATGTTGGGTCTATGACAGAGGGAAAAACCACCGTGTTAATTAAACAATGTTTTAACGTAATCTGGTTTGATCTCCGTTCAAAGAACTTATGAGACAGCACGACCTGGTAGTGACCACGATAGGATGTAGTGACCCTATTTTCTCTTTTCACTCACAGACACCTAGACGAGAGGGAACGGAGAATAATCGACCATTCGGAACACATTCGTAGCAGAGTCTCGGGGCAGGAGACACTTTACACCTATTCCACCACCAAATCGACGATTCAGTACAGGATGAGAACGCTGGGGTACCTGACATGTCGGGTGGTCCGGGGAGACAGGTACCCTAAATGGTCCGTTCTTACGACCTCACCCAACGGTAAAGGAGGAGGTCCCTAACTTAGGCACAGAGGACGTAACGTCCGCCTAAGAAATAGTGACTCAGTGTTCCCTTCGACCCAGAAGAGCGTCTCCTCCATTCCATGGTACTCAGTCGAGTATTGGGTCAATAACGGTACATAAACCACGACTTACTTTATACGAAGAAAACAACAGTAGCATTAAATGTCATATATTATTTCGGGGGCTTTGTCTGAAGGGTCTCAACCACCTCATCTGCAAACAGAGGTGACAAACGCAGTCGTTCATAGACGGACCGAACGAAAAAAAAAGTCAGTGATTTTAAGATGATTGTCTCTACAGAAGGAAACCGATAACTTCAGAAGAGAAGGTAACTTTCACCAGTCGTTTTTGCGTATACGAAGGCGTATGAACTGTAGGACTGTACAATAGCCGACTCGGGAGAGCCCTAATCCACCATAGATCGACTCGTATTACAGAAATCCTATTTCAAGAGAACAATTCGTTGGATACACGGACCTCTTCCCTTTCTTTATAAATCGACCGTCCATGCGTCCACGGTGAACTCCGTATCAAATAGGAAAACAGTTTCTAAATAGAGGTTACCGAATAAACACCTTTATACGAGTAAACGGTTTTCCTTATGGGTAGACCTTTTGCTGTCCGGTCAGGACGACCAAGTGTCGTTAAGTCTTGGTAGTCTTACTGAACAAGACTGGACGAATCTTATTTGTTTCGAGATACGTTGATAATTGATGAGCGTAACGGACTGAAGAATATTGACACAATATTTTTGTGTCAAGAGTGTTATACAGGTTTCATAACCGGTTCCAGAGACAAAACAACTAAAACGACGACACTCTCTTGAGTTTCTGTTGATTATAAACGTAATGATTAACCGAAACCATTTCACAGAACTAATAATGTAAGAAGAAAGTTCACGAAGTTCGCAGGAAGGTGGATCAGACACGACTGGTTCTTTTAGTCAATGACAGGAGACAGGGAGTGGTTCGCAATCCGGTCAAACTGAACAAAAGGAGTGGTAGATGGTGAGGGAGATACGAGGAACATTTACAATGAACGTATAAGTGTTGATACCTAAAACGAGAGAGTTGTAGCGGGGAAAAACTCTCAGGAGTTTGGGTTTCCTGAATACAGGTGGAATTGGAGATGTTGTTACACAGAGATTGTTCTACAGACGACACGTTCTGTCATGAACCCCACGTCTTTCTTTTTTTAAATTGAAAATAACTGTAATTTTTAAAAATAAAACACATATATATATATACACACACACATATATACAAAACAAAAAAAAATTGTCTCTGAGGAGTCCCGTAGACTCTAGGAAATTCCCGTAGACATTCCAGTTTTGACAAAAGTATTATTGTGATGTTACCTTAAATAGCAAATGTCAGTAACTGAGTACTCACATGTCACCTCTAAAGGTCGCCGGTGTACTGTGTCTATAACGTTGTCTAACTCACTCCTTCGTCTATACTCTTGGGTCAACGACGATAATTCGGTCTATACTTTTCCTGAACTTTTTTACATTTCGTTGCTTCAACAACAGTGATCTAAAACGGCAAAATCTACTCAGCGAAAAGTAATTTTACAATAAGTATAATTGTATATTACTTACTAATAACGGAATACGTTCACTTTACCAAAATTTAGGACCAAAACTTATAGTCATACCACTTATAGTCATCTATATGTTACTACACAACCACGACCGAGGAGGATGGAACGTCTTCTCGTTAAGTAACGAATTTTATCAGGTGCCACTCTCAAAGGTGGTGTCTTTAGCCGTTTACGGTGTTTGATTCCGAAAACAAAACTTTCTGACGAAATGGTCGTGTGGTGACCTGTACAGCAAATTTTTAAGAAACCCGAGGAGTTACTAAAAATTCTCACACTTCTGAAGGATCCGAAGGGGTCACCAAGACGACATTTCTTAGGTGGACCTTACGTCCTCTGTGTCCCCTGTGCTGAAGTTAGGGACCCAGCCCTTCTAAGGGACCTCTTCGTTTTCCGTTGGGTGAGGTCATAAGTACGGACCTCTTAAGGTACCTGCCTCCTTCGACCGTCCGATGACAAACGCCCCAGCGGCTCTCAGCCTGTGATGACTCACTGACTCGTCCGTACGTGGGTCTCAAGGATTCTGGTTTTGTGACCCTCGGAGACGAGGTGTCATAAGTTGTCACAATTGTCGATGTGGAACTTTAGGAAAAGTACAGGGTGGAGGGAAAAGTGTGACCCGTGTTGTATGTTAGGAGAGACGAGTAGAGTAGGAATAAGAAGTGAGGAGGGCGAAGGGGAGTTTGGGAAATCTCGTGGTCAGTAAGAGGATTAAATCAGAGACTTTGTAGGGAGATGATTTTATATAACGAAGAGTCTCACGGTGTTTTAGTGAATCCCACGAATAATTTTTACTTATAAAATCTTGTTAACATGACTGGGTTTGGATGTAGAGACCTCCCCCATCAGTAGTTGAAGAAGTATAGGTCCCCACTAAGAATCATACTGGGATTCAAACTCTTTGGAGAGTGGGAGAGAGGAAGCCCCTAGAGTGAGTAAAGATCTAGGATTTGTGAAACAAAAGATCGGAGTCGGCGAGAGAACTCGAGGTCTGTATTTACGAGAACAATGTAGAGGTATCTAACAGAACGGTGGTGAAGTTCAAGTTGTAGGGTTCGTTTAGACGGTGAGTAGGACGACAGAAGGGAGCCAGTTACTGTGGTGTCAATAGAGGTACTGAGTCTAAACGTGATAACTTTGCTACGATGGAAAATGAAGAGGTGACGAGGGTACAGATAGATCCAGAGGTCCGTAGATGTAGGGTAGAAACTTCGTGATGAACGAAGAGAGAACAGGTAAAGGTTGGACCAGAACGGAAAGAATTGAGAGGGGAAGTACTAATTTAGTGGAAAGAAAAAACAGTTCTTCAAGTTTAAGAGTCACTAAACTTTCGGTAGAAAATCACGGGGATTCTGAAGATTACGGTAGACGACGGTCCATTTACTACATACTGTGAGAACCTTTCAAGAAAAACCTCAAACAACACATCAGTGAGTGGTAAGTGAGGTAGTCACCCGTGTGACGTACCAAAAGACGTGTCTTTTTGACTAGACTTCTACCTGTCTTCGTTCCGAAACCATACCCTCACTCAGACTCTAGGGTGCCGGTACGTCCGTCGCGTCTCTGGGACTCCTCGGCAGGGTTTCTCAATGTTGTGGCTGTGATGTGTGCGTGAACACCTTTCTTGTCTGACCTCAATGGTTCTTTTCCGTCTCATTTTTACCCTCCTTTTTAATGTACCTTCCGGTCACTCTTCCCCTTTTCCAACTTTCTTTTTCTCGTCTGTTCCACACAACCCATGAGGGACAAATAGGGAACTAGGTGAGAGAAGAGTAGTGGGACGAGACACGACCCTCCGTGTGTCGGTGTCTCCAGTGGACACGAGACTGAAGACCAATCCTAATCGGATCCCCTCTAGACCTCTCTTCCTCTCATATTCCTTCCCCCTTTCACTTCAGTCTCATAAAGGGAGGTCGGTCTAGTGGACACCGACGGACTCAGGAGACGACTTCCGACGCCGAGGAGGGTCCGTCGGGACAGGTGACAGGGGGTCACGACCCAGGGTCATCCCACGGGAAGGATCGTGGAAGACAGAACAGGTGTCCTTTGGTCCTGACGTAAGTCAGAGTACCGAAGATACTTCTGTAGGGTGGGGTGGGGGGTACGAATGTCTAAGGAGATTTAAAGGTGATTCTATGGTTGGAAAAGACGGGTAGTGAAAGTATTCGGTTTCAAACCTGTCCCCTGGGGTCTAAACGTGATAGACCACACCGTCAGAAATCGATGTCATACCGATAATTTTACTTTTTAAGTCAAAGTATCAAAGTAATTGGTACACAGTTTACAAGTTATCGGTGTATGTCATTATTGTCGACATATCTTATAAAGGTAGTAGTGTCTTTCAAGACAACCTGTCTAATCTTAGATCTGATCCCAAAGAGTTGGAATCTTTATGACTGTAAACCTCGGTCTCTTCAGACACAACTCCCCAAGGCTCCCCGACAGGAAACATAATATCCTGTAAGCCGTCGTAGGAATAGGAGGTGAGTGGTTACCTTCGTCTTAAGAAGGTCAACACTGTTGGTTTTTACAGAGGTCTATGAGGGTGTGAGTCCAAATCTACTTTGGTAAGGTGATATCTAACACAAAACGAATGGGTGTCTCTTCCCGTTCTATTCAATTTCCTTTTTTTATTTCACTTCTATGTGAACCTCGTCCTCTATTCTCATTCCTTTCCTCCGTTCTCTCCCCTTCCAAAGGTGTTTCAGGACACGTCAAATGATAGTGAAAAAGCATTGTTCAAGATCAGGAAGTCATTTCACGTGACTTAAAAGAAACCGGCGAGGGGACCGTGAACCTTGTGAGTTTGTCCCAGTAGTATTCCATGGTGTGGCGGTGACGTGTGGGACTTTTCTAGTCCCTCTCAAAACCGACTTCACAGCTAACTGCTATAGAGGGCAGCCCTCGTGTTTCCCGTCCCGCCGGTTTGTAATAGTGTATTACTTTAATTTCTGTTGGTCCTCCGGAGTGATTGACCTGTCCCAGTGGGCGTGTGTAGGGAGGGGGAGTTGTATCCTTCCGTCACAACACAGGAGGAACTGGGTGGGTTAGGACACAATCCTAGAAGTCCCAATCGTCCGTAACTCTCGTCTTTTCAATGATGTCGGACCCTAAGACCACCGATGTTGAGGTGACACGTTTAGTCCAAAGGGGTTTTCAGGATTCCCTGCAGCATCTCACTTTTGGAAAAAATTTCTGTTACCGGGTGTAAATCGGTCTCTGGGGAAGAAGACTTTATATGGATGACCAAAATGGGTTACGACTGTGTTTCTTTTCTTCTGAACACAAGTTGGACTTTAGAAGGTAGACGGGTCTTCCCAAAGGAACTGTGAGACTTTCTAGAGGTAGGTCGTTCTGCTTCCGTGTTTTCTCCAGGACAACACCCGAGTCCTTTGCCAGTGCGAACTCTTAGTGTCTCCGGTGACCTACCTTGATCCTCCACCCTTGATTCTCGTCTCGTCCGGTCCCGGTCTGTAGTCCGTGTCGGTCTCTCCGACCGCTAAAGGACGAAAGAATAGTTCGAGGGTTCCGTCCCTGGTGTCTGCTAAGCCTTCCAGATGTCGTGGACCTCGACCACACTGAGTCTACCATTTCTTAGACGGACGTTCCGTCCTCTGGGTCCAAGTTAGGGACCCAGTCTTTCTAGGGGACGTCTTCCTTTACCGATGGGTGAGGTTATGAGAACGGACCTTTTTAGGGTTCTTGTCTCCTCAGACCGTTTCTCAGTCTATACTGACTCGCTAATTACGAAAGTGTCGTGTACCCGACCTCCCTACGTCTTTCGTCCCACTGTGGATGGGAGAGTCAAGTCCCAGTGTTTCTCGTTACTGTCTCCCAGTCCTGGACCCGTAATCTCTCCAAATATCTTGATCCCCTTATTGAGTTGGTTTGTTTCATTCAGTGTCCCACTTTCAGAAGGCGTCCGAGGTCGGTCCGTGGTACACCATGATTGTGAGATTGTCACTTATTTAGATTCGAGTACGGAAGGTGCACGAGTGTTAGTCGGGGCTACCAGACTGGTACCACCACCACCACCGACCACTACTATATGCCTTGGATGACAAATTAGGACCGTTTACACACTCCGACCCTTTACCTCCCTGACAGGTCAAGTTCTGACACTTAGTATTAATAGGCTTGTGATCTTACAAGGGATTTGTGTGTCAAGTTCTATATTTTACCGTCCCTAATTTGTCACGAGTGGAAACTTAAGTGGAGTCTAGGTATGTGTTACAGACCAAATGTCTTCGGTCAGTTATTCGTGACTGACTTATGTCTTACTCCATTTCCTCTTCGAATAGATAGAGTGTACTATCTAAGGGGGTCTTTCGTTACTGAAAAAGAAAATAAAACACGGACAAGGTATCCGACGAGTCCACTATAGACTCATCGCCCATGAATTAGTTCTTATCAACCCGGAAGGGACCACCGGGTCTCCGATTCAGAGATAGGAGGGTTACGTTCTCCTGGGTCCAAGTTAGGGACCAGTCCCTTTATCTATGGTGTACGACGTTGATTCTGGACCGTGCCGGTTTATTTACTTATTCATTTTTATTCATAAAAACTTTTTCCTTTATTTTCTCCTATGGTACTTGTGGATATTCTATTGTGTAACCTGTTGGATCTTTTTACCTGTTTAACAATCTCAGTATGTTGGAAGGTTTTGACTTAGTACTTCTTTATCTTTTACACTGATCCGACTAGTGATCATCTCTCTAACTTTACCAGTAGGTTTTGGAGGGTTTTGTGATACGACTCCTGGTCTGTCGAAGGATCCACTTAAGAAGGGGTTTAATTTTTTTTTTTTCGATTATCATAGGTTTTTTCTCTTGTGAACGTAGTCTCTCCTAAGGTTGTCCTTTGTCTACGGTGTAAATTCAATCCGACCAAACGTCTCTGAATAAACTTTCCCTGATAAACGTTTAAAGACCCACGTCCCAACCCTTATCGCAACTTTAAGTCCCAACATCGTCGTCGTAACAATGGTTGGGACCTCTCTTCCCTTCTCTCCTTCCTAACTAACGTCCTTGGACTTTCCTCTTTCTGACTCTCACTTCTTGGTACTGGAATCCAGCTCCCGGTGTCCGTCGCGTTCCGTCGGGACATTCGTCCCTCGGACCTCTTATTAATCGGACTGGAGTGAGAGCGCGGGACCGAGAGGATACCCCTGAGGCGACAACCACCTTCCGTTCCCCGTGCCCTCAGGAACCTCTCAGGAGTGTCCGTCGGAGGGGTCATGTCTCTCCCTCCCGTCTCTCCCTCTGTCGTCCTGTCTTCGCCGTTTTCCTTCTGAGGGAATTGTTGTCCACTACCGACAGAGACTTGACCACCACAGACCTTTACGAACTCTACGGTATTAGTTAGAAAGGTACTACACTACCCTTTCTTAATTGAACTTTGAGAATGAGGCATCAGTACCAGTTATTGACTTACAATTCTGATGGTGAGATTAACTTTTTGTCCTAAAGTAGATCCGGTTTTCAGTTCAGGGTCAATTCTCTTTACAATTCAAGTTTATTTTCATACTTGGAGTTAAGACATTCTGGACGTCCAGTCGGTGTTTATGTGGTTGAGGTCTGGGGACCGATCTCCACTTCCCTACCACTAAGGACAGTCCTTCTGATCAATGTCCTTTATACAACGACGTACGTTGATTTCAAAGATAACAATCTCTTATATCGTGTTGAATTATGACCCGTCAACAGTCACCTTCTCCCTCTTCCGTTCTACTGGTTTTGAGGATTCTTTTTTTAATGATGACACGTCATCTTGTGTCTATTAACTCCTGACCCTTCAAGTACTGCTTTCAGTCACTCTTTTTGAGATGGAACTTCCGACGATGAAAGGGATTCTTTCACCTTTCCTTTTATAGGTAGTTTACTGTCTTTTACTGTTTTACGTTATAACCTTTCTTCTCCGATTCTTCTTTAAGAATACAGAGGTCGTAAGGTCCGTCTACGAAATTAGAGACTCGGTGGTCCCTTCAGGATACACTAAAATCGTTAGTTATTTTCTTTGTTTTGGTTTCGTAGAAATAGTAGAAAATTGAAACCACTCAGACACCGGAGGTCGGATAACTGTATACGTTTGATATCCGTCCCTTTCTTTTTCTAAGTAACCGAAAGAGGAGAAAATACGGAATTAGTATCCGTATGTAGGTTGAACAATATGAACTAAATGTTTCTAAATGTCAGTGTTTTATGTATGTAATTCCCGAGTAATAAAGGTACAAGTAATTAAGGACTTTTTAGTATTATGCAAGTCTTAGAACTACCAATTTAATTAACGACGAATAGTGTGAGTCAGACCTTAAACTACAAAAGGAAGATTTCTCTCTGTATACGTACCGATGTTGGACAAGTCACGTTCGACAAGAGTAGTATTACTCGTGAATAGTGTTAAAGTCTGAGAATCGATGTTCCTCATGTGGAACATGACAACAAGTTCGTATATTTTGAGTGTCGTTCAACGTTTATGTTCTATACGTGTTGACTATTTACTACTGATCAAATATACGTGTCTATGCCGTTCTCTTCTGCGGTTTACTGACGTCAACGGTTAGAGTAATCGAAACGGTGTTTAATTATCTTATTCGTCTTCTCTTCATAGATAAGGGAACGGAACCCCGGTGAATTAATGGTACTTATAAACCGTCGTCATAATAGTGATTTTATATTGGATATTCATACAAATACCTAAGTTATCAAATATCAGAAGTACCTGGATTTATAAGAATAAGTGATTAAGTTGGTGTTTATAATTAACTCGTGGATGACATGTGTACTTTGTCACGACGATCATGATATCCCCTATGTAGTCGTTTGTTCCGGTCCGTTCCAAGGACGGGTGTAACTCGAATAAAGTTTCCATCTACCGTTTAATATTAGTCATCCATTTATTCATTTATTCCTAAAATGTGTCACTGGAAAGTAGGTTCTCATTTTACTTTATACACTACCCTACTTCTCTTTGTCTCTTCCTTCCTAAGTCCACTTTATGAATCCCTTCCAGAGAAACTCCTCAACTGTCCATTCCTCAAATATATACTCAACGAATGAGTACAGACTGAGAAGTGTTGGGGTGTCTGACATCGGGTGGTCCGAGGAAGACAGGTCCCCTAAGAGGTCGCTTCCTGTGACCTCACCCATCGGTGAAGGAAGAGGTCCCCTAGAAATACTGGGTCCCTGACTTGGGTGCAGAGGACATAACCGTTCGTCCAAGAAATGGTGATCACAGGGGACCCTTCGGGATTCGTCAAATATCCATTCACAACTTGTTGTTCTCATTCAGTCGTGGACCTCTATGTCTCTTTGTCTTAAGGTCTGTTCTTTCTCGATTCCATATTCGGGACTCCTCCCTTACTCGCCTCTTACGAACTCATTCCTCCAGTCAGTCACTCTCCCTTTACTGTCCTCTATTCCACCGGACCCGTCGGTCCATGGTCTGGAGCTTCGGGGAACCTCCCGTCCCTTAAGCCTAAAACAAGGTCCTCATTACCCTCCAACGGTATCCCAAACCCCTGTCTCTCCTATACTAGAGACAATTTTCCTATTAAGACCGAGACTTACCTCTTGTGTAAGATCCTCCCTCTTCTAGTAACGTCAGTAAGTTCACTCTTTTCTACGACCGACCTTGATACCATCCTTTTACCTGTCTGACCTTTGGATAAGACCTCTGTTTGGATGACCGTCTAACTTACCCCTATACGAGTCCCTTCCTCCCGAAGGGTCACCATTTTACCATTTCTTGGGTGGATAGTTACGTCCTCTATATTCTCTGCACTCAAGTTAGGGACCCAGTCCTTCTAGGGGACCTCGTCCTTTACCGTTGGGTGAGGTCATAAGAACGGACCTCTTAGGGTACCTGTCTCCTCGGACCACCCGATGTCAGGAACCCCACTGTTTCTCAATCTGTGTTAACTTCACTGAATCATACATACGAGTCCTTTTCTTTTTGTAATTTTTTGTTGAGAGTCCAAAAACTGAATTCGTTGGTCCATAACAGTAATTGACTTTCCCCCTTCTTTTCCTCTTTTCGTCCATACTCCATCTACCTCACCAATACATCCCCTCAGTTCTTAACGTAAAATATGGATAATGTAAACTCTTTGAATAATCTATAGGTTGGTCTCCATTTTTCGTCTATCACCTTGGACCTCAAGACCTTAGTCTGTATGACAAAAAAGTAGATTTACTTTTGATAAAAATCTTTTCATTTGCGTTCTCGTCACCCCTGACACAGGGATTTAAATGAGAGTGTAAGGCTTCACAACATTTGTGTGCCCTACCACACTTCATCATTGAGATTTTGGGGTTTGACTTTATAGTGAAAAAAAAAACAAACGAACTACAAGGATGTTTTGAGTCGAGTTCATAAGGAGGTGGTCTTTTTGTGTCCTGACGGTAGAGGAACATGGTCTCTTACTAGTGTTAGTCCTTTTGATGTCATGCCCGACTCAATTATTTCCAAACTTTATGACATACCTAAACCTTCGTCCATATGACTAAACGATCGAGGTCGGACTTGTCTTCACAGGGAGTGGTTACTATATGTCCGTCTTAGTCCGAACCCTTCCTAGACAGTGACGACGACGTGGTTTTCTCGTTTAAGATACTCCCCGTTGACTGATTTTCCACAATTATTACGGAAAACGTCCCTATCCACCTCAATCCAGTTGTCTTAAAGTATCTCTGTATTTGTGGAAGACTGACCAACAAGGAATTGTGTCAGAGTCGAGACCTAACTAACCGAAAGAATGATGTGTAAGTAGGTAAGTAGAATGAGTTACGTACTAAGTGGGACCTAAGTCTCTCCCTCTGTTCCCTCCGTTTTTTGTAAAGTCGAGAATATTTACCTTGAGAACTTCAGGGTCCCCCTCTCTCTCTCTCTCTCTCACTCTCTCTCTCTCTCTCACGCACACACACACACACACACACACGCGCGCGCGCGCGCGCGAGGCGGTAGGTTGAGAAACGCTGGGTCATTCATAGTGTAATATTTAATATATTATTTTGTCCGAGTTTATTTTTCGGTTGTACAACTTAAATTATCTGTACGTTTATAGTTCTTAAAAATGAACCCGACTAAAGAAATGTCATTCCAGATTGGGGTGTTTTGGAGAAACATTCTAGTTATCCCGTCCTTCACCGTTTCAGTATTAGTCACTGGAATCTAGAAAAACTTCACGTTTCTTCGTCTCATTGTCGAATGTCCCCTTTTGATTGTAGTGTGGAAACTTAGTCACTCACTTCTTTCTACTAGTAATTGTCGATTGGATAGGAAATCCCTACGAAAGTTTTGGTTAATCTTTTAGAGACTTTTTATAATATAAATACCAATTTTCAAGTCGGGAAGATTCTTAAAAAAAGGGGTCTATGTAAAGTCTTAATTTTTTTTTTTTAGATGGTCATTAAAAGGTAAACCCTTGAAGAAAAAGATAAAATTACATTTAGACTCTAATAGACCGCCAAAGATACGTTCAGATTATTTGCTGTCATTGACGTGTACCCCCATTCTGACGTCACATATACGTGAAACTCAAAATAGAACTTTCACGGGTACGCTTCTGGATCGGAAATTCTTGAACAACGTAAGTTTTGTGAACCTCTGTATCTAACTTTCACTAGTAATTTTGGGAGACTTATACCTTGGATGAAGGAAGGTTGTTCATATAACGACGTTGAGTTCGGGCTCTGTAGGAAACCCGTGACTCCATACAAAGAAGTTTAGAAGGTTGTTTAGGATGAGGTGGGGGTCCCCCCTTTTTTTTTGTTTTGAACGCGTAGAATATAGAATCAGACGAATAGAAATCAAAGATGTATAAATATAAATGAGTTTCTCCTGTCCTCCCTTTTCTTTTTTCTTTCTTCTCTCTTTCTTCTTTCGTTTTCCGGTAGGTACAAATGAAATTATACTGTTTCAATTCTTTACCATCCATGATAGTTTTCGTAGACCAGATGGTTCCGTAGGTACGAGAAACGATAAGAAGAACTTCAAAGGAGGAGAAGATAGAGGGAAGGAGACAAGAGATTAAAAATCGGTTGAGGAAGGTGGGATCAGAGATGCGGTGGTTACCGGTGTGGTATGTCTTCGTCCCGTTTTTCATTTACTACCCATACAAAGTTGTCAGTATTATTTAGTCATATCGTACTATCTCAATCGGTCAATTTTTTAGACCATTAACCAAACTCGGTTCGACTCATTCATAAAGTTTAATCACTAAGAAGATTAGTGTTGGTCGTTATTTTCCGACTATCCTAAATAGATTCTGTACATTAGTTTAG
This sequence comes from Capra ibex, assembly GCA_006410555.1. NCBI lineage: Eukaryota > Metazoa > Chordata > Mammalia > Artiodactyla > Bovidae > Capra > Capra ibex. The sequence goes on from SJYO01013871.1 coordinate 33,285,736, forward strand.
TACAGGATATCGATAAAGATTAGAAAGTTATCCTTTTTACTGGGACAACGGCAACACACAAGTCCGTGAGTTAGGACAGGCTGAGAAACACTGGGGTACCCGACATCGGGTGGTCCGAAGAGACAAGAGCCCTAAGAGGTCCGTTCTTATCACCTCACCCGACGGTAAAGGAAGAGGTCCACCTGAAGGATCGTTTAAGTATAGAGGGCGTAACGTCCGTCTACAAAATGGTGACGTGGTGGACCCTCCGGGGATTTTACTAGTGTCCTCTGGATTAATTATAAAGTCAAGGTGGTGAAGATTCGAAAAAGTTTTTTTAAGCGGTTATTTCTCGTACTTTTCTTAAACCCGTGGAGTTTACGAAAATTAAGTAACCGGATTTCGAGAGTTGTTGTTCAAGAGGTCCTTGTTCCAGGAACATGTACCTATAACAAGTCGACGATTTTTTAATAACGACAAATTCCATCCTGATGTTTGACGACAAGTCAGCGAGTCGTTGAAAAACGATGAGTTGGGATACCGGACGTCGTACAGTCCGAAGGGATAGGAAGTGATAAAGGGTCGAGTTTACCTGTATGAGTTTAAGTACAGGAAACTCAGCCACTACGATAGGTTGGTAGAGTAGGAGACGATGGGTGAAGAGGAGAACGGAAGTTTGAAAGGGTCGTAGTCTCTGAAAAGGTTACTCAGTCGAGAAGCGTAGTCTACAGGTTTCATAACCTCCAAGTCGAAGTCGTAGTCAGGAAGGTTACGTATAAGTCCCAACTAAAGGAAATCTTAACTGACCGAACTAGAGGAACGTCAGGTTCCTTGAGAGTTCTCAGAAGAGGTCGTGGTGTTAAACTTCCGTAGTTAAGAACCCCCCGGCAGGTAGAACCCACCGGGACGTGCCGTACCGAGTATTGCAGTGACTCAATACGTTCGGGGAAGCGGTGCTGTTCCGACACTAGGTGCTTCCCCACATATGTACCTATGATAAACGATTTTCCTCCTTGGTTCGAGGGTCCCTCCCCCCCGTTAGACGATCGTTGGTTCTGTTAGACACTGTTTTCTGAGCGGAGACTCTCCCTCAAAGACGTGTGTTTGAAGTGAGGATCCTATGGTCGTCGGTTCCTACACGAAAGAGGACAACTCAAGATGTTTCGCTTGTTTTACTGAACAGTGGGAGTGAGGTTGTTATGTGTGTCTATTCCCTCCAGGTTTAAGGAAATTCTTGTTTACTTTATTTACCGTTTAATAGAGTTAATGTGATTTACTAAGATGCTGTGAGACGTTCTTGCGACTGTAAAAGGAAACACTTATCGGAAGACGGTCTATCGTTTGTGGGAGGTTTATGGTCGGTGACTGCCGTAGTGTTCATTCCTTAATTTGTGTCCGAGATGTAAGGTTTGTGATCTCCTGTGTTCTCAGTTTGAAGGAAACCCGTATACAATCCGCATCGACCTAGAACCCATTGGGAATACCACGGTCTTTCCGGAGGGACTTTAATTCGACCTCTTATTAGGAGACTCTCCGTCTCAGACTCTCAGATTGACATCCTATCACACTAAAATAAGTTTATCCTCCGGAAAAAGGAGGGATGAGTTTTTACCACACACAAGACCTCCCGTCCCTTACCGTCCATAAAGTTCTATTATAAAGTTCCTTTCTATTCTTTTCGTTCCTTTATCGTATTGTTATCGTTTTTATATCGTCACTTTTTCAAAAGGTCTGATTAAAACACATTACGGACCGGACATCCCCCTGTATACGGAATTTTCTATAAAGGTAAGAAGGACGAATAAAACCCGACTAAAATATCTTGTTTTGTTGCATTGATGTAGTTTCATAGACGTCTCTATTTTAGATCCCTGAAAAGTTTTGGATTCGTACGAACGTCTTCCCCTCCCCTTCCACTTCTCCCTTATCTTCAATCTCCTCCTATCTTGTCTCCGTTTTGACCAAAAACTTGGTTTCATTTGTCCTCGTAATTTGTAAATACTCACAAAAGTAAGTATGCTAAAGAAGGATTGAGTTGCTTGTGAAACCGAATACTACCTAACTGCGGTGTCACTTTGAACTGTTGAAGTTTTAGTTGAAGTACAAACCCATGGTAAGAAAGTCCACTACTTATCACCCTTTAGTCACTTCCTTACGGTCAACTTCAGTCAGTAAATAGTACTTGGTTTTACCGATTCACGGGGTATTTGACGTTACTAGGTAAAGGATAATCGTAGTGTGTTGTCTTCCGTCAGAGTAGACGTAATTGTTCAGAATGGTGGAGACGTACGTCTCTCCGATTGCAATCCTTTATCCAATAAAAACAAGACAATATTTAGGAGTAATAATATGGTATTTTTTAAGAAATTCCTATATTTGATGACTAACTATGTAATTCCTTAAGAAACTGTTCTAGAAGGGGACGAATCCAAAAATACTAATAATATAAAAATTTTTAAATTTGAACCATTTCATGAAATTAACAAAAGTGAGTTGGAGATGAACCTAAAGAGATGTATTATCTTCGAAGAAAATGGTATTACAGTTTGTAGTGTTGTCCGATGTCAATTTTATTAAAGGACAAACGGTGTTGTAAATCCATTGTGACTGTGTAAAAGTTACAGGATTCAAACGGTTTATGATCCAAAGGATTAAGGTTTTTTTCCGTACTGGTATCGTACAGTACTGAATTTGATTCTGGTAATTTCACAATTCAAGTTTTGAAAAGGGTACTTGTGTCAGATTGTCAAATTTGCACAATCACCGAGTGTAGGTGTACTGATCACTGTGAGAACGGATGTCTGTGCCAGTCCTCAATGGAAGGAGGTTGTTTGCCGTAGTGAAGATTTGTCTTTCTTTTTTCTTTTTCTTTGGGTTTACCGTTCTACTCTTTTCGTTGATTCCTCTTACCCATGGTAAATTTTTCTACTCATTTTGTCCTGACAAATGATTCTGTGATGCTTAGGTATGAAAAAATTTTGGAGGAGAAAACTTTACTTTGTGACTTTCGTGTTTTAAAAATTGACGTCTTACATGAAATTTTATGTATTTCATAAAAATGACAGAAACTTCTAAGAAGTCGGAAGGGAGAAGTGGAAGTAAGAAAAGAAGTTTTCTTTGTAGTTGTTTGAACCTTTTATGTTGTTTAAACCTTTTATTTTTTCCTGTACCGTTTGATGAAAAATAGTAATTATGAGTTAATACTACTCGTGGGACTCTTGTCAATAAAGTTTTTCGGTGTTTAAGGGTTCTCCTGTTCTCCTTAATCTGTTCCAGGTGTAGGAGTTCTACGAATATTAGATGACTCCTTATATCCTACACACACAATCAGTGAGTCAACATAGACTGGGAAACACTGGGGTACCTGACATCGGGTGGTCCGAGGAAACAGGTACCTTAAGAGGTTCGTTCTTATAACCTTACCCAACGGTAAAGGAAAAGGTCCTTATATCCTGTGGAAGTATTTATTCTTTTTACAAAATTTTTGGGACGTCGTTGTACCCACCCGGATCTCTAACAGTATGACTCACTTCATTCAGTCTGTCTCTTTCTGTTTATGTTTACTATAGTGAATATATACCTTAGAGTTTTTACCATGTCTACTTGAATAAATGTTTCGTCTTTGTCTCTACATTTATATTTTTTTGTTAGAATACCAATATTACCCACTTACCCCCCTATTTGACCCTCTGATTCTGACTGTATCTGTATGAAGATATATATTTTATCTATTGATTATCCTTGGATGTCACATCTTGTCCCTTGAGATGAGTCATGAGACATTGTTGGAGATATCCTTTTCTTAGATTTTCTCACCTATATAACATGTGCATATTGACCAAGTGAAACGACAAGTCGTCTTCGATTGTGTTATAACATTTAGTGGGTATGAGGTTATTTTTTAAAGAAATTTTGAAACTCACTTAATAATTTTTTAGTCATATATGGTATTATGAAAATTTTATAGTCCTGATTTTTTTTATGAACTACTGAGTAATTTTTCCTAAAAACCTTTATCTCTTTCTCTCTTATCTGATACTCGACCCCACTGAGTCCTTCTTAAGTACCTTCTCCTGTCGAATTCGAACCACAGCTTCTCACTCGTTCAATCACCTGACTATTCAAGTTATAAAAAAAGGTTTGTTTTATTAGAGACTTTTATATGTCCGAGGGGATTTTCACAACAGGGTTTATCTTATGTAGTAAGACTCAGAGGTGTTGTCGGTCGGAAAGTATGAACCTGAAAATTGGAGAGGTAAAGGACTTTAAGAGGGAACGACGGGTAAGTGGTTTACTGCTGGTAGTAACAATAGGAAAGAGGAAACTTTAGCGATTATTGGGAGTGCAGTCTTCTAGGGTGGGTGGTTCTTGATCTCCTAGGACGTCTCAATCCCAACGGAGAAATACTGGAATAAATACAGTTCATCTAAAATTAGTAGTCTTTGAAAGGACTGAGAGACTCTCCTACGGGAAGTTCCTATTTAATTTTATTTTCTTTTTCAATATTCCCCAGAGGTTTTTCTACAGACAATGCTAAAGAAGGTTCGAGACGGGAACTCTAAACCCCTGTCCATAAATGTACAATATGTCTAAGGATTTCGTACTAGTTCGAGAATTGAGAACCGGAAAGAGTTGAAAGCACCCTTAATGACGTTGTGCATCTGGTACAGAGGGGTTGGGATCTTTTGTGGGGACCGGGTCACGTAAGGTATACGAAAACGGTCCTTTTAGAAAGATCTGATGTTTTGTGATGTGTCCTTGGGGAAACCTATTTTTAGGAGGTCCCCTAACGCTGATGACTATCTCACGTCAGGTCAAGAAATCGACCACGACGGGACGGAAAAAGGGGGAGTTCCGTGGGTCTCTCTTACGTTCTTATAAATATCTCGTGTATGTCTATTGGTCTCTACAGAACGTTGTTCTTTATGTTCGTAGGGGTCGCCGAACTCCCGTTTCATCATAGTGACGGGTGGACATTAAGTAAGGATCAGGTCGTGTTCTTTTAGACCAATCCACTAGACGGGAGAAGTCGGTATAGAGAGAAAAGAGGAGATGTCGTCCCTTAGAGTTTGACATGACACGTATGTCCGGTGGCCCCTAGAACACTTGTACTTATAAGACTAAGTGATTCAGGCTCTACTCTGAACTTCAAGTCCTAAAGATTGTTCGAAGGTCGCCCCCTGCCGAGACGACCAGGCTCCTGACATGAAACTCATTTCCTCTGCTACCGTCACCAAGAGTCCGACAGGTACTTTTAGTGGACACTTCGAAATTTTTCAGTCGGCGGATCCAATGTTGAGTCTGGTTGGTCTTAGAACTCCTCTCGATAAAAATTTTGAGGGATCTATTAAAATAATAAAAAATAAAATAAATAAATAAATAACCGACGTAGTGTGTCGTACACCCTGGAGTCAAGGGGTCAGTCCCTACCTTGGGCACAGGAGACGTAACCTTCGCGACTCAGAATGAATGACCTGGTGGTCCCTTCAGGGAGGGGTCTACTAAAGTTACACGTCGGTTTCAACGTAAAAGATGAACTCGGTCTGGTAAGAGAGTGATAAGGGGCAAGGAAGAGACGAGTCGATTCAGGATGGGAAGAGTATCGCGGACTACAATCAGGAGGAGACCCTTCGAAGAGGTCGGCACCTACTGTAGCCGGCGTGGGGGAGTCTGGGAGATCTGACGTATAGGGCAGGAACAGGAGACGGGACTTAGTCGTCGCCATACACGTCACGAGGTTTGTCCACGACGACTAATGGACAGAAGTGTGCGAGTCCGGACCGTCCTTGTTTACAATCTGCATGGAACCATACTGAAAGTCTACGTGAAAATCCCTTTGAGTCGTTTATTGTTGTTCCCTCAAGAAAGTACAGACTTAACTTTTTGTGTCCATGACAGAGTCAGACCTTCCTCATAAAAGTCCGGAACTGGCACGAACGGTCAATTGGAGTCAATCCAAGGAGAGCCAATTCCTATCGTCTCGAAGATAGGTCAGTGATTCTAGACGAGAGTTTTTTCCCACTTTTCCTTCTTTCTTCGACCTCGGGTCCCAGTACTGGAAATCCCATTCGACACCTCTCCGAGTTTATTGTTCGGTAAGGGGGGTGTCCCTTCGTTCTTAAGAGACCCTTACTACCAGTACCCTCGGGTAAGTTTAAACTCTTACTTACGTGACCGAAGAGGTCAAATTGGCTGATTAAGGGATTGATGAGGTTAAATCCTATATTTTCCGAGGATGACGGTATTTATATGTCTTTTTCGTTCCTCAACAGTTAAGTCCATAAGAGTTTTGGACTCAAGTGCTTTTCGAATCAATTACTTATCTGCTAGAGTATTATAGTCAGAGAAATGGTCTTTTTGTAAAAGTTATACTTTGATCTTAAAAAATTTTTGTTTTCCGCACCTGAAGCTCACCACCCTTGTACAGTGTTTTCTGTCTGGCTCCCTTTAGGTAGTATTAAGGTTTGACTCTTCTTAAACTTTACTCTCTGTCTCCCAGTGACTACTTCTATAACTAGAGACTTCATTGTCCGGACCTAAGTTTAGGACTGAGACAGGTGAAACACAGACGTCCGTTTAAGGAAATGGAAACATCCGGAGTCAAAAGAGAGGCACTTTACCCCTAGGATTCCCGTTGAGTACGTAGACAAAATGTACTATTTACCCCGGCAAAGAGGTTGTTACGTACACCATACGTAACAAAATAAAATTTATGAAAAAATAAAATAAAATTTATGACATTCATAAATTTTACAATTTAAACAAAAATTAGACAAGTCCTTCCGGAAATGGTGTTCTCGACACAGTGTCTCATATCATAACGTCACTAGATGTGAATCTGGAATGGTTCGGTGGACTTGGGTGTATGTGGGTACAAAAATTACGAAGCCACGAAGACGTGAAACGTAAAATGGACCTTACTTGGGAGGGTTGAAGGACGGGAAACGAAGACGGTTTTATTAATTTTATTACTGAGGATAATAGTAATAAAACAGAGTTTCAGAGTGAGGGTACCTTAGAGGAGAGGAGACCCAAGCAAGGGACAGTGGAGGGGTAACCTCCGACAGAGGATACGAGGAACAACAAGTCAGCGATTCAGCACAGCCCGAGAAACGTTGGGGTACTTGACGTCGTACGGTCCGAAGGGACAGGAAGTGATAGAGGACCTCAAACGAGTTTGAGAACAGATAACTCAACCACTACGGTAGGTTGGTAGAGTAGGAGACAGCGGGGGAAGAGAAGGACGGGAATTAGAAAGGGTCGTAGTCCCAGAATTCAGGATGCGAGGATCTTGTAGAGTATCCCTGGATATAACCTCATGTATAGTGTGAGACTCAACACTCGTGGACACTAAGAAAGAGAGTAAACACTTAAATGTCTCGGTACGACAGGTTTCACCAGTGGTGATCGGAGTACGCGGTGATAGTTATAAATTTAATTAATTTGTATTTAATTTTGAGGGTCAAGGAGTCAGAGTACTCGGTGTATAGTTCACAAGCTCTCTGTGTACGCCGATACTTATGGTATGACCCGGTAGTAGTGTCTTATAAGAAAACTTGTCGTTATAAGTCCTCGAAGGGACCATCAAGTCGCCATTTCTTAGCCGGACGTTACACCCTGTGGGCCCAAGTGAGGGACCCAACCCTTCTAGGGGACCTTCTCCTTTATCGTTGGGTGAGATTATAAGAACAGATCTCTTAAGGTACCTGTCTCCTCGGACTGCCCGATGTCAGGTGCCCCGTTGTTTCTCAGTCTGTGTTGACTCGCTAATTTGTTGTTGTTTAAGTAGGAGAACACGTCCCTAATACAGAACAAATAAGGATCACGGAGTGTGAATGATATTACAAATATTTACGTTCTGTTATAGTTGTTTGTGTCCGTACAGATATGTATGAGAAAGTCGACTTTCTCTTTCCTAATTAATAAGTAATTACAAACTCGGATGTTCTCTTTTATATTTATGAATCGTAGTGGTGTTCCGTCCGTTACTTATTTCCTACAAATTAGTACGCAGGGTCCACCGCGATCACCATTTCTTGGACGGACGGTTACGTCCTCTGTATTCTCTACACCCAAGCTAGGGACCCAACCCTTCTAGGGGACCTCTTCCTTTACCGTTGGCTAAGACCATAAGAACGGACCTCTTAAAGTACCTGTCTCCTCGGACCACCCGATGTCAGGTACCTAGTGTTTCTTAACCTGTGTTGACTCGTTGAAAGTCCTGTCCTTAGTACACTTGCTTCAACCCATTCTTCAGCTTAAGGAACGGAAGACAATATTCAGTATCAATAAGTCGGTCTGTTGACAATTTTAAAATAAAATTCCTTTCAGTCATGTTACCGACTCACCAGTCAGGACAAACCACCAAACCAACATAGAACGGACGGAGTAGACCGGTTCAGGTAAACGAGGAATTAGAGTCGGGGTCACAAATAGGGAGAGTGCACTTTCGGACATTTCGTGGAGACTCTACAGAGGTTGTCTGAGTCTGGTCCAGTTGTCTTTCGTAAAGGGGCGTCCCGTCTCGTCCGTCGTTCTGGTAAGGAGACTTAGGACGAAAGAAGGGTTACTAAAGGGGTCGGAGAGAGACAGGGAGCTGGTGGGGTTTGTTTCTACGACTCCATGGTCAATGATTTGACGGGACGAAGTACTGTACTATGGTGGGTCAGGTCACAACCAGTAGAGAAGGGAACAGGGAGGTTTTTCGTAAGTTGGTTCAGGTTTAGACTGTTTTTCTAGACATCAAACGAACGACTTACGGGGCTTCATGGGGGTGACACGAGAGAGGAACGACAGAGTTCAATTATTTAAATTGACACTAATGTCATCGAAAGGGCGTCAGAATGGGACACTGGTTTAAAGTCCTGGGTCGGATAGTACCGTAAGTAACACACGGTGTATTAAGAGGTTCTTCTTTCTTTGTCTTATAAAAAACGAGTAACTAAACGACTAGTTCTCGGTACAAACACCAGAAGGAACCATCGAGTCACCATTTCTTGGACGGACATTACGTCCTCTGGGTCCAAGTTAGGAACCCAGTCCTCTTCCTTTGTCTTTGGGTGAGGTCATAAGAACGGACCCTTTAGGATACCTGTCTCCTCGGACCACCCGATGTCAGGTGCCCCAGTGTTTCTCGACCTGTGTTGACCCGCTGTCTCGTACGTACGTGCGTTCCTTCGGTCTGACCTGTATAAGTTCAAGATGCGTTGCACTCTAGGTGAAAGTTGACCTTAATGTTTATCCTTCACCGTAAAGGGAGTCTCAATCGAATTTTGTGTGGTAGATGACGGTACGGTACGTTTCGTGTAAGTAGAGTGTCTCTTTTATTTGTCCGTAGAGTAGTTCTCTGACGACTTTTCTCCGTGTTTTACCGTCACGACATTTACCTATTACACTTATTGGTCGTTTTCGTTTCTTATAAGTGTCTTTCTTGTCGGACATATCTTTGGTTCGTGCACCTGCACCATAAACCCGGACGGGACCTTGCTCATGTAGTCATTTTGTGTTCCTGGAAAGATGAGAAGACACTGAACCTTAATTCCAAGAGCTCGTTCCCCCGTCTGGAGTAGAGGTGTGTGTTCGACCACTGCCCTCTGTGTCTCTCTCGAGTTAGGTCTAGTGCCGTTCCGAACCACGGACCGATAGTGGTCGAAGGGTCTCTCCTTCTTTGTCTTTTGGGTAGTTGTGTGAATGTCGAGTGTGGTATCTTATAAGTCTCATTTGATATATCTGGTCACTATGAATGAAGTGTTCCCACCGAAGACAATAGAGAGATTTTAGAAAGTCCGAAAGTGCCAGTAGCGTATCTCTGTGGACGTGTACAACACACACCACCACCAAAGTCCCGAGGGTCTTTAAGGTGTCAGGTGGGAGAGTACGGGGTTTCATCAGAGATGAAGCAAGTAAGAGAAAGAAATTCCAAACTCCGGGGTCCCTTTACGTACTTAAATCGTGATGTTCCTTTCGGGTCCCGTGATCAATAAAGAGGGTGAAGTGTCAAGTGAGGTTCTAACTGACTAAGTATTCAAGTCGTACAACAAATTGTGTTTCCGTAGTACAAGTATCATAGAAGCCCTTTGTGCCAAGGAGAGACGAAGAGAGGTAATCATCATATTTTCTTATTTTTTTCTTATTTTTATGTTCGAAATAGACTGGGACGTGCGTAAGTGGGTTGTGTGTGACGTAGGGTCCATCATGGGGTCCAGGAGTCCTTGTGTTTTCTCTTTTTCGTGAATGAGGCATTACCACTTTAGTTGTACACGAGTCGTCCCTTTACGGGGTCCACAGGGAATGTACCCGACTGTCACTCAGTCTCTTCCGAAGTGGTGTCTCCATTGTGCCTCGACTTACTTCAGTCCGAAAGGAATCCGTTGACGCAGACACTCCAGTCCCCGTCGTCCCTCGTAAGGTCCGGTCGGTTCCCCTGTCACGCACGTTTGAGTGACTCTACACTCTTGCGGACCCAAAGTCCTTGTTTCCCCATTCAAGAGTCACGTCGAGCCCGTGTCGGACCCGTCCACCCTCTCCTCTACTTTGTCGGTCTAATGTTGCACATTAGTGGACCGACTTCTGATACTGTCTTACAACCGGATCGTTAGTAAAAATCACTTACTTAGACACCTTACTATTTCTTTTGAGGAAGTCTCTTACTGAACGAACGGACCTTTTTATAATCCGTTCGTCATCCTGTTCATAACGAGCGATACTTCAATCCCTCAAACCCCACCTGTACATGTGTAACGATATAAATTTTAGCTATTGGTTGTTCCTGGATAACATGTCGTATCCCTTGAGACGAGTTACAATACAACGTTGGGTCTACCCTCCCTTCAGAACCCCTCTTGACTATGTACATGTACATACAGAACTCAGGGAAGTGACAAATGGACTTTTATAGTATTGTAACACTTAACCGATATGGAGTCATATTTTATTTTTCGAAAGAATTTTTACCTTTTTTTATTTTTATTTTATTTATATTTTATTTTTTATTTTTATTTACTTAACATAGTTAGTTTTTTTCTCTTCAAAGAAATGGAGTTATTGTCGATGACTATGGTAAATATGTCTAGACGATGCGGAACGTGTGAAACTCGGATGTTATTTCCAAATGGTAATTAAACTCTACAGGACAAAATTTACTCGACTCAAACCCCTCAAACTTCCCCTTTATTACAGATTTGCTACTAAATCTTTCTCTTTACCTCGTGGACGGGTCATCAATCCCTAATCTATTCATAAATATATTCTACATTAAAAAAATTTCATTATTATAAGTGTACTCTCATAACACTATAGTTCTATTTTGTTTGTCACCAAAATTATGGTTTTCTACTTAGTAGGTAAAGTATGTTTTATTCTCGTTGAATAGACTTTATATGGGTAAACTTAAGTCTCAAGGTTTCTGGTCGCTCCTCTCTATTCTTTCGGAAGGAGTCGTTAGTTACGTTTCTTTATCTCCTTTTGTTGTCTTATCCTTTCTGATCTCTAGAGAAGTTCTTTTAGTCTCTATGGTTCCCTTGTAAAGTACGTTCCTACCTGTGTTCTTTCCTGTCTTTGCCATACCTGTGTTGTCTTCGTCTTTTCTAATTCTTCTCGACCGTTCTTGTGTGTCTTGTTGATATGTTTTTTCTAGAAGTACTGTGTCTATTGGTACTACACTAGCAGGTGGATCTCGGTCTGTAGGACCTTAAACTTCAGTTCACCTGGAGTCCTTCGCAGTGATCCTTCTTTCGATCACCTCCACTACCTTAAGGTCTACTCGATAAAGTTTAGGATTTTCTACTACGACACTTTCACGACGTGAGTTACAGTCGTTTAGACCTTTTGAGTCGTCACCGGTGTCCGGACCTTTTCCCGTCAAAAGTAAGGTTAGGGTTTCTTTCCGTTACGGTTTCTTACGAGTTTGATGGCGTGTTAACGTGAGTAGAGTGTGTGATCGTTTCATTACGAGTTTTAAGAGGTTCGGTCCGAAGTTGTCATGTACTTGGTACTTGAAGGTCTACAAGTTCGACCTAAATCTTTTCCATCTCCTTGGTCCCTAGTTTAATGTTTGTAGACGGCCTAGAAACTTTTTTACTCTCTCAAGGTCTTTCTACAGATAAAAACGAAATAACTGATATGTTTTCGGAAACTGACACACCTAGTGTTGTTTGACCTTTTAAGATGTTCTTTATCCTTATGGTCTGGAGGACTGGACGGAGGACTCTTTAGACATAGGTCCAGTTCTTCATTATCAACCTTTACCTGTACCTTGTTGTCTGACCAAGGTTTAGCCCTTTCCTTATACAGTTCCGACATATAACAGTGGGACGAATAAATTGAATATACGTCTCATGTAGTACTCTTTACGACCTGACCTACTTCGTGTTCGACCTTAGTTCTAACGACCCTCTTGATAGTTATTGGAGACTATACGTCTACTGTGGTGTGAATACCGTCTTTGGTTTCTTCTTGATTTCTCCGAAAACTACTTTCACTTTCTTTCACTTTTTCAACCGAATTTTGAGTTATAAGTTTTTTAATACTAATACTATAGACAAGGGTAGTGAAGTACCGTTTATCTATCCTTTGTTACCTTTGTCACTGTCTGAAATAAAACCCCCCGAGGTTTTAGTGACGTCTACCACTGACGTCGGTACTTTAATTTTCTGTGAACGAGGAACCTTCTTTTCGATACTGGTTGGATCTGTCGTACAAATTTTCGTCTCTGTAATGAAACGGTTGTTTCAGATCAGTCTCGATACCAAAAAGATCATCAGTACGTACCTACACTTTCAACCTGATATTTCTTTCGACTGACGACTTCTTGACTACGAAAGTTTGACACCCAACCTCTTCTGAGAACTCTCAGGGAACCTGTCGTTCCTCTAGTTTGGTCAGTTAGGATTTCCTTTAATCAGGACTTATAAGTAACCTTCCTGACTACGACTTCGACTTTGAGGTTATGAAACCGGTGGACAATGTTTCTTGACTGAGTAACCTGGGACTACGACGACCCTTTCTAAGTTCCGTCCTCCTCTTTCTTTATTGTCTCCTACTCTACCAACCTGCTGTAGTGGCTGAACTACCTATACTCAGACTTTTTTGAGGCCTTCATCTACCTGTCCCTTCGGACCACACGACGTCAGGTACCCCAGTGTTTCTCAACCTGTGCTGATTCGTTGACTTGACTTGACTGACTGACTAGACTTTTTATTTCCGACTTTTGAATGAAATAGGAACTTTATACCATGCTGGTGATCTAAAGTACCTTCGGAGGAATGAGAGAAAAAACCGATGTAGACCTTCCATTAATTTTTCTAGGTAAACCGTCGACTTACTTCTTCCTCCTATCCTTTGGCCCACAAGTACGACAATATAAAAAATTGTCTTTATGAGGTTCCGGTTTCGAGTGAAAACAACAACAACAACAAATCGGCGATTCAGTACAGACTAAGAAACGCTGGGGTACCTGATATCGGTCGGACCGAAGAGATAGGTACCCTAAAGGGTCCGTTCTTATGACCTCACCCAACGGTAAAGGAAGAGGTCCCCTAGAAAGGTTGGGTCCCTAACTTGGGCACCGAGGGCGAGCCTTCCACCTAAGAAATGGTGGCTTGGTGGTCTCTTCGGATTACAGGTAAAATGGGAGAGGTAAAGGGTTTTCGGTTTGTCGTTATCTCGTGAACAGTGTTGGTGTTTCTGTTCCGTCCTCCAGTTATCTTCGACAATATTGGGCAGAAAGAGTCAGTAGTATCGGTCACTCAACAACCAATATTTATTCATCAAGCCTACCTCGGGAAAAAACGTAAACGGGGTTTGTGAGACGTAGAAGTCGTCCCTTTGGAAAAACGACAGTATTAAGACTTTCGTTAATGATCGTTGAGTCTTACCTTGAACAACGATACCATTACCGTATGGTAGTCGTTGATAGTGGGTACCAGTTTATATATATATGGTAGATTACTTTTTATACATATGGTAGATTACTTAGACGGACGTCAAGTCCTCTGGGGCCAAGCTAGGGACCCAGCCCTTCTAGACGACTTCTTCCCTATCCGATGGTTGAGGTCATAAGAACCCGAAGCGAACACCGAGTCGACCATTTCTTAGGTGGACGTTACACACTCTGGACCCAAGTTAGGGACCCAACCCTTTTAGCGTAACTCTTCCCTTTCCGATGGGTGGGTCATAAGACCGAACCTCTTAAGGTACCAGACATATCAGGTACCCCAGCGTTTCTCAACCTGTATTGACTAACTGAAGGTGAAAGATCAAATTAATGGATCTATTTCGTCGTTTTTTTTGTTTTTCTTCCAATAGTGTCACTGACATAAAAAGAGTAAGTCTATTTGTCTGACAAGGGGTAGGATGTGTTTTAGTTCCCTTTCTAACTTACGTTTCATTTGACCTTAGTTGGTCGTGTTGTAATAATGAATTCGGTCACAGTCGTTTTATCATCAAATGTAAGGTATGTTTGTCCATACATGTAACTCCTATTCTAATTTTTCGTATAAAATGACTTCGAGGGGAGACCACTTAGAAGTGGTAGCATATGAGGTCCCTTGGTCTTTCTTTCTCTACTGACAATCGTAAAGGAATGTCATTCAGTCTCAGGGGAGGTACGTGACCCGTCGAGGTGGACATTAAGCGTTAGAAGTAGAAGGGTAGGAGTCCGGAGTCTCTCACTCGTTCTTTCTCTTTCTTTCCACTACTGGAATGTTTTAAATACGGTGAAGAAAGTTAGGGAGTTCTTCAGTGGTATTTGATTCAGACATGTCTTATTGTCCCACTGTCTATACGAGTCACTGTTCTCCACAGTATAGATTTTGGTCTCGTTCGACGAATTTAATCCCCGGCAGGAGCATAAAGAACGGTCGGTACCGGAACCTTTATGTTCCTTCTTCTGACCCTTCTTTCCAAGGCTGTAGGTCACGGGGGCCTTTCTTCTTTCGTATTGTCCTCTACACCCTCTCGCACGGAACACAAAGTTTTCACGCAGACAGAAGACCAGACAGAACCTGAACGAGATGAGACGAT
Source organism: Capra ibex (assembly GCA_006410555.1). NCBI lineage: Eukaryota > Metazoa > Chordata > Mammalia > Artiodactyla > Bovidae > Capra > Capra ibex. Next base: position 33,300,736 of record SJYO01013871.1, read on the forward strand.
GGTGTACCGGGGAGTTGGAGGAGTAATGTGGTCAACATCCTGTGTGTGTCACATACCCATACATCCGCACAAAATTACTTTCCCCTATCAATCGTACTGATAGTAACGACAACTCCATTGAAAGGAGTAAAGTTGTACCCTTATCATTATAGATGGAGTGTACCCAACGATTCTCCTTATTAAATTTCCTTTACTGAAATATTCGACATTTCGTAACGGAGTTTACAATAAAGGCTCATATTGTCACGGAACGTTGTCTATACATAGTAAAGGAATAACCGTTACACAAAATAGTTGGAGGGTTTCATATATAGTGCTTCAATTTATTTTGTAAAGACATAGGGGAACGATAGAAAGTGATAATTTTTTCTTGATGTACTCCCTGAAGGTACCACCAGGTCACCGATTCTTAGATGGAAGGTTACCTTCCCTGTACCAAAGTTAAGGACCAGTCCCTTGATTCTAAGGTGTACGGAGTACCGATTTCTTGGACTTGTATCTGTTGTCTTCGTTATAACATTGTCTCAGTTATTTCCGAAATTTTTACCAGGTGTAGTTTTTTGAAAAGAAATTTCTGTCCATCTTACAGGGGGTCTCTTACGGTCTTTTTATCTTCTCTCGACAAAAGGAATTTATATTGAAAGGTGTAAAGAAACCTCAAACTTTTCATATCCAATATATTTTCCTCATAAAAATCGAGTCGAGAGTTTTTAGAGGATCTACATACGAGTTTGATACTTTTGTTGTTATAAATTAATTATACTTTATGTCGGAAAAGTAACAATAAATGATAACTATTCCTTCTTTATTGGGACAACCGTAAGAAGTTTCGACTCGAGTGGTGGTAAGTAATTATACGTCACGTTTGACCAGTCGAGTCTCCTCACCATGAACCAGGTTTTAGTCGTTGGACCAACATCGGGACGTCCCCATGTTTGTGTAAGTGACGTCTTTACTCCCTGGCATTTTGAAACGAGGTGTCTGTCTGTGTGTGGATAAAAGGGGTTCATCTTATTTTACAAAAAGACGTATCTGAAGAACAAATAGACCCCCTTTTTTTTTTAGGAGTATCAGACAAAAGTAGACACACACGCAAAATCAACCAGTCAGTGTAGGCTGAAAAACGCTGGGGTACCTGACATCGGGTGGTCCGAGGGACCAGGTACCCTAAGAGGTACGTTCTTATGACCTAACCCATCTGTCAGGGAAGACGTCCCCTAGAAGAGATGGGTACGTAGTTTGGGTCCAGAGGACTTAACGTCCGTCTAAGGAATGGTAGACTCAAAAGTCGAGTATGGTGGGTTTTACAGAATACGTGTTTTTTATTTGTTTTTTGTTTTGTTATTGTTGTTTCCGTTATTATAATGTGACTAAAATTATTGTTTTATTAAAAAATTAAATAATATACGTCCATCCAAATTTAACTAAAACTATAAGAAAAAGAGAATGGTGTCGTTCGGACGATATTAGAATCGTCCTCCTGAGAAGGAGGAGAAGTAATCTAATCGTGGAGATGAGTTTACTTTTCTACCATTGAAATTGAGAGTACGAACCAAATCTTTATATAAGTTCCCATCACAAAGAGAACAATTTCCATCCTCACTCAGGTTTCTATAAACCGACGGTGTCCTTTGTTTACATAACCCAGACAAAAAATTTAATTTTAAATAAAAATCATTGTACATTTTTTTATCTATTGAAGTTTCTTCGTGTCCACTATCCCAACTTAGACTTACAGACTATTATTAGTGTTTAAAAGTTCAGTACATAATCCCTTATACATAAAGTTTATCGTTACTTGTGACATGAGGTAAAAATTTTGTATAAATAAAATAATAGACCGACGCGACCTAGAATCGACGCCGTACACCCTAGATCAAGGGACTGGTCCCTAACATGGGTCCGGGAGACATAACCCTCATGTCTCAGAATCGGTGACCTGGTGGTCCCTTCAGGGACATAAGGTAAAATTGATTTCTTTTGAGGGAGAGGAAGGGGTCCTCAACGAAAATGACTCATAGTTATCACGTCACCTCACACGTCGAGAAATCTTGTTGCACACGGTTCAAGAACAAGATTCAAGACGACAGCCCTTTTTTTATCGTAGGTACTGATTAATATGTGAGATCAGATAAAGAATTCGTTTGTTTATTTTTTGAGTTTGAGGTTTTTGCAAAGTGTTTTAATTAGAAAATCTCCGATTTCAGTAAACCTTTCGGTATCGTGATTGCGTTACCGTGGGGTGAGGTCATGAGAACGGACCTCTTAGGGTACCTGTCTCCTCGGACCATCCGACGTCAGGTACCCCAGCACTTCTCAGTCTGTGCTGACTCGCTGAAGTGAAAGTGAAAAGTGAAAGTACGTAACCTCTTCCTTTACCGTTGGGTGAGGTCACAAGAACGGACCTCTTAGGGTCCCTGCCGTCTCGGACCACCCGACGGCAGATACCCCAGCGTGTCTCAGCCAGTGCTGACTTCGTTGAATCGTCGTCGTCGTCGTCGTCGTGATTGACCTGAATTGTAGTCAAGTCAAGTCAAGTCAACGAGTCCGCACAGATTGAGAAACGCTGGGGTACCTGACGTCGTGGGGTCTAAAGGGACAGGGAGAGACAGAGGGTCTCAAACGAGTTTGAGTACAGGTAGCTCAGTCACTACGGTAGGTTGGTAGAGTAGGAGACAGGAGGGGAAGAGGAGGACGGGGGTTAGGGAGGGTCGTAGTCCCAGAAAAGGTTACTTAGTCAAGAAGCTTAGTCCACCGGTTTCATAACCTCGAAGTCGAAGTCGTAGTCAGGAAGGTTACTTATAAGTCCTGACTAAAGGAAATCCTACCTGACCAAACTAGAGAAGTTGTGTCGAATGTAATATGAATTGTATCGGATCTAATTTAAGAAATAGGATACGTTACCTCTCTGATCTCCTGATGTACTGATCTTGATCTAAGTATCCCGCAGGGACCACCGAGCCACTATTTCTTAGGAGGACGGTTACGTCCTCTGTGTCCAAGCTAGGGACCAGGTCTTTCTGGGGGGTGCGGTGCCTCGTTGATTTGGGAACACGGTGTTGATGACTCGGACACGAGACCTCGGACCCTCGGCGTTTATGACTTCGGGTGCACGGGATGTCGGACCCGAGACGTTGTTCTCTTCGGTGACGTCACTCTTCGTGGCGTTGATCTCTCGTCGTTCGAGGTGAACGGTGTTGACCTCTTCCGGAAACGTCGTTTCTGGGTCGTGTCGGTGTTTATTTATTTCATTTAAGTATTTATTCTTAATCTAAATATCTTACGGTGGAGTTTTAACCTTAACTCTTGGCTACCGGATCACAATAGTGGGTGGGATCCAAGTTAGATGAAGTGTCCCTATAAAACGAAGTCGTTACTGATATTGGGAGTCGTGACAGAGAGCGATTTGACGAAGTAGAGAGGACACACACACGAGTCGGTGAGTCGACATAGTCTGAGAAACTCTGGGGTACCTAACATCGGGTGGTCCGAGGAGAAGTCACCTTAAAAGGTCCCTTCTTATGACCTCACCCAACGGTCAAGGACGAGGCCAAGTAGAGAGGATAAGTTCCGGTTTAGAGATTTTTAAATATGCTTTCTGTCAACTTCCTGATTTTTCTCACCGATTACGTGATAGACCATAGGTTCCTGTGACTATTAGGAGTTCAGGTACCGACTTTACGATTCGCTCTAAACGGTTTTGGAGAGATATTTCTGTGAGTAAATTCTTGGATTCTTAGATCCAAGACCCAATGTGTGAGGTTGGTAGACTGTTAGTGCGGTAAGTAGACTGCACTGGAACCCCGTTCAATGAGTTAGAAAAAATCTCGGACAAAGGAGTAGACTTTTTACTCCAATTATCACGATGACGTGTCCTAAGAACATTTCTACTTTGCTCTATCGGATCCATTTCTCGAATCATGATATAAATCATGTATTACCATGAATCATTTATTAAGACGATGACAAGGCAGAAGTGAAGACGTCGGAGTCCTAACTCATCCATAAATAACAAACCGAAAACGAATTTGAGAGTACTGAATCCAGAACTTTCAGAGTGACACAAAGTAAAATGGTGATTTTAGTTAGAATTTATACTTTCGATAAAGGGTTCTATGGTAAGGTTAATATAGTGTTTGAGGGGGAAGGAAAAGTTTAGAAAAGTAAGATGTCTTCTTCTTCTTTGAGTTTTGTAGTCGTAGAAAAGAATGGGGACTCGAAAGTAATATCAGTTTGTCTAGAGGATTACCTGAGGTACCTGTCTACTAGGTTCGGGGACACACCCGTTAGTACTGTCGGATGGGAGATTAGGTCACAATGAGTTTCGCACCATGTCGTTAAACTGATTCATCAAAATCAGACAACCTAGATTAAAAAATTACCTCCAATATAAAACATACATAGCATATAAAACATAAAACAATATAAAAAAAGTAAAAAGAGTAATAAATACGAACAGTGCAAAATGTTTTAATAAGTAAATGAACTTAACTTTTCTTTCTTTGACCACGAAATGGTGTGTGTCAAACTCTTCGTGACGAAATTACGTGACAGGACAAACTAATTTACGATAGAAGGTTCCGAGAATCTCGTTTGGAGTGGAGGAAAAGGGTTATACCTCCCAAGGTCCATTGGAGTGGTGACTTCTGTTATGATTCGAGATTTCTTAGGTGAGATGGACTCGCTGAGTGACCTTTTCTGGGACTTCGACCCTTTCTGACTCCCGTCCTCCTCTTCCCTCGTTGTCTCCTTCTCTACCAACCTACCGTAGTGGCTAAGTTACCTGTGCTCAAATTCGTTTGAGGTCCTCTATCACTTCCTGTCCCTTCGGACTGGACGACGTCAGGTGCCCCAGAGTCGTTTGTCAGTAGATAATATATGGGCACAATCAACAAAACGGGTGACCTTAGATCGAACTACTGTTGAATGATACCGTTCCTTAAATTATATCCTAATTAGGTAAGCCCTAGGGAAGATCTGTAAGTGAGAGAATTACTCTACTAAGTCAATCTTTTTATAAATTTATTCACGAGGATGACGTACTTGGGACTCCTGTTGTAATACTCTTTCCAGATCGACCAGACAAAAAAAATAGTCATCACATCTCAGTAGTTGTAATAGAGGAATAGACATTCCCCTGAAAATGGTCACGGAAGATGTACTTAGTATTTGGGGTCAGTGGTATATGTTTCGGTCATGTCCTTCGAAGACAACTTTAATAAACTACTAGTTCATGTGTTTCTACCGGTGGACAAATTCACCTACAGATTCAAGGAGGATATAACTCAGTCTTTAAATTATTCGTACAAGTTTCGTAATATACTCCTTCACTACCATATGGTTCTAATTTTTATGTGGTTCAGGACTGAGTTCCCCGAATGTTGGAACAACTCCCTATTATATTCATACGTTTATTGACAGTATGTTTCACTGTGGATCATCCACGACACACTCTAAATATTTTGAGACGAATATATCTTCAAGTTTCTTCTAGTAGAGTGTAGAAAAATTTACCTCCAATATAAAACATACAGAAAAATTTAAAGTAAAAAGAGTAATCAATATGAACAGTATAAAATGTTTTAATAATCAGATGAACTTGCCTTTTCTTTCTTTGACCACGAAGTGGTGTGCGTCAAACTCTTCGACCCTCCCAGATCTATCCAAAATACCATATACCATGTAAACTCTCTTTGAATTCTCCTACCTATTCCGTAGTTGTCAAGTATCCTACTCCGCCTCTTACTTCTTTACTCGTACTCTAATCAAAATGTGTGTGTATGTGTGTGTGTGTTTGAGTAAACGAATGACGGGTACTTGTGGGAGGAGTTTCAAATACCTTTGACATAATTTTTGATCAGACAGTAAACATTTTCGACATTTGACAATTCCTTTAGGTAAGAGAGTAGTGACCTAATATGACATAAAATACCAACAATTGAGTTTTTTCACTTACATTATTTAGTGTAAAGGTTACAGTCCTTTTCCTGTCACCGAGTTTCTCCACAAGTCAAAGGTAAATATGATGATCGTTCTAAGAAATCGATATTCTATAATTGTTCCTACAGAAATTCAATTAGTCTCCACGTCTTCGGGTCTTCTCTTGAACATAGTGGATCCTTAAGAGTTCTGTGAACTCCTCCCCCGACTTGACTCCTTGTCTGGTTCAACCCATAGTTTCCCTCGTCTGAGAAGGCCGTCCGACCGTTCGTACACCTGTACCCCTAGTGTTATTTCATTTGTGTGTGTTAGAGATGGACTGTGAAGTAGAGTCGTCTGGGGGTCCCAGAGGAATAGACAATCGAGGACGGACGGAGATTCAGTACTCGTAGGGTCACTGGTTCTGTTCCTTTGCCTTAAAGGATTCCTAATTTTTCCATACAAGGTTGTCAACAAAGAAATGAGAGGTAAAGGGACCTCGGATCTTTACTAATAAGAAAAGGTAATTTCAAAAGAATGACTTTTTATAGGAAAAACGATGTATAGTATTTATAAGGAGAATAAAAGATACAAAATTGGATAGTTTGTAGACGGCTACTTCACCCTTCTTGTACCTGAAACCTCTTAGTCTATGTACGTTCAAAAGGACCTCATGTCTAGTGTGGACTCTGGCGTCATCCCTTACTTCGGTACCTACTTCCTAACCTCTTAGTTAGATCTACGTTTTTACGGACCTCATATCAACCAAGATAGTACCTAATGAATATGAGCTAATAAATAGGTCACGAACAACCCGTGTAGTGTACCTAAGAGAGTAAATTAGGAGTGTTGTAGAAATCTGCTTTTATGTGAATGACTTGGGTGAAATATACTCTCCTTTGACTCTCTCTCTTTTCGTGTGAATTAACGATTGTAAATATACTTACGATTGTAGATGTACTTACAAATGTACTTAGAAAGAGGAAAAGAGAGTCCTGATTCCCGTTACTTTTTAAGTAACTGACCCTCTCATTCTTTCCGTCTAAGGGTTCTACGGTAAAGCCATGGGTTTCATTTGTGTGTTTTGTTCTGGAACTATTCGTTCCACTTTTCTGTCGGAAGTCTTACCCTCTTTTGTTATCGTTTACTTCGTTGACTGTTTGTTGATTAGAGTTTTTATATGTTCGTTGAGGACGTCGAGTTAAAGTCTTTTTATTTACTGGGTTAGTTTTTTACCCGGTTTCTTGATTTATCTTTAAAGAGGTTTCTTCTGTATGTCTACCGATTGTTTGTGCACTTTTCTACGAGTTGTAGTGAGTAATAGTCTCTTTACGTTTAGTTTTGGTATTACTCCATGGTAAAGTGTGTTCAGTCTTACCGACGCTAGGTTTTCAGATGTTCGTTATTTACGACCTCTCCCACACCTCTTTTCCCTTGGGAGAATGTGACAACCACCCTTACTTTTGATCATGTCGGTGAGACCTCTTGTCACACCTCTAAGGAATTTTTTGACCTTTATCTTGACGGAATACTGGGTTGTTAGGGTGACGACCCGTATGTGTGGCTCCTTTGGTCTTAACTTTCTCCGTGCACATGGGGTTACAAGTAGCGTCGTGACAAATATTATCGGTCTTGTACCTTCGTTGGATCTACAGGTAGTCGTCTACTTACCTATTCTTTCGACACTATGTATATGTGTTACCTAATAATGAGTCGGTAATTTTTCTTATGTAAACTTAATCAAGATTACTTCACCTACTTTGACCTCGGATAATATGTCTCACTTCATTCGGTCTTTCTTTTTGTGGTTATGTCATATGATTGTGTATATATACCTTAAATCTTTCTACCATTGCTATTGGGACATACGCTCTGTCGTTTTCTCTGTGTCTACATATCTTGTCAGAAAACCTGAGACACCCTCTCTCCCTCCCACTCTACTAAACCCTCTTACCGTAACTTTGTACATATTATAGTATATTCTTTACTTAGCGGTCAGATCCAAGCTACGTCCTATGTCCTACGAACCCCGACCACGTGACCCTACTGGGTCTCTCTACCATACCCCTCCCTCCACCCTCACCCCAAGTCCTTCCCCAAGTGCACATGTGGGTGCCGTCTAAGTACAACTACATACCGTTTTGGTTATGTCATAACATTTCGTTTTATTTTTATTTATTTATTTTATGTTGTGTCATTTTTTTTTTTTTAGTTCTGGAACTCTGGATGTTTAAGTCACATTAGAGATAGTTTTAAGGTTGACAAAAAAAAAACCGTCTTTAATTGTACGACTAAGATTTTAAGTGTATCTTTAAGTTCCCTAGTTTTAAACGGTTTTGTTAAAAGGTTTTCTCGTTTCAACCTTCTGAATGTGAAGGTTAAAGTTTTGCCGTCATTCGGTTTTCGATATCAGTAGTTCTGACACGGTAACCGTATTTTTATCTGTATGTTCAGTTACCTTATGTTGACGCCTAAGTCCTTTTTTAGAATAGAAATCCCAGTCAACTAAAATTTTTTATAAATAAACCGACGTGGTCCAGAATCAAAGTCATGGACCCTAGATCAAGGGACTGGTCTCTACCTTGGGTCTAGGGGACGTAACCCTCTCGTCTCAGAATCGGAGACTTGGTGGTCCCTTTTGGAGGTACCAGTCGACTAAAAACTACTCCTACGGATCTATTAAGTTAGTCCTCTCTTCTTAGAAAAGTTGTTTACCACGATTTTGTCGACGTATAGTTGTATGTTTCTTACTGCGAACTGAAATATGATATGTATTTTTAATTGAGTTTTACCTAGTATCTGGATTTTACACCCTCGACTTTGATGTCTTGAGAATGTCCTTTTGTTCCACATTAGAGACTCTGAACCTAATCCATTGTCAAAGAATCTGTCCTGTGGTTTTCGTGTTACTGTTTTGTCCTTTGTCTGTTTGGTCTGTAGTAGTTTAATTTTTGAGAATCCGAAGTTTCCTGTGATGATTGTTTTACTTACGATGTCGTACTCGCTTAGAACTTTTGTATTTTACTTTTATACTTTATGGATTTTATCCGTTTAGATATCACTATCCTTCATCTAATCACTATTCTTCATCTAGTCATCTAATCACTGATCCTGTGCCCCTAAACCCTCCTTTACCCCCATTAACGGTTACCCGTACCCAAAGGAAAACCCCCAACTATTTTTAAAGATTTTACCTAACACCACTACTGACGTGTTGAGACCTATACGATTTTTGGTAACCTGACATGTAAAACTTACTCGCTTAAAATACTGCACTTAATATAGAGTTATTTCAATAATTTTTGTTATCCGGGAGCTTAGTTGATCTTCCACTTTCCGACTATCCGGGGGTGTGTTTCCCCTTCCTTGACCTCACGAGGGACGGGGAGTATGACTCACAAGGACCGGTGAATCCCAGACTTTCCCCTCTGTCTCTCTCTCTTTCTTCATCGACAGTTACTCCCTCGATTAAAATGTTGAACCTGTTAGAAAATTTTAATGGGAAATCTCACAACCGCTCAGAAGGGGTCATCGAGTCGTTATTTCTTAGGCGGACGGTCACGTCCTCTACGTTCTGAACCCAAGTTCGGGACCCAACCCTTCTAGGGGACCTCTTCTCTTACCGTTGGGTGAGGTCGTAAGGACGGACCTCTTAGGGGTACCTGTCTCCTCGGACCACCCGATGTCACGTACCCCAGTATTTCTCACCCTGTGTTGACTCGTTGTTTTGTTACTGGTGTTTCACCCCCACTGTTCCAAAGTCCACAGTACGGGACCAATGTCCTATCTCCCGTTGCTTCAGTTTCGACGTCTGTCATGTGCAACAGAGAGTCCTCGGTTGAACTGGAGCCCGAAGAACTCGGGGATGGTAGATTGAGTAAGTGACTCGTGTCGTAGGATCTGTACACCGACGAAAGATAGAGATATCTGTATTAAATATCCAAGTTGTGTTTGATTTTTATTTTTACTTAGTGTACAAATACATAATGGGTCTTTTCAGTCTTACCTGAACATGGTTTTAAAATATTTACCAGGTAAATATCTATTAATTAAATATCCAATAAATATTATATATTATACAATATTTAAATATTAAATATCTATTAATTTGAAAATTTTATAAAAAGACTTCAAAATTTGGTTAATTGTAGATAACGGATATCTCTTCCCATAACCTAAAGGAAAGGAGAATTTTTTTCTATATATTCCTGAAGGGACCACCACGTCACCTATTCTTAGGCGGACGGTTACATCCCCTGTGTCCAAGTTAGGGACCAGGTCCTTCTAAGATGTTCGACCCCCGGTGATTCGAGTACACAGTGTTAATAACTCGGGAGAATGGTTCTTGGACACGAGGTGTTCTCTTCGGTGTAGTCACTCTTCGAGTCGGTGACGTTCCTTCTCATCGGGGACGTGTGACGTTGATCTCTTTCGGGCACACATCGCTGCTTCTGGGTCATGTAGGTTTTAATTCATTAAGTTATTGTTATTTATTTTTCCTATATACTCTTAAAGTGTATTTACTGTCTAATATGAAGGTAAAGATAGTTTCGGTTTTCGTGTCGTTTCCCAAAAATTTCTGTGCTTTAGTATTCCTGGTTTCTCTTGTCTTCGTTTTCTTTACGTTGTTTTCTAAATTTGACCTTTCGTTTGCCTAGTCGTTTACTGGTGTGTCTTAACTCTTTCGACTTAGGGTACAATTCAAAATCTTTGTTGGTCAAATGTGTCATTTGGTGTATGGAGGGGATTTCCATGACGTTCCAACTCAAGGTCCATACTCCTATTTCCACTCCGATCTTTGTCCTCCTAATTGACTTTAAGAAGGAAACACCGAGTCGACCATTTCTTAGACGGACGTTACGCCCTCTGGACCGAAGTTAGGGACCCAACCCTTCTAGGGGACCTCTTCCCTTTCCGATGGGTGAGGCCATAAGACCGGACCTCTTAAGGTACCTGTCAGGTATCGCAGTGTTTCTCAGCCTGTGCTGACTCAGTGAAAGTGAAGTGAAGAAAATTCTTAGTCTATTCAACGTCTCGGGAAGGGGTTCAGGTTCGTCCATTGAAATAGAGGACGTAGACATCTTTCGACCTGTCGGTGTCAAAAGGGCCCCCCTCACCCCGTCCCCACTCCCACCCCCACCCCACTCCTCTTTCGGTATGGTCAGACGTTTGTCCCCCTAGTCTACTCGTAAAATATATGATTATTGACTCATGTGGGTGACGGTTTGCCGAAAAGGTCGAGTCGAAGGTTTGTTTACCATTGGGTAAAAAGTAGTAGTTCTCTCTTCCAGTCTTCTAAAAAGAGACCTCTTTTTAGATTGGTCGGGTTCTCCTTTCAGAATTGTATGGTTGTGATTCATAAGGAATCACTTTACCGGGTGTCCACCGTCCGGAGTGGTACTCTAGTCTCGAAGAATAGTCGAAATACCCCGTAACGAGAATTCATTCTGGTCTGTTGATCCTAGTGGTCTGTCTACTCCTTATAGAGTCTGGGTTTTCTATCCCTGGCTTTGTTTGTTTACTTTTCGTTAGACCTCTTTTTTCTTAGAGTTCTCCCTCTTTTTCCATAAATTTGTACAAAGTAATTATATAAGACTCTGTCTTCTCTTGTGTACAGATTTAGTTATTGTCCATTCATATTTTTATATAAAATGGGGTACTCAACTTTTACATACAGGTATGTTTTTTTAGACGTATATGTACAAAGACTGTCGAAATAAGTATTAACGGTTTTGACCTTTGTTAGTTCTACAAGAAGTTTCCCACTTGTCTATTTGACACCATATAGGAATGTCTCCTTATAGTAAGTGACTATTTTTCTCTTCAGTAGTTCGATGTTCTGTGTCTCCTTTATGTTTGCGTATAACAATTCATTTTCTTCTGTCGAATTTTACCGATGTATAAATATACTAAGGTTGATGTAATTGTAAGTCCTTTTCTGTTTTGATGTCTCTGTCACATTTCTAGTCACCAGCGGTCCCCGAACACCCCTCCTTCTTACTGATCCACCTCGTGTCCTTTGAAAATCCCGTTACTTTGAGAAAGCATACTATGTCATTACCATCTGTGCTGTAATTTGGAAACAATTTTGGGTATCTCCACATGTTATGATTGTCACTTAGGATTACATTTGATACTTGAAATCAAGCATTATTTCATAGTCACAAGTAAGTACTTATTGAAAGTAAGTAGATTGTTTATATGTGGATGAGATTACGTTCTATAATTCTTATCCCCTTGACTACCCCCTCCGTCTTGATCTCACCCATAGGTCCTCGGGAGATATGAAAGACGAAGTAAAAAGACATTTGGTTTTTAACGAGATCTTTTGTTTCAAATATCAACATACACACACACACAAACCGACGGGACGTGTCGTCTACCCTAAGATCAAGGGGTTGGTCCCTAGTTTGGACACTGGAGACGTAACCTTCACGTCTCAGAATGGTTACCTGGTGGTCCCTTCAGGGATCTTTTGTTTCAAATATTTGATTTTATTCCGTTTTGTTGTTACTTCTACCTCATGAGAAATTTTCTGGACGATTTAATCGTTACTTTGGCCATGAGAATGTGAAGTTCCCCTTGATAATAACCTTCTGAGAAGACCCTTCAGTAATACTTTCATATTGAAAGTTGACTCGTTAAAATGAGAACCTTTAGATGGTATTCTTTTTCGTGTTTCATACTACCCCTTTTTAGGTGTCATGGTTCATTTTTTAGCCTAGAGTAGATTTAATGGGTTATCCGTTTACCGATTCATTTAATACCATATAGTAATCTACTATGGTCCACTTTCACTTTCACAATCAGTGAGTCAGCACAGGCTGAGAAACACTGTGGTACCTGACATCGGGTGGTCCGAAGAGACAGGTACCCTAAGAGGTCCGTCCTTATGACCTCACCCAACGGTAAAGGAGGAGGTCCCCTAGAAGGGCTTGGTCCATCACTAAAATAAAATGTTTTTAATGTTAGTATTGATAAATCATTGTAGTATCTTTTAAAAAGTACTCTCTTTATGATTAAAATTTTCGTTCTATGTTTTAATATATACGTTAATATTAATAATTTTTTAAAGACATTTTACGACACACTTCGACCACTCTAATATCTAAGGGAAAAAGGAGATAAAAAGTTTGAAAGATTTTACAATGTAAATTAAATTTGTTCCTTTCCCAAACTTCACTATTCCGTTTGACGTAACACCCTTAATGAAATTATATTATAACCTAAATCATTATAGAGTTACTATGAAAGGATGGGATACCTTCTGAATTTGGAATTTCCGAATGTAAATGTTACTCAAAAACTCCCTTCTTAATCTCTTTATACCTCAATCAACATCTATTAACTGAAATATCCTGTACACAAGTAACATGTCCTTGATAATGACAATGTTTCACTGACAGCCCTATAAGATTACAAGTAATTAAAGTTTAAAGGTTTTCAGAACTTAATGGAATTTTTTTAGTAATCAGAACCGTGATTCTGTTAAACTTAAATGTTATGTATTGACTAGTTAAAGACCAGACTCCCACTGTATGTATAGAAAAAAATACTGAAGACTGACGGTAAGATAAGTAAGTTTAGATTCGAGAATTCTAATATTAAGGAGATGTAATATTGTGTTGTACTGACCACAAAAGAGGGAACGGACAAAATATCAACCACAATGTTTAACGAGTTCCGAATCATTAGACTGAATTTGTAAGAGTCTTGTGAACTATGATCTTGTAAAATTGAATCTTGTAGAGTGCGACACAAGAGTCACGACGGTTCTTGGTTCTTAAGTCCATGATCGACTTTGATACGATTCGCGATTTGCATTCTAGAAGTCACCAATGACGATTTGAAGTGTAAAACTCCTCTTACGACGGTTTCGAGACGTCGGATGTGAGATGTTCGGCTTTTCCGCAACCATGATTTATTTTTCAGTAGACAGTACGATGAATTACTCAAAGTTGTCCGGAGTACTCAAAAATAACAAAATCGTTGTCTGGGATCTTCTCCTCTTACAAAAGACGTGAAGTAATAGGTCGGTTAAAGGGTGGGAGTCAAGTAAGGTCTCCTGTTAGATAATTGACTATTCAGCACTAAAGACAGCCCTTGTGGACTGAGGGTTTATCCAAGGTAGGAAAGAACAAAAGGGAGTAGAAGGAATGAAGGTGACAGAGTGTGCAAATAACTCGTTTGAGCCACATGACTTACGTCTCAATGTCTCGATTTTGTCCAACAGGGACGAGAACTCTCCGAGTTCTGCCTTAATCCGTCTCTGGTCAGTTCCTCGTATTACCGTGTCTCCAAGTGTACCACGCTGTTCGCTATCCCACCATGGTGTACCTTACCGTATTGCCCCCATTTTCCCTCAACTTAAAACACCCTAAGTCAAACGTTACTAGAATCCTGTAGGTCCGTACACCTTGAGGAACATCCGTAAGGATCATCCGTGAGACTCCGCAGACTCTTTTTTCCAGGTCTCATCCCCATCTTTAGACACTCAGTCACCATATCTCCATTACTCTAACGGTTCGTCTCTTCTTTCCGACCGGGCTCCTATCTTAAGATGAATTCCACCCCCTACTCATCGTCGTACGTTTCGACAACTCCCTTTCCTTTCTTCTTTTAGGTTCCTCTCCTCATGGTTGTTTGTTTCACTTCCGTCAACATTCTTACTCCAGTTGACACAGTATTTGAGTCTACACAGGTTTCTCTGTCCCTACCCTCCCCCCGTGAAACGTACCTCTGAACCGGTCTCGTGGGAGTACTCGAAGTGTCCTCCACTTGGTATACTGTGATACTCCTTCACCACTGTTCGGTCCTCGTACACGAGTCTTTGCACCGACACTTTCCTTTTTTTTCTACACACCGGTGTCACATCTCAGGTTCCTCAGTGGTAGTAGAGAAGAAAGAAATAAAAAGAGAGGAAGGTAGGAGGAGAAACCGAAATAGAGTAGAAGGAAAGAGAGAGAGAGAGAGAAATAAGAAAGGAAGAAAGTAAAAAAAATATCCTTCTGGTCTCTACTTTATCCAAATTCGATGTCCGTTCCTTTTGTCAAATCTCCGTTTACAACCTTTGTCTCGTCCTTACCTGGAGGGAACACCGGGTCACTAACCCTCAGAAGTACGGTTACGTCCCGTGGGTCTAAGTTAGGGACCAGACACTCCTAAGGTGAACAGTCCCCGTCGACTCGGACACGTGACGTCGATGACTCGGACTCGTGATCTCGAGTGTAAGACGTTGTTCTCTTCGGCGACATTACTCTCCGGGTCCGTGGCGTTTGTCTCTCATCGGTAGTTAGTGGTGTCGATCTTTTCTTTCGGGTACGTGTCGTTGTTTCTGGGTCGCGTCGATTTTTATTTATTATGTAATTTTAAACCTTTTTCTTTTCTTTCGTCCTTCTTCCACAGTGTTTACTTAAGGAGTAGAATCCTTAGTCTTCTCCAACCCTAGGCCATAAATGACGTACTTCAGAAGAAAAAAAAGAAGGAAACACTACATCTTCGTTCAAGTAAAAGTCTATCGATTCTTCTCTTGTTCTTACAATTTCACTCTCTTCTTTCAAATCCATCCCGTCGACACTCTACATGAACCTCTCCTCGGTTGAACCCCAGTACATCCTTAAGTCTTGTCTCAAGGATCGTCTTCTTTCTCTAGTGTTTAACATCAATATATTGGTTAACGAGTCACCGTGGGGTGAGGTCATGAGAACGGACCTTTTAGGGTACCTACCTCCTCGGACCTTCCGACGTCAGGTACCCCAGCACTTCTCAGCCTGCACTGACTCACTGAAGGGAAAGTGAAAAGTGAAAGTACGTAACCTCTTCCTTTACCGTTGGGTGAGGTCACAGGAACGGACCNGTGAGGTCACAAGAACGGACCTCTTAGGGTCCCTGCCCCCTCGGACCACCCGACGGCAGATACCCCAGCGTGTCTCAGCCTGTGCTGACTTCGTTGAATCGTCGTCGTCGTCGTCGGTTAACGAGATCAACACACTTAAAGAGGTCTTTTTCAGTTGTTGGACCTACGTTCTCCTCTCTTTTCATCTACCAACCTCCCAGTCCATAACTATTTTGAGTCTCTTACACAGAACTTTCATGACTTCTGCGTTCCCACACAAAGGGTACCTTCTCTATCCCGACGTCTCCTTCCATTCCAATTCTTTCTGTCCAGTTGTCCTCCTGACTGAGTCGTCCTTATTCAGATATTTTCTCCTGTCTACGGATGTCCGTAAGTTGGGTCCTACTCAAGTCATAGTTTGTCCTATCTCCACTCCCTCTCTGGAGTTCTCGGATTAGTCTGGTGGATTTCGGTAAGGTTTGCCTTCTCTGAGAGAGAACAGAAAGTTCTGGTGGTCTTCCCCTATAAGGAGGTGTAGTCTCCAGTTCCTTGGAAAAGACATTTCCTGGTCTATCATTTCTCACGTCGGAAACTACCGTGTTAATAAGTTGAGACGGTGACATCGAATTTTCGTCGGCGCCTGTTATATGTGCACTTACTCGTGCCGATATGAGGTTGTTTTGAAGTAAAAGATTTTGTCTACCACCTGACATAAGTCAGGTCCCGGTCAAACAATTGGGGACGGGATCCGATAAAAGAAACCCCCCTAAACAAGGAAAAATAACTAACATTCTTACGAAATATGTACCTCATAATTGTGAAACAGATAAATGTATGTGATAGAATAAATATCAAAAGTAAACCCGATAAACCCCCTTTGTATTTTCAATTTTTTTTATGTACAAGTGCATCAGTTTAGATAGTTAGCAAAGGGAACAAAAACTGAAAGATTGGTCCTAATCTTACCAGAAGGGATTGGTTACGATGTAAAAAAAGGGGGATATTGAAAACGTACATCATACACATATACTGTCTAATCTTGTCTCTGAGACCTCGGTCCTACGGAACCACCAAAGCAGGGATTCCGCATAGGCTGAGAAACACTGAGGGACCTGGTGTCGGGCAGTCCGAAGAGACAGGTACTCTAAAAGGTCCCTTCTTATAACCTCACCCAACGGAAAAGGAGGAGGTCGCGTAGAAGGGTTGGGTCCCTAGCTTGAGTGCAGAGAGGATGTGACGTCCACCCAAGAAATGGTGACTCGGTATCACGGACATCAGGGTAGTAATAGAAAGATTCGTAGGTAACGAGATTGACATTTTGACGTCTCCCCCTGAGTGAGGATTAAGTATCCCGACAAAGTTTCTAACTTACTCATTTTAGACACGTTATATTACTTTTCACGAAGTTAGTCCCGAACTGTGTATCATGTTCGATTTACAATCGATAACAATAAAACCATAGAAATTAAGTATACTTTAAAGACTAAATTTTTCACTTAGACTTCAGTTTCAGATGAAAGGGGAGGTGAATAGATTGAGGTAGATTGATGGTGTAAAAGAGTTAGATTGAAGGTTTTACATCGGTTATAAAAGTCCCAAAAAGAGAAAGTGAGAACAATGTCCCACCATAAGAAAAATCAAATGTTTATTTTTAACATGAAGTGACTTACATATAGGGACCATAAGTATAAAATCAGGAACCGATTTTCCAGTTCGATTTCCCAAATAATATACAACGGTAGATTTGTTGATTCAAGCCTCTGAAGGGACGACCAGGTCAACAATTCTGACGTGAAGGTTACGTCCGTCATGTTCAAACTAGGGACCAACGTCTCGATTCTAGGACCACCAAGGACGGTTACCGTGGGACCCGACCCTTCTAGTGAACCTCTTCCCTTACCGTTGGGTGAGTTCATAAGAACGGATCTCTTAAGGTACCTGTCTCCTCAGACCACCTGATGTCAGGTACTTCAGCGTTTCTCAACCTGTGTTTACTCGTTGAGTCGAACGAAAGTCGTTAGTTTTTGGGGTTTGTTGTCGATTCAAGAAAAAAGAGAAAATAACTCAGTGTACTCGATTATATAATTTCATTCTCAGGTCACTCCAGGTACTCCAGACCCGTACAGATTGAGACCCGGACAGGGGGAGGTTGGACTATTGGGACCAGAAAAAGTCCAGGAGGGTCGGCAGTTGGGGGTTCTTGGAAGTACATAAGAGTTCACGTGAAAGGGTTAAGAGGAGATCGAAACAGAGTGAAAAATAAAAGTAGAGTTGTGCCTGTCATGGAGGACTCTTTGTAAGAATTTAGGGGTTATTTTTAATACACAAGGGACAATGAGAAACAGAAAGACCACAAGTAGGGTTAATATTTAGTATATCAATTAATTAATGTCAGATCATACAAATAGTTACAGAACAAACTCATTCTTGACTGATAACCAACTCAATTACTTGTCTGTTAAATTTATCATTCATAATGTTTATAATGACCACTTTATTTTTGTAGTGATTGAACGAGAGGTGTCTACACTTTAAATTCCAGTGACTTTACCTTTATACAAATTAGATACTTTTTTACAATTCTAGAAAAAAAAACCAGCACGTACACCGTACGTTCCAGAAGAAGGGACTGGTCCCTAACTTGGGTCCGTGGGACGTGACCCTCGAGCCTCAGAATTGGTGGCCTGATGATCCCTTCAGGTTTTAAAATTCTAGAAATGGAGTATTCGTAAACATACTCGTATTTGGTAGTGAAATTACTTGACGACCGTTTATTAATTGTACGTCAGTATCGTAGATCGACATATGTTTATATATATATGTTTCTGTTTTATATATACATATTCCTTTTTGTAGAAATATTTATAAGATATTTAGTTGTAAAAGTACTTAAGTTTTGATCGGAAAAGAGGGAAATCAGACGAAACTTCTAAATGATAACAGTTATGCGGTAAGTGCGTAAATAGGCAAATTAGTAAGTAAGTTAATGTACAAGCGACTGATAGAAGAACCGTAATTCGGGACCATTGACTTTCTACTTGACTTGGACCAGACAAGGACGCCCTTAAATGTCGGTTCACTCTGTGTACGATTGACCGATAGTAACGGTTCCTCGTCGTGTGTGTCCTAATTTTTGTCGTCCGACGGACGGCGGAACTCTTCAGTCCTTCCGAAAAGTCTTTGTTACACGAATCCTGAAACACACAATCGGCGAGTCAGTTCAGGCTGAGAAACGCTGGGGTACCTGATATCGGGAGGTCCGAGGAGATAGGTATCTTAAGAGGTCCGTTCTTGTGACCTCACCCAACGGTAAAGGAAGAGGTCTCCTAGAAGAGTTGGGTCCCGAGCTTTGGTCCAGAAGACGGACGTAACGTCCGTCTAAGAAATGGTAGACTCTGTGGACTCTGAAATTAAAAGGTTATAAAATTGATAGGAATTTCTCCTTACAAACCACTTTTCTATGACTTCTTTATAGTTTTCTATCATTTAGAGTAAATAAATATTGAAGAACACTTTGTTTTTGAAAGTGTAAACATTTCTTACGGAAATAAGTAAACAGTCGACAGAAGGCACTGTCGATCTAAACTCAACTAACGTCAAAGCGTCTTCGAAAGATCTCCGAGTCGTTTGGGTGGAGAGAGGGACCTGTGCACCCTCTTGTAAAGGATCAAGAGTGCCATCTTGCACGGACTGTACCACCGGTTCTGTCGATTCACAACACACGAAAGGGACACGAGAAGAAGGAAGATCCCGTTAGAACCGCCGACCTTAGTCTTCTACCGTCAACTTGTTCTGCCTTCCTCTGGCCTAGGGACTCGTTTACACTTCTGGAGTGGTGCTACCTGACTTCACGGTCGTTCATTAATTAATTCGGCGACTTTTCGACTCCTATAAACAATTTCGTCAGTCGAGTAAACCTACGTAGTGCTGTGATAGTCCCATCATACATCAGTGAGTCTTGATATTTCTTCTGCTACTACTGTCGATGAGAATCAGGGAACAGATTGTGGGTGGAGAGAAGAAACGATTATCCTGAGACTAAGACAAGTCGTACGATTATTTATGTCGAGGTCGGTTTCCTAAAACTGACGAAATTACACGATTCAGTGAACTCAGCACAGGTTGAGGAAACTCTGAGGTGTCTGACACTCGAAGGTCCGAGGAGACAGGTATCCTAAGAGATCCGTTCTTATGACCTAACCCAACGGTAAAGAAGGAGGTCCCCTAGAAGGACTGGGTCCCTAACTTGGACACAGAGAATACAGTCGACGTGACCGTCACCCAAGAAATGGTGATCGTGGTGGACCAGATTCGAGTAGAACTTTTGAGACAAGGGGTGGAAATCGGAAGGGTCGTCACTCTGTACCGGTACGTCGGACTGGAGTCCCCTCACCCAACGTCGTCAAAGACCCCTTCCAAAAGGAGAGGACTATTTTCCCCCGGATGTACCTACTGTAGTGAGAGTAGGGAAGAAGGAAGAGGAAGTAAGTGTTTCACTGGGTGTAAGACTTTGATTCTATTATTTTACACAAGACTTGGTTGTCTCGTACAAACGGTCACGGCATTTAGACACCCGACTATACCCTATCGGTGCCTTTCTCACACATGGGGTAGATTTCCGTAAGTTTCTATTAAAAAATAAATTTGCGACTGTACTGTTTTACTTCCGGAGTTACCTGGTACCGGTAAGTCTAGTACTTTAGACTTTGTATTTCCCAATAAGTAAATTGTGATTGAGAGTTATAAAAACAGTAGTAAATGACGAAGGGTCTACCGAGTCACCATTTCTTAAACGGACGGACGTGTCCTCTATACCCAAACTAGGGACCTAGTCCTTCTAGGGGACCTCATCCTTTACCGTTGGGCGAGGTCATAAGAACGGATCTCTTAGGGTATCAGTCTCCTTGGACCATCCATGTCAGATACCCTAGTATTTCTCAGCCTGTACTGAATCACTGATTTGTTGTTGTTGTTGACTTATATAATTATCGAATAGGAAGTGTGAAACAGGTATACACTGAAATTTAGTCATATTGTGTGACCGATTTTCAAATCCAAAACGTCAGTCTGATGGGCCTAAGTCTAGGACCGAGACTGTAAATGGTACACTTGAACTTTTACAATCAGTGATTAAGCACAGACTGAGAAACTCTGGGGTACCTTAAATGGTACACTTGAACTTTCACAATCAGTGATTAAGCACAGACTGAGAAACTCTGGGGTACCTGACATCGGACGGTTCGAGGAGACAGGTACCCTAAAGGGTCCGTTCTTATGACCTCACCCAACGGTACGGGAGGAGGTCCCCTAGAAGGGTTGGGTCCCTATCTTGAGACCAATGGAAGTAATGTTCGCCTAAGAAATGACGGACTCAGTGTCTCTTCCGAATACACTTGAATTTACGATGATTCGAAACAGGTAAAAAAAGTAATAATTTTACCTCTATTATTATTGTACGAAGATTCCTACTACTATTCCTAATTTACTGTGTCAGTAATAGTCCAAGACTCTTCTCATAAGCCGTGTATACGAATTATTTATTTTCGAAAATAGGAATGAGGACTAAAGTAGATGTGTCGAAGTTCGTCACTTTATTAGGTAAAAGACTCTCCCCTCTAGAGACGAAGAAGACTCACGTTCACACGAAATACAAGTCCCGGAGGACCACTCACTTGATTTCTTATTAATTCTAACACACTGTCGGAAACCTGACGGACCCAAAATTCGTCCCAATTTTATTGTAGTGTCGATTCAACAAAATTCAGCTCCTAATTTCAGTTACTGATTCTCAGTTCCCGCCCGACTCCCTCCTGTCGCCACCGACGTGGGAGAGTAGGGACACTTGAGAAGGTGGGACCTACACACCTGAGACCTCGGAGTGGGGCTGTTCTACTATTTCTCTGTTCTCGTTCATTACCGGTGTCTACTATTAGGAGGGTCCCCGTCGTTCAGCCCGAGGCGAGGGTGGAGAGGTAAGTGGAGGGGGTACGAAGAGGTTTTGCCTAATAGGTGGTAAAGTTCCGGTGTCGGGTGGAGGTGTACAAGGATGGAAGTATAGAGACGTACACGATGAGGGAAGGGATTTTTGAGGTGGTCGTTCGTTCTCTCTGAGGTCCGGTACTTTTACTAACGTTATGTCTCTGTGGAGGGTTTTTACAAATTGAACATACGGAAACCTGACGTTCCTCTAGTTTGGTCAATTAGGGTTTTCTTTAGTTAGGACTTATAAGTGACCTTCCTGACTACGACTTCGACTTCGAGGTTATGAAACTAGTGGACTACCCTTCTCGGCTGAGTAATCTTTTCCGGGACTACGACCCTTTCTAACTTCCGTCCTCCTCTTCCCCTACTGTCTCCTACTATACCAATCTATCGTAGTGATTGAGTTACCGGTACTCAAACTCGTTCGAGGCCCTCTACCACTTCCTGTCCTTTCGGACCACACGACAGCAAGTGCCCCGACGTTTCTCAGTCTGTGACTCGTTGATTTGTTGTTATATACGAGAATGACAACAGTGACCTTAGTCTTGTCCAACTGACTATTTTGACAAATTACACATTATTATCGGGTCCAAAGGACCGTCTACTTTCTAGGATTTGTTTTAAGTGTATATTTGTACCGAAAGGAAGACTTTGACCTCCTCCTTTACCGTTGGGTGAGGTCATAAGAATGGACCTCTTAAGGTACCTGTTTCCTCGGACCAACCGATGTCGGGTACCCCAGTGTCTGTCAGTCTGTGATGACTCGCTGATTGTGTGTGTGTGAAGGAAGACTTTTTCCCGTTCACCTCAAAATAGAAACACACGTAAGTAAGTTTATATGTATAAGTCATATAAATAACAGTGATATGTGTCACTTACATAGGTTGTCCTTTTGTTTTGTTTTGTTTTGGTGGGGTAGTCGGACAGAGAAGACTCAGATCGTAATTCAGGAGGAAAAAGTTCTATCGTAGAGATCAAAGGGAGAGTTTATCAGAGACACTGAAAAGACTTAAGAACTTGTAAGTTTATAAAAAATTATCGATGATACTTGAACCTTAATAAGGTACACGACTCCCCTGTACCAGAAGACTCAGAGAACGAACCGTCCACCTAAGGAATGGTGACTCGGTGGACCCTACGGGGTAATGTAACGACGACGACGACGACGATGGTTCAGCGAAGTCAGCACAGGCTGAGACACACTGGGGTGTCTGCCGTCGGGTGGTCCGAGGCCGCAGGGACTCTAAGAGGTCCGCTCTTGTGACCTCACCCAACGGTAAAAGAAGAGGTTACGATGATCATTTGTTAAACCCCGAAGGGTCCACCGAGTCACCATTCTTAGACGGACGGTTACGTCCTCTACGTCCGCTGAGTCCAAGCTAGGACCAACCCTTCTAGGGGACCTCCTCTTTTACCGTTGGGTGAGGTCATAAAGACGAACCCTTTAGGGTACCTGGCTCCTCGGACCGCCCGATGTCAGGTACCCTAGTGTTTCTCAACCTGTGCTGACTTCCCTGTCGTGTGTGTGTCATTTGTTAAGGAAGGGTCCATTTGACTCAGACCATGTTCAAATAGAGCGCAAGAGTCCGCCCGTCTACACCGTAAGTCCCCCGTCGAGACCCAGATTTTTCTCTAAATCCTTGTAACGGTAGGTGTCGAGATTAAAGAAAGTTCTCGAAATAAATTAGGTGATAAAGTTTGTACACGAAAATAGACTTAGAGGGAGTAGTATAGTTGAAATTAGATTTTAGTTCAAATAGTGAAGCGAAGGGTTTTGTGACTGAAGATAGAAGGGATAAAGACAATTACCGTGGTAAAAAGAGGGTCCGTTACCCCGAATTTCTGTACCTCAGTAGTCAACGAGTAAGGAACGGGAACTGAGGTTTTAAATTAGTCGTTAGTGTTTAGAGTAAAATAAAAAAATAAGAAAGAAAAAATAGTGGTTGTGATTATAACTTCAGGTAAAATGGGACTCGGGTATAAATACGATATCCTGTATGAGTGAAAAGATTGTGTCGTGTAACACAGTGTGACGACAAGTCTTTGAAAGTCACCCGAGAACAGTGAGGGATTTACGTCTGACGGGAAGTCTCAGAGCTTACGCGGACGAGGTATTGCACCAAAGATAAAGGACAGTTGAGGAATAGGTGGGGGTGGGGGGAGTATGACGGAATGGGTCCCAGGGACATTAGTGAAAGTAACGAGGAGTCCCGGGTTGATGAGACGAATGGAGGAGGAACAGTTAGGTTTGAGTTAAGAAGTCCCGAATCTATGTCAAGGTGGGGGTGGTTGGTTGGTCCGAAACGGTAGGAAGTGAATTGAGTATCATGACTACAGTAGATGGACCTAGTAAGCTATTGATAAACATATATGTCGAGACACTGTAGTAATTAACACAGAATACCTTAAAAAGTGTGAATGTGGTTACCACATATATAATCGATACCGAACAGAAAATTATATGATTTACTTTACATACGATAATAATGTAATAGGAATGTGTTCATACTCATACGATTCTTTAGAATAAAAACTAACTTTACATTAACTGGATGCAATAAAACTAAGGTTCGCGTGTTGTATCCTCCAACAACAATAATAATGTTTAACCAGTGGAATTCAGATGAATGGTATGTTTTAATAATGTTATAATGACTATATAAGGAGTACAACATGTAAAGTAGAGACAGGAAGTAAATAAAACATTAACTATCAGACATGGAGAATTAGAGGGAGTGGATAAAATGAGTAAAGGAGGAGAGACCGTTTGTGGATAAACAAGAGACATAGATACGCAGTCAAAGACAGAATAATGTAAACAAGTAAACAAAATGAAAAATCCAATGTGTGCATTCACTTTAGTATGTCATAAACAGAAAGAGACTAAATGAAGTGGATCGTATTATGGTAGATCCAGGTAGGTACAACAGTCTCTACCGTTCTGAAGCAAGAAAAGTACCGACACATTATAAGGAAACCCTTTTATCTCTCCTTTATATCTAGATAGTGTTGAAGAAATAGACAAGTAGATGACTACCTACGAATCCAACGTGGGTATAGAACAGATAGTATTTATTACAACGTCACTTACATCTCCCCACGGATATATAAAAAAGTTCAATCTCAAAACCAGAAGAAGTCTTCTGATGGGTTTTCACCTGGACGATCTAGTATGCCGTCAAGATGACAATTAAGAAACTATTTGGAGGTATGACAAAAGGTATCACCGACGTGGTTAAATGTAAGATGGTTGTCATGTGTTTCCAAAGGAAAAGAGGCGTAGGAACGGTTGTGGACGATAAACAACAAAAAAACTATTATCGGTAGGACTGACCACACTCCACTATTAGACTAACACCAACACCAATCACTATGACTCGTACAAAAAACCACAGACAACCAGTAGATATACAAAAGAAAGCTTTTTGCAGACAATATGAAGAAAAAACTAAGTGTCATGAGTCGTGGATCAGTAGTGAATTTATATAGTATCTTGAACTCTTTCCCTCGGGACCTCCAATAGATAACGGTTACGGATGAGTCCTATTCTTAGAGAAGTTGTGAGGATTCTCGGTTAGGAGGTCGGAAAGAACTTGTGACCTCATTGTCAAGAATCGATGTAGTATTCTGTCAGACAAGGTGACGACTTCTCGTGCTAAGTTGTCTTTCCAAAAGTAGTTTGAGACTTTACGTCGACCAGCCTTCGTGTTGTATGAGTTGTCATGTAAGTCATACGAAGGGATACACGTACATATACGGGTCCTATAGAGTCCTTCCTATAAGTTCCTCGACCCCAATAGTAACCTGTCTCTTAACCCCATCGACCCTCTGTCTTCTTCTGGATTAAAAGTGATAATCTGAGAAACCATATTAATTTTTAATTGTTCATTTTATACTAAATTCAAGAAAGAACAACATATGAATTTAGAAAGAGGCACTTTGAAAGTAGGACTAGGATAGAGACTAGAGACCTCGATAGGTGGTATTGAGTCGATACGACTACCTACCTAGCTGTAAAATTACTTGACAACGATTCTTAGTACATTTAACCATGTAAGTTGTCTCCAAATAATTTCCGAAGTTTTCATCTTATGCGAGAATGTACTCAATTTTTGACGAAGGTCGTTCGAAATATTTTTAAATAAAATAACTTCATATCAACTAAATGTCAAGTCAAGTCAGTAAGTCACACAAACTCAGAAACGCTGGGGTATCTGACGTCGTGCGGTCCGGAGTGACAGGTAGTGGTTGAGGGCCTCAGATGGGTTTGAGTACAGGTAGCTCAGTCACTACGGTGGGTTGGTGGAGTAGGAGACACCAGGGGAAGAGGAGGACGAAAGTTAGACAGGGTCTTAGTCCCAGAAAAGTTTACTAAGTCAAGAAGCGTAGTCCACCGGTTTGATAACCTCAAAGTCGAAGTTGTAGTCAGGAAGGTTACTTGTGAGTCCTGACTAGAGGAAATCCTACCTGACCAACCTAGAGGAACGTCAGGTTCCCTGAGAGTTCTCAGAAGAGGTTGTGGTATCAAGTTTTCGTAGTTAAGAATCCACGAGTCGAAAGAAATATCATGTTAAGAGTGTAGGTATGTACTGATGACCTTTTTGGTATCGAAACTGATCTGTCTGGAAACAACCGTTTCATTACAGAAACGAAAAATTATACGACAGATCCAACCAGTATTGAAAGGAAGGTTTCTCATTCGTAGAAAATTAAAGTACCGATGTCAGTGGTTAACGTCACTAAAACATCGGGTTTTTTATTTCCGTCGATGACAAAGGTGACAAAGGGGTAGATAAACAGTACTTAACTAATGTTGTAACACGATTAAAGACAACGTGTTGTTTCACTAAGTCAATATGTATATATATGTAAAGTATAAGAAAAGGTAATATCAAATAATGTGCTATAACTTATATCATGGGGTAAGTTGTACGAAATTACACGAACACACATAATCAACGAGTCACCACAGGGTGAGAAACGTTGGGGTACCTGACATCGGGTGGTCCCAGGAGTCAGGTACCTTAAGAGATCCGTTCTTATGACCTCTTCCATCGGTAAGGGAAGAGATTCCCTAGAAGAGATGGGTCCCTACTTTGGGTCCAGAGGACGTCACGTCCGTCTAAGAAGTGGTAGACTCGGTGGTCCCTGAATAAAAAACGTCTTAAAGGTTTAGTCAACAGAATTAACAGAATTTAAAAAATGTATCCGGAAGATAACAGTGGGTATAATCGTATTCTTTGAACAACGGATTCCGTAATACTACAATAGAACATATAATACATTCGTTGAAACACTACAAGAACTGTGGACGTCACGGGAGAATAATGGACTTCCGGATTGTGTATCAATCATCGAGATAATTGTCCGATATAATTGTCGAAAGTCTAAATACGTATTAGGGGTTTAAAGTTTCATTGGAACTCTTCTTTCCGGTAAAGATTTATAATGCTTTTTAAATGTCTTACTTATTTCTATAAGAAAGTCGTAATACTTATTCGTAAATAGAGTCTTTAGTTTGTTGGACACAAGATGAGGACCGAGAAATTCATTTAGACCCGGGAGATAAAGTAGAGGTAGTCATAGTGTCCATACTCATAATCTGATAAAAATTCTCGGAAAGAGATACCTCGAAAGACAAATACTGTAGAAACGACGTCTTCCATGAGTCTTTAATATTATGTGTGTCAAACCTAAAGATCGATAAGTGGATTGCTTTCGTGGGGACCCCCATATCGTTCCGAAGGAATTTCGTCCTTAGTGATGGTTGAGATCCGTAAGGGGAACAGTTAATAGTCGTCGTTTAGACCTGTCTCTAAGCCGTGTTCAGACATAAAAGTCTGTACTGGTTAAAGAGGTAAACTTAATATTCTATAACTGTGGTTACTGTCGACAGTAGGACTTTGAGTCCAGTACTCGAACGTCTCCATATCATGTCTGTCTATCACTACTACGGTTGATTGTGGTCGATGTCACACCTGACATTAATCATTGACCGATACTTTTAGGGTAATTATTTTAAGTCGAGTTAATTTATTCCTGAACAACTCACAGATGATCCGGGTTCCGTTACACTGGGACGAAGGTAGGAAACGGTGGGTTATGTTTCTCTTCTTTATGTTTTCCGGAGACACTCACTTTCCCGAAGAACTCTACTGTGACAAGTAGTTCGTGTACGAAGGGAGATAGTTAAGATAGTGCGACTGATCTGAGATTAGAACGTAGATCTTTCAAGATCAAGAATATTAGAGTCTTGGGTGTCTCAGTACTCCGTTTCCTTTGTGTATGTGTGTGTGGGGACTTCAGGTCTGATCACTACACTAGGAAAATGTTACCTGAGGGGATAGGCGTGAACCCTGTGGACGTCTAGAGTACAACGGGAGGGTGACATAGAGTCAAACCTACCTCTCGGTATTAAAGGTGTAAGGTTCAAAGTGGACAACCATTGGGGAGGGTCCCCCAACCCCCTCTCTTTCCTTTCCCCCCTCTCTTTCCTTTCCCTGCTCTAGTACAAGTGAAAGAGTCTGTGTCATCATAAGACCGTATATATATGTGAATAGAATTTAGAGAAACCAGTAAAGATAATAAGGGTCTCCCGTCTTTCGTTATCATCTTCGTTTTTTTTTTTTAAAAGACGTTTATGGAAGGGAATAGTGGGAAGTATTAACCTTCTCCAGTATTCCGTTGCTTCGTACACGAAGAACTTCAATAAGGACATAGTTATCCATAAATATCTAAGGAGGTAGGTACGACCCTAGACTTCTTAGGTTTTCGTCACTTCTATGACAAGGATGGGAGACCTCGGAATACTAACTTACCCCTCCACGACGACGACGACGACGACGATTCAGTGAAGTCAGCACAGGTTGAGACACACTGGGGTATCTACCGTCAGGTGGTCCGAGGGGGCAGGGACCCTAAGAGGTCCGTTCTTGTGACCTCACCCAACGGTAAAGGAAGAGGTTACGTACTTTCACTTTTCACTTTCCCTTCAGTACAGGCTGAGAAACGCTGGGGTACCTGACGTCGGATGGTCGTTCTCATGACCTCACCCCACGGTAGCGGAAGAGGCTTACTCCTCCACTCTAAATGGGTTTATTGGCTAACTCTTCTCGGTTCACGGTTTAGTAGACTATGACTGTCATTTCTTCCTTAGTTACCATGTTTGTGATATCCTTTGGATCCCTTCTAGGTTGTGTCGAAGAGGGGTATTCGTCTTTAGAAGGTAGTAGGAACAGTCCCGGTGACTTGAAGAGTGAATTACCACCTTGAGTGTAAAGTGCTTTCGTCAGGTAAATTAAAAAGTTTCGGAGAATGACGACTTTGTAAAACAGGATGTAACTTGGTTTTAAGAGTGGATAAAAAATTAAGATGTGTCATTACTAAAAAGTTTTGAAATCAAATTCACGGAAATTTTCTTTATCATCCGATTGTTCGGGTTATTTATTTCGTCAATTTGCATCTTGAGAAGACAACCCTCGACGTCCCCGGGGGTCGTACAGGGGATCCCGGGGGTAGAGGAGGTGCGTCCCAGGGGACGTCGGGTTCCGTATGGTGTCTTACGGACGACGAGACGTCTCGTTTGGTGACAAAATTTCCATTAATCTCATTTAGATTAAACTCGACACAAACGGTCGGGAACGTCTGTCGATAGAACAGAGATTTAGAAGAACTTAATTTGAACGGGGGGAAAGTTTGATAGATAAGGAAAATATAATAAAAGGGGGTATTGAAGGAGTAGGACGAGTGAGAAGATTTTACGTCTTTGGTATAGACTTGTATCAAGTAATTACTGATACTAGTCGATTCCCATGCCAGAGAGAGTGTGAGACCTGTCGTTATCTGCGTCTGCTCCCGAATCACCTACTTCTTCCTGGACTAGACCTGGGACTCTTTACACCTTAAATCTGTCTATTTCTCTTTTCTTCTATTTTAAGGTTCGACCCACTAGTCGTACTTGTTTCTGTGTCTTTAATTTTACTCCCGGAGATCTGTGTGAAACTTGTGAAGAGAAGGTCTGGGAAAGTCAAGAAGAAGTAAACCGGTCAACGGGTGTGAGAACATAAAGAGTCTTCTTTTAATTCGGTCTAGAATGGAGGTACTTAAATCTAAAGATAACACAACTATAGACTCACGGTACTAGATTAGGTATGATTTTGATCTAGTAAAGTTATAATATAAATCACGGTGTCCCTTTCTCATGAACTACTTCTATAAATTATTTGGATATTTTTGTTTGCCAGTAGAAAAGTTACTCAGTTATAGACCTATTCTTCTAAGTATTTCCGATATTGTGATGACCCCTTGTAGGGACCCCTAAGAGTTTAGATTTCGTTTGGGTTTCTTGTAGAACGGGGTTCTGTAATAGAACAAATGGCGAATAGTGTGGTATCCATTAAGTACGGGGTTTACCAGAGAACTGATACTTTTTTTGTTGTCCAAAAAGTATATATCCTCACGATTAGGTGGTTCCGTTTTGTAGGGTACTTTTGTTTATAATTTTCTAGTTAAACACCCCGTTTATAAATTATGTAGGTAGTCGGATGGAAGAGTACAATGAATTATAAGTCGTGTAGTCACAAAGTATATTAGACTAAATAATAAGTCCTTCATTTAGAAAAAGGGTATTTTTACATAAACAATCACTAATATACTTGTAAACGATAAAAAGCAATGTCTTTACTTTAAAAGTGTATGTGTGTCGTGAATGTTCTGACTCCTTTAATAGAACAGGATTTAAAATTACACACAATACTTAGATTCTCAAAATTCCGTAACTCTTGTTTTGACTGCAATGATCGTAAGTCCCTTTAACTGAGGTTACAAAATAAAGGTAATAAAAAGAGAAAGGGAAGTAGAGCTTTCTTCTATTAGACTTAACGAGATTAGACCTTTTGTTGTTATTCACATCGTTTATGAACTGTTACTTCTATCTTTCGGAGATTTTTAGACAACGGAATCATTGTCGTTCTTACACCTTCTTATTCTTATGTGACAGTCCTGTAGTAAAGTCTAAGGTGTCTAAACTCCGGATTTATGTCAGTCGAAAGTAATCGAAAAACAAAAAGGGTCGTCCAGGAACCTGAAACTTTGTTTTGGACTTACTGTCGATACTCGTTAAGGTCGGACCGAGGACTAATCGATACGGTTTGTTTTGTTGAGAGTCGTCACATTTGAAGGTCCGTAGGCGTCGGTTCGGAGAGACCTCTGCTCCTCAGGAGTCACTCTAGACTTCCTCTCGGTCTCTCCAACCCCCCATTTCCCACTTGTCCTACCCCCTCCCCCTCTTTTCCTATTCTGGAAGGGGAGATGGAGCTTGATCAAGGTACTTGATCGGAGACTAATTTTACTTCATCATTGATCAGAACCGTCATAAGAACAACATCGAAATATTAAGGGGGATAAGATACTAAATTGGGTAGTCAAGTAATTTAGACTTATAAGGGAAGGTTAATTGTGGGTATTGTAAGAGTATAAGGTTTGATGGGTGCGAAAATTTGGTTTGTTCGTTAAGACTCCGGCATGACCGTAGTTTATCTCGTCCGTCCGCTAATTTCCCTAAGATTTCTCTAAGACTTCTCTGGCCTCGTTTTGTATTCTTATCTGTCACGAGGTATACCTACGTTTGATTCCGCCACACGGTAAACAACAATAAGTGAAAGCGACGTTCGCCTGGATTTTAATTAATGTCGTTTACTGTCACGCGACACGACACACCAGGGTCGACGAGGTATTAATGTAGGGTCGCCTTGATTGATAATTTTTCGAAAAAAGAATGGTAACTAAGATGGATTTCTTGTAAGGAAATGGATGTGTTTTCGTAATGTCTAATCTAGAGTTTCTAGTCTAAAGGAAAACCAGTCTACGAACTAAAAATTTCAATATTGACCAAAGTCTTTTTCACCAGACCTCTTTTAAGACATAACCTAACGATCTACCGTTAAGTCGACATTTCTCTCCTCAGTATGATTTTCCAACTGAAGTGAGACGGTCGTTCGGAGAATTGTGAAGTCTTCAATTTTCACTCATGAAAATATAATGAACCAGTGTATCGTTTTACCATCGTGACTGTAAAGGAGAACAGAAGACCTTTTCACTGTAAATTGGTGTGAGACTAGTGATGACAAAGACTCTATTGGATGTTATCGACTACCAACTAAATGAATATTACGACCCCTTGTTTCCTGGGACGAACATTAGACATTGGTGGAAAAAAAAAAAAAATTGTCAGAACACTACTAAAACATCGTACATTTCATTCCTTTTATCGAGATTGTGGGATTCTACACTAAACGTCTATATACCATTGTCTACGGAGTCCTTTCGAATTGGTAAATGTACTGGTGTAGTATTTTCGGGTCGGACCTAAATCCTGTAATTTAAATTTAGTAGTTTCCAAGTTCATCTTTTAAGTTCAAGCCTGTATGTCTTCTCTCTTATATATTTCTAAGTAGTTTTTAATGTTAGTCCCTCTCTCTAATTAAAACTTTTGATTCTTGATCCTTTTAAAGGGAGAAACTCTATCCATCATACTTTGGTCTTTCGGTTAATAAAAGAAACTGAACAGACGTTAGGGTGGTTAAATAATTTGAATATCTTTTCTTAGAATTCTTATAAAAACATTATTTACTTCTGTCAATTCCGACAGTTTTGTTGTCTTTAGGGGAGTTATACTCAGATACGAACTTTAGGGTTTGGTTTGGACGACTAAGTCGTGTTTCAGTAGTTTGTCTTAAGAATAGTCATTTTCGTTGTTAGGTAACAGACCGACTTTGTTTCCCGTTACGTGTCCTTTAGTCGGTTTAGACCCGGTCTACCAGTGTCTAAGTTCAAAGTAAGAGGGGTAGGGGGTGGGACGGCCCGTGATGTCTTTATGTAAGTCTGTCGTAAAAACTAATGGTCCATTGTAGGGCCCCACATTCCATATTTGGAGAATATTACTGATATGGTGGGGGTGGAGTTATGGTAGATTAAATGACTTTCTGTTCCAGGAATATTTTTCAATTTTCTCCTTCAATGACACATCGTTAACAACTTTCCTTTTATGGAGACTTTTGGGTCACGGATATAGAATCCGTACCGTATCTCCAAATGATCCACCCTATTAAATTTTATAAGTGTGACGAAATACGAGTAGATAAAAAAAAAAAGAATTTGGTACTGTGTTTTATCTTTACTGGGGTCTCTTATATGAGAAAAAGAGGTCCAACTGGTGACCCGATAGTAGTGGAATATCTCAGAATACCAAACATTGGGTCCTTGTGAAAAATGGTTATTGTTTGATGGTTGTTTTCCTTAGTGACTAAGACTAATATTTGGTTATATAGACTGAAGTATTGTGTCTTAGACATTCAATCCTATGACGACACTTATTTGTAAAGTGTGGGGATGATCCAAAATTTAAGATTTCTAATTGTTAATTTCCTTTTGTACGTCTTAATACAGAATTTTAAACGTTCGTGAGATATCTTTGGATGTATAATTTTTACCGTATTTATTTTTAAGTTCGGGAGAGTTTTATGAGTTTTTTGTGAGGAAATGTAAAGGATTAACATATTTTCTATAAATCTAATTTGTTTCCAGAAAAGAAACTTCTCTTTGGGTACTGATATCACCAAAGAACCTTACATCAATGTAAATACACTGGATTCGTGTGAAATAGTTGGTTACTTATCGTTAAGGAAATCATTTGAAATAGTAAGAAAATTGTTCCAATGAAACCTTTACAGTCACTCACCATACGATGTTACGATGAGAAAGTTTTAAATGTATATCTTTCCAATCCCATCTAGTTTCTCAAAAAAACAGATAAACAAACAACAAAAGAAAAATGTGTTCTATTAGTGTCCGATCATTACAGAAGCTTTTTACTGAAGTTTTATACGTTAGTTGTCGTTGAGTAGTGTTTACCGGACAAAATAACATCCCTTCATCTTTTTCAATCGTGTTTATTGGAGGTAATTCTCTCGTAAGTACCATCGACTGTGTTTCGGTTTTTTATCCATATTTTTACTTCGGTTTATTGTCTTGAAATTTAGAACTGGAAGACAGAATTTCACTTATTATTATTGATCTTTGAAAAAGTTTTTGAACAAGAGTCTTTAACAAGGACTTTCAACTCAATTTTAATGTCATAGTCTGATTCAAAAGTCGTCTGCAATCTTTATATCAGATTTATATACGTCTCGTGGTATACATCTAAACACACAATACGTACACACTATGCGTACAGTCCCACGGAGACGATTGAAGTCATCAAAAACAAATTGTAGAGTCTAAATAAACTTCACATAAAGATGTTGAACATGATGTTTTATTATGAGTTGTAGTATGACTTTTAACAACTTAATACCGACATACACGAAAATTTTGTATATTTAATTAAAAGGAAGTTATCCTAATATTTAATCTTTTTGACGACTCTTTTTAATTATTAGGTAATTCTTTGAAATTTTATTCGATCAACTCATAACAGATAAATTGTTCAAAATAAAAGAAGTCATATTTTACTCTTAAATAAAGTGATAAGTACTTTTTTCTTCATTTACTGATAAGTTAATTTTAAGAGATGGAAGACTCGAGTAGAAATCTCAGAGATTCTATTTAAATGTAAATTTACTTTGTGTGTGTTTCTGTCGACCAGATAGATAGTATTGGTAGGGTGTGTGTACTCACAAAAGTCTCTAAATTTAGAGATCAAGATTCGTCTCTCTTTTAACACTGAATGTTGATAAAGATTAGTCAGTCAAAATAAAGATGTAGTAACGTTACTGTACATATACGATTACGAAATTGAATTATGTTCTCAATTCCCCTTTCATAGAGAGTTGTCAAGTTTTGTCTTAAGATGGTAGTTTTCAGCTGAGACTTGTCTGAAGAGTACGTGTCTTCAAAGACCTTTCGATCGAAGAT
The DNA here is from genome assembly GCA_006410555.1 of Capra ibex. Lineage (NCBI taxonomy): Eukaryota > Metazoa > Chordata > Mammalia > Artiodactyla > Bovidae > Capra > Capra ibex. Next base: position 33,335,384 of record SJYO01013871.1, read on the forward strand.
TTATTCTATTTTTGTTTTGGACATAGTTGTTGTTATTTACACAGTCTTAAGTCGTCTGATCATCCGGGATTATATTTTCTCCTTGTCTCAAATTTCGGTTTTATAATTATACGTTCGTTATTCAACATCGACAAGAAATTCAAGAAAGAAAAAAAAAAAAGAAAGGAATTGTATATAGAAGTAGAACACTGGGTGTTTAGTCCATCTTTTAAATTGAGGTAAGTTAAGTTTTTTTAATACAACAGAAAATTTTTCTATTGTATAAATACTATTTATACCGTGACTAATCAGAATAATGAAATAATGACATGAATTATTCTTTGTACCCGAAGGTACCACCAAATCACCATTTCTTAGACGGACGTTTACGTCCTCTGTACCCAAGCTAGGGACCCAACCCTTCTAGAAGACCACTTCCTTTACCATTGGGTGAGGTTATAAGGACGGACCTTTTAGGGTACCTGCCTCGTCGGACTGTCCGATATCAGGTACGTCAACGTTTCTCAGTCTGTGCTAGACCGCTAATTTATTGTTGTTATTCTTTGTATATAGTTCCCGGTTTAAACTCACACGTATCGAAAGTGACTACTTTTTGACCGTTCTTTAGTTTGAAGATCTCACTTCAAATATTCTTTTATATAAAAATTCTTTTACGAGAAACTAGGGTATGAAATTTACGAATAGTAAAGAGTTATATTAGCTAAACGTAATATCATTTTATCATCAAATAATGTGTTTACTCACATTCAAACAAAATTTGTAGTTGACTTCCAGTTTTATTCGAAAGTGAGTAAAAGAGAAATTTACTGTTAAAGAGTATGGATTATAAATGATGTATTTTTGGAGATTTTTCCTTGAGTAAATGATTTTAATTATAAACAAGATGGTTTTGTTTTCCTATGTTTAACTTATGAACTACAGGTACTTCAAAATGATTGTTTAAATTCCGAGTATGGTCCTAAAGGAATTGTAGTGATCGTGACAAAGTTTAAAATGTAAGTTATGAAGTACTTGTTTCAAATTTTACAGAAGATCGAATTTTGTACCTGTGATTTAAAGGTGGTCTATAGTCAAGTTGACTTAACAATAATATTAAAACCATAAACCGTGGTCTTATTTATTGTACGAAGGCATATACAATATATTTAGAAAATGATATACTCATTACTAAGTTTTTTGTACTAAATTTATTTTAATCTAGACTTAGATGTTTCGGTGTTCGGTGTTTTGACAGAATTGATCTAACATCCGAAGGGGTTCCAGTCCTTATTAAGAAATAAAAGGAGAGAAAGAGAGAGAGATTCCGTGGTAAGATTAATATCCCTGAACCACTTCTGAATAATCGAACTGAAAATAACAATTAAAGGACGGGTTACCTCTAAAGACAATTGGGGTGACCTGTAATTGAAGAACGAGTCATCCTTTTGACTTCTGTTTTTAATAAAAATTCCTTTACTGTTTGTATAAACTACGTCACTAATGAAAAATAGGTTTTCTTTTGACTCTTCGTCACACTATAATGTTAACGACGACGGTTAATAATGAAGTTTCGGAATTCTTTTATTCATGTCCAGTTGGTGTTTGAAATGCCACCTTAATACCACAGACAAACATTATGCACTTGAAATCGAAGGGTCCCCATTTGTCGACGGACCATTAGAGGGTACATCTCCATAGATTTCACGCACGCACGATCCAGGGAAGTCAGCATAGACTGAGACACTGGGATACCTGACATCGGACGGTCCGAAGAGACAGGTACCCTAAGAGGTCCGTTCTTATGACTTCACCCTACGGTATGGGAGGAGGTCCCCTAGAAGGGTTAGGTCTCTAGGTTGGGTACAGAGAAATACAGAGGACTTGACCGTCCGTCCAAGAAATGGTGATCGCGGTGGACCTTTCAGGACTATAGATTCATTCAGGTACGATAAAACTAAAACTTTCGGAATAGTTAAATTTTAGTTTGCTCGTTTTACTTAACATTACAAATTTGCCATCCTTTCTAAACAGGGTAAAAAGTCTTGTGAAAAAGGTCTGAAGGTTAAGGTACCAAGAGAAGGTGATACGTCGGAATAGGACCTTTGTCTACCGAAAGTTAATAAAGAATAATTGATCCTATAAATAACTGTTTAAATTTCAAGTACAATGGATTAAATGTATTCGTTTAAACATTTGTTCATTTATACTATTTGAATTGTATGTACTTCCTACGTACGAGTAGGAAGTACGTACTCTTTAGTAATAAAACATTTTGAGTTTTTCTTCTCTTTTAGTTCCCGTGGAGGAAAGTAAAGACGGTGTCATAACAAAGTCAAAATAAAAAGGAATAATGATAGGAATTACATCTTCTATTACGATGACTAGATCGAAGACATCACGGACCCGAGTAGCACCATAAAGGTCATCTTCACTATTCGAATACGACAAGGTAGATGGGAGGGAGAGGGTCGAGGGAACTTCAGTCACCGAATCTAGACTTTCTTCGAACTGGGTCCACTTCCTGTCTAAGGTGTCGGTATCTTCTTTCGAGTGTCCAGGGATGTCTCCAGTACGTAAATAAGCAACTGTTTATAAATAACTCCTCTTGATTCACGAACAAGATCCATGTCTCTATCTCCTCACTTGTTTTCCTGTTTCTCGAAGGTCAGTACCTCTAATGTTCAAACCACTCATTTTAGGTTCTGGACTGGAGGTAATACGAGGAGTCGTTGGTTCTATGTCGGAACCATGTCAGATAAAGAGTTTTTAATCCATGACTTACCAGCGAACTACCGGACTTTCTCAATTCTACGGGAACTCGTGGATACATACGGTAGAAGTCGTTCTTGTCCTTACAAAAGGTATTCTACGTGGAAGACTATAGGTCTAGAATGGAAGATCAACTCAGTGTTCTGTCCGTGGGTTCTTACACTGTATCTTCTTTCTTGTTTCTAAGACTTAATAGGTTGGGATCTAGACTGAAAAGATACGTGATGGATGTCCTCGAATGTCTTAAATGAAGTTGGAAAGTCTCGGAATCAAAAGAATATATATTTTTCTTCCTGTTACTACGTATGAAATGTTCCGACAACACTTCTAATCTTTCTTATACACACGTTACGGACTACTGCACATGTAATTGAAAATAATTAAATGACCCAATGTAATGATTAAGGATGATATTTAATTTAATAATTTATCGTCCTTTCCTGATCAGTCTTTTCATATATACCTAGTATTTCTGAAAAGACCAACAAAAAATAATTACCAATACAAAATACGGATACGTACAACGAAAATACGAGTCAGTGAAGTCAGTACAGACTGAGAAACACTGGGAAGAAACTCGGGTGGTCCGAGGAGACAGGAACCCTAAGAGGTCCTTTCTTATGACTTCACCCAATCCCCTAGAAGAGAATAGGTCTCTGACTTGGACGTAGAGGACGTAACCGTCCACCCAAGAAATGGGTGGTTCGGTGGACCCTTCGGGATACGTATAAGAGACTGTATATGTGTATGAAAGAGAGACTATAAGGTCTATGTATTGATACCCTACGTAAAGTGACAGGACGGTGTAAAGGACAAAACCTCCATCTCAACTCTATTCCGTATGGTGACTGAGTTCTGAGAAATACTACCGTTTTTTGGCGTTTGTGAATCTTATAGACTTTATGGCATTGAGTCTGTGATGTGAAGGTCTGAGGTTTTCTCGAAATCGAAATCTTTATGGACGGTTATAGGTTGTTGAAGACGTGTAGAAAACTGGTTTTATGATACTTTTATAAAGGGGATTATAATCTAACGAGGTAAATATACTTGTTCCCCGTCTTTCCACTAAAATTGTATCAGATTGAAAAGGTCTTTTCCTTTTTGAACCATTATAATCAACACTCCCGTTTTGTAAATTATGATTAACGATAAGACCGTGGTCATCATCTCTTGGGTGGACGGTTACTTTCTCTGTGTCCAAGGTAGGGACCCAACCCTTCTAGGGGACCTCCTTCCGTACCGTTGGGTGAGGTCATAAGAACGGACCTCTTAGGGTACCTGTCTCCTCGGACCGTCCGATGTCAGGTATCCCAGTGTCTTAGTCTATGCTGACTTCTCTGAATCGTGCGTGCGTGAATTTATGGAAATGTTCCCTCTAATGCTCTATCAACAAATGGGAACCCTTGATTTCAAGTGTATAACGTTTATCTGTGATGTTAAGGTGGCATTTCAAACACAAACTGGACATGAATAAAAGAATTCCGAGACTTCATGATTAACCGTCGTCGTTAACATTATAGTGTGACGACGAGTCGAAAACGAACCGAAGGGAACCGTCGCGATACCATTTCTTAGACGGACGGTTCGTCCTCTACACCCAAGCTAGGGACTCAGTTCTTCTAGGGGACCTCCTCCTTTCCCTTTGGGTGAGGTCGTAAGAACGGACCTCTTAGGGTACCTATCTCCTCGGACCGCCCGATGTCAGGTCTGTTCTCAGCCTGTACTGACTCGTCGAATCGCGTGTGTGTGTGGTGTGTGCTACTTCAGACTCCGTACAGTAAGTCGGTTAGACTACTCCTTTTTCTTGACTCTAAAGAACTCCCTGTTAAAACATAATCCGTAGGACGAACTACGTAACTAAGTAATAGAGTCTTTCCACTGACAAAACCTTAGGTTGTTTATTTAGGTTATTTATTTAGTTGACAGACTTGTAGTTTTTATATAGTCCTCAGAGGTCACCCTTTATCAATAAACAAGTTATTTCTAGAGTAAAGAACTTTTTATTTAATCCAATTAAAACATAATATTCCACCGAAGGGACTATCAAGTCAACCATTTCTTACACGGACGTTACGTCCTCTGGGGCCAAACAAAGGACCCAGCCCTTTTAGACGACCTCTTCCCTCTCCAATGGGTGAGGTCATAAGAACCCGAAGGGAACACCGAGTCGACCATTTCTTAGGTGGACGTCACGTCCTCTGCACCCAAGTTAGGGGTCAAACCCTTCTAAGGAACCTCTCCCCTTTCCGATGGGTGAGGTCATAAGACCGGACCTCTTAAGGTACCTGACATATCCTGTACTGGAGAGTTTCTCAACCTATGTTGACTCGCTGAAAGTGAAAGTGAAACATAAGATTCCATTACTCGGATGGTCTCTTACGACGACAAACAAAAGTACAGTTGGGTATCTTACTATGTTAGACACTTTAATACGTGTTTTCTTACATTCTCTTTGTAAGGAATGTAAATCAGAAATGTAATTTACTCTACGACGACAAGTACTGAGGGTAATGATCATTATACTGTTAATGATTATAATTAATAATCAGATTGAACTAGGAAGTGACCCGACGTTGAACATTTCTATACAGATTATAGAGATTATATGGTTCTGGAATTGAAGGACGAGGTTGTTAAAAGTACACTAATAATTTAGTAATTTTATCTCCTCTTATCAGTGACCTAAGAGATCTATCCTTCATTTGGGACTAAGTACACCCCTCAAGTCAACGTTGTTCTTCAAGAGATAGTCGATAGCGAGGTTTCCAAACTAATCAAATATAAGGTGTCCTCTTGGTTCTCTAGTCTCGTATAAAATTTACGGGTAAAAAATTTTTACGACGTTTGGGTTTGAAAATATTCCTTATAGTAGTATATGATAAACAATCTTTAGATTCGTCTTTCAAAAGTCCAAATAAAGATTGTTTACTTTAACTCCTTTTTATAACATCTTTATGAAAATAGTAGTAGATAGAAGAAAGGGGTTATGGTGTCTGTCAAAATACTGTAAAGTTTCTTAACGGTTGATTTATGTCTGACATATACAGTTCAGACACCTTACATTAATTAGTCAGTTATGAAACATGAATGATACATGGGTTGTGACATAATCTGTAAAACTTTTTACGGTATGATAGAGAAGAGTTTCCCGAATGTAAGAGTGTAAGTCTTTTTTTTTTAGAAAGACTTTATCTCTATTATTTATAGATATTACTTTTAGATTTTGAAACTATGTATTTGATGTTCACGATATTTTCAAATCTCTTCGTCTTTTAATTATTTTTGAGGTTATAAATCCTATGAAGGTATTTCCTTTATTTGATTTGATCCGATTTGTGAATCTCGAACCATAGATGTAAATCTGTCGTTGAAGTTCATAGGTTATTCATCAATTATAGGTTTTATATGTTTCTTGAGTATGGTGAGTTTAAAAAAATTTTTTTGTTGGGCTAATTTTTCACTTGTCTTCTGGATGTCTATCCGTTGTCAGTGTACTTTCTACGAGTAGTGATTAATAGTCCCTTTACGTTTGTTTTTGGTGTTACCCTATAAGGAGTGTGACAATCTTATCGATGGTAGTTTTTTCTGGTGTTTTTTGTTCACACCCACTCCTGCACCTCTTTTCTCTTGGAAACATATTACGACCACCCTTATATTTAGCCACTTCGGTGATACATTTTGTCATGTCTCTAAGGAGTTTTTTGATTTTTATCTTGATGGTATGTCAGGTCGTTAAGATGAAGACCCATAAAAAGACTTCTTGTGTTTTCGTGAGAAAGTTTTTCTAAGTACGTGTACATACGAGTGACGTCATCATAAACGTAGTAGGTTCCATTCTTCGTTGGGTTCACAGACAGTTACCTTCTTACCTATTTCTTCTGTACTCTCTATATATATCTATATTTATATTACCTTATAATAAACCCGTAATTTTTTTGTGCTTTGAAACGGAAAACGTTTGTACCTCCCTGTTTGCCTCTTGATACGATTGGTTTTATTCAGTTTGTCTCTTTCTGTTTAAGACACACTAAAGTAAATATAAACTTTATATTGTTTGTTTTGTTTACTTGTTTGTCTTTGTCAGTAGGTATGTCTCTTATTTGTCCTCCCACGGTCTCCTCTCACCCCCCTTCTCTCTTCACTCCCTCTATTTCTCCATGTTTGAAAGTTAACGTTTTATTTCCTTGGTGTCTATACTTTACATGTCACACCCTTTATTTCGGCTATTAATATAGGAAAGAAACATATCCCTAACTACCATTGTTTTGTGACTCCACCAGTAAAACTTTACATATCGTTATAGCTTAGTGATACAAGATAAATGTCCTTGATTGTGTCAAACCAGTTAATATGAAGTTTTTGTTTGGTTGTTTGTTTGAGTGTCCTTTTCTTTGTTTAAATACCGATGGTCTCCACCCCTCACTCTCCTAGTCCTTAACCTGCTCCCGTCAGTTTTCCGTGTTTGAGCATCAATATTCTATTTATTCATGATTCCTGTACTACATGTTGTATTCTTTATATTAATTGTAAAGACATACAATGTTTTCAACGATTCTGTTATTTGGGATTCTTAAGACTGGTGTTCCTTTTATTAAAAAAAGAAATTAAGACATAGACATACTCTACTACCGACAAGTAATTTGTAAAAACCATTAGTATAGTACTCCAGTTTAGTCAGTTTATTCAATTTAGTGATACTACATGTGGAATTTGATATGTCACGACATACGAGTTATTTCGACCCCTTTTTTATGCATAGAGATCAACTAAGACTATATTCACCGGATATCAAACCGTTTGTGACAAATTTATACTACACGTTCTGAGAAATCTCATCACAACAGACTTTTCTTGAAAGATTTCACCACCTTTATCAGACATTGACACTACAAGTCATGTTATTCTGTGATCGATGTACACCAGTAAGGTCCCGGAACTTTACGTTAATCATACGGACTTCTTGACTTAAAAATTAAATGGACATTAATTAAAATTAAAAATATCGGTGTCGGTCGTGATCCCTTATCCTTCTCTGAAAATTCCCTTTTCACTCGGTTCGGTGTCCATCCTTGCGTATACTCTTCCGTCCTTTCTGTTCACTAGCCGAACGGATTTTGTCTCCAAAATATAAACTAATAGTACTCCAGTCCAATATTTTTCGGAACTTCCCTTGATTCCTTTGACCTAAAGTACTGTGTACGACGATCAACATATTGACTTAGTAAAGGACTAGAAAAAGGTATAATTTTGCACACCCAATAAGTACGAATAGAGTCTCTCCTCTGAAAAGGGGTCCGAGACCTCACTTTGAAGTAATAAGCTGTGGTCAGCACCCTAAAGACAAAAGGAGTAGTCATTGATCGACCGTGTACAGTAAGTCAACGATTCAGTACAGACTACGAAACGCTGGGGCACCTGACGTCGTGCGGTCCAAAGGGACAGGAAGTGATAGAGGATCTCAAACGAGTTTGAGTACAGGTAACTTAGCCACTCCGGTAGGTTGGTAGAGTAGGAGACAGCGGAGGAAGAGGAGAACGGGAGTTAGAAAGGGTCGTAACCCAATAAACCTCTTACCCTAAGTCACTCTTAGGGTACTTGTCATACTTTTCGAATGTGTACTCATACACTATTTAAGATTGGTTACCCTAAACCCTGTAGATACATACACCCATTTGAGAAATCTTTCATAAATTGAACTTCTTTATCTTAGAAAAGGACTGAGGTCAGTCTCGTAACGTTCCGAACTTACACGACGACTGTGGACCCATGTTACTTTCCTGTTCCACCTTTTATTTGTCGATTATTGATTCCTATCGTCTTTTACTGCCTTTCTTGGGCTCAGGAGCTGTTATAGTAGCTCGTGGTTCTTCACGAGGGGCGTGGAGAGGGGTATATAAAACCTCTATATTCCTTAATTAATCAAAATTAAAGAAATCAAAAAACAAGAGAAGGTACGTAATCTTACCTTATGATTATAAAACCCCTTTACGATTCCTTCCGTAGACTAGGTCCGACTTTGACTATACTTTGTTTCAAGTTCCGAATCTTTACTGTCCGTACTTTTTGTCCAGTCTTCTCTCTTGGTCTCAGTTCGTCTGATCGTACTTTCAGGATTTTCAGTTTCAACGGTTTTCTAGAACCTTTATAATCACTTTATCATAGTAAACACTTTAGTAAGTACGTATATCCATTCATGAACTCCATTCCGACCTTTTCGTCAAGTAAAACATTCCCATCATCCTAACACTATACACAGAAACGACTAAAAAATATGACAAGAGTAATACAATAATAAAGGTGAATTTTAGAGGTACTGTTATATTAAACAAATTTACGACATATAAGTTATGAAAAAACTTTTACCTTTGTAAGAACTTTACACTGAAGAGATATAATCGACGTCGATTTCCGTACTCTGCTAAGACTTCTTGTCCTGTCATTTGGTCTTTCCTACTTCCTCATCGGTCCACTGGAACCCTTCAGTTCATTTTGGGACAAAAGGAGAATCCTAACTAAAGACCGAGATTTTAGGTGTTAAAGACAAAAGTTTAACTTCTTTTGAAAAACCTTTTTTTTCTTTCAGGATGTTGACTAGAGTTTGAGGTCAAAAGACCCGAGACAAGAGTAGAGAACACGACACAACAACAACGACAAACAACGACTTAACACAGACTGAGAAACACTGAGGTACCTGATGCCGGGTGGACCGAGGAGACAGGTACCCTAAAGGGTCCGTTCTTATGACCTCCCCCAACGGTAAAGGAAAAGGTCCCGGAACACGATACTCAACTCAGATTTTCCCTTATTTTCAGTTAGAGAGGAGTTTAAGAGATTCGTTTACTCTTTGGAACCTTTTATTAATACGAAATGATATTGACAACTCTTTTTTCAAAGACGTATATACAAGTCACTTATTGCTTTGACTAAACCCTTTAAAATTACACTTAATTTCTAGATATAATCATAGTCCATCCATAGTTCACTTCTAATGATAATAAAAATTGAAAGTAAAGGTTTATTGACTATTTCAATTCGTAAAAAGTATAAAAACTGGTAGACCTTAACACGAAGATACTTACTGGATTAGTGTCGTAAAAATTTGACAAAATTTTAATACGAAATCTTTTATAAAAATAATAGTAAAACACTTCTGAAGGAATATATAGTCTACCATTAAAAAACAGACGTATACGTTACTAAAAAAAAGTTAGATTGTAAACAGATACCATAAACAAATGTCAAGAAAAAAACGAAATGTTTTTACAAAATTTTAATATATTAGTCTATACGGACAGTAAATCATATGTTGAGACCGAAGAACAAACCACATTTATTTATAGGAGACCACTTCAATTACCAACAAATTGACACCTTATACATATAGTGTCTTATCATACGTCAGTAACTTTACTTATTTGTTCTCGATATGGTAAACTGAATATCCATACAGAACACAAAGTAATTTATAATTCTTTTTTCTTTAATATACATATTAATACTAATATATAGATATATTTTATGTTGTAATATATATTCTACAACTTCTATATGTTATATATATACAAAGGTACTAGTACCTTTTTCAATTTGTTTTATTTCGCGTTTGATCGGTGTGACACCTTCACTTTTCCCTCCAATTTCTCCTTTAAATCTGAGGGACTTGGGTCTACTGAGTCACCATTTCTTAGACGGACGGTTTAAATCCTCTGTGTCCAAACTAGGGACTCAGTCCTTCAAGGGAACCTTTTCCTTTACCGTTGGGTGAGGTCATGAGAACGGACCCTTTAGGGTACCTCTCTCCTCGGACCGCTGGATGTCAAGTACCCCAACAAGTCTGTGTTTATTCCCTGATACGTGTGTATTGTTACTTAAAGAATTTTCTACACTGATCAAAAGAATTTTTTGTATGCTGGGATAATACATTTTAATAAACACAACCACTTATATATATTTATACGTACCTTTATACATTCTCTTACCACTGGTTTTGTAATTGCCATAAATTCTATCAATCTAAAGTTCTTCTTTCCTTCTCCTTGCTCTTTTATTTGTGATCCGTCTCTCTTTCTTTCTCTTACCTTTTTTTCTTTTATACTAAAATTTGTTAGTTTATTTAACTTTAAGTGGGAAAGTTTTTTTTTTTTTTGACCTACTCCCCCTCCTGTCTTGGGCGTTCACTTTTCCAAGGAGTAAGAGACTACACCCATTGTTAATACTGTTATTAATGGTAGGGGCTTATGAGGTTGTCTCCATATGTGTATTTGAATGATACGACGACGACAATTCAGTGAAGTCAGTGAATGATATTCGTCATAGTTAAATTAGTCAAAATTTTGCGTCCTTCATTTACTCTGTGACATAGTTAATGTAGAAGAGTACGACTGGAGGTGTCCGACATCACTCTTAAAATCTGTGTGGAGGAAAGATCTTCGATTTGAACGTTTTACTATTTACACTCCTCACCAAAAGTCTGAACACACAGGTATTTTTGGTGGACTCTTCTAGCAATTTTGCGTGTAAGGTCCCAGGGTCGGATCTTTGAGATTAAGGAGTCCCTGTTCATTAGGCGTAAATTGTTCCTGGGGTCCGTTTATTCCGTCCACAGCTGTCTAGTGTGACTTTTTGTCACTTAAATTCCTACAGACTAGAGTAATGTTTGACTAATTGGTTTCTCAACCTCCTCACCCCATGTGATCCCTCTTGTTTCTTAAGGCTTCGGTCTCCTAAAGCTACCGGTGAGACTAGACTAGGGGGAGTGAGAGAGTGAACGGAGACGAGAAGGACGGCACCGGAGGGACAATGGGGAGGCTCCTGGACTCGGGACGGTTCTTACGAGACGGAGGTTTAAAGGTTCTCAAGGCAGGGAGGGTCGGAAGTCCAGGAGTGAATCTACAGTGAAGAGTCAGTGTGGGACCTCTCTTAGAGTTGAGGGTAGAGTGAAAGATTCAGGAGAAAGACGAAGTCAAAAGGAGGGGTCTCGAAGAGTGATGGATTTTCTGTTGTGTAAAATGACTGAATAAAGAAAACGAATAACAAACTAAGGGTAGTCCTGTCCCTACAAACAATCAAAAGAAGTGACGGGGGAGACTTCGTGGAGTTTGTCCCGGACCTAGCTCAAGTTCCTCTAGCGTGAACCGGTTCTATTTTGTTTACTTCGAGCTCTCTAGTCACTATCCTCCATCTATGGCCGTTCTTCATCTCTCGAACAATAATGTGTCTAGGGGCCCGGGAAGCTCTCTAAGACTAAGTCCTACAAACCTTACCTCAGACTCGGAGACTTAAAGATTGTCCTTGGGATCACTATGACTACGTCGGACTTCTCAACAGTTCACAGAGACGAACGAGAAAACACTTTCAGTTGGTTCAGATTATACTCTTCTCGATGTCCGATTTTTCCGTCTCGAACCAGTATTGATGTTAGTAAACGACCTCCTCTTTTAAACAAGGGGATTAGAGGTGCACCCGAAGGGAGCACCGAGTCTGTCATTTCTTAGACGGACGTTACGTCCTCTGAGTCCAAGCTAGGAACCCAACCCTTCTAGGGGACCTCTCCCTTACCGTTGGGTGAGGCCATAAGAACGGACCTCTTAAGGTGCCTGTCTCTTCGAACCGCCCGATATCAGGTACCCCAACGTTTCTCAGCCTGTGTTTACTCGCTGATTGCGAATGAAATAAAGACACATGGATTCAATAGGGGGGTTTATTTATTTTACTAAGACGTTGTCCTATAACAGTGATTGTTACATAGTACCTATAAACACACACACACGGGTCAACGAGTCAGTACAGACTAAGAAATGCTGTGGTACCAGACATCGGACGGTCCAAGGAGACAGGTACTTTAAAAGGTCCGTTCTTATGATCTCACCCAACGGTAAAGGATGAGGTCCCGTAGAAGGGTTGGGTCCCTTACTTGGGTGCACAGGATGTAACTGTGCACCTAAAAAGTGGTGACTCGGTGGACGTTTCGAGTACCTACAAATTATGTTGTGTCAAAAATCATTTTATACTACAAGTCAAACAAAGATTAAAAAGTGAGGATATTTATTACAAATTCTACTACAAAAATGATGTACGTAAAGAGATTAATAAAGAAAGATTGTTTAAGGACCTTCCCTTCAAAGACTGAGTCTCCAAGTTGGTCACGATAGGTATTCTTGAAAGAGACTACTTCTTTTTCAAGGTGTAGTAGTGTCAAGTTATAACATCGGTGGGTGGTGTACGTTGATTACTCGTGAACTTTACACTGATCACGTTTACTCTTTGGTTTAGAAATCAAAATGTATTACAATTAATTAAATTTAAATTTATCGGTGTGTATCACTACCTGACGGTGTAACTTGTCATGTCCATGTCTGTAAATTTTAGAACTGTGTACTACGGTTTGACGAGAGGTCTTTTCAACATTAACAGTTAAATATCACATATTGTCTTTGGTAAAGAAATAGGGTAGCGGTTACGATCTATAATAACTAGATGATTTAGAAATATAGGACTTTCAGCTTTATACAGACATACCAAAAGTACACGTAAAGGAATAATTATTACAATTTGTCTCACGAAAGAAGACAGTAGTATTATTAGGTTTACGTTTATAAAAGTGGGTAAAACCCCCGAACAAAAGAACAAAACCCCCCAACACCCAAAAAAACAAAAAAACAAAAAAAAACGATGTGACCGGTCGTACATCCTAGAATTCAAGGGACTGGTTCTTGACTTGACCGACCGCGGGGGACGTCACCTTCATCCCTCAGGATTGGTGACCTGGTAGTCCCTTTAGGGGTGGGTACAGTTAATTAACTCTTCAACCTTTAATAGACCGAAGGTCCAAACAAAAGGACCCAGGTATACAAAAGAAATTTTACATAGCACACACAATCAGCGAGACAGTACAGGCTGAGAGACACTGGGGTTCCTGACATAGAGAGGTCAGAGGAGACGGGCACCTTAAGAAGTCCGTTCTTGTGACTTCACCTGACGGTAAGGGAAGAGGTCCCCTAGCAGGGCTAGGTCCCTAGTTTGGGCCCAGAGAGCGTGACACCCGTCTAAGAAATGGCAGACTTAAATGACGGTAGTAAATTTAAGTATATCTTTATACTTAAAAGTCAAGGTGAACTTTTTTTAGTTTACTAGACCAATCGTCACTGTATGTCCCGTTTGTAGTCACGTCGGAATCTTTAGTACGATGGAAATCAGAAAGAACGGGTGGTCTTGAGTCGTATGGGATAGTAAAATGTCCACAGGACGAAGTGAGTTTGATGGACGAGGTTCCGTGGACTCAAATGTTAAGGACGAGACTTAGTGTAAGTCTCTCCAATTTTCCACTTACTATTGTCGATTGAAAGTAAAGTATGAGTCTTACGTTTTCACTACAACATAAAGACCTAATAGAATGGTGATTGTAAATTGTTCCTCTTATGATAAGATCCCTAATTGACTGTAAATGATGAGGGTTACACTCACGTAGTCATAGTCTTCACAACAATTTTTCACAACATCTTGTCCGGGGTGGGGGTGCTAAACCCAACCTGGGGTTCTTATAAGTACATTGGGGTACGAGGGTCGTGTCGAGGTGTGACCCTGTCCCGAAGGAGTTTCTGTGTCTGTGAGGATCTACACATCACCATTATACATTAATACTGCGCCTGTGAAGACCTACACATCACTATTACACATTAATACTGCTGTGTCACACTTGAGTATGTGGGAAAAGAAGATTTTGTACCGGCTTAAATAATCAAGTAAAATGGAAGTGTTGTTAAGACACGTCTTCCACCTATTAATCTCGTCAGGAAATTAACAAGTAGGGTAAAATGTCTTCTTTTCTTTCTGTGTTCTTAATTCTTAGAGGAGATTTGTGTGTTCTTCAAGTTTTCCGGTTTCGTTCGTCCAAGGGATTGAGGATTGGAACCATCATGTCCGTTTGTGTCGTTAGGTCGTGTGTTGGGCTCGAACAAAAGATAAAATGGTATTTTTATCGTGCTACGGGTCCTTGTCTCTTCTGGTATCCTCTATACCAAGTGTCGTTGTTTGTAAATAGGTCACAACTAATTCGCAATTAGATACAATTAGTGCGGATGTCAAAGATGACATCCCTGACAACTTCTGTGAGTATTTCGTGTCTCTATTTGATTTTTATTTTAGACTTTGGTGTTGGAACTTTTCTCACTTAAGAGATACAGTCTCCTGTTTTCATTTCCGTGACTTCCCCACCCACCACCCCTATTTGTGTCTCGGCCCGACGTCTCTCCGTCGGGACACCCCTGAAGTGTAGACCTGAACCTCCTCGACGATAGTGGTCAGTCAGTTCTTACCCTCCGTTCCTTCTCATGTGTTATCCTTCGGGAGGACCTCGGGTCCTCGTGTTTCTCGACGACAATAGGTGCAACCCACACACAAACGGTCTTTATAGTCCCGACGACCTTGAGGTCTTGATTGTTCCCGTACGAAAACACATCAGATTTAATGGAAC
Source organism: Capra ibex (assembly GCA_006410555.1). Classification (NCBI taxonomy): domain Eukaryota; kingdom Metazoa; phylum Chordata; class Mammalia; order Artiodactyla; family Bovidae; genus Capra; species Capra ibex. Next base: position 33,350,604 of record SJYO01013871.1, read on the forward strand.
TGACATATTCTTGAGTTCAGTCTCCTATATTGAAGTAATAGGTGACCATCGGTTTTTTATTGTACTAATTGTTAGTACTTTGAAAGAGAGAGACTAGAAAAGAGGGGGGTAAAATCCTTCGTAAGGATCGGTTTTAGGTGGTTAAACCTAGTGTCATTACGATTAATTATTTTTGGTCGGGAAGCTCCCCTTTTTCTCTCCTAACGTAAAAGTGAATTTACCCTAACTGTCTCTTGTGATAAGTAATTAAAATTGTCGGTATAAAAATTCTTATTACCTATTTTAGGTAGTAGTCAACTCTTATGTTCTTTTGATGTTGATTAGACTTTCTTTGGACCTTTTCAACCAAGTGAGTAACCACAACATTGACTGGACAGGATAACCGAACCGAATATCAGAACAAGTTTTACCGACTCCACTACTTTAAAGGTGAAGAGGTTCATCTTTTGACATCGTTATGATAACTTTTTTTTTAATGGAGAGTGGAGTGTGTTCTAGTTTCCTTACGTTTAATTTTGTTTGTCTATGTTAAAATGTGACTAGTTTAATCAGTGTTATTGTATTTACAAATTTTATTCATGTGTGTTTATTCATGTTTACATACATTAGGAAGACCTTTCATTAAACCTCTAATGTTCTTTAGTCTTTTAAAGGATTAATTTTTTTAGATTGTAAATGTATACATTTACGCAAAATGTACATCATGACGAAAAAATAGAGTTGGTATAATTCTCGATAATGATGTGGATGAAATGTCTAATCCTTCGAGACTCTTTTATTCAATGAACGGGTTATAACGAGTATTCCCTACCTCGACAAAACCTGTGTCTTGGAAATTAAAATCTGGGGTTGATAAATCTTGATGTGACATAATGGAGAGATCCCTTTGTTAAGAAACAAACAAACAAACAAAATTTCTTCCAGGGTAAGTATTCCCATCGGTAACATAAAAAATTTTTTGTCCTTTTAGTACTTTGTCTCTTTCTCGATTCATTTAATACTATGTTATTTGATGAACATTTGTCATCTTTCATTTAATATCTTTTTACAAGTATTTTTTAGTCTCATTTGTACACGTTATACTATTCTGTAAACATTTTTATGTATAAGTGTACCATTCCTACCCTTCCTTCGACGAGTTTTTGTTTTTGCTAAGGTAGAATCTTCTTAAAGTAATGATCATGAATTAGAAGAAAACAAAAACAATCAAAACAGTTAGTTCTAATGAGAGTCGTGGGAATGTTTAGATTGGAAGATCAAGTATAAGAATAGTGGGGTTAACTTGTTGAGGATTTTGAAGTGACATTACATAAATATAATGTCTATAAGTTTGATTTATGTAGTATAAGAAACAACAACTGAGGCTTAGAAGTTTCATACTTTAGAGAAAGAAAATGTTCTTACTAAAGACATTGGCGATTAATGTCACATGAAAACTTTGGGAATTGACTCTAGTGTATATCACTGATTTTAGTGAATTGAGAAAAATGACAGTATTTAGACTTTAGTGAGGAGCCGAGGGACGTCGGGAGATCCTTAAATGTCAACGTCCACAGAATCTCTAATCTTTTCAAAGGATGATTCTTGTACTAGAGATTCACTTATAAATATTTCAGTGATTTTATCGAACCGGTATTCCTAATAAGTATAAGATTTATGAAAACTCTTAGCGATTAATTTAATCCGTTTCAAGGAAACTTCATCCAGTTACTTGAAATAAAGGTGAAATTCTTCTTTTCATTCTCAGACCATTTTCATTAAAGGGATTTTTACCGTGGTACTCGACACTTCTTTTAAGTGAGAGGAATCGGTATGTTCCACTATGTGTCTCCGGGTAAGTCCCAAGCTGGAAAAAGTCATCGTATTTGTCTGTAAAACACCCTTTTATTCCATCGACAAGAGGTTACTATAGTTAGAGTATTTTCGTCCTTACAACAAATTTGTAGAGTTGAAAAAGAAATACTTAGATGGTAAATCCTAAAAAAAAAAAAACCAGGGAGGTGATTATGGATGTCTAGGTTGACCAAATAGGAATGGGTCAGAATCCTGTGGATGTCTTGATGGTAAAATGGTTTTTAGTGTCTTAAAACCTCAATCTTCCTCCGAGTCTTCGGTGTACCAAGTTAAGGAAATAAATTGACCCCCTCCTTTGTTTTCGTAAAGAATCTTTCAATTAAGTAAATCGATCAAATACCGTTTAGGTTCGGACCTTGATTCTCTATACTGGTTTATAGAATTGGAACCGGAAGTATGATAACTTTAAAAATATGATAGAGCACAGTCGTCCTCAATAAGTATATAGGAAAGTTACAGAACGTCTATACACGACGCGACCTATCTTATCGATATCAAGAGTAAGAGATGAAGTATTTCTCGAGGCTTTACCTTCTTTTTAGTTTCTAATATTTATTTTTTGGTCCTCTTTGAACACTACCTCCCTCTATTGGTAAATTATCAAGACGAAACGTGACTTACGAACAAGATTCTAAAAATCGTAAGATTGACTATTCACGGAATCCGGTTTACTTTCCCAGATTGTAGTAGTATTCACTTATAGTTTAATTCTAAGTAGTGGTGACTCTTCGTCAAGTCAGAATGTATAGGTCAAGGAAAGTAGGAGCTAAAGGTGTTACATTAAGGTAAGATTGTCTTCCAAATATCTTCCTATATGTTTCCTCCTCTCACCAACGGAGACCCACCTCCTTCCTGATCCCGTAATCCTTATACCCAGAGACTCTGTCTCCCGTATAAAATGTGACCACAAACTTTAAAAGTAGGAAACGTATATTGAAAGGTTATAAGTAATTAATTTAGAAAGGGAACTTTGTGTACGGATGTACGTGCATTATGATAAAATTATTTTGTTAATAAATTTAAAAAGAGATAGACTTTAAAAGTCATAACGCTAAACATTTTGATGTATCTTTATAAGGCTTTCCCCCCCCCCTTAGTTGTGTCAAGGTTTTGAGTTTTCTCTTAAAGTCCTAAATTTCATGGGGAGGGGGTGTTTTTTTTTTCTACATGTCTCCTTCCCCTCCAAAGATTTTCCCCGCAAAGTAAGTTTTTTGGAAAACGCCTGTTTGAGAAGGGGTAGAAATTTATCGATCTAAAAATTTTTTTACTATAAAGTCACCCTAAAGGGTGGAGGGCCCGCTCCACCTCCCTCCTGTTTAATTTTGTACCAAAGACAGAAGAGGTGGGCCCGGTCTCCCGGCACCACCACCTATTCCTGGAACGTAGTCAGTGCGTTGGCCTCCTTTCCTTGGCTAGCTCATCCACAAAGAGGCCCGAGGCAGGCCGAGGCGCCCGCTTGGGCCGAGACCTGGGCTGCACCCGAGCCCGCCTGACTAGGCGGGGCACTTCACGCAGCCGTGGCTCGCAAGGAAAAAGGGGCCTCGGGCCTTCTCCCTGACTCCTTTGACTACTTGAAATTGTTTGGCGGAGGCGTAGGGAGCGAAGGGAGGGGTAGGGCCGGGACGTGTGTGGCGAGGCGCGGCAGGCGAGCGCAGTCCAGTCGACAGTTGTGTTGGGAAACACAGAGGCAGCCGTGTTCGTCCCAGGGGTCGGGGAGAGTCTCTTTAAGCTTGCTACCGGCCTCCTGTGCGCGCGCGCGCGGGCACTGGCTCACTGTAAAGCACACCTCGGCTCGGCGGGCCCGTGGGGCCCGTTTGCGGGCCGGTGGCGGCCTGCGAGGGTTGAAAGGTGGGCCCCCAGTCGAGAGAGGTAGGAGCGCGCAGTGGAGGCGCGGAGGGATGGACGGCGGGGGCTGGGGCGCGGGCCCTCTGGGGGGAGCCGCCGGGCGCCCGAGGCCCTCTGCGAGGGGTCCCCGCGAGGGGCGGAGGGAGTCGGGAGGCCGTGCCCGAGGGAGCGAGGGCGGTGTTTCCGCCGCCACTGTCCGGAGACCGGAACCCCGCGCCTGGCGTGCCTGACCCAGAGGAGCACCCCGAACTCCGACCGTGCCCGCGGGTCGGAGCGGCATGTTTGCGTCGTCGCGAGTGCTGGGCGCGAGGCGGCCCGGTCGGGAGGCTTTTTTCAGTCGGCGCGCGGCCGGACGCGTCGGTCCCACACGTGTCGGGCGGTTTCCCGTCGCCGCGCGCGAGCGCGGGCCGACCGGTGGAGAGTAGTGGTGGCGGGGGCGCGGGGCGGCGGAGGGGCGCGGGGCTCAGGGGTGTCGGCGAGTGGACCGGGACCGTCGCGCGCTCCCGGCTCCTGGCCCCCACCGGGAGCGGACCCAGCCCCGAGCAGAGGGGTGGGGGTCGGCCCACCGCCGCGGCGCGAGGCGAGCGAGCCGGCGCAAGGAGGCTCCTCGATCGCGGCGGCGACCGACCGCAGACACACGCGGCCCGTTCGGCCGGCGCGCGGGTCCAGGGGCCCCGCCTCGCTCCGCCGCCGGCGGCGCCGGCCTCCGCCTAAGGAGTCCACGCCGGGGAGGGCGAAGGGGCCCTGGAGCCGCCGCCGCCCCTGGGGGCCCGGAGGGGGGAGGCGGGGCGGAGAGAGGGCTGGCGGGAAGGTCCGCGGGGGGAGGGACTGGGAGCGCCCCACGTCACCCCTCACCCGAGCGCCGGGGGGCGGGGCCCACTTAGGAGAGCGGGCCCCCGAGCGCGGAGGTTAGGGTTTGAGTGTGCCGGGGGCCCCCCCTGCACATACAGGTGACGCCCCTCACCTCCCCAGAGGAGCCCTCCTCCTGACAGGGGGTGTTTGCGGGGGCCCCGCCGACTGCCCGAGTCGGCTCTTCTTTTTAATAAAAGAGCGGCTAAGGTGGAAGTAAGTATCTCACGAAAGCGGAGCGACGCCCTAACGAAAGAGACAGGCGACCTGCCGCCGCTTTCTCGGGATTCGCACTCGAGCTTCACCCGCTAGCCCCAGCTTTGGGAAGCCGGAAAACGAACTTCACCCCGACCCCCACCCCGCCCCTGCCCTGCGCGTGTTTGGGGTTCACTGTGGGGGGCGAGGCGGGCCCCCGAGGCCGGACTAGAAGGACCTGTGGAGGGTTTGTTCGTGCGACGGAGACCGGCCGTCTAGAGCCGGCCCGCGGCGGACGAGCGGGGACCTGGGCTCTGAAGGGCCCGGCCCTCCCGACGAGCTGGCTGGCGCCCCGGAGCTGCCTCGCCGCCCCCGTCTCGAAGACGTCTTTACGAACCCGGGGCACCACTGTCTACACCGAGATAAGAAGTGTCGACCACCCAAAACACTAATCTCGACCTCGAGTAAATAAAAATTTTGCCAGTAACACCGGTCTCTACGTTGATCTGCGGAAACGACCTACCGGGTGTGACCTTCTTCGGCGAGGTCCGACCTACACTACCCTCTTAGATCGATTTTCGACTAGATAAACTCCACGGAAACCCCGGTCGTATCGGGCCCCATCCAGTCGGCTACCCACCGACACCCCTTGCCTGGCGCCACGGTCCGGGGCCCGCACAACAAATAGTCAGAACTCTTTCCATAGTAACAGTCAAGGTCAAATTTCTGTCGAAGTCAATTTCGTCTAGAGTATTCTAGAGATTCAGTCATGCAAAACAAACGAGCAGAACGGGAAAAAAAAAAAAAAATTTCTTGGCTTTACGTAAAGGGGGAGGGGTAAAGAGAAAACCAGGTATGTCTCCCTTGACTGACCTTCTGTTATTGAGTCCCGTATCAAGTCAACACCGAACGTTTTTCATTCGCTAAACAAACACTAAACCTAAATAGAAGAGAAGGAGGAGATGACCCTTGTGTTCGGGTTCATGGTAAAAAAAATTAGCAAACAAGGTACACCCTTATTCCTCATCTATACAAAAACCGGAACGAAATGTTAACTTAGGAGTAACAGGGCAGAAAATTTTGTGTATTCTTGTGAAAAGAAACGGTACTCTCATCCCCGGTACAGAGAGAGTAAGGGCCGGACATTACGGTGACAGGATCTAGAACGTGTGTTATGTCCGAATCACCTACTCTAGTTACACCAAAAATTTATTGATGTTATGTCTTTCCACGGCGACTAATCATCGTAATTTCGAGTTCCATAGTTTTTCCTTAGTTTACAGTCAAGTGTTTGAGTTGGATTCTTGGCCGATATATACACCCTTTTCACCACTCATCTTTGACTTGTAAAGTTAAAGTGGAGGCACGTATTTTTGGTTCGAGGACTCTCCAATTTTGTTCATTGGTAGAAAACTTTTTGGGTCAGACAGTGTCCCAACCAGCTCAACTCCTCCCCTTGTGGAAGGTAAAATTTCTATTCCTTTGTCCCTTGTTACTCGTCGGAAATACATTTTGGTGTCTCGTCAAAAGAGAATCAAATCAAGTTCCTGGTAAACAACTCGTAGTTTGTGTGATTTGAGACTTCTACACTTCCATTTAAACCGTGTCAACGAGTTCTTGGAATCTGGTTATAATGTCTCGAGACCATAAGTAAGAGGTAAGTAAGTTGTTTATAAATAACTCGTGGATGACACTCGGTCTACCGCTTCACTCTTGACCATTAAATAGTCATTTGTTTTGTTCAGGGATTGTTCCAATTTTTCAATCACTACCGTTAGATAGACATAAGACCATCAGACTTTTACAAAGTCCTAGAGGAAGTAATTTATTGTGAGGGAACGAAACTTAAATAAACACATATACAGAACAGAGGAAAAACTCCAAACACCTAAGGAGGAGCACAGGTCATCTGAAGACACTAATATTTTATACTGTCTTAGTCCTGAAGAGACCACCAAGTCACCGATTCTGAGATGTGAGGGTTATATCCCCCGGACCCCAAGATAGGGACCAGCCCCTTGATCTAGGGTGTACGGTGTGGTTTCTCAAACGTACGGTGTTGATTTTTAAGGTGTGTGAGGTCACTTTCTAAGGCGTACAACGTTGATTCTGGGTCGTGGTAGTTTATTTATTTATCTAAATTTGTTTTTTAACAATTATTTTTATACTGTCAATTCCCACTTGGGAAACCTCAATTCCACTCGGGAAACCTGGGTACCAAAACTTAGGACCGAGGTTCCGAATGGATAATACATTGGAACTGTCACAAGGGTAAACATCTTATCGTAGTACTATCATGTGTGGACTCCCTCATCGGCACGTCTAATTCTGTTACGTGTCACGGCTCGACTGATATTTTACAATTGAGGATAGTAGACACTTAGGGAGGAGAAGAGACATTGTTACTAAGGGTTTACGAAGACGTCTCTAAGTGACGTAATCTTGGTTCAAGTCACTTTGTGTACTGAGTATCGTCAGTCCTAGGTATCTTTACTGCCTAAGGAAGAAACACTATTAACCCTTCCAGGAGGTAGACTTGCTACCCCCTGTAAGGTACTAATGTAGGACCAAGACGAGAGTTCTTACTTATGGGAAAACGTAATTAAAGACACGGGCAACCGAATGTCAGAGAAGGAACAAGTAATAGGAAATACGGGTGTAGACTTCACCAGGAACCCTTCATTCGGGAGAAACCTCTGTCAAAAGTCTTGGGCAAAGGACAACCATGTTCAAACCCCAGGACTCTCGAATAAATGTCAATCAAAAAATGTTGACCTAAACACTAAATCGGTGTGCTAAAGGCGTATGTGAATCATCCGACAATCAACTAAAATCAGTGATTCAACACAAGTTGAGGAAACACTGAGGTACCTGACTTCGGGGGGTCCGAGGAGATAGGAACCCTAAAGGGTCCGTTCTTATGACCTTACCCAACGGTAAAGGATGTGGTCCCCTAGAAGGGCCTGGTCCCTAGTTTGGGTACAGAGGACGTAAACATCCACCTAAGAAATGGTCACTCGGTGGTCCCTTCGGGTGTGAATCATCTGACGTATAAATAAACGAAGGTAACTCAAGATACACGGTTATCAAGGTACATTTCAAGAAAAGACCTGTAACAAAGATTATTAACTAAAGAAACGAAGGAGTGGGACTAGGAAAGAGAGATCCAAGTCCAAACTCTGAACTACTGAGTCGTAGAACACATGGTAGTATTGGTCATAGAAGGTGTTCCTTTCCCCTACGATGAAACGATGAGTCACGGTCAAGTGACCGCAGTGATGGATTAGGGTCGGAGGTGAGACGGTGGTAGCAGGATTCTCGCAGTCTGGTGATATCCCTTAACTTGTCACCAGAGAGATTAAGGTCTACCCTACAGTCAATGACTACGACTTACTAGATCTAGAGGTGAAAATTTATACTTGTTTCGGGAGTGAGAGAGTATAAAATATTAGTGTCTTCATATGACCTGTACTACTCCATATGTATTTGGAGTTTTTCCTTTGTTCTGTATGTGTGTCTAGGTGATCAGTACTTTTCTCCTAGGTGATAAACTTTCTTCTCCTGGTTTAATCTCGTTGAGGGTGAGTGATTTTACCTTAATTACGTCCTTTATCTTTTGAAATTTTTTTTTTAGGACAAGTCCAAGAGTTGACTTTAAATTTCTCACTGTTCCCGTTCATTAACACTTTTACCTCGTAGATTTTCGATCTTACAGGAGTCTTAAAAAAAAAATTTACCTACTTACAAATTCAACTTTTCTAATACTTTCTTCAACTATCCTTTTATCTACGATGACTTATGACTTAATCACTTAATGTTCTGGTATAGTTTTTCAGGAAGGTTCGTATGGTTTTTCTATTTGTCTTTAACACTTTCTTTTCTAAAAAAATTTATAATTTTTATATAGGTCCTCTAGATTATAAATATACAATTTTCAAAATCTTCGTTTTTTTTTTTACCTTATCTATAACATAAAATGTTATGAATGAAACATCATATACTTATGATGTTCTATACATCTGATATTTTGTAGTAATTTTCTTTAATTCCGAATTTATTTCCCTTTGTCACAACAACCTCAAATTCTCAATTATAACAATACCATCGACGGCGACGACGACATTCAGTGAAGTCAGCACAGACTGAGACACGCTGGGGTATCTGCCGTCGGGTGGTCCGAGGAGGTAGGGACCCTAAGAGGTCCGTTCTTGTGACCTCACCCGACGGTAAAGGAAGAGGTTAACAATACCATCGTTATGAGGGGTTTAACTAGATGTCTAAGTCGTGTCAAGGACAGCCTAAGGTTTTAACAGGGAAAGAAAAAACTTCCTTAACTTTTCAACTAGGATATTAAATCCTTAATATACCTTTACGTTCCCTAAGTCGGTTTTGTTAGAAAGAAAACAGTAAAAAAAATAACACCTTTATGATAAATTGGTATAAATCGACATACCAAGTCACCGTGGTTCATGTGTTTTAATAGAATTTTTTTTTGAAAAATAAAACACAATCCCATATCGACTAATTGTCTGTTACAACACTATCAAAGTCCACTTGTCGTTTCCCTGAGTCGGTATGGGTATATGTACATAGGTAAGAGCGGGTTTGAGGGGAGGGTAGGTCCGACGGTGTATTGCAACTCGTCTCAAGGTACACGATATGTCCTCCAGGAACAACCGATAGGTAAAATTTATATCGTCACACATGTAGAGGTGGGGTTTGAGGGATGGATAGGGAAGGGGGTCAGAAAGGGGGTCGTTGGTATTCGAGTAAAAGATTCAGATATTCAGATTCAGACAAAGACGTTTTGTTAGAAAAATTTTTTATTTTTAAAGTCTGATGTCAAAGGTTAAAGTTTAGAATGATGTTTCGATATCATTAGTGCTATCACACCATGACCGTATTTCTGTATATCTAGTTTTCCTATCTTAATTCTCAGATGTTTATTCGAGTACATAGATACCAGTTAACTAAAAGTTGTCCAACAGTTATGTTACCCCATTCTTATCAAAAAAGTTGTTTGTCACGACCCTGTTGACTTATAGGTGTTTGTTTTCTTACTTAAACCTGTAGACGAAATGTCGTCGATATTTTTAATTGAATTTTCCCTAGAATCTAGATTTACATTCTCAACTTTGTTGTTTTAAGAAAAGTATCTCAAGAAGCTGTAACCCAATCTATTACCAAAGAATTATACTGTGGTTTTCGTGTTCGTTGTTCCCTTTTTGATGTATGTAACTAAGTATTTTAATTTTTGATACACGTAGTTCCCTGTCGTAGCTCCTTCACTTTTCTGTTGGGTGTCATACTCTCCTTTATAAAAGTTTAGTGTATAGACTATACCTGAACAACAGATCTTATATATTTCTTGAGAACGTTGCGTTGTTATTTTTCTGTTTATAAGGTTACTTTCTATCTGTTTCCTAAACTTATCTGTAAAGAGGTCTCTTCTGTATATTTACCGGTTATTAGTACGTTTTTCTACACGTCGTATTAATCGATGCCCCTTTATCTTTAGTTTTGCTGTTACTATATAGTACAATATAGGTGATCCTACCGATGTAAAAGAAAATTCATTGTTCTATATATCTTATCTTACAATAAGTCGTTCTTTTCCTTGTTTTAAGACTGTGTACATTGTTACACCTACTTGGAATTCTGTAATACGATTCCAGTTATTTGGTTAGTGTTTTCCTGTTTATGACATATGTGTTTATGCTTATGTGAATATACTCTATGGATCTTGTCAGTTTAAGGATCTCTGTCTTTGATCTTACTTATCATCAACCCATCCCCTACTCCTGGGACTTCTCCCGTGCTCTAGTACCACCCAACAAGTTACCTATGTCAATCCAAATCCCAATTCCAGTTTCAAAGTCAAACCCTTTTACTTTTTTAGAACCCTACCTACCACCACTACTTACATGTTGTTACACTTATAGGAATTAGGGTGATCTTACATGTGAATTTTACAAACTTTACCACTTATACAATAGGTATCAATTGGTATTATTATTTTTTCTCTAAATCTTGTAAAAAATTCGACATTATTGTCTACAACCAATTCGATATTATTGTTTACCTCGGAAATATATAACGACCATCCTTACATTTACCATATTGAGACACCATTTGTCAAACCGTCAAGGAGTTTTATCTCAATATTATACTAGGTTATTAAGGTAAACCTCTACATATGGGGTCTCTTAAATTTTGTATATAAACGTGTCTTTGAACATGTACTTACAAGTGTTGTCGTAATAGGTATCGTCGGTTTTCCACCTATGTTACGTTTACAGGTAGTCGGTTACGTACCTATTGGTTGTACACAGGATAGGTACGTTACCTTGTGATAAGTCGTCAAAAAATTTTTACTTTATGACTATGTACGAGGTTTTACCTACTTTGAACTTCTGTACGATTTACTTTATTCGGTCCGTAATTTCCAGTATATAACATACTAAGGTGACTACACTTTATAGGTTTTATCCATCCAGGTATCACTATATCCTCCATCTGACCCGAAGAGTCCACTGAGTCGTCATTTCTTAGGTGGACGGCCACATCCTCTGCACCCAAGCTGTAATCATATACGTAAGAATCGTAATTATTGTTATTTGATTCACTCGATCTAAAGGAATCACTTTCTGTTTTTAGAAACTTTGTTCTTTTACATTGATATAAGAGGAATATGTAATCTGGGTTTTATTTTGTTGTACCTTTATAACTTTTATTTACCTGCCCGATAATTCCAATGTTCGTGTACATCTCCCCCTTTTGTCATCGTTATATTTTAGTTTCACTTTAAGTACTAACTTTTCATTCATAGTTCGTCCTGTTATTTTGGTTAAATGAACCTTCTCATCGTCTGTAAATAATATGTGAGTGATGTGCGGTTCGTGAGTTGACTCCTAAAGGATTAGGAATGTTGTGAAACCTCACTGACATCGAGTGTGAAGGCAAGACGTCTACTCCTTGATCCGAATCTTTCTAATTCACAAGAGTCGTACACGGTGTGTCGTTATCTACCTGCGTCTTGAGTTTGGGATTACACGATTAAGGTTTCACATGTAAACATCGGGGTTTTATAAATTTATTTATTACTCACCCCGATTTTCTTCTTAAACAAATTTTAAAAAATTGGGTAAAGAGTTTCTTGACCTATCTAGAGTATCTGGTTTTTATTTGTCTTCTCTGTTAACTCCCTGAAGGGACCGTCAGATCACCAATTTTGAGACACGAAGGTTGACGCCCCCTGTACTAGTGACTAATCCCTTGAGTCTAGGGAGCACGGGTACGTCACTACTAAACCCATTACACTCTTTTGTGTATGGACCCGAGGGGGTCACCTAGTCACCATTTCTTAGTGGATGCATACTACGTCCTTGACGTCCTCTGCTTCTAAGCTAGGGACCCAGGTCTTCTGGGGGACCTCCTCCCGACACCCTAGGGTGAGGTCATAAGAAGGGACCTCTTAGGGTACCTGTCTCCCCGGACCGTCCAGTGTCAGGTACCCCAACGCTTCTCAACCTGTGTTGACTCGTTGATTATACTTGTACTTGTATAAGTATCTCAGTATTATTTCCGATAACCTTTGCAGTTCCTTAAAGAAGGAAAGGAAAAGACAAAGAAAGTGACTATGTTAAACCCCCACCCCTCCATATTAAATGTATGGTGTACTGCAATCAACATTCACATGTTGTATTGCTAAAGTATGAAAATATAAAACACTTTACTAGTGGTGTCATTCAGATCAATTGTAGACGTCCCTTAAAGGACCAATCCTGAGGTACCAATCCTGTGACGATTCCCGTACCCAAGTCAGGGACCAGTCCCTTGATCCTAGGGTGTGCGGTACTCCAAGTCGGTTTTTTTTTTTTTAACAGTAATATGTATAACTGTCTTAAAAAAAAGAACAATTTTCCTGAAAATTAAACATGAGAGAATGGTTGAAAGTTTATACGTTATGTCACAATAATTGATATCAGCAGTACGACATGTAATATCGGTGTAACGAATAAATAAAAAATTTGACCTTTAAACATAGAAAATGGGTAAAATAGGTAAAATTTTACCTAGGTAAAAAAGGGTAAAATAGGGAAATGGGTAAAGTAGGGAAATGGGTAAAGTAGGTGACGGAGGGGAGGGCAGGGGAGGTACCTTTGGTAGTTGGGGAAGAGATATAAGTGTTCGAACAAGAAAACACCTAAAAAAACCAGAAAAAACAAAAAACAAAACAAAAACAACAACAAAACAAGAGTCTATATGTGTATATTTACTCTCTAGTAAATTATAAAACAAAAACAGACCGTATGAGGCGAATCTTATTGTGGGAGTTCCATGTAGGAACAACAACGTTTCCCGTTCTAAAGGAAGAAACCCGACTTATTATAAGACAAAATATATCTATATCTAGTGTAAAAGGAATAAATAGACAGTTACCTGTATATAATAAAGGTATATATAAAGGCATAGAACCGAGAACGTTTATTACGACGTTACTTACACTTCCATATATATAAAAAACTTCAATCACAAAAGTAGAACAAGTCTATTTATGGGTCTTCCCCTTAACAACCTGTATGCCATCAAGATAAAAATTAAAAAACTCCTTGGAGGTATAATAAAAGGTATGACCAACATAGTCAAGTAAAAGGGTGGTACTCACGTGTCACCAAGAGAAAAGAGGTGTAGGTACGGTCGTAAACAATAGAGAACAGAAAAACCGTCGTCGGTAAAACTGTCCACACTCCATCATAGAGTAACACCAAAACTAAAAGTAAGGGGACTAATCGCTACAACTTGGAAAAAAAGTACATGGACAACCGTCAGACATACACAAGAAACTCTTTTTCAAATGAGTCTAGAAGACGGGTAAATTTTTAGTTTCATAAGTAAAAAATTTTATAATTTAACATACTCGAAAAAAGTATCGGACACATAATCCTTAAAAGAATTGAAACAGCAAAGAGATACAAATAATCTAAGAAATCACTAATTGTCATTTGAGGTGTTTTGGATTCCTGGTCCAACAACCGGAAACCCGTAGACTCCTGTTTCCTTAAATACCTTTAAGGTTCTGTGGTGTCAGTCATAACAATTTCTTTTACTGTTTTCTTACGTCCCTGTTACTGTTGTATTTTTCCTTTCTGTTCTTCCGATGGGAACCCCGGAGGAGGGGAGGGGGTGTGTTCTTTTCCTCTTCTATCCCTCGACGGACCCGGATTGGTCGTCGGATCTTCAAAGAGAGCAAAGGGTTGTGGACATTGAGGAGAACAAGTCTGTTGACGTCGGTAGAAAAGCGGTCAGAGAATATAGAGGAGGGAAACGAGAACGCCAAAGAAGTCGGTTGCACGAGTAAATGGAGTAGAAGCTCATTGTCTCGACCCTGACACCCCCTAATTCCGGAGACCCAACGTCACACATTCCTTCGTGACGAAAGTCCTCTGTTGGGGCGCAGAGGTGGTAGGACCCTCTCAGAAAGAATTAAGACGTGGGACCCACATGTGACTCGTGTTGTTCCGATGAGACAGGAGCACGTACGTCCGATTCAGGTAAGTCAGTACAGACTGAGAAACGTCGGGATACCTGACATCGGACGGTCCAGGAGACAGGTTCCCTAAGAAATCCGTTCTTTTGACCTTACCCCACGGTACGGGACGAGGTCCCCTAGAAGGACTTGGTCCCTAACTTGGGCACAGAGAACCCAGAGAGCGCAGAGGACATAACCATCCACCCAAGGAATGGTGATCGCGGTGGACGTTTCGGGGTATTTGCCGGGATGGACTCTGGTCCAGAGGTTGGACTGAAGGACGACGTAGGGAGAAAGAGAGAGGTAAGGTTAGTGCACATAATGGGAGGGACCACAAGGGGGTCCGGTAAGGACGGAGGACAGAAACGGTAAACTCGATGGATCTTTAGACAAGTGAGTCTCTCATCGTGTAAAATGAATTAGAAAGAGTCAAGAGACGAATTTGTCGTGTAAGTGTCTTCGATAGATTGTGTCGTGGGAGTAGTGATGACGTCAAATAGGGAAGTATAACGAAACAAAAAGAAATTCCACGAATAATGTTAGATATAAAATAATAATAAATAAACATGTAATATACAGAAGAGGTGATCTTACACACGATTACTCCCTTTCCTTAAAACAGACACAAAAAGAACCACGAAATAGAAGTCGTGGATCTTGCCACTAACCGTATCCCACCCTCGTTTTATTTATAAGTAACCTATTTGACTACTTAAGACGAGTCAAAATATCGAGCAGAAGTACTAGCAGAATGGGTAATGTTCGGAAATACCATGGACAGTTCTAAAGACGAACATAAAGGTTCCGTAGATAGTATCACGGGACGTAAAGTATGTTTGAGGCATTTACAATTTAACTTAATTTAGATGGAGAGACATTGAAGAGGGAATTGAGAATAGGTGGTGTGTATTAATATATTCTAATTCGATGGATTTTAGACCTAGACTAGTACAAAGACATGATAATAACATTTTGGAGGTTCCTTAAAAAAAGACTTAAAAAGTACTTTGATAACAAAACCCTTTAGATAAATACTTTATGTTTATCTCAAGTATGCACATTGAATTGGGAGTGTTAATGGGTATTCTGTTTGTTATGAGAACAGTGAACTGTATACGCCTTTGTCTCGGAGTCTCTTCAAATCTTGAAAAAGGTCCGCGTCAATAGATTGTTAACAGACTAGATAAACTAAGGTTCTTACGTCGACAGTGTGATGTAAAACGACATTAAAGAAACCATAAGGTTCGGAAGGTATTATACTAGGAATAGACAGAAAAGTCAGAACAAGAAGAAGAACTCGGTCTTTGATTACAATTTGGTATCTTTACATTGGAAGGATACTCCAGAGTACATTCGATCACCTTTTACCGTTGACTCGTTAGACAGTTATTATCCCTGTATTAAATTTTCTTTTATGACAAAGTGATGTTCCTGACAAATGTTTTAATTATAGACATTCAAATTAAACTTTATGTATTTTTACCTGACTAACTACCTATCCCGCTATAATTATCTATGCACTGTTTTGTACACGTCATTTGACAACTGATATAAATACTTATATTCGTTACTCTTATACCAAGAAGTGTCATTTTACAAAAACTGAATACGAAGATTTAAAAATATTATTTTAGAACACTTTTACATAATTTGTTATTCTCTTTTAAAATATTACTTCATCATATAAAATTTTGTACTCTTTTAACATATATTTTTCTTTGAGACAGGGAGGGGGGGGTTCTTTTGATTAAATGATTTAAGAATGATCATTTACACAAGTCTTTAAAACTAAAAAGGGAACACATGAAAAATCGTAAAATGTTTACAAATTACTTGTACAATATTGTAAGTTTAAAATTTTTATTTCGTAAAATTTTTCATTTTTACGTATCATTTAACGTGGAATGTCAGGATGTTATTTCAATCGTCCTAAGTACTCTTTCTTATCCTTAGTTGTCTATCTTCGTCCATCTAATTTACCTCTTAACCGGGATTCTGACGGAGAGACGAAACTATTTATTATAGACTGAATGAATATCCCGAAGGTCCACTACGTCACCATTTCTTAGGTGGATGGTCACGTTCTCTGTGTTCTTTGAACCCAAACTAGGGACCCAACCTTGCTAGGGGATCTCCTCCTTTACCGTTGTGTGAGGTCACAAGAAGGAACCCTTTAGGGTACCAGTTTCCTCGGACCGTCCGATGTCAGGTACCCCCAGCGTTTCTCAGTCTGTGTTGCCTCGTTGACTCGTACGTACGTGGTTAATAAATGTCCTAGTGAGGGGAGGGAAATGGTTTTCCATAGACGATACTTTTATGTGGATAAAAGAACAAAAGGAACTACTAGTTTTCCGGTAAAGATCACCTTGAGAAAGTGTGGGGAGATCCAGGATGACGAATCTCAATTTGGTATAGGTGTATCCGGAACTGTCGTTGGGAAGTGATCTTGGGTGAGAGACACAATTACCTCCGAAGGGTCAGCACACCCCCACTTCTAAACCATTTACCTAGACTAAAAACATTCTTACGTAGTCTAAGAATATTCTTACAAGGACCTTAAGACTGAGGGATGACAATTGTATTTATTTAAGAGATGTAGTTGTACGGTTTTACCTCAACCCGAAATCTCGATTCCAGTTCCCATCCCAGTCAGTCGTCCCCAGAATGTTTTGGAGTCTCCGACACTGTAGAGTCACTTCCCGCTCAAAAAAAGGATTGTATTTTCACAAACGTCTAAGAACTTTGGTTGTTTGTTTACACTGAATTGAAAAAAAAAAAAACCAGAGAAACTTTTTTTTCGAGAGAACGTCAATAGTCTACCGTTTGAGTTTATTTCGAGAGATCCGAAGTAAATTAATTTTCTATTGAAAAGAATCTGTCGATAATAAAATTAGTCCATTAAAAGGTGGTATATAGTTTGTCTTAGGTAAATTACCCGTTTAAATTTACGTTTTTCAACAGAATTTCCGTCCTAGAAACCTCTTTTGTGATCTCTTAGTTCTTTGATGTTTTAATTATAGTTTTTTTAATAACCCGAAGTTAATATATAAACCGTGTTAAAGTCACAAGATCATGGTATGTCTAAATGGGTATTGATGTTAAACCAAACCTAATGGACTCCTACTTTCACTTGTACAAGAAGTTCAAACGTTATATATTTTCAGTGTACTAACCGATTAATCGGGATCGTTTTATTAACAAAGTATATCTAGATGTTTATATGTAAATCACATGTTTACTCTTGAGTATCGTAAAAAATTCGGTCTTTTCCGTAAGAATAAAGTTTAATTCAAAAGTCTTGTGTCAGGATACACTGTAAAGTACTTTTTTGTTATAGTAAAATCTTTCTTATCTTATCTTTAGGAAACCGATTGACTACCTTTCTTGGTTGAGTAACCTTTTCTGGGACTACGACCCTTTGAAACTTCTGTTTTCCTCTTCTGTCGCCGTCTTTTACTCTACCAACCTATCGTAGTGGCCGAGTTACCTGTACTTAGACTCGTTTGAGGTCGTCTATGACTTCCTGTCCCTTCGAACCGTACGATGTCAAGTACCCCAGCTTTCCTCAGTCCGTGCTGAATCGTCGATTTGTTATTGTTTACCTCCTATTTTGTACTTGTTCTAGGTCAGAGAGTTTGACAAGTAACAGTTCAACCCCGTTCTTTCTATAAGTCGATAACACATCTTCTGACTTACACTTACTGTACACGAGATTCTCTAACCTTGTCTTTCGACACCCTTGGGATTCCTTTCTTTTCTATACCCGAAATCTCTCTTTGTTAAAAAATATCAGAAAATCACAGTCTAGACCTTCCTTGACCCTCTTAAAATCGTCCATCTCTCTAGTCACACCACCTCTCAGGTCCATTTCCTTAACACACTCAACTTCCGTCTGTCCGTCTTTTTGATACATGAACAGGTCCTTCCTTTCGTTTTAGACTAGACTACCACATGAGTCACGTTCGTTCCTCACGACTCTTTATTCCGACCCGTCCCTTCAACTTCTGTATGGAAACCTACTGGAGTTTTTGAGGCAATTTCGAAAACCTTTTGTTACCCTTTACCACTTGAAAAACCTCGGCCCATGACCATACTGGACTGGACGTTAAATCCTTCTAATAGACCGTCGTTATGTACTCAACTTGACCTTTCTCTCTTTTTCTTCCGTTTCTTTATTCCTCCTTAGGGTAAATTATTGGGTCTTGTCTCTACAATCCCGGACTTGAACTTGTCCCAACTACCTTTAACTTTCAACCCCTATCTATTTTCTGTAAAGTCTCTATTATCAAGTTGACCGAAAACATAATAAACAAAACCCCCCTGAAGGGTCCACGGAGTCACCATTTCTTAGGTGGACGGTTACGTCCTCTACCCCCAAACTAGGAACCCAACCCTTCTCGGGACCTCTTCCTTTACCGTTGGGTAAAGCCATAAAAACGGAACCTTTAGGGTACCTGTCTTTTTGGACCGACCGTTATCAAGTACCTCAGTGTTTTCTCAACCTGTGCTGAATCGTTGATAATAAACGAAAACGTAAAGAAGACAACCTTTAAGAACTACCCTTGACACCGAAATTAACCGACTACGTCCCTTTGGTCCACGGTTCATTTAGTACAACCAAACATCGAATACATAAAAAAAAAGTTTAGTTCTCAAAAATAACAGAGAAATTTTATAGTGTCGACTCACGATAGAACAACAAAGACGTCGTCCTAGTGACTCTAGAATGAGTAGTCGGACGACTTGACAAGGAAAAAGTCTTTGTATCTATGGTAGGTTTTTAAAAGACTATAGGAACAAAAATTGACACCACCGAACGACTTAGTTTCGTCGACTTAAACTGTGTTCAAGTTACAGTAAAGGAAGTTCTTAGTTGAGTAGAAAGACCCGAACTCTATGACTTGTCCGTTGGGGACCGGAGTAAGCTTGGGTCGCATACATAAAAAGTGGGGGTTTTAAAGCCTAAAGGTGTTCTCTTGGTAAGAGGACTTATTGTTGCAACTACCCCTTCACCCGTATGTGGCTGGAGTAGAACATTGTCTTCGGGTCACATTGTGGGAACTAGTACAAGACATGTACTGATGTCTAACACACTTGTCACCGGTCAAGGAAAGATAAAGGGGAGGTAAACAGTTGTGCCTCGGAGAAGAAAAAGAAAGGTTCCTCTGACTCAAGATGTGACTACACTAACTTCAGGGAGGCGTCCCACGGAGATCCCGGGAAGTGTTATTGACAGGTAGGGAAGTTCCATTACAGCTGTAAAAGACCCTACAGTTGTCAGACTAACGACTCTTACCAGAAGTAAGAGCGTCATCTACGCCGTTTCTCACATCGAATAGATAAAAATTTTTCGGTTTGATCAATTATTTGGAACCTTGTAGGACTACAACCATGTTTGTAAACTACATGAGTGTAAAAGATTGTAATCTCAATAAAGTCAATCGAAAAATTTACATATCGATGACACAACAACCCCCGAAGGGACCACCGAGTCACCATTTCTTAGTCGGACGGTTACGTCTTCTGCACCCAGTCTAGGGACCCAGCCCTTCTAGGGGATCTCTTCCTTTCCCGTTGGGTGAGGTCATGAGAACGGACCCTTTAGAGTGCGTGTCTCCTCGGACCACCCGATGTCAGGTACCCCATCTTTTTCTCAACCTGTGTTGAATCGCTTATTTGTTGTTGATATAACAATTTCTGAAAATTTTTCTTGAATTCCTACGAAATACAAAGTAGTAGAGTAGTAAGAGTACTCGGTTTTAATAAAAATTTATTTAATTCTCTGTTGGGGTGTTAATTGTAGTGTGAGTCATCACACTACAATTTTTTAGTCCTTATTCTGTTCCTATGGGTGAGGATTGTGAAAATAAGTTGTATTATAATCTTAAACATCGGTCTCTTTAATCCGTTCCTTTTCTTTCTTTTCCGTAGGAGTAACTTTTCTTTCTCGATAGTGATAAACGTCTACTGAATTATAATGCCTTCAGTTATAATGTATCTCTTTTGGGATTTCTGAGGTAGTTTTTTGACAATCTTGATCACTTGTTTAAGTCACTTCAATATCTTATGGTTCACACAATCAGAGAGTCCGCACAGACTGAGAGACGTTGGAGTACCTGACGTCGGGTGGTCCGAGGAGACAGGTACCCTAAGAGGTCCGTTCTTATAAGTTCACCCAACGGCAAAGGAAGACGTCCCCTAGAAGGACTGAGTCTCTTAGAAGGACTGGGTCGCTAGTTTGGAGCCAGAGGACGTAACGTTTAACGTTTATAAGATAAGAAAGATGTTACTAAAAATCTTATGGTTTAGTTATACGTTTTTAGACAACGTAAAGATCTGTGATTACTACTTGATAGTCATTCTCTTTAATTCTTTTGTTGGGGTCAATGTCAACGTAGTTTTACTTATTTTATGGATCCTCGTTTAAATTGGTTCCGTCACTTTCAGGAGGATTATTATTATTCCGTCTAGATAATACGGTCAATACAATACCGTTATTAATACAATAATAACACAAACCCCGAAGGGTCAACGAGTCACCATTTCTTAGACGGACGGTTATGTTCTCTGCGTCCTCTGTTTCCAATCTAGGAAGTCGACCCTTTTAGGGGACCTCCTCCTTTACCGTGGGGTGAGGTCATACGAACGGACCTTTTAGGGTACCTATCCCCTCTGACCGTCCGATGTTAGGTACCCCAACGTTAGGTCTTGTTAATATAAATTGATGATGTCACCGACATATAGATCAGTGTGACTGAAGTCACAGGGGGTGTAAGGGTTGGATGGGTTAGTAAGTATCTTAACAGTCTATTTACAAGGCCACATTATAAATAAGTGGTGAGCCTAAATATATCACCAAGGAATTACGGCTGGGAGATTTTTGATGTTTAAAAGACGAGTCATAAGTTCCGGTTGTTGTGGACCAGGACAAGTGGAGACGTCGAAACGATATTCACTGGAGACTGGAATTTGGAGGTAAGGTGAAACGGACTAGAAGAATAGGAGGTGAGAGATGTACGTGGTAGACGTCAAATCCCAAAACGGAAGTCCGAGAAGAATGTCTCTTAAGGGAGGGAACTAGAAAAAAAGGAATAAGTTTAAGGATGGACAGAAAATTCCGTTCGAGTCAAAGACGGAGAGGTAATGGAGGAGAGGGTCCCTGAAGTTTCCTCCAACTAGAGACGTAAACGATTTCACTATCTCGTAAATTTCAGACGTGGTAGATTAAACTGTGAATTTATAGACGAATAAACGCATACACGACCGATGGAGAGGAAAGGTTCGTCTAATAGTAAAGGACCTCTTGTTCAATTGAGATAATACATGAAGACTAAGAGAGGTAGAAATGAGAGACGCGAAACACACACACAGACACGCGCACACACACAGACACACAATCAGTGAGTCAGCCCAGGCTCAGACGTTGGGGTGCCTGACATCTAGTGGTCCGAAGAGACAGGTACCGTGAGAAGGACCGTTCTTATGACCTCACCCAACGGTAGGTCCCCTAGAAGGACTAGGTCCCTAGTTTGGGGTCAGAGGACCTAATATCCGTCTAAGAAATGTTAGACTCGGTGGTCCCTTCGGGACGAGAGACGCAATCAGTCTTTACAAGACCGACTTTCGTCATCGTAGAGCTAAGTTTAAGAATTTGTTTTTCTAAAAAAAGAAGGAGTTGGATTTACTTCTTCGATTCCTATGTCGTTCTAAACCTTCGTGTAACCTAGAATCCACGAATCCATGTTGTAGTAGTCTTCAATCAGAGGTAGAGAACCGGGACGGAAGGCGACTTTCTGACTCGAGTCCGCCAAAATCGCTTCCACCGGTCGTTGTTATCTTCCATGTAGACTGGTCGAACCATTTGACCCGTCTTTCTTACGTATAAAAAGAGGTAACAAAATCTTTGATGGGTTCCGACTGAGGGTAACCGGACCTCTCCCGGTATATGAGTGAGGACTTGGTCAGTGTCGTTGAGAGTGATTATTCCGCATCCAGGACACTAGTTCAGAACTTGTCCTTTCTCCGTCTCTCTGTCCCAGCGAGGAACGATCGTCTGGTGCGGGTAACTCTTTCCATGTCCCTACGACAAGGTTTCCTTTTAGGCCTGTACCAATGAGTGTCTTCACAATTACTAAGACCCGTCCTTTTTTATCGGGTACAGACGTACTCACAGGGTGGACGATACAGGAAATCTTGAAATTTCTCGAAAGTTTACACTAGTTGAAAGACTCGACAATTTAACATAAATAAAAAATACGTGATACCATTTCTAGACCTACCCGTTTTACACTGCAGGTTCTCTCACGTCCCAGTAGAAAAATAAGAATACATTTGTGACCTTCAGTACTGTTCGTATTGAACACCACTTTATCGTAGTGGTTTTCTTAAGAGGAATTCGAAACGAAGTCCGTCTAAACTTTCCCGACTAATTACACGATATTTGGTAGGATAACTTTCGATCTAAAATAAGAACAAAGAACACGGTAATCTCGAACTACTTGAAGTTCTTATTTCTGGAAGTGTAAAACCTCTTAAACTTTATCTTTTGTTTAAATTACTATTCAGTATCAGTAAAACCCCAGGTTTTAGTGAGGTCTACCACTGGCGTCAGTACGTTAATTTTCTGTGAATGAAGAACCTACCTTTCGATACGGTTTGGATCTGTCGTATAAGACAGATCAGTTAAAAGGTCATCAGTACATGTCTACACTCTCAACCTGATACTTTTTCCGACTCGTGACTTCTTAACTACGAAAACTTAACACCACGACCTCTTCTGAGAATTCTCAGGGAACCTGATGTTCCTCTAGTTTTGGTCAGTTAGGATTTCCTTTAGTTGGGGTTTATAAGTAACCTTCCTGACTACGACTTTGAGGTTATGAAACCGGTAGACTACACTTTCGACTGAGTAATCTTTTCGGGGACTACAACCCTTTCTAACTTCCGTTTTCCTCTTCCCCCACCGTCTCTTTCTCTACCAACCTACCGTAGTGACTGAGTTACCTGTACTCGGACTCGTTAGAGACCCTCTATCACTTCCTGTCCCCTCGGACCACACGACGACAGGTGTCCCAGTGTTTCTCGACCTGTACTGAATCGCTGACTTGATATTTGTATTACTGAATCAATATTATTCATTGTTAATAAATCGAAATTACAAATGAGTGGTAATGTCTTCGTTTGTGAGAAAATAAAGATAAGAGAAGTCTATGACAAACGTAGGAACAGGGGTGAGGGAGGAGTCCTTTAATCTGTGTTCAACTTGTAATTGAAACCACCAACAGTGGTACCCCCTTCAATCCTGTAGTTACTACCCCAGTCTGAACCGTCAGAACTTACCCTTTCACCTACCCCAACATGTTCAGTCAGTAATTCACCCACTCTACGGTCAACCAACTCTTAATGGACCTCTCTTAGATCTTAGTTTTCAAGTCGAACTCACTCAGGCAGTGGAGTTTTCTTTTTATGTCCTTTTTTTCGTAGTTCACCATAAAGTGATCTTCGACCTTCGATCTTTTCGTAATTCACTATAAAGTGATCTTCGACCTTCGATCGACCTTCGATCTTCGGTCTACTATACTACCACCACTGGTGTCCCGTTGTGTTGTGCGATCGGTGTACAATTAATTCACTTATTCGTTGATTTTCATAAATAATTTTGGTTAGTTGTTTATACCCATTAGACCGGACCTCATCCTTATCTTCACTTGTACTATCGGGGGAGTCTCATTACTTTTTAGGGTCTAATATGTCAAGACAATTTCTCGATGTACTGTCTTTTTTTTTAGACACGATTGAAATTTAATCTCATATTTTATCCTTTTCCTCTTTTTAACCTTGAAACTTAGGTCTAACTTTAGGTTAAAAGATAGTGAATTATCCGTATTGGAACCATGTCGAAACGTAAGAAAGGTTCGGAACCAGAGGGAAAAACATTTTGTCTCTTATTATTACTGTCATATATGGAGTACTTAACAAGATTCCTAATTTACTCTTTCATGTATACTCTATAAATCGTGTTATGGACCTTATATTATGCATGATTAATTAATAGTCGGTAATAGTGATAATAAAAGTAAAGATTCCACTCAAGAAACTTCTTTTCCTACTTGGTAGTTTTATTGAAACAAAACACCTTCGTCCTAATCTTTGTTTGACTCACCTAAGTTTCCCAAGTTTAAGAACTGATATAAAGGTCCATATTTCGACTACAAAGACTGATCTGAGACGTCGTTTCTCCAACGCCACAGAACAAGTGTAAACACAGTACACACACACATGGGTCGTATGTGAACACCTTACTTACCTTCTTACTGAGAGTCTGTGTGAGCACCCCTGTATACAGGGGAGTCTTTGGTACCTTACTAAGATATACACAGTCTTAAATTATCCGATGGGTATCAAGTTGGGTGTCAAAGATCTTTCCCCGAAGGGACTACCGAGTCGTCATTGTTTAGACGGACGTTACGTCCTCTTCACCCAAACCCATCCCTTCTAGGGGGCCTCTTCCTTTACCGTTGGGTGAGGTCACAAGAACGGACTTTTTATGGTACCTGTCTCCTCGGACCGTACGACGTCAGGTTTCCCAACGTTTCCCAGTCTGCACTGACTCGTGTATGTGTTAAAGATCTTCTCCTCTCTAGAACCATTGCCATAGGTAAAGGGTTTTCCTAACAACATACACCTACTTTGTTGTATCCCTTGTATTGTCTTCCTTGGGATCTTTGACAGTAACACAATCGGAGTCAAAAATCCGACGACAACGAAGGTCTTATAACCTTGAAACACGGTTCTATTCCGTCTTACCCGAGACTCCGACGCCAGTCTAAATTTCATACTAAGTAAAAGTTTAAGTTTCATTTACTCACATATGAGTTCAGAGGTGATGAATTTCGATGAAACCCTCGAAATTCATGGACCCGACGAAATGGAATAACAACGGAAACAACAAGTCGTCAAGACGTCACACGGAAGAGAGGTACAAGCCTCGCGGACGACGACGACGACGACGACGACGACGATTCAACGAAGTCAGCACAGACTGAGAAGCGCTGGGGTACCTGACGCCGGATGGTCCGAGGAGGCAGGTGCCCTAAAAGGTTCGTTCTCATGACCTCACCCAATGGTAACGGAAGAGGTAGCCTCGAGGAGGACCGACGGTAGACCCTGGTACTGAATGTACACGTAGTTGTGATAAAAGTTTCTTTTGTCCCTGTTGTTGTTTAAAATTGGTTAGATGACATTGTAGTTTTTTCTAGTATATGTAATCCTTTCGTCATATGTTTTTGTAAAAAATTTTTCATTTCATCGAAAGTTGTGTCAAGTTACGACAGATTTATTTCAAATTGGTACCAATCACTAACTTTGACTCGATATTTCAAGTTATCCAGGGTTACTGTCGATAGTGTACTAAAAAACGACCACTATACGTCCTCTTTACTGTAGGAGAAAATTTACGTCTTGGATAAGACATTGATGATTTGTTTATACCCGAATTTTAATAACCCTTTATTTTCCTATTTTCTCTTATATCCATTTCTGATTATACTACTTTCTTTTTATATAATGTTTACTTCTCTGTACTTTAATTTTCTTTCTTCTAGTTGATTTTTCTCTTATTTCTTTTTAACTTACCCAAAAACGACTTGGACTGAAAACCCACTCTTTACTACTCTACTTCCCAAACTCCTGTCCGTCCCTCCAAGGAGATTGGAAGGTATAGTTTCTCTTTGGCTCTAAAATTCGGGTCTCAGACCTTAAGAGAACCCTGAGATATGTCTGGTCGTAGACGGTGGCATTAATGTTTTCCACAGTAGACTGGTTGGAGTCCGACGTTACAATCCGATCACCACACTTTGTTTTGTTTTAAAATGAAAGAATTGTAGGAAATTTGTCCACAATGAAGGGAATTATCGTGACGGTACGAACCAAACTTCCTTCCTTTTGGATGTAGTAAGTTATCGAGCAAGGTTCATAATAAAAATTCGGATACGTAAAAGGGGAGATTTTAGGACTGAAGAATTTCCCAATATCCAAATATATCAAAAAAAAAAGGAAGAATGAATCTACTACTTGTCTCATAAAAAGTAAACTTTGTGGGTTATCAATAATTTTCAAGATATCTCGAACGGAAATCTTACGTATTAAATATATTAATATTTAAATCCGACAGAATATTAGTCCTACTTTAAATAAAGGGTAAGTAAACACACCGTAGATCAAAGGTCCCACGATCAACAACGACAAAAACCAATACTGACTTAAAGTGTCGACTATAACACTCCTTCTTTTTTTATAAACCACTATTTTAGTTTTAAATTAAAATTGTAAAAGGGACTCCCATTTTATTCCCTACTTTTTAATTCAATATGTACAGAAATTAAGACCACTGTCAAATTTACTTAGTATACAGTGAGGAGTCACTTTGAACGTAGAGTATAGGTTGTAAATAATTTATTTATTTCGTTCGGAAGATCTCCTATTGTCCTTAATTCTCATTGTAAACCGTTTATTTCATTACTTAATTGATAACGATCAATGTAAATACAAATAAGAAAAAAATTTCCACAATCGATGTCAGTATTTAACTGAACATATCGTGCAGTCATATCGTGGAGAAACCCTGATGGGTATACCAGGTGACTGAAGTGAACACTAGTAGACAGGAAAGTCTGGAAAGTTTGGAAAACAGATATCGTATAGATAGGTTTCATTTGAAAGTATCAAAAGGGATCGTCAGACCCGTCTCCTGATTGTCAGGAACTCCAAACAATCCGAGAAGCTGTAGATGTCCTAAGAAGGGATGAAGTATTATTTTTGACTCAAGAAATAGTCTAAAACCGAAAATATAGTTGAGAGTACTTGTGTCTTACATCGATTACCCCTTTCTGAAAAAAATCATGATGTTTCCCATAGATTAGAGAGACCAACTAAAACTTTTTATGAAATATACAGACAAAGAAAGAACATAAAATTTTCTGTTAGACTATTCACGAAAGATTTTAACAGGTGAGCTGAGTCAACTTAGGAGGTGCAAAGTAATGTAAAATCTGATTGAGTAACTTTCACTGCCTTTTACGGCTACTAAGTCTTAGAGGGTTTAAGAACTTCCAACAATTCAATAAGCACCGTAATAGATGAACTCCTATAAAACCCCTCTCTCCGTATTTTCTTTCGTGTCCCACCGATTTTCGTTTCTTTCCATGAAACCCAAGTCTTTTTTGACCCAAACTCAGGGACACGACAGTGTGTCACAGTCGTACTGAAATCCACCAACGAATTGTAGTGACTGGAGGTAGAGGAGTGGACTTTCCTCTTATTTTGGATCGAGTATCCCAACTACATGTCTCATTCATTCAATTGACTCTTTCGTGTCTTCTACAGGTTGAATCGTTTACGGTATATCTTGTATCAGGTATTTACCATTGGTTATATTAATAAAAATTATAAATAAAAATACCTAAATAAACCGACACGGTCCAGAATCGAAGCCGTGAACCCTAGAAACCGTTAGAAGAGAGAAACAAACGGTTTGTTTCCTACACCCTAGATCAAAGGGGCTGGTCCTTAAGTTTGGTCCGGAACACGTGACCCGCACACCTCAGAATTCGGTGACCTGACGGTCTCTTCAGGGTCATTGGTTACAATAATTTTTGTATAATTCTTAATTTCTAGATTTACATTCTAGTCTTTGATATTTTGAGGATCTCCTCTTGTATCCGTTTTGTGAGAGTCTGTATTTAGTGTCGTCCTAGGAGATACTAGGTGGAGGGTCTTAAGACCTTTATTTTCGTTTTTATTTGTTTACCCTAGATTAATTTTAATTTTCGAAGACGTGTTGTTTCCTTTTATATTCGTTCCACTTTTCTGTCGGAAGACTTACCCTCTTTTATTATCGTTTACTTCGTTGACTGTTTGTTGATTAGAGTTTTTATATGTTCGTTGAATACGTCGAGTTAAGGTCTTTTTATTTGCTGGGTTAGTTTTTTACCCGGTTTCTTGATTTATCTGTAAAGAGGTTTCTTCTGTATGCCTACCGATTGTTTGTGTACTTTTCTACGAGTTGTAGTGAGTAATAATCTCTTTACGTTTAGTTTTGGTGTTACTCCATGGTGAAGTGTGGTCAGTCTTACCGACGCTAGGTTTTTAGACGTTCGTTATTTACGACCTCTCCCACACCTCTTTTCCCTTGGGAGGATGTGACAACCACCCTTACGTTTGATCATGTCGGTGATACCTCTTGTCACACCTCTAAGGAATTTTTTAACGTTTATCTTGATGGAATACTGGGTCGTTAGGGTGACGACCCGTATGTGTGGCTCCTTTGGTCTTAACTTTCTCTGTGTACATGGGGTTACAAGTAGCGTCGTGACAAATATTATCGGTCCTGTACCTTTGTTGGATCTACAGGTAGTCGTCTACTTACCTATTCTTTCGACACCATGTATATGTGTTACCTCATAATGAGTCGGCAATTTTTCTTAAGTAAACTTAGTCAAGACTACTCTACCTACTTTGACCTCGGCTAATATGTCTCACTTCATTCGGTCTTTCTTTTTGTGGTTATGTCATATGATTGTGTATATATACCTTAAATCTTTCTACCGTTACTGCTGGGACATACGTTCTGTCCTTTTTTCTGTGTCTACTCATATTACCTGAAAACCTGAGTCTCCCTCTCCCTCTCCCACCCTACTAAACCCTCTTACCGTAAGATTGTACATATGATAGTACATTCTTAACTTAGCGATCAGATACAGACTGCGTCCTATGTCGTACGAACCCCGATCACGTACCCCTACTGGGTGTCTCTACAATACCCCTCCCTCCACCCTCCCCCCAAGTACAAACCCTTGCGTACATTCTTAATTTCTAAAATTTTAATTTTTTTTTTGATTTTTTTTCTTTTTTGTATAATTCTCGAAGAGACTACCGAGTCACCATTTCTTAAACGGACGGTAACGTCCCCTGTGTTCAAGCTAGAGACTAGGTCCTCCTAGGGTGTACGGCACCTCGACGATTCGGGCACACGGTGTTGACAACTCGGACACGGGATTTCGGGCACGAGGTGTTACTCTCCTCGGTGAAGTTACCCTTAGCGTACGTGACATTGCTCTCCCATCAGGGACGAGCGATGTCGATCCCTTTTCGGGCTCGTCGTGGTTTCTGGGTCTCGTCGGTTTTTCTTTATTTATTTTTATAAAAAGTTTTTATGACTCTTCCTTCTTCACAGATCGACAGGAAAATATTGCACAAATGGTAGTTGACCTGTCAAAAAGGGGGAAAGAAAATAGGTCAGAACCTTTTTTTTTTGAAAACCTCATTCCTATTTTCGAAAGATATGGATATTTATATATCAAAATATACATATTTACCGTTGGGTGAGGTCATAAGAACGGATCTCTTAGGGTCCCTGCCCCCTCGGACCACCCGACGACAGATACCTCAGTGTGTCTCAGCCTGTGCTGATTCACTGAATCGTCGTCATCGTCGTCGTATGGATATTTATATATCAAAATGTATTTGTAATTTTTTTAATTAAAAGTAAACCCTTGTTTTGTGAGACACGTAACTTTCACCACGGATTTAGAATAAACGTCTATCGAGACACACAAATTACAGGGAAGAGACACGATTTGTCTCTTACTTCCTTCCATAACCTAGTTTCATGTGCCGCGTTACATTGGTCTTAGTCCTCTGGGCCTTACTGTTTCTTGTAACCTCTCGTGTCCTTGTACGGTAAGGTTATCGGATTTTATACTAAGAATTGGGGAGGGTGTAGTCCGTTGCTTTGTGTTCGCAACAG
The DNA here is from genome assembly GCA_006410555.1 of Capra ibex. Taxonomy (NCBI): domain Eukaryota; kingdom Metazoa; phylum Chordata; class Mammalia; order Artiodactyla; family Bovidae; genus Capra; species Capra ibex. Next base: position 33,380,684 of record SJYO01013871.1, read on the forward strand.
ATCAAAGTCCGAGTTCCAACTAGAGGAATTGCTTCGATTATTATCTATCCTTTTAAAGTATCTAATCAGTTGGGATACAACATACGTCATTCCTAACACGCTCTGTATTGGAGAGAAACTCTTTTCCTCCTTTTACAGTGAGATTGAGCTAGTGATTTTTAGTGGAACCTTGGTCTCCGAACAGTTTATCTACACGCGTCTATTTTACTTAACGTTTCTCCGACTTGACGAACTAATTTTATTCTACTTTAAAAGTTAATAAACGTCTTCAACGTAAGTGTCATATTATTTTGTATAATAATAACAAAATTTATAAAATTCCACAATTTATTATATAAATTTATAAAATAAAATTTTAATTTTTTAATAATAATAATTTATGAAACAACTAAAAGAAAGGAAAAAGAAAAAAACCTAACGTCCTAGATTCAAGATGTTGGTCCTTAACTTGGGTCCTGGAACCGTCACTTTCGCATAACAGGATTGGTGACCTGGTCGTTCCTTAAAGGGTGTTTTGTAATAACAGTGTTCTCTTTACGAAAGTTCTGAGTCAAAACCTTAAGGGACCGTCACACCATGACCGTGTTTTTGTTTTGATATCTAGTTACCTTGTCCCATCTTTCAAGTCTCTATTTGGGTGAGTGGATACCAATGGATTAGATACTTTTCCTTCGTTTTTATATGTTACCCCTTTTCTGTCAGAGAAGTCACAACCCTTTTGACCCGTCGATATACACTTTTTTACTTTAATCTTATAAAAGAGTGTGGATTTAAGTTTTACCTAATTTCTGGATTTACATTCCAGAAATTGTATAACAGACCTTTGTTATTTTGAGGATCTTCTTTTGTCTCTCTCAGGTGAGAAACTGTATTCAGAATCATTATCCAAAAACCTAAACAGGGGAGGTTGTTCTTTTTGTTTACGTTTTTATTTGTTTACCCCGAAAATTAATGTGAATTTTCGAAAACGTCCTACTTCTTTTGGTAGTTGTTTTACTCTTCTGTGTTAAAATGTCACGTCATAGTCACCAACAAGTAAACAAGTTTGTTTTCTATACTCACTGTAGATCACAAGTGACTCTGATAGACGTTGAAAATGGTGATAAAAGTACGTAAGTGGGGTGGACGTTTTATAACTTACGTTGTATTTGTGCTTACTCTCCATCGTTTACTTTTTCCGGTGACACTATTAGTCAAGTCAAGTCAAGTCAGTGAGTCAGGACAGACTGAAAAACACTGGGGTACCTGCCGTCGTGCGGTCCGAAGGGACAGGAAGTGGTTGAGGACTTCGAACGAGTTTGAGTATAGGTAACTCAGCTACTACGGTAGGTTGGTAGAGTAGGAGACAGCAGGGGAAGAGGAGGACGGAAGTTAGAAAAGGTAGTAGTCCCAGAATAGTTTACTCAGTCAAGAAGCGTTGTCCACCGGTTTCATAACGTCAAAGTTAAAGTCGTAGTCAAGAAGGTCACTTATAAGTCCTGACTAAGGAAAGCTTTCCTGACCAACTTAGAGGAACGACAGGTTCCCTGAGACTTCTCAGAAGAGGTTGTGGTGTCAAGTTTTCGTAGTTAAGAAACCGCAAGTCGAAAGAAATACCAGGATGAGTGTAGGTATGTACTGATGACTTTTTTGGTATCGAAACTGATCTGTCTGTAAACAGCCGTTTCACTACGGAGACGAAAAATTATACGACAGATCCAACCAGTATCGAAAAGAAGGTTCCTCGTTCGCAGAAAATTAAAGTACCGATGTCAGTGGTAGTCGTCACTAAAACCTTGGGGGGTTTTGTTTCAGACACTGACAAAGGTAACGAAGGGTAGATAAACGGCATTTCACTACTGTGGTCTACGGTACTAGAATCAAAAGACTTACAACTCAAAATTCGGTTGAAAAAGTGAGAGGAGAAAGTGAAAGTAGTTCTCCGAGAAATCGAGAAGAAGCGAAAGACGGTATTTCGATCACAAGAGACACATAGACTCCAATATCCATAAAGAGGACCGTTACAACTAAGGTCGAACACGAAGTAGGTTGGACCGTAAAGTGTACTATATGACACGTATATTCAATTTATTCGTCTCACTGTTACGTGTTGGAACTGTGTGAGGAAAGGGTTAAACCTTGGTCAGACAACAAGGTACAGATCAAGATTGACAACGAAGAACTGGACTTATGTCTAAAGAGTCTTCCGTCCAGTCCACCAGACCATAAGAGAAAAGAAATTCTTAATAGGTGTCAAACAACACTAAGTGTATCAGTTTCCGAAACCGTATCAGTTATTTCGTCTTCATCTACAAAAAGACCTTGAGAGAACGAAAAAGCTACTAGGTTGTCTACAACCGTTAAACTAGAGGCCAAGGAGACGGAAAAGATTTAGGTCGAACCTGTAAACCTTCAAGTGACAAGTGTGTGACACTTTCGGACTGAACCTCTTAAAACTCGTAATAAAACGATCACACACTCTACTCACGTTAACACTCCATCAAACTTGTAACAAACCGTAACGGAAAGAAACCCAAACCTTATTTTTGACTGGAAAAGGTCAGGACAACGGTGACGACTCAAAAGGTTTAAACGACCGTATAACTCACGTCGTGAAAGTGTCGTAGTAGAAAATCCTAAACTTTATCGAGATGACCTTAAAGTAGTGGAGGTGATCGAAACAAGTATCACTACGAAAGATTCCGGGTGAACTGAAGTGTAAGGTCCTACAGACCGAGATCCACTCACTAGTGTGGTAGTACCAATAGACTCAGCACTTCTAGAAAAAACATGTCAAGAAGACACATAAGAACGGTAGAGAAGAATGATAGAAGACGAAAACAATCCAGGTAATGTAAAGACAGGAAATAACACGGGTAGAAACGTACTTTACAAGGGAACCATCGAGATTAAAAACACTGCTCTAGAGATCAGAAAGGGTAAGATAACAAAAGGAGATAAAGAAACGTGTTAGTGACTCCTTCCGAAAGAATATAGAGAAACCAGAGAAAACCTTAAGACGTAAGTTTATCTATATAGAAAGGAAAAGAGGAAACGGAAGGTGCAGAGAAGAAAAGAGTCGATAAACATTTCGGAGGAGTCTGTTGGTAAAACGGTAAACGTAATGAAAAAGAACCCCTACCAGAACTAGTGAGGGAGGACATGTTACAGTGTTGGAGACGGGTATCAAGAAGTCCGTGAGACAGATAGTCTAGATTAAGGAACTTAGACAAACAGTGAAGATGACATATTAGTATTCCCTAAACTAAATCCAGAATGGACTTACCAGATCGCCAAAAGAAGTTAAATTCAGACTTAAACCGTTATTCCTCAAGTACTAGACTCGGTGTCAGTCGAGGACCAGAACAAACACGACTGACATATCTCGAAGAGGTAGAAACCGACGTTTTTTAGATTAGTTAGACTAAAGCCACAACTGGTAGACCACTACAGTTACACATCTCAGAAGAGAACACACAACCTTCTCCCACAAACGATACTGGTCACACGAGAGAATCGTTTTGAGATGATCGGAAACGGGACGAAGTAAGACAAGAGTTTCCGGTTTAAACGGACAATGCGGTCCATAGAGAACTGAAGGATGAAAACGTAAGGTCAGGAGATATTACTTTTACTGTAGAAAAAACCAACAATCAAGATCGTCCAGAACATCCAGAAGTATCTTCGTAAGTTGACCAAACTAGAGGAACAACAGGTTCCCTGAGAGTTCTCAGAAGAGGTTGTGGTGTCAAGTTTTCGTAGTTAAAAAGTCGCCAGTCGGAAGAAATACCAGGTTGAGAGTGTAGGTATGTACTGATCACCTTTTTAGTGTCGAAACTGATCTGTCTGGAAACAACCGTTTCATTACAGGAACTACGGTCTCGATTTGTGTGTAGGCAGGACCTCAGTCCTTCGGATACCCGGACGTCCCCTTCTACCCCGTAAACTTCTGGCCCGAGGCCAGGGTTCGGTTGGTGCACCCCGACGTGTTCCCGGACGAGTCTGACGACTCGTGTCTGTGTATTTTCGTCGTCGGGGAAATAGAGACGGGAAGTTTATGGTACTCTTCTACGGGGGACACCGGAGAGGATTGAACTTTGGAAACCCCTCCTTTAAGACCCTGTAAATTGGGTCGGGGGTGGGATGACTACATAGTGGTTGGGTGTTAGGAGGAAGGAGTCGGAACTCGACGAGTCTTCCTCTCTAGAACAGATCGAGTCATGTAATGTAAATAAGTCGTTTAAACATAACCCGTAGATGATACACGGGACACGGTTCACGACCCGTGTGTCTCGACTGAACCTGGATTCGGACTAGACTCCTGGTTGGTCTCCCTCGTAACAAAACCAAAGTCTCGACCTAAGGGACGGAACTGGAACGAGACGAGGAACCTCTCCCACACAACGGACCTACTCCGTGAAGATGTAAGAGGTACGTCCCTAAGACACTCCTAATTCACTCCAACAGACCCCTTCGGAATGTTTATCGACACTTTTCTTCTCTTCGCTTTTCGTTTCCTCTTTTCCTTTCTATATTCGTAGACTTACGTCTCAAGGTTTCTTATCGTTCTTCTCTATTCTTTCGGAAGGAATCGCTAGTCACGTTTCTTTATCTCCTTTTGTTGTCTTACTCTTTCTGATCTCTAGAGCAGTTCTTTTAATCTCTATGTTTCCCTTGTAAAGTACGTTTCTACCCGAGTTATTTCCTGACCTTACCATGCCTGGATTGTCTTCGTCTTCTATAATTCTTCTCCACCGTTCTTATGTGTCTTGACATGTTTTTTCTAGAAGTGCTGGTTCTTTTAGTGCTACCACACTAGTGAGTGGATCTCGGTCTGTAGGACCTTACACTTCAGTTCACCCGGAATCTTTCGTAGTGATGTTTGTTTCGATCACCTCCACTACCTTAAGGTCATCTCGATAAAATTTAGGATTTTCTACTACGACACTTTCACAACGTGAGTTATACGGTCGTTTAAACCTTTTGAGTCGTCACCGGTGTTCTGACCTTTTCCAGTCAAAAGTAAGGTTAGGGTTTCTTTCCGTTACGGTTTCTTACGAGTTTGATGGTGTGTTAACACGAGTAGAGTATGTGATCGTTTTATTACGAGTTTTAAGAGGTTCGGTCCGAAGTCATTATGTACTTGGTACTTGAAGGTCTATAAGTTCGACCTAAATCTTTTCCGTCTCCTTGGTCTCTAGTTTAACGGTTGTAGGTGACCTAGTACCTTTTTCGTTCTCTCAAGGTCTTTTTGTAGATAAAGACGAAATAACTGATACGATTTAGGAAACTGACACACCTAGTGTTATTTGTCACCTTTTAAGAATTTCTCTACCCTTATGGTCTGGTGGACTGGACGGAGAACTCTTTGGATATACGTCCAGTGCTTCGTTGTCAATCTTGACCTGTACCTTGTTATCTGACTAAGGTTTATCCTTTTCCTCATACAGTTCCGACATATAACAGTAGGACGAACAAATTGAAGATACGTCTCATGTAGTACTCTTTGCGACCCGACCTACTTCGTGTTGGACCGTAGTCCTAACGGCCCTCTTTATAGTTCTTGGAGTCTATACGTCCACTGTGGTGGGAATACCGTCTTTCACTTGTTCTTGATTTCTCAGAGAACTACTTTCACTTTCTCCTCTCACTTTTTCAAACAAATTTGTAAGAGTTATAAGTCTTTTACTTCTAGTACCGTAGACCAGGGTACTGAAGTACCCTTTATCTACCCCTTTGTCACCTTTGTCACAGTCTGAGATAAAACCCCCCGAGGTTCTAGTGACGTCTACCACTGACGTCGGTACTTTAATTTTCTGCGAATGAGGAACCTTCCTTTCAATACTGATTGGATCTATCGTATAAGTTTTCGTCTCTGTAATGAAACGGTTGTTTCCAGGCAGATCAGTTCCGATACCAAAAAGGTCACCAGTACATACNACACTTCTTCCGACTCGTGACTTCTTAACTACGAAAACTTGACACCACAACCTCTTCTGAGAACTCTCAGGGAACCTGACGTTCCTCTAGGTTGGTCAGGTAAGACTTCCTCTAGTCGGGACCCTAAAGAAACCTTCCTAACTACGATTTCGACTTTGAGATCATGAAACCGGTGGAGTACGCTTCTCAACTGAGTGACCTTTTCTGAGACTACGACCCTCCCTAACCCCCGTCCTCCTTTTCCTCTGCTGTCTCCTACTCTACCGACCTACCGTAGTGACTGAGCTACCTACACTCAGACTCACTTGAGGTCCTCGACCACTACCTGTCTCTCCGGACCACACGACGATAAGTACCCCAGCGTTTCTCAACCTGTGCTGACTCCCTGACTTGACTTGACTTGACTCGAACTCGAGAGAACCTTGACGCAGACGTATACCTGTAACGAGACTGGATAATCTGTGAGACTAAAGAAGTGGTAGTCTAACTGGAGTCTAGGGTCATCGAACTTCCACTGACAGTTCCTCGATCCAAAACAAAAAACAAATAACAACAACGAATCAACGAGTCAACACAGACTGAGAAAACACTGGGGTACCCGACACCGGGTGTTCAGAGGAGACAGATATACTAAAGGGTCCGTTCTGATGACCTCACTCAACGGTAAAGGAAGAGGTCCCCTGAAGGACTGGACCCTTAGTTTGGACACAGAGGACGTAACCGTCCGTCTAAGAAATGACGACACGTTGGTCCCTTCAGGGGTTATGAAGGAAAGAAGAAAATGGCTAAAAAAAAATTGTTTGAAAGACACCTACACATATACACTATTTAATATGTATTACATTTTAAACGGTAGAAACCCATATGTCAAGTCACCGTAAATTCATGTGAATGTAACAACACGTACGTAAGTCAAGTCAAGTCAGCGAGTCAACACAGGCTGAGAAACGCTGGGGTACTTAGCGTCGTGCGGTCCGGAGGGACAGGTAGTGGTTGAGGGCCTCAAGTGAGTCTGAGTGCAGGTAGCTCAGGCACTACGGTAGGTCGGTAGAGTAGGAGTCAACAGGGGAAGAGGAGGACGGGGGTTAGGGAGGGTCGTAGTCTCAGAAAAGGTTACTCAGTTGAGAAACGTACTCCACCGGTTTCATGACCTCGAAGTCGAAGTCGTAGTAAGGGAGGTTTCTTTAGGGTCCCGACTAGAGGAAGTCTTACCTGACCAACCTAGAGGAACGTCAGGTTCCCTGAGAGTTCTCAGAAGAGGTTGTGGTGTCTAGTTTTCGTAGTTAAGAAGCCGTAAGTCGGAAGAAGTGTCAGGTTGAGAGTGTAGGTATGTACTGGTGTCCTTTTTGGTATCCGAGTTGATCTACCTGGAATCAGTCGTTTCATTACAGAGACGAAAACTTATACGATAGATCCAACCAGTATTGAAAAGAAGGTTCCTCATTNCCAAGGAGACCTACACCCGCCCTGGGAGCACGAAGGAGAGCTCACCTCTGCCCATACAGCCCCTTGAAGAACTCAACGTCGTTCCTGGGAAAACTTAAAGGTCTCAAATCCACACTACTCGGAGGTCTGCGGAGTCTCCTTTACCCGGAGTAGAGCGGACCTCGCCTCTTGGAGGACCTAAAAGATCTCAACCCGTCCCAGAGAGCTCAATGCTGCCCCTGGAGTCCCTGGGCGAGACCACCGGAGTCCTTTCCGGTCACGGGTACCCTCAACGTTCCCCCGGAAAGCCCTAAGGAGAGGGCAGCTACAGCCCCGGATTCTGGAACACACCTCAGCCCCGACCTTGGACTCCTAAGGAGAGGTCACGACTGTACCTAGAACCCCCATGAAGACCTCAGAGAGGACCCCTCAGTCACGAGTAGAGCACACCCCCGTACGTGCACTCGAAAGGAGTGCTTGACATCGTCGTCACAGTGTGAAGGGCAGCGCCCCTAGTTCCCTAGACACCGAAAGGGAGCTCCGAAAGGCTGCTCCGAAAGGGTGTCCCGACAGGGTGCACCCTGTACGGTACCACCTCACTCACCTAGGAGCCGCACTTTCATCTCCGTCACGTCCCTTTTGTTCAAGGAGACCTTACCTAACTCTGTAGACCCCCAGGGAACCTTAACACCGTGCTGTGACCCCAAAGAGAGCGGAAAGGATAACTCTCGCGGAGAAGAACTTTACTCTGTCCTTTCGGCCCTTAAGAAAGGTCTGCTTCGTCCTTTTCTTAGGGATTAGAGTTAGATGCTCTACCTTTGGTCCGAGGAGACCTACACCCGCCCTGGGAGCACGAAGGAGAGCTCACCTCTGACAATACAGCCCCTTGAAGAACTCAACGTCGTTCCCACACTTCCTGGGAAACCTTCAAGGTCTCCAATCCACACTAATCGGAGCTCTGCGGAGTCACCTTTACCCGGAATAGAGCGGACCTCCCCTCTTGGAGGACATAAAAGAGCTCAAAGCCGTCTACGAGAGCTGAATGCAGCCCCTGGAGTCCTTGGGCGAGACCACCGGAGTCCTTTCCGGTAAGGGGTACGCTTACCGAGCCCCCGGAGTGCCCCCGGAGAGTCCAAAGGGGAAGGTAGCTACGACCCCTGATTCTGGAACACACCTCAGCCACGGCATTGGACTCCTAAGGAGAGGTCACGACTGTACCTAGAACCCCATGAAGACCTCAGAGGTTTCCCACAGTCAGGAGGAGAGCTCACCCCCGTACGTGCACGTGAAAGGAGGGCTCGACATCGTCGTCACAGTACGAAGGAAAGCGCACCTAGTTCCCTAGTCCCAGAAAGGGAGCTCCGAAAGGGTGCTCCGAAAGGGTGCTATGAAAGGGTGTCCCGACAGGGTGCACGGTGGCACCACACTCAGCTAGGAGCCGAACTTTCAGCTCCGTCATGTCCCTTTTGTCCAAAGGGACCTTACCTGTCTCTGTAGACCCCCTGAGACCCTTACACCGTGCTGGGACAAGGAGAGCGGAAAGGACACCTCTCGCGGAGGTGAACTCTACGCTGCCCTTGCGGACCTTAAGAAAGGGCTGGTGCGTCCCTTTCCTAGGGTGGAGAGCTCGATCCTCCGCCTTTGCCCCGAGGAGACCTACACCCGCCCTGCGAGCACGAAGGAGAGCTCACCTCTGCCCATACAGCACCTAGAAAAACTCAACGTCGTTCCCACACTTCCTGGAAATCTTCAAGGTCTACAATCCACAGTAATCGGAACTCTGCGGAGAGACCTTTACCCGGAGTAGAGCGGACCTCCCCTCTTGGAGGACCTAAAAGCGCTCAACGCCGTCCACGAGAGCTGAATGCTGCCCCTGTTGTCCCTGTGCGAGACCACCGGAGTACTTTCCGGTCAGGGGTACGCTCAACCAGCCCCCGGAGAGCCCAAAGGAGAGGGCAGCTACGGCCCCGGATTCTAGAACACACCTCGGTGACGGCCTTGGACTCCTAAGGAGAGGTACCGACCGTACCTAGAACCCCATGAAGACCTCAGAGGGGTCACCTCATTCGGAAGCGGAGCTCACCCCCTTACGTGCACGCGAAAGGAAGGCTCCACATCGTCGTCACAGCGCGAAGGGAAGCGCACCTAGTCCCTAGACACCTAAAGGGAGCTCCGAAAGGGTGATCCGAAATTGTGCTCCGAAAGGGTGTCCCGACAGGGTGGACGGTGGCACCATACTCAGCTAGGAGCCAAACTTTCAGCTCCGTCACGTCCCTTTTGTCCTAAGGGACCTTACCTGACTCTGTAGACCCCTTGAGACCCTTACCACCGTGCTGGGACCTCAAGGAGAGCGGAAAGGACACCTCTCGCGCAGTACAACTCTACGCTGCCTTTGCGGCCCTTAAGAAAGGGCTCGTGCGTCACTTTCCTAGGGAAGAGAGCTCGATCCTCTGCCTTTGCCCCGAGGAGACCTACACGGGCCCTCAGAGGACGAAGGAGAGTTCACCTCTGCCCATACAGCCCCTTGAAGNTTGGAGAAGTCAGACATCCTGTACAATTCACCAGATTGTGTTCATATTAAACTCAAGGTCTTACTTTTTCCTTTAGTTTACTCTGGGTTTTCTCGACTGTTTTTTATCAACTTTAAAAGAGTTTAAACCACCTTTATTAGATGAATGTATAGTCTTCACATTTTCACAATCATCGAGTCAAGTCAAATCAAGTCAAGTCAGCGAGTCAGCACAGGCTGAGAAACGCTGGGGTACTCAGCGTCGTGCGGTCCGGAGGGACAGGTAGTGGTTGAGGGCCTCAAATGAGTCTGAGTGTAGGTAGCTCAGTCACTACGGTAGGTCGGTAGAGTAGGAGACAGCAGGGGAAGAGGAGGACGGGGGTCAGGGAGGGTCGTAGTCTCAGAAAAGGTTACTCAGTTGAGAAGCGTACTCCACCGGTTTCATGACCTCGAAGTCGAAATGGTAGTAAGGAAGGTTTCTTTAGGGTCCCGACTAGAGGAAGTCTTACCTGACCAACCTAGAGGAACGTCAGGTTCCCTGAGAGTTCTCAGAAGAGGTTGTGGTGTCAAATTTTCGTAGTTGAGAAGCCGCGAGTCGGAAGAAGTGTCAGATTGAGAGTGTAGGTATGTACTGGTGTCCTTTTTGGTATCGGAACTGATCTGCCTGGAATCAGTCGTTTCATTACAGAGACGAAAACTTATACGATAGATCCAACCAGTATTGAAAAGAAGGTTCCTCATCCACAGAAAATTAAAGTACCGACGTCAGTGGTAGACGTCACTAAAACCTCGGGGGGTTTTATCTCAGACTGTGACAAAGGTGGTAAAGGGGTAGATAAAGGGTACTTCACTACCCTGGCCTACGGTACTAGAAGTAAAAGACTTACAACTCGAAATCCGGTTGAAAAAGTGAGAGGAGAAAGTGAAAGAAGTTCTCCGAGAAATCAAGAACAAGTGAAAGACGGTATTCCCACCACAGTAGACGTATAGACTCCAATAACTATAAAGAAGACCGTCAGAACTAAGGTCGAACACGAAGAAGGTCAGGTCACAAAGAGTACTACATGAGACGTATATTCAATTTATTCGTCCCACTGTCATATGTCGGAACTGCATAAGGAAAAGGATAAACCTTGGTTAGACAATAAGGTACAGGTCCAGATTGACAACGAAGAACTGGACGTATATCTAAAGAGTTCTTCGTTCAGTCCACCAGACCATAAGGGTAGAGAAAGTCTTAAAAGGTGTCAAATAACACTCAGTGCAGGTTAAGAACAGGTACCTTAAGACGAGACAGGTACCTTAAGAGATCCGTTCTTATGGCCTCACCCAACGGTAAGGGAAGAGGTCCCCTAGAAGGACTAGGTCCCGAGATTGGGGCCAGACGATGTAACGTCCGTCTAATAAGTGGGAGACTCTTCTCCCAGTTGTTAAAGGTTTGTTCTATTTATGTTCTTTTAGTGTTGGTCCGCGAAGTATCAAGTTGATGGTTTTCATTTTTATTTCTTTAATGTAATTTTCGTCATTTTCCTTTTATAATGTGTACAATACCATATACTATCGTAAGGTAGTTTCCTTTATTATAAAGTACTCTTTATCATCTGTCTCTGTCACCTGTACAAAAGAAATCTCACAAAGGTCGTGTGGGTGGTTATACCACTGTTCGATTCGGTGTTTCGTTTCAGAGTACTTGAAAGTCTTTATAACTTTAAAATGTCTCATTAAAGGGACTAGTGTTACCTTAATTGTTTATCTTCTCTTCATTTCAGTAGAAACAAGTGTCTACTACACTAATAAATATTCTTTATTGTTTTATTTAATGTTTTTTCGATCATCCACACTTTGGAATTAAATTCCAGTATCATATATTCCAGTTATATGTTTTTAGTTAATATAAACAAATGACAGTTTATTAAGTTTTTAATTACAAATTTATGATTTATATCATCGTAGTTTTTATATTTGATACATTCTTATCTGAATGTTTTTAAGACATTCTGAAGATGTGACTTTTTATGTTTTGTGATTATTCTCTATAATTTCTTTTTAATTCATTTATCTCTTAACATAGTACTAGTACCTAAGATTCTGTCTTGTAATTTCTTTGTTGGAACGTTTTCACTAGACATTTAAGATGTATTAAGGTTTGTCTTAGGATTGTCTAAAAAAGATCTTTAATTGTTTGACTACGATTTTTAACATACCTTTACGTTTTCTGTGTCTTATCTTGTTCCGACCCTCTGTCTGTGAGAATGGTATTCTGACACATCTCTCTATCTTTAATCCTACTGTATATTCCTCCATTACTGACTATTTATCCATTTCCCTTGACTTTAACTTTCGACTGGGTGTCAGTCAACTGAACACTGGATCCTTGGTTCCATTAAACTACACTTTTCATTTCAGAAAAAATTTTGTCACGACGGAATCGGAGCGGTTTGAGATTAGAGACAGAGAAGTTAAGTCATTTTGGCGGTGTTATACGAACCTAAAGACGGCGGACGTTTGACGGAGTCCATTGGTCCTGTTGGTATACTGAGTGGAATAACAAAGGAAACAGAGTCCTTATTACCAGGATCCGAAAGTCAACAGACTACAACAGGTCAGTTAAAAGATCAAAAGTCAAAAGACTTTAACTTTTGACTTTTTTAAAAGGTCAAAAGATCAGTACCCCCTTCCATTCAGACCTGGAACAATGTGGTAATACCGACTCTGTCTCGACCACACGTGAAAATTTTTTCGAGAGACGGACGAGACACTCCTTACCCAACAGTACCTCGTTTTTACCTTCTTTACCTTCGTTTCTCAGATAAGTCCTTCATGACGTCCACACGTTCACTCTCCGCTGCCACGAGCCAGGGACCGCGTTGTCTCCGTCCCTGACCAACCGACGACTTCCACGAAACCTCAATCTTGACCTTAATTGACGGTTACCTAACCTAAACTCCGTCTTTCCTTGTCTGTCTACAACTGCGATTATCGTCTGTAGACCCCGGACTTTTTACTGGACGTACGGTAAATGACTCTTCTCTTCCGTCTTATACTCCTCTAAGTCCAAACAAACCTCCTTACCTCTACCCTGTCCCTGGTTCCTTCCTGAGACTTTGGAGGTAAGAAACCGATCTTCTTATTTTCTCTTTCAAATATAAGAGGGATATTCTGACTTAGAAGATTACACAAAAAGAATCTAACAAGAACATATAATATCAAAATTCAGAGAAGAGATCCGGTACTTGAGAAACTTCTCTCGCACTGACAGAATAAATAAGACGATAGTATATGCTACGAGTCTCACCAGATTATTTACACAATCTCTCTCTCTGTCTATTTCATCCCCTAGGCTAGTCGAACCACAGTCTCCACTCTTCGACCCACAAGACCCAACCTCCTCTCTCGTAGGGTGTAGAGACGTCTTCTAGACTTTAGAAGACGAGAAGAAAAAACCTTTGGTTGACTCGGTTCATTCCTATTTCTTACACAGAATTTAGTATTCATGACGTATACTAAATGTATTGGAATCTACCTCTATTAGATCTCTTCTACGGAACACTAAAACTATAGCAAACAGAGGTACTTCTTATTTTTAGGAAGAAACTTAACTTTTTGTGTTCCCGCTTTACCCCTTATCCGAGTTCATACACAGATTATTGTGCGGTTGTATAGATTCATGTGACGAATTTTGGATCAGAAAGAGTCAATGTCAAATATTGTATTGGAGGTGTCTTGATAAGTGCCAGTATCTACCAAAATAAAAATATTAGAAATTGGAGTCACAATTTTTACGGTTTAGATACGACGTAAGACACCCGTACCTACCTTCTTCAATTGGGATTTACCATCACTTTCTACAAAAACTTTAAAAGTGATAAGTCCAATTTCATAACAGAACTTTTTATCGGTGATTTTCAAAAATTAAGGAATGTCACAATCAAACGTGTCATTTATGAAAAAGTATATCCCTCTCAGACGACGACGACGACGACGATTCAGCGAAGTCAGCACAGGTTGAGACACGCTGGGGTATTTGCCTTCGGGTGGTCCGAGGGAGCAGGGACCCTAAGAGGTCCGTTCTTGTGACCTCACCCAACGGTAAAGGAAGAGGTTACGTACTTTCACTTTTCACTTTCACTTCAGCGACTCAGCACAGGCTGAGAATCGCTGGGGTACCTGACGTCGGATGATCCGAGGAGGCAGGTATCCTAAAAGATACATCGTCAATTTTCGACAATGTGATCTCTGGGAGAAACTGAATCATCGGAACACTAAAAGTCGTTCCCGTTGAATTGGAGAGTCAGAGTTAAATGAGTAGATACTTTCCCCTGATTATCATAGGGAGTGTGGTCCAAGAACATTTCTAATTGTTATTTACATTTCAAGGAGACTTTATCAAACACCATGGAAAACAATCGATTTTTCTTGTTTCTTATTACTTTATTCTGGGACCTCTCCATTCAAAACCACACTGTATACTCCAGTCTTTTCTACATTTCACCCTGAAAGGACCGTCAGGTCGCCAACCCTGAGGTGTGAAAGTGACATCTCCCGTGTCCAAACTAGGGACCTACCCCTTGATTCTAGGGTATACGATGGACCATACCGGTCTTTTTCTTTTTAAGCTTCCACATGTCTCTATGGTAACTTTCTTTCTTTTCCGGAACCGACTCATACAATCACTTATCTATGGTAGCATCCCTAAGACTTCCCGTGACCCCTGGGCGACCTTCCTCTTGATCCTGAATAGTGGTTATCTTCCGACCCTCGACCGTGGTTCTTTCGGTGTACTGAGGAACCGGTAGAATTAAGTCTGTTTAGATTCATTTATAAATGGGTTAGAATAATACCCTTTTTCTGATTAAAACCTTTGTTACTTTCTTTAGTTTGTGTGTCCAATTGATACAAACGGAAATCTTTTTTTTTGGGAGTTGAAGACATGAAATTTTTATAAATTTCTTAAAATCCTACTTTCCCTTGAAGTATTTGTCTTCTATACTAGGACATCTTCCAGAAGGTCCATTTCAATCACCTAATATGTGTCCGTGGACGAAGACGAGGAGGAGTGTTGGGTGATTTTACTGTCGTTCCACTAACAGTGTTTCCGTATTTGGGTGTTCCTACCTCTCTTTTCTCTCTCCTCCGCTGTCTTCATTCTAGAACTTCCCTCCTTTGTCTACCCCATCATTTACTGAATCTTTTGGTGGGCTTTTGTCCTAGACTTCCGTCGTCACCCTTTCGACTTCGGGCGGGGTCAAATATGATGTCTCTCAGGTTCCCCGAACCCGTCCCCGTCGCACCCCTTCGTCCTTCCCTTCACCCCTCTCCGACTTCTGTCCTGGTAACGAAACTCTCAGATAATTCATTGACCGGGGTCCAGAGGAAAGGTGAGACGTTGACCCGGTGACTACTCTGGGTTACTTTGGTCTCTCCAATTTTGTCTCCTGTGGTCCGTACCGACTTTCGTCCCGTATATCATGACTTGTCTCTAATTCCTTTGGAAATATAGAAGTAGGAGTCTGAGCAACCGGAGCAGAGGGTCAGTCGTTTGGTCTCAGGGTAGGACTTCTTCCGTCTAGTCTTCAAGGGAAACTCCTCTAACTGGTCAGATTATTTTGTTTCACATGAGTGGAAGGGTCCACCGTGATCACCATTTCTTGGGCGGAAGGTTACGTCCTCTAAATTCTCTGTCCCCACTCCACCCCCACCCAAAGTTAGGGACCTAATCCTTCTCGGGGACCTCCTCCCGTACCGTTGGGTGAAGTCATAAGAATGGACCTTTTTAACGTGTCTGTCTCCACGGACCACCTGATATCAGGTGTCCCAACGTTTCTCAGTCTGTGCTGTCTCGTGACCCGTGAGTTATTTTGTCTAGATTTGTCTGACTGTCACTTCCAAGGATTGAGACACTAGCCCGGTCTAGCGGGACAACACCTCCGGTGTAAGTTGTGCATGAGGGAAGGGGAAGGGGACAGTCTCGGACGTTCTTCGAAAAATTAAGGGATGAGAACTTCTATACTTTTCTCGGTTCTTAATGGTCTGTAGACTCCCTTCAAGGGTTATACTTTCTATCTTCGGTTTCTTTATTTGTCTTTTTTTCGTTGAACCTCCTATGTTTTGAAGGTTCTCTTTATTGGTGGAAAAATTTCTTTACTACGGTAATTATAGGACTCTCTCTATTCTTTTCCATAACGACATATTTTCATCTTGTCCTATGACAAAATTTTGTTCCCTGTCCAGAGAGTTTCCTTTTTAACAACTTTGACTTTAAAATATCTTTTTTTAATTGTGCTATTTTTATAACTTTCTTCTTTTAATTCCTTTAGAAGGTCTTTTGTTCCATTTTCTGTTTGTCTACTTTTTATCCTTTTCGTTTATCTTTATAATCTCCGGGTTGCTCTTCCAGATTTTGGGATTATTATCCTCAAGGTATTTATATCTTGTTTCCTTTATATATTCTTTCATAAGTTTCTTTTCTAAGTTATACTAAAGAGTCTTGAGTTGGCACACTTAGACGTCCAATTTTCTCAGGTAACTCTCGTGTCGCGTTACCTGTTTTTATCCGGACGAGGTTCCAAGTACACTACTCAGTAAAACAACACAGTTGAACCTACCCAGTCTATGGGTTTGTCCTATAAGACATTTTGTAATAAGACCCTCAAAGACACTCCCATAAAACCTACTCTAATTGTAAATTTCGTCACCTAAACTTCATTTCGTCTAACGGAAGGTATTAACCCCACCCGGAGTAGGTCGACTTCCGGAATCATTTAACTCCGTGACGGACCGGGTGGGTCGTCTGAAGAAGTTGTGAGTACTCCTAAGGGGAACCCGAAAATGAAAGAAGTACGAGAGTCAAGTCAAGACAACGAGTCGACACAGGTTGAGAAACGTTGGGGTACCTGACGTCGTGCGGTCCGAAGGGACAGGAAGTGGTTGAGGGTCTCGAACGAGTTTGAGTACAGATAGCTCAGCCACTACGGTACGTTGGTAAAGTAGGAGACAGTAGGGGAAGAGAAGGACGGGAGTCAGAAAGGGTCGTAACCCCAGAAAAGGTTACTCAACCGACAAAGGTAGTCCACCGGTTTCATAACCTCGAAGTCGAAGTCGTAGTCAAGAAGGTCACTTCTAAGTCCTGACTAAAGGAAATCCTAACTGACCAAACTAGAGGAACGACAGGTTCTGGGAGTTCTCAGAAGAGGTACCAGACCGAGGACCCTATAAAAAACGAGGTGGGAACTCAGGTAGTTTGAACTTACTCAGGTGAGTCAACACTTCTCTCAAGTTGAAGAAAGGGTGTCCTGAGAAGTCTGGGCAAGTTTACAACTTTATAGAGACCTATGTGCACACGCTCAGGAGTTTGTAGGGTGACTCCCGTTCGTATTCCCTCAAGGGACCGTCAGGTCACCGACCCTGAACCGTGCAAGTGACGGTACCCGGACCTAAATTAGGGACCAGACCCTTGATTCTAAGACGTTCGTCTCGTCGTTTTTTTTTTTTTTTTTTTNCTCGTTTTTTTTTTTTTTTTTTTTTTTTTTCTCCCGTTTGTATTCTAGGAACTCCTTCCACAAAGGATTGTAGAGTCTGATCGGAAAGAGTTAAGGTTGAGGGAAGTCGGTTCTATTGAATAATATTTTATGTTAATAATGTACCGTAAAATATGAGGACCATAGGATTTGAAACTTTGGTAAAATAAAAACATATTAATATCAGATTCTATTCACCAAAAAATGGTTAATTCTACGATCATGAACATGGTTTTCCTTTTTTTTTTTCCATACAAGAAATTTCTCTTAGTAGTTTTACTTTGACTCCAGGTTTTCGTAATTTTAATAGTACTAAAAGACACTTTTTTTCCAATAATATTAAAACAAAATTTACCTAGGTAAAACTGACAAAGTTTTATGTGTGTCTGGAAACCATAAATAATGTGGTTCCTTCTGGATGGGGTAGTGTACTCCGGATTCGACCACTGTGTAACTATATTAAGACGAGTACGAGAAACATGTGCACAATTTGTTAGTTTCACTTTTAAGACGATCATAGTTTCTATCGGTTCACTTTTCTCCGTTAATATTCGTCGACCTTGGTCTTTTTTTTCTTTTCACTATAAGTGGTAGTAAAACGTAAGCTCGAACAAAAAGACGTTCATGAAAAGAATGTACACCCAACGTAATGGTGATCTACCGTCACGTCACCGCAAAACTACCAGAAATTTGACGTACAGATAGTGTTGGTCCTTTGCCCAAACTTCTGAGGGGAGTCGGACCGACTTGGAATCTTGACTCTGAGTGTAACCGAAATGAGTGGGTGGGTAGGCAGGTAGGTAGGTAGGTAGATAGGTTGGTAGGTAAGTAGGATGTTTATAAGTGACGGAAATTTTTCTTGAGAACTACCTTGAAGGGACCGTCAGGTCACCAATTCTGAGACACGGAGGTGAAGTCCCCCATACCCAAGTGGGGACCAGGTCCTTGATTCTAGGGTGTTCGGCACCGGTTTTTATATCTTTAGAGAACTATGTCTGTGTCAATTTAAATTTTGTGATAATGATCTTGGTACAAAATTTTATTGGCTTATTGACCAACTAATTAACTAACTAACTGTCTAACTTCCTCGGGTCGATCTTTTCCTTGTCTAACTTCATGTCTCAATGACGTGTTAACCATGTCTCCTTATTTAGTTTTACATTCGTGACCTACAAAATTTCGTGTTCCCCAGTTCGTAATCTAGACTGAGTTCCTCCCTCGGAACTCTCGGTAAAGAACGTGAGTCTTTGGGGTTTATTAAGTTCCAGTTTCGAAACCTTGATCTCCTTCACTTAGTACTAGTCTCAGTCCTATTCCACTACAACTACTCTAAACCGGTGCAAATAAACACTTGAGTCCGTTAAAATATTTCAACAGTGGGACAATTAAGGACTGTCTCCGTCAAACCATGGTTCAAATGGTTAAAAATTGACAATGATAAAAAGAACGTGTCCGAAGGGGACATAAAGTCTCCATTCCTTAGATGGACGTTACGTCCTCCGTGTCCAAGTCAGAAACCTAGCCATTCTAGGGGACCTCTTCCTTTACCGTTGGGTGAGGTCACAAGGGCGGTCCTTTTAAGGTACTTGTCTCCTCGGAGCACCCGATATCAGGAACACTAGCGTTTTTCCTGTGCTGACTCGTTGACTTGTGTGTGTATAAAAAGAACGTGTGATAGTTTCCCTAAGGAAACGAATGTATAAACGGTGAATATATGAAGTAAGGTTAGGATAAAAATGATCGGATTTGAAGTGGATGTAGACCGTCCTATAAAGAGAAGAGATGATTCAGAATGAAACACATTGATGAGGTTTTGATTGCACTCTTCATCCACTCAGAAGGTTAAGTTGAAGGTATCAAGTTTGACGGAAAAAGAAAAAAAAAAATCAAAAAATAAAAAAATTAAAATTTTAGAAATTAAGAATGTACACAAGGGTTTGTACTTGGGGGGAGGGTGGAGGGAGGGGTATTGTAGAGACACCCAGTAGGGGTACGTGGTCGGGGTTCGTACGACATAGGACGCAGTCTGTATCTGACCGCTAAGTTAAGAATGTACTATCATATGTACATTCTTACGGTAAGAGGGTTTAGTAGGGTGGGAGAGGGAGAGGGAGACTCAGGTTTTCAGGCAATATGTGTAGACACAGAAAAAAGGACAGAACGTATGTCCCAGCAGTAACGGTAGAAAGATTTAAGGTATATATACACAATCATATGATATAACCACAAAAAGGTTTGACGGAAAAAGTTTGTGTGGTTTTTCCCTTCGTAAACCATAGAAGATCACCAGGTTTAACACTAAAATAAAACATAAATAAAACAAGAAACTATATCTCTCTTATCGTATTTAATCTCTTATCGAAACGGACCACCGACTCTGCCATTGCGCAGACGGATGTTACGCCCTCTGGACCCAAGCTAGGGACCCAGTCCTTCTAGGAGACCTCTTCCTTTACCGTTAGGTGAGGTCATGAGACCGGACCTTTTAGGGTACCTACCTCCTCGCACCATCCGATGTCAGGTACCCAGCGTTTTTCAGCCTGTGCTGACTCGCTGAAGAGAAAGTGAAAACGGAAGATTTTGTTACCCGAAAGTTGAAAGATTTTCGACTGGAAGTTAGTCTTTATGTAAAATAATGTGTCGATACGGTTAGGGATCGGAAAAGGGAGAGTTTAGGCAAAGGACAAGAAGGAGAAGACACAGAGTCCCAACGATTAGGGTTGTCCGATACAAAGACTCCGAGGGTCCAATACATACATGAAGACCGACCCAGGCTAGGTACCCGTCGGGACGATACTGTGACCTCCCACCCTCCTTACCTTTTCGTTTCTTCTAAGAGAGGTAGAAGGGGACGGACATCACGTAGAAACTGTCTACAAGGTCAAGGCCGGTTTAGTCGGAGAACACTGAAGTCGAAGAAGACGTATTAGGGTCGAGGTCCCAGATAGTTGTGGCGGGGGAGGGACCTAGGGACTCATAATACCAAAGACGGTGACGACTAGAGATTCAACGGAGTGGAAGAAGAAAAAGTGAAGAGTAAAAAAAGTAGTGAACACATTGGACAAAGAACATAATTTAAGGAAGATAAAACTGTCACCAAATATATATATATATATATTATAACACCACGCTCCCGAAGAGTAACGTCACCGAAGAGAATAACGTCTCGTACCTGGGACCTTGTGCACCCGAAGTCATCGACACCTAGGGTCTGAGATCTCGTGTCCGGGTTGTGGACACCGTGAACCCGAATCAACGAGACCCCGTACACCCTAGAAGGGTCTGGTCCCTAACTTGGACCTAGAGGACGTACCCGTCCGCTAAGGAGGAGTCCTTTCGGGGACTTACCAAAGACAAAAAGACTATGTAATTAAAGGACTTCGTTTACAAAACAATTGTCAAAAGGAAGAAAACTGTGGAACATTTAACCAAGACTATAAAGGATAAGATAGAGTAAAAATATTTTACGGTCGGTGTCGGAGTTTTGACTCAGGTGTTAAGTGACTACCCAATGCAGAGTGGTCTCCTCTAAACTTTCAACGTAAACTCTGACATAAATAAGTAAATAACAAATTTCCACCCAAATGACTTAATATTAAACACGTGTCATTTAAGTGGAAAAATCCACGTGTTTCATTCTTAAAAACTGTTTATAAATGTCTTATAAACGTAGAGGGGAGTTTCAAGGGACGAGAGAAAACGTCAATTGAGTAGGGAGGGAGGGATTAGGGATAACTGGTGACTACCCAAAACCACCCAAGAAGAAAAAACCCCCCCAAATAACAAATTAGAAATGGTCTTTTAGTATATTTATCTTAATATATTATACCCTAGAAGACTTAGATCAAAGAAAGTGAATCATATTACGAAAAATGTGTGTCTTAAGTGTACACAAGAAATAGATGTAACGACTCACTATCAGATAGTAGTACAATTTGGAATCTCTGAAAAAACTCCAGGTTTTACATATAAAATGAAAACGATAAACAAAACATTCGATAGTCAGACTTTGACATGTTTTGGAAAGTCTCCAGTATTGACGAGCCGGGTCACTAACTTCGGTACCTCCACCCTCGAGCAGTACCTTGTTGGAGTTGTTACGGGTACAAGTTTCCGTTCTCTCATTTGTCCGACCTGAAACCTCGAAATGAGAGACCTCAACTTAAGACGTGGGTTGAAAACGAAGGAGAACTAGACCTCGTTTGACGAATTGTAGGGAATTCAATATCAAAGGAGTAGACATTTTAGTCTACTATTCTTACCATGTACAAAGGGATTTAATAACCGGTAGGGACCAGTGAGTCTACCATTTCTTAGGTGGACGTCACGCCCTCTGGACCCAAACTAGGGACCCAACCCCTCTAGGAGACCTCCTCCCGTACCGTTGGGTGAGGTGATAAGAACGGACCCCTTAGGGATACCTGTCTCCTCGGATCTCCCGATGTCAGGTACCCCAGCGTTTCTGAACTTGTACAGACTGGTTGATTCGTGTGTAACACTCCTATTTTACTCTATTTTACATATTTTTATAAACCATGTAACTGACCGGTGTTTTATGAGTCATTTAATCGTGTACACGATACTTTCGACCATACTAACATCGGTCGGATTTTCCGGTCCTCCTTATTGAAAGAGGTTCTGATTTGGTCAGGGAAATTCGTAGATAACGAGTGAAGACTCACGGACCCTCGACACAGTGATGGTTGGTTCCTCCTCTTTTACGGACTGAGTCAGGTACTCCAGTCCTTATGTACAGACACTTTGGGTTTACACCCCTGAAGAGGAAATGAGACCGTGGAGTGCAGTAATTCAATCTACTAGTCAAGTCAAATCAAGTCAGCGAGTCAGCACAGGCTGAGAAACACTGGGGTGCCTGATGTCTTACGGTCCGGAGGGACAGGTAGTTGTTGAGGGCCCCAAATAAGTTTGAGTACAGGTGACTCAGCCACTACGGTAGGTTGGTAGAGTAGAAGACAGTGGGGGAAGAGGAGAGTGGAAGTTAGCAAGGGTCGTAGTCTCAGAAAAGTTTACTCAGTCAAGAAACGTAGTCCCCCGGTTTCTTAACCTTGAAGTCGAAGTCGTAGTCGGGAAGGTTACTTATAAGTCCTGACTAAAGGAAATCCTACCTGACCAACATAGAGGAACGTCAGGTTCACTGAGAGTTCTCAGAAGAGGTTGTTGTGTCAAGCTTTCGTAGTCAAGAAGCCGTAAGTCGAAAGAAATATCAGATTGAGAGTGTAGGTATGTACTGATGACCTTTTTGTTATCGGAACTGATCTGCCTGAAACAACCGTGTCATTATAGAGACGAAAAAATTATACGAGTAATCCAACCAGTATGGAAAAGAAGGTTCCTCGTTCGTAGAGAAGTAAAGTACTGATGTCAGTGGTAGACGTCACTAAAACCTCGGGGGGCGGGTCATTTCAGACAGTGACAAAGGTAACAAAGGGGTAGATAAACGTTACTCTACTATGCTCTACGGTACTAGAAGCAAAAGACTTACAACTCAAAATTCGGTTGAAAAAGTGAGAGGAGAAAGTGAAAGTAGTTCTCCGAGAAATCAAGAAGAAGTGAAAGACGGTATTCCCACCACAATAGACGTATAGACTCCAATAACTATAAAGAGGACCGTTAGAACTAAGGTCGAACACGGAGTAGGTCAGGTCGTAAAGCGTACTACATGAGACATATATTCAATTTATTCGTCCCACTGTTATATGTCGGAACTACATGAGGAAAGGGCTAAACCTAGGTCAGACAAAAAGGTACAGGTCAAGATTGACAACGAAGAACTGGACGTATGTCTAAAGAGTTCTTCGTCCAGTCCACCAGACCATAAGGGTAGAGAAAGTATTAAAAGGTGTCAAACAACACTAGCTGTGTCAGTTTCCGAAACCGTATCAGTTATTTCGTCTTCATCTACAAAAAGACCTTGAGAGAACGAAAAAGCTACTAGGTCGTCCACAACCGTTAAACTAGAGACCAAGGAGACGGTAAAGATTTTGGTCGAACTTGTAGACCTTCAAGTGTCAAGTGTATGACAACTTCGGACAGAACCTATTAAAACTCGTAACGAAACGATCGCACACTCTACTTACGTTAACACGTCATCAAACTCGTAAGAAACTGTAACGGAAAGAAACCCAAACCTTACTTTTGACTGGAAAAGGTCAGAACACCGGTGACGACTCAAAAGGTTTACACGACCCTAGGACTCACGTCGTGAAAGTGTCGTAGAAGAAAATCCTAAACTTTATGTCCTGAGATTTAGTTGTCTATACTCCAGAAATACTAGAGAAGTTAAGTATACTGAAACTTAGAGACTACGTACAGAACTTTTCTACGTCCGTCGTGCCACGTTACCCAAATTTCGGCTTGCACGAACCTAAATTTCGGTTTGTGAAACCATGGTCGAACGTGAAACGGTGAAAAATGACTACACTGGAACTCTTTCAATGAATCGTAAAGACACGGGGTGGAAGAAGTAGACATTTACTTATACACTGATAAAGGGTATTCACAAGGACTTAGTTAACAGTGAACGATACGAAAGTTTAACTTGTAAAGTAATAATAGAATATATCTTTTATGTAAAATAAAAAGTTTACACCGGTAAGTCTCATCTTAATATACTTGAGAGACACTATACTACTGATGTAACTAATAAAGACACTTTCATAAACAATAACGAAGACATTATTTCTGACACAAATCTTTTTTGACAAGGTGGACTGGGGACTTACGGACGCGAATTATGAGTGGTCCGTACGTGTAAGATTGTCGGAAACACAACCATATTACCTGGTCGTTTAAGAAAAAAGACGACCCCTAAACTAGTATAGGATGTTTGTTTCTGTCTAACAAAACTTAATCACAGACAACCGTTCCTACAAGGTAACAATTTAATGAAATACACACTCAAAACTAGTTGAACTCGGATAAATGGAGTGTTTAATGTAAAGAGATGTCTTATTTTAAAAAGTAATACTTAATCTATTTGATCGAATAATTACATAAAGATAATATGATTTGAGTTTGTCACGGATTGGGTTATTCCAACATCGAACACAGTTCTTTCTTGTTCGGTGTCTAAGTGTGCGTCAATGACCTATAACGGAAATGATAAAAAGTAAAGGTGGACAGTTTATTCATCAAGTACGTTACGACCACAAAGTTTTACAAGACAACCTGGGAAGATGTATTGATGGTGGGTGTATCTACTCTTACGTTGATGATTCAGTTCTTTCTGCTGCCTTTCCTTTCTTTCCTCTACTACCACCGACACTATAGTGTGTCTCTCACGTCGATTGGAGCTCCTTTAAATTTCTGTCTTTATTAAAATTCAGATCACCCGACCTTACATCCTAAGAACTTGAAGAGGTCAATATATGGAAAAGAGTCTAAATTTCTCGTCTAGAAGATTATTTTAAACTCGACCTGAAGTAATACTCAGTTTCGTATCATTCATTTAATTGACAAGGAACACTCAGAGCCTTCGTCAGAAGGTGGAGCATAGTGACCATCGCCGGGGATTTAATATCTAGGATTCAAACTAGGTACTGACCATAATCGTAGTACTAAAGATTTTAAGACAAATTTATAACAAAATTACACTACATCAGTCAGTGAAGATGACAGTACTTTAAGTGTCTGGTTTATAGAGTTCAATCCTTAACAAACACCTCTACTGACGATTAATATCACTGAGAAGTAAATAAAACTTAAGTAGAGACAACGGGAAACTAGAGGAATTGTAAGGTTGGGAGTCAGAGGAAGATTTATAATAAAAAAAATCAGAAATGAAAAAGGAGGTATGAAAATTCAAAGAGGAGTAAGGAGGATTTAATATTTAAGAGTTTGACTTCCTTAATTTTATCCTAAGGACCATTATATGAGATTGCAATAGAATTATGAAAATAATGTATGAGCTCCGAGACACTTTTTACAAAGGAAAGGAAGATTGTGTTCGAGTATACGAAACTAATGATTACGGACTCGGTGGGGAGGGACCACTATTGTATCGAGTCTAGTAGAAAGATCACACAACTCCTCCGACAGTACACCTTACCTTAGTTTCGGAGTTTCTCTTTTAATATAACTGAACGAAAGGGTATGTTCTGGGTCTTCCTTTAATTTGACGAAAGTACACCGAACATAAGTCTTCGGGAAACCGTATTATAAGATACAACGGTTATATAAAGGGGGAAAACGTACACTTATGTTTATTTTTAGAAGGACCCTTCTATCCGTTCAAAACTTTGTTTGTTTTTTTTCTTGTCTGAAGGTTGAAAATTTGTCACATAAGTGTAACGACTTAAAAACATTCCGGTCTTTATTAAACCGGTTTAGAATGACTCCTACACATCTTTTCGTCAGGGGTTTTGAATTGTGTTTTCGAAAAGTAAATTGTATTTACGAAAAGTAGAAAGCCTACTACTGAACTCTTTATGTCTTGGTGCGACTCTTTCTACAGAGTACCGACTCCAAAATGTTTACAACACAACACCCTTTCACCATATCTTTAAAACGTTGTGGTAATCTTCCCGACTTCGACTTCGAGGTTATGAAACCGGTGGGCTACGTTTCTCGGTTGAGTAACCTTTTCTGGTACTACAACCCTTTCTAACTCCTATCCTCCTATTCCCTTACTGTCTCCTATTCTACCAACCTACCATAGTGACCGAGTTACCTCAAACTCGTTCGAGGTCCTCTACCACTTCCTGTCCCTTCGAACCATACGAAGTCAGGTACCCCAACGTGAATCATTGACTTGTTGTTCTTCCGTAATTTTTTTTTTTTAATCACATTGGATCCGGACCCCTACTCCTTCCTCTCGTTTTAGGGTCGGGGTTATAGTCTAAGTGATTCAATCCCATTTATTTAAAACTTTTTCGTTTTTTATTTTATTTACATTCCGTAATAGTGGTTACATTCTAAAGTTCTAATAATGATTGCGCTTACCCCGAAGGGTCCACCGCGATCACCATTTCTCGGGAGAACGGTTACGTCCTCTGCATTCTCTACGCCCAAGACAGAGACCCAGCCCTTCTAAAGGGGACCTCCTCCCGTACCGTTGGGTGAGGTCATAAGAACGGACCTCTTAGGGTACCTGCCTCCTCTGACCATCCGATGTCAGGTACCCCAGAGCTTCTCAGCCTGTGCTGACTGAAGTGCAAGGGAAAAGTGAAAGTACGTAACCTCTTCCTTTACCGTTGGGTGAGGTCATAAGAACGGACCTCTTAGGGTCCCTGTTTCCTCGGACCACCCGACGGCAGTTACCCCAGTGTGTCTCAGCCTGTGCTGACTTCGCTGAACGTCGTCGTCGTCGTCGCCGCCGTCGTTCGCTGAATCGTGCGTGTGCGATTGCGTTGATCAAATTCTCACTCCGCAACCTCCGCGCCGACGTAGTCTTCGTCACACCGACGAGTGGCCGTTCTCCAAAGTAGACAGGAGGTGCTCTCTTACGACCAGAAGTGTTTTTTTGTCGAGGTCCGTCTAAACCCTTCCTCTGGCAAAGATGAACTGTAGTTCTTAGAAGGGGAGGGAGGATGAATAAGTAAGGTTATCAGAGAAGGAAAAACAAGAGTCCTTGTATAGTCTATAAAAGGGTCGCTTTATGTTTACCGATTGTACCGAAGTAGACAAAGAAGGGTCTCCATTAATATCTCTAGTTTCGGATTTCGTTTTCGTCACATCAACTTAGTGTGCAGGGTCCCCGACCCGTCCACTACATTTCTTCGTTTCGTACATCGTCAATTCCTTTCGTTCTTCCCCACTGGGTCTGGCTCTTCTAGTGACCGGAGACCGTTTCTACCGGAGGTCGAGGGTGTGAGAAAACGGTTTACCCAAACACCCGAGGTCGGAAGGGTTTAGACTGTAAAGTAAATGCCAAGTCTAAAAACACCTTTGGGGTCAGATTTTTTAAAGTCTGAAGATGACAAACTCCCGATTAGACCTGTGTGGACTGTCAACGTAAATAGACACCCGATGGACAAACCTATACACCTAACGTCCTTCTACAAGTTTGGAAGCTTTCCGATATACCTGGCCACCTTTCTCTAACCTCACGGGGTGCGGATAACTTTATGGTCGAAATAAAGGGTGTCATTCACTCTCGTTTAATGAATTGCAGTGACTCGAATTGAGGAATAAACATTTAACCCCTATTTAGTAAGGACGGAGTGTTTTTAATATATCGTATATTTTTCGTACGTAGTCTCAAATCGTGTGTCATTAATAAAGCATACACCAGTGACGACGGTGGTGACGAATACAAATTATGTCACCTAACACCCGTACGTGGTTGGGTACCCCTTCCATGAGTTTTCCCGATGTAAGGTACCTTGGTGAGTCTGTGTGGTACTTCCTCCCAGAGGATAGACATATATTTTACTAAGGACCGACAACTCAAACCACACCTATATCAGACTAGTACCTACACGGTTTCTTCAGGTACCAACATCCAATGACCTAGTAACTGTACTCTGTAGTTTTATATGTTGAATATAAACTTGTTTCTCCGCTGTAACGACGACGACGACGACGATTCAGCGAAGTCAGCACAGGCTGAGACACGCTGGGGTATCTACCGTCGGGCGGTCCGAGGGTTCAGGGACCCTAAGAGGTCCGTTCTTGTGACCTCACCCAACGGTAAAGGAAGAGGTTACGTACTTTCACTTTTCACTTTCCCTTCAGCGAGTCAGTACAGGCTGAGAATCGCTGGGGTACCTGACGTCGGATGGTCCGAGGAGGCAGGTACCCTCAAAGGTCCGTTCTCCTGACCTCACCCCACGGTAACGGAAGAGGTCCGCTGCAACGATGTATGTAATTTTAGTTATTTCTTGTTAATAAAATTTACCCAAGATCGAAAATAAAAAATTTTTTGACTATCGAAATATAAAAAAAGAGTTTTTTAGATATCATATTATAGATCTATCTATCAAAACTATAGATATCATACGTTTTAAACATCGTTTTGAAGTAAATGAATTATTAAGATACCTCACTCTCTCTACTGTTTTTTCTACCGTATTTCCGTTCGAATACACTTTCACTTAATATTATATAAACATTAGAGTATTAAAATTCAGGATCCGGTATCACATTTCAGGAACATTTATTTATCCTTTCAACTAATTCAGGATTATTCCTTTTATATTAAGTTTGATTGGCATAATTTTATCTGATCTTATCAGGGTCAATAGAGTAAAGAAAGAGAAATTAAAGTCAGACCTAAGACGGTTTTGACCTCTGGAAATGGTACCTAAGAAGGGAAATTTTTTGTGTCCCCTCTTTATCTGGGTCTTTACGTGTCCCATCTTATTCCGTTTCTTAGACTACACTCGGTATAGATAAGGCGTCCTGCCATTCCCTAACCGTTATTTATACGACTTAGACCCTAGACTCCTGTGGTTATGTCTCTACAATCCTCGTTCTAAGGACCATGTACACCCAGGTTATCCATCGTGACCACCACCACCACCACCACCAGACCAAATCAGCGACTCAGTACAAACTCAGAAACGCTAGGGTACCTGACATCGGACGGTCCGAGGACAAAGGTACCCTCAAGGGTCCGTTCTTATGACCTCATCCGACAGTGAAGGAGGAGGTCCCTCGAAGGACTGGGTCCCGAGGACGCAATGTCCGTCGGAAGATATAACGTCCGTCTAAGAAATGACTGACTCGGAGACCCCTTCGGTACATTGTAATGATTCCTAATTAGGAAACCCCAGTTAAAGGTACTTTGTCCAGAAGTTCAAAAGGAAATAGTTGGACGAAAGTTTACAAGAGAGGTTGAAATAATTCACTGTTGTAAGAGTTTCAAGACTATTAAGAAAATTATTCCGGTCAAACAAATAGGAACCTACTCCGTTCCTTCTCCCTCTCTTTTTCACTACATAGCCGTCAACAAGATTCTATTTTGTCTTTTCTTTCTACTGACAGTTTCTTAAATACTGATACTATTAGTTCTAACGACTAACCATAAGATGTATACAAAATTTACTACAGTCGTATGCTCTAAGTAGACAAATGATGAAATCCTGTTCGAAACAAACAAAACCACCATCGTGATAAAGGTGGGTAAAGTTTCCTTAAACGAAAGTTAGTACGGAATAAAAATATAAATCAAATGTATCTTGTCAGCATAAAAGAACCAAAATAAAAAAGGGATTCTTAAAGTCAAGTCTCGTTATGATATATAAACTTCACCAAAAACACTTAAAGAAATACAAACAAAACTATAGACTAACCCTGTTCCACACAGGAAGACATCTGAAAGACCAAAGACCTTTATTACAAAAAGAAAAAGTACGGTATTTAGTCTACCAATTTATCCAGGGGAATGTAAAAAAGAAAATCTCACTTTTATAGAATACCTTTTTCCCTTCCTTCAGACTCACTTATACTGTCATTCAAAATCTTTTGGTAATAGGAGAAAAGAGGAGGGGGAAACGTGTCGATTTATTGAAGACTACGTTACTTTTTGTGGTTAACCAGTAAAAGAGAATTAAACAGACGGAGAAGTCTGGGACGACGGGGTACCGGAGATTATTATCTTGTGACATTTTTTTACACAAGTTCCCGTTCATTATTATTATCCAAAATATAAAGATCATAAACACTACCATCTTATACTTTATGTCATTTCAACCCGATGGTTCCTTTTCGGTTTAAATCTCTAGATCCTTCGTTCTTTATACGGTATTTCGAGAGTTGGTCAAAAAAAACTCGTAAAAATACAAACCCTTGGGACGACTGGTGACCACTTTACTGTTTTCACGTATTTTACGTCAGGAACGAAAACTACTTGAATGTATGGTTTTAGTAGTCAGTCAAGTCAACGAGCCAGCACAGGCTGAGACGCTGGGGTACCTGGTGTCGTGCGGTCCGGAGGGACAGGTAGTGGTTGAGGACTTCAGGTGGGTTTGAGTACAGGTAACTCAGTCACTGCGTTGGGTTGATAGAGTAGGAGACAACAGAGGAGGAGGACGGAAGTTAGAAAGGGTCGTGGTCCCAGAAAAGTTTACTCAGTCGAGAAGCGTAGTCCATCGGTTTCATAACCTCAAAGTCGAAGTTGTAGTCAGGAAGGTTACTTGTGAGTCCTGACTAGAGGAAATCCTACCTGACCAAACTAGAGGAACGTCAGGTCCGGAGAACTCAGGTTCTGGGTTCTCAGAAGAGGTTGTGGTGTCAAGTTTTCGTAGTTAAGAAGCCACAAGTCGAAAGAAACACCAGGTTGAGAGTGTAGGTATGTACTGATGACCTTTTTCGGTATCGAAACTGATCTGTCTGTAAACAACCGTTTCACTACGGAGACGAAAAATTATACGATAGATCCAACCAGTATCGAAAAGAAGGTTCCTCGTTCGCAGAAAATTAAAGTACCGATGTCAGTGGTAGACGTCACTAAAACCTCGGGGGGGGTTTATTTCAGTCGGTGACAAAGGTGACAAAGGGGTAGATAAACGGTACTTCACTACCCTGACCTCCGGTACTAGAATCAAAAGACTTACAACTCAAAATTCGGTTATAAAAATGAGAAGAGAAAGTAAAAGCAGTTCTTGGAGAAATCAAGAAGAAGTGAAAGACGGTATTCCCACCACAGTAGACGTATAGACTCCAATAACTATAAAGAGGGTCGTTAGAACTAAGGTCGAACACGCAGTAGGTCGGGTCGCAAAGAGTACTACATGATACGTATATTCAATTTATTCGTCCCACTGTTATATGTCGGAACTACATGAGGAAAAGGATAAACCTTTGTCAGACAACAAGGTACAGGTCAAGATTGACAACGAAGGACTGGACGTATGTCTAAAGAGTCCTCCCTCCAGTCCACCAGGCCATAAAGGTAGAGAGAGTCTTAAAAGGTGTCAAATAACACTAGGTGTGTCAGTTTCCGAAACCGTATCAGTTATTTCCTTTTTATCTACAAAGATAAAGATAACCAGAAGGTTTTAGTATCGTTATGACTTTAGTATCGTGTTTAATATTCTATAAACTTCTACTGGAGTCCCTATGTCCCTACAGATGTCTCACACACACACCAGAAGACCAACAAACCAACAGAAAACCAACAAACAATTATGGAAATAACTCTATACTACATATACCCTATTTTGTCCGGATGAGTTGTGCGTGTAAAGTTACTATGAATCATTTAATTGTGTCAACACGTCAGTAGTGGTGTTAGGTCAAAAGCTTTTAATCGTAGTGAGGTTTTTTACAGTAACACACGGGTAAACGTTTATTTAGAGCGAGAGGGTGGGGGACGGTGTCTACGAGTAACCAGACGAAATAGTCTTGTCGGCAGTCAGTTCCCGATTTCGACTGTAGTCATGACCTCTGTCACTGGGAGACCTCTGAACTGGGTCGGTGATCACCCTTGCACTTGGCGAGAATCGGTACCCACCTATTAGGAGATCCCGAAAAAGGAGGATGGGGAAAGGACACCGAGAAAGGAGTCAGAGTAATCAAGAGAATAGAAGCCGGAATTTAAGTTTTCCCGGATAGGTTTAGAGACTGTCGCTACCGGAGAGAGACATATCGAGAGAGGAGACTTCGAAACGGGGTAATCAAAGTCAACGAGACAGAAGGTCAAGAGTCAAGACCGAGAAGTTGGGTTTCTGTGATGACCCGAACTACACAGAAGGAGGAGGGACGTAATACCCGACAACAATCTCACCCCAATTAGTGACCCGAAAGTTAAGCAAACAAGAGAACAGGGTCCCTGACGACAGGGTACGACGGACAACAGGTCACAGACCTCTGTGTACCAAAATATATAAAATTTGTTAAAGGATCGAGAAATTTCACCCTTCCAATTAGATCAGAGATAATAAGACTTATCTTCTTGTTCAAAATCCAAAAAACAGACAAAAATTAATTAATAAATAAAAACCAACGTGACCTAGAAGTAACGACACTCACCCGAAGAACAACGCCACTGAAGAGAACGTACCCGAATCGACTGGGTACCATACACCATAGAAGGGTCTGGTCCTATCTTGGACTCAGGGGACGCAATCGTTCACCTAAGAATTGGTAACCTGGTGGTTCCTTCAGGCGTTCAAGACCAAAATTCCCAAAATTTTTAATAAGGGTATACGAAAGATGGATACCGGTCAAATTATATTATCTTAATTAAGAGTTATTCAGTCGTTACCTAATTAGGTCAAAACTCTAGTTTGTATCATTTATATGTCTCTGTATATATGTATGAGTTATCTTCACACACAAATATGAATTTTTGGTATTTTTATTCCTACTTAGACACTTTTAGAGAAGTATAACAATGCTTGATGTTACGAACGGTACAAAACAGTTGAATCGACGTTAGATAGGGAAGGGTCCGGTGCACATCTATTTACAGTAGGACTTAAAGTACACCTTACCCCCAGTCTACTACCGAAACAAAAATCTAAAAAATTTTTACTTAAAGAAAACATTGGAGAACCTACTCTGACGTCTAAACGAATCACCTCTTCTCTTACAATCATTATCTTCTCACCTTCGTTACTCGTGGTGTCGGCCATGGGACGTACTACATGAATTATCATACGAGAGTAGGTCTGTTGACACAAACCTAGGAGTGTTATTAAAATTTTTATGAATAAATAAATAAACCGAGACGACCCAGAATCAACATCGTAAGTCCTAAAAATCAACACTGTATACCCTAGATAATTATCAAGGAACTGGTCCCTAGTTTGGGTTGGGGACCTAGCCCTCCCACCTCAGAATCGGTGATCTGGTGGTCCCTTCAAGGAGAACGGTATAAAAACTTACTATAAATGTCTGACTATTTACATAAGAAAAGAGTCCTATAATATCAAGAATCACTGTCTTTAGGGGTGGGTTTGATCAATTTGTTTGTTTCAGAACGGACCGATCGATTTGAATTCCAGATCAAAGTCTACACCGATCTACACACACACGTACGATTCAGCGAAGTCAACACAGGCTGAGAAACGTCGGGATACCTCACATCGGGTGGTCCGAGGAGACAGGTACCCTAAGAGGTCCATTCTTATGTCCTCACCGACCTATGTCCTGAGGTTTTATACAATAATCGAAAGGTTAAAAGAGAGAGGTTGAGCCCGAGAGAAAGG
Organism: Capra ibex; assembly: GCA_006410555.1. Classification (NCBI taxonomy): domain Eukaryota; kingdom Metazoa; phylum Chordata; class Mammalia; order Artiodactyla; family Bovidae; genus Capra; species Capra ibex. The sequence continues at coordinate 33,414,169 of SJYO01013871.1, forward strand.
AAATAGGACTGAAGTAAGAGTCTTCTAAGAAGGTAGCATCAATGTTCTACCAACGGACCCCGACGGATAAAGGTGAAGTATAAAGGTGTTTACGGTTCCTTTCCAGGGTTCTAGGTGAGACCTAGTCGGTTCCAGTGTACAGGTGTGACTGGTGAAACCGTTTCCTTTGCACTACTACGGGGCTGACCAAATTCGGTTCTAGTATATAAAAGGAATTCTTAGATTCTCCCATCTCGACAAGAGTCTAGTACACTGGGCTCCGACCTTTAGTCTGACACCAATCTTCAACCCACTTACTAACGACCTCTCCGTTCATTATTTACACGAGAGACGTGTATTCTACATTAGTATCGGTTTATATAAATGTGATTGAGGTGAAGTTTGACATAAAACTGATAATGTCGGATATGAAGAACGGGGGTTGTGTGTAGATTAGGATAATGGGATTTGTCGACTTCCGACTAATATGCATGTATATAACACGTTCTCCTCTGATCTGTTCCTCTGATATATTAGTCTGTTACCTTTAGAACTTTCTGGAGTATCTTTCCCCTTCTGAAATTATAGTTCCCTACCTTCCACTACCTGTAAGATCCTCTTCTCTTGTCGTGCTCCTTTTGTCCGTCCTTTTATCTGTTGTTATTCATCCAGTTACTTTCATTCACAACCCTAGGTCCCACTCTGATATTTCTCTGATTCCCTGCCAGAACGACCAAGAACACGGGGTCCGATGTCTAAACTCACTGAGACTTACACGAATTCCGGATCCAGTCGTTTAAAACAGATATTTCTAGGTCTATCGTTTACAAAGTCTCCAGTTGTCGTTTTTAGTATCTATATTCCGTGCTTGGATGTGTTATTCTTTAGTTCAAACGTATTACTTCAAGTTTAATATTATTTTTATTAATAAAAAACATATGTCCGGACGGTATACTTTAAGAAACACCCCCCTAGTGTAAAATGACGTAACTCCAAGTTTCGCTCGTACGGGATACCTGTTTGCGTACTTACGTACGTACAGTCAACACAGGCTGAGAAACCTTGGAATACCTGACATCGGGCCGTCCGAGGAGACAAGTACTCCTAAGAGGTCCGTTCTTATGACTTCACTCAACGGTGTGCGAATAGGTCCCCTAGAAGGGCTGGGTCTCTAGATTGAGTTCAGAGAATACAGAGGGTGTAGATAGCGATTACGGTGGACCCTTCGGGCTTACGTACTTATGTGCACATTTTTGGTAAGAATCAAGTGTTTGGTCTGTTTTTGTCCGTCGACCTACATTGGGTGCCCGGTACCGAACAACTGGAGACGTGATCCCTGAGTCAAGTACGAAAGCTCTTCCCCTCCAATAGACTAGTATTACAACAATGTAGTCGCACTCTGTGTGACCTCCGTCACCGCATCTCCGTTCTCTATCACTCCTGGATTTACTCTGACAGAACCCAAACCCACGAGTACAAGTTCATTCATCGACTGTACTCTCCATTGTTAAACCCCAGTTCAGTTTTAGTCTACCTCGTCGTAATTGGTGAGTCTAGTATTTGGGAATAGCATTCCTTACAGCCGAGGGAAAAGACATTGGAGGAACTGGACACGTCCCGGAGAATAAACATAACCCTTTCCTCAGGTCTATGGAAGTCCGTTCAGAACGGGGACTATCTTCATCTACATTCTTTTCTATTTTCTCGGAGGTCTTTATTTTGTGACCGTTCTACTGACTGACTCTTTCTTCTTCCGGTTGAGAAGCTCAAGACAATAGTCCCCGACATCTCTGGGAAACTTTCTTCTTAGTGAAGAGAGGATTTGTTAAAACCGTGATGTCTCTCAGTAGTACAGAAACCTCGGGTAGGACAAACCAATATATTTGAATTAACCCAGTTTGAGAGTCAATAGATTATGTTTAGGATTAAGAGTTGTCGAAAATTCCGGTGCAATCTATCTATGATGTAGTTCACTTTGACAAAAGTTTTTTTACCTTTAATCCACGATACAAAGTAGAACTTGACCTGGGAATAAATGGATCTCAGGTTCCACTTACACGTTCGCACAAAGTTCTTCGTCGAGACCCGGTGTCTTCAGACAAATATCCCTCCTGGTCCCTAGGACGAACCTATCAGTCACGACACCCTCTCCCCACCAAGAGTCTTTCCACCACAGACAGTTAAGTCAACAAGAGATTAAACCAAGGATATCTGAATAGGGGTCAGAATCGCATGACCCCTCTGTTGTTTCCTCCCTCATTTTTGACGTGACTCTTGACAAATGTTATCGGTTCTGTACCTTCGTCGGATTTATAGGTAGCTGTCTCCTTACCTACTTCTACACCACGTATATATGTTACCTTATGATGAGCCGGTAATTTTTATTACTTTATTACGGTGAACGTCAGGGTACCTACCTGGATCTCTTACAGTATGGCTCACTTCATTCAGTCTGTCTCTTCCTCTTTATGGTATACTGTGGGGAATATACACCTTAGATTTTTCTTTACCTATGTTTACTTGAATGAATGTTTTGTCTTTCTTTGAGTGTCTGAATCTTTTGTTTGAATACCAACGACCCCCCTACCCTATCAATCCCTGGAACCCTTCCAGTACATGTGTGACGATATAAATTTTACCTACTGGTTGTTTCTGGATAACATATCGTGTACCTTGAGACGAGTTACAGTACACCGTCGGACCTACCCTCGCCCAAATCCCCTCTTACTTATGTACATATATATACCGACTCAGGGAAGGGACAAGTGGACTTTGATGGTGTTGTGACAATTAACCGATATGGGGTCATGTTTTATAAAAACAACAAATTTTTTTGTTTTGACACGATTCTCTAATTCTTGGGAACCTTAAGTTGTAAAGTAGTCATTGTCGTCTGACCGAAAACCGTATTCAGAGTCATGGGAACTAAGTCCATAAATGATAAAAACCCATGTACAACCGTCGTCCCGTGGACGTACAGGGACTTTCACTTCTCCGAGGGATTTAAAACAACGAATCATGGACCAGGGTCGGGACCATTCGTCAGTATCTGTCGTTCTACCGTTAAAACCACTGTTGTTCTACGATCATCCACCTACCCCACGCCACCACCCCTCCTCCCCTCACCACTCAACGTGTCCTCCGGTAACACACGTCAGACGTTTTTCAAGTACTTTGATCTCAGTGAGATACTCGTGTATCCCCCGTTTACAGTCCCACCGGAGTCTTATACTAACAACGTAATGTAGGAACCTCCATAATTGTATACGTCTGAAGTCACAATTATCTCTGCACTTAAGGAGAAGGTGTGTAGTTTTACATAAACCACGTAAAGTAAGGAGGACCTTTTGATGTCTCTTCAATGTCGCCACGTTGACACAATAAAGGGTGATTCACAAACGAAATATTACTTCCTTTTGTCCGTATAAAGAATTCCTTGTCCACATCACGATCACCTATCCTCTTATCGTTTGTCGTCCCCGGGTGACGGAACCGTTGTCGAACCACAGGATCGTTGTTCGTATAAGTAAACGGACCGGACGGGACACCTCAAGACAGTTGTCTCCATTTCTCGAGTGGGTGATTTGAATTCACCGTCGGAAAGACAAGGTCTCACCTCGATCCGGTCATTCACATTTGAACCTTCACCTCTTCTTTTACTTAGTAAGACGGTTCTTCGGTCATCAAACCTTCGATTCTCCAGTCGTTACATCCTCAATTTAACTAAGTGTAAATGAGAAATAGATCTACACAACCTATAGGCAAAGAAATGAACAAGCGAGAGGATTTCCCTCCTAGTTTTTATACCACCACCACCGATTTAATCGGTACTGATACCGAGACGGGGAGTCCGAAAGAAACCCAATTCTTCACACAATAAAAGGGGTTTGAAGTAAAGTGGACACGGAGAGACAAACTTCGGTGTTTGTGATCCTCTTTCTTCTGTCCTGTCACCGTCATTAAATTTACACCCTCGAAGGGAAAAGGGTGTATAAAAGTACCATTAGCAATTTAAGACACTCTTACTAACTCTTCTAAAAACTAGACCTTTTACAGGTTTTATAAAGTACTCTGGGTATCCTTTAAAGTTTACTAACCTTGATCGATACCCTATCCTATTTCCCGTTTAAAAGACTTCGACTCCGGTCCCGTTTTTTTTTTTTTTATTATATATATATATATATATATATATGTGTGTGTGTATATATATATATGTGTGTGTGAAATACATATTAAAGTTTCTCATGTATTATTCCTTAATTTACGAATTTTGAATATAAGGAAATCTTACCAAATTGAGAAAATAATCACCCACAGTATCAGATCATCCAATATACGTGCGTATGTGTTTTACAAATTTTTAGAAAGTATTGATTTAGTTGTTCTTCGGTTTTTCTTTTTTATACAAATTATTACTTAGAATCCCTTAAGGGACCGTCAGGTTACTGACCTTGAGACACGAAAGTGATGGTTCCCGGGTCCAAGTCAGGAACCAGTTCCTTGATTTTTGGGTGTTCGGCACGTCATGTCGTTCTTTTTTTCAAATTTTTTTACTTAGAATCGACAATCAAAGATTTTTTTTAAGTCAGAAAGGAAAACTGAGTTTTACTACAGTATTTCAAGATCAAAATTTTTTTTACTGTCTCATTACTTTTTTTAATATTTCAATCAAATTTTTAAGTTCACCTACGGACTTTTTACAGAAACCATTGACACCTCTAGTAACAAGTATTGTTTCTTGTACGACTCATTGATACGACCCTAGTAATACTATTGAATCCGAAAAGTTTACTTAAGAATGTGGAAACTTTACTTAAGGAATGTAGGTTCGATGACTGACTGGTTGGTTAAATCTCCAACTTTGATGTTTGTCTACCATAATATAAAGTCGACTAATGTACATTAACTAATCATTTTCATTTCATGTATCTCTACTCTGACAAAAAACCTCACACTACATTTCTTTTTCTTTGTTTACTATGACTCACTTCTATGTTCCGTTCAAAGCCGTCTCGTAATCCTCTTGGACCTTTATTAGTGTCCATTTCGGTTAGTAACGTCGTTACTTTAATTTTCTGCGAATGAGGAACCTTCCTTTCAATACTGGTTGGATCTATCGTATAAGTTTTCGTCTCTGTAATGAAACGGTTGTTGCCAGTTAGATCAGTTCCGATACCAAAAAGGTCACCAGTACATACCTACACTCTCAACCTGATATTTCTTTCGACTCACGGCTTCTTAACTACCAAAACTTGACACCACAACCTCTTCTGAGAACTCTCAGGGAACCTGACGTTCCTTTAGGTTGGACAGGTAGGATTTCCTCTAGTCAGGACCCACAAGTAACCTTCTTGATTACAACTCCGACTTTGAGGTTATGAAACAGGTGAACTACTCTTCTCGATTGAATAACCTTTTCTGGGACTACGACCCTTTCTAACTCCCGTCCTCCTCTTCCCCTGCTGTCTCCTATTCTACCAACCTACCGTAGTATCTGAGCTTCCTGTATTCAAACCCACCTGAGGTCCTCAACCACTACCTGTCCCTCCGGACCACACGACGTCAAGTACCCCAGCGTTTCTCTTCCTGTGTTGACTCGCTGACTTGCCTTGACTTTCGGTTAGTATTTTCCGTCTCTCAGAACTTCTTCAATCCCTTTCTTTTAGAAACAATTTACACTTGGTTCTCTTTCAATGTATACACATACAATTGCCAAATTTATTTGTGGGTTTATACAAAATTAAATTCGTTACGGAAATTAATTTACATTAATCGTTTGAGTCAGTGGAGTCGAAGATAAAATCATTGTACAAATTTCCTCCAATATTTAGAGGATCATTGCTACATCGATCGGTGTCAAAAAGAATCCTTTTTTTAAATAAAGAGATCTTCAAACAAGATTTTCTGTTACATAAATATCTTTTACTTTACATTGTGGTTTCTCCGTGTAAAACGTTTCATACACTGACAACCGAACTCCATACGAGTAGTTTTACGTAAATCAAAAGGTTTCCTCTTAAGATATGTTCCACACTTCCAAATTATTTTCAAAGTTTCAGGACGATTTCTAAAGGATTCTCAGGGGTAGAGTGAACGAAGGTAAAATGAAGACGAAGAGACACCAGTGATACTTACGCGTTCTTTGTTAAAACGTTCGTAAATTTACCGACACTCGGTACATACTCAGTTAATCTAACGGATAAAAAATTTAGAGAGATTGTCAAATATTTTGTCTGATTGGGGAAGAGAGTGTGACGTAGTCCGGACCTAAGACGGGAAAACTCCTTCTTGTGTAATGTGGTTTTTTTTTTTTTTTTCTTTCGGGTGCCACTCTAGTCCCGTCTTACAATCATAGTTTGAGAAAAGGAAAGTTTTTACTAGATATTTAAGAACTCTAGAGAAACTTTGTGTACACGTTACGAGTCTTTTGTCGCTAAGAAACCATTGTCTCGGAGTGTCTAAGGGTCCGGGATTAGTGGGGGGAGTTGTTGAATAAGAAGATCTAAACAAACAAAATCTACCTGATTTGGTACAACGAATAGTTTTAACGTTTATTGAAGGGTACTCTTTGGGTGAAAGGTACTTATGTCCAGAGGTTTCTATCTTCAAAGTCCCTACACTTTGTGTTAGACAAGTTATAATGAGATCCGGTCATAATTTATATTACTTGGTTATTTTTCTCACCGTACCTATTGTGTTTTTGATAAACTCAATAAACATAAAGTTTTCCTCCAACTTTTTTACAAAATTAACGGAAGTTCCTGTCGTCTGAACGGACGGAAGGAGAAAAGAAGGAAGGAAAACGGGAAGTAAGGACCCACAACTACGTCGGTTATAGTCGTACTCAAACATAAGAGAGTGGGGTTCCATCTACGACTCCGATGATCACTACTCTGCACCTGATTATCACACGACTTTTTTTAAGTTGGACCTTAAAGACGAAGTACCTGGATGAACTCCCCGGAACTACTCTATTGACCTATGATAAAATAGGATGTATATGTAAGACATAAGCCGTTGTGTCGTGAACTACACTCGGTAAACAATGTAATCTTGTCCTTACCTGGAGACGAACGAGTAGTAAATCTCGGGTTCTTAGCTCTCCTCGTACCGTATGTTATGTATCTTTGTGGTACACGAGTCAGTACAGACTGAGACAACACTGTGGTACCTGACATCGGACGGTCTAGGGAAAACAGATACCTTAAAGGTCCGTTCTTTTGACCTTACTCAACAGCAACGGAAGGGGTCCCCTAGAAGGACTGGGTTCCTAGTTTGGGTACAGAGAACGTAACGTCCGTCTAAGAAATGACGACTCGGGGACCTCTTCGGGTACCGTATGTTATCCGTGAGTTGAGTCACCTTTTCTGGGACTACGACCCTTTCTAACCTCCGTCCTCCTCTTCCCCTGCTGTCTCCTATACTACCAACCTACCGTAGTGACTGAACTATCTGTACTCAAACTCGTTCGAGACCCTCAACCACTACGTGTTCGTTCGGACCGTACGATGTTAGGTACCCCAACGTTTGTCAACCTGCACTGACTCACTGACTTTCACCGAATCTAAATGAGAAAAACTTGTAAAGGTTTACGTTTATCTCTCTTTTGTCAGTACGATTTCCATAAACAGGAATAGGTTTGTATGGTACAAGAGATGTAGAGGAACATAAAACTGGGTAACGAATGAGTCACATCTTGCAAAAACTTGTCGGAAAATGAATGTCTAATGAGGTCGAAAGTCTACCTCCCTATTGTGAAAAACACTACGAAACTGTCTGAGGAGACAAAACACTACAAACAAGGATGCGTGTATCGAAGAATGTGAGTGTCAAGAGAATGCCGTAACGCTAACAAATAACTGGATTATCCTACAGGAGAGGGATTTGATACTTAAGGAATTATCACTCCTTATATAGAAAAGTAGTACCATCAGGGTAAGATCGTAGCCAGACAAAACAACCTTATGTACGTCACAGGTAACTTATTTTCGACAAAGGAAAGTGTAGGGTTATCCTTTCAGTCTGTGTACTAGTTCGTTAAACCAATATCAAACTACGTAGAATATCATCTTTATACTATGTTACTCTCTTGTTTCCTCCCCTACCAATGAAAAAGGATCTCAAACCCTAATCTTACGTATCTCTTCTATTGTAAACTGGACAGGAACCTTGTACTTTTCCTCGAGTGGTTCACCTACTGGATCTTCTCTCTTGTGTTACTCGTTTCCGTTCTTCTAAATTTTAACGTGTCATAGTCCCGGAAGGTTCCACCAGGTCACCAACTCAGGGGAGAAGGTTGAGTCTCCTGTACCTAAACTAAGAACCGGCCTCTTGATTCTAGGGAGTACGTGACCCCGGTGATTTGGGAACGTACGTTGATGACTCGGGTGTCCGGTGTTGCTTACTAGAACGCACGGTGTCGTTTCTAGGACGTACGACGTTGATTCTGGTCTACGTGGGTTTATTTATAAAAAAATTTTAATTTCATAACGCGTACCCCGACCTTAAAACGAAGGTCTGTTCCACCTTAACGTTCATCTAAATGGAAGAGTAGACTTAGTTGACATTTTGGTCTATTTTATATACTTTACTACAAAAGTTCTAGAATATGTGTCCATTGTTTCCTGTCACTACCTACGGTTTGTCCTTTATTCCTTCTACTCGGGACACTAACAGGGTTGAATGGACCTCGAAAGTCCGATACCAAGTCCCTCTTCCTTCGGTCCGTCCCGAGTGACCGGACGGACTCAGTCCCTCTACTCCGACCCGTAGAGTCCTTCGAAGTAAAGGAACTTGGACTTCTCTAAGGAAGACCTTAGAAGTCGACTTACGACTAATTCTATAAGTACACTTCTTTAATGGACTGTCACCTCTTTCTTGGTGGTTTTCCTACTTTTCCTTATTAGGGACCTCAATTAGGTTACTACTTTACCGAAACCAAGGGTATCGACTTTACCTTTTAGAACCGTAAGTGTCTCTAACTTATCTATCCCAAACGTGGTCTGCTTTAATCCGGATCTGAGTCTCAACAAGATCAAGGGAGATTGCTTCGACCTTTCGTCCTTGACACATTACCCAAAAAAATAATGACACATTGTGTCTGTGTGTTTGCATCGTCAAATTCCGTTGTGATTTAAATAGAGTGTCACCAACATCCAGTCCTCAGGTCCATGTTTGATCGACCAAGGAAATGAGTCTCGAGTAGTCAAGTCAAGTCAAGTCAAGTCAGCGAGTCAGCACAGGCTGAGAAACGCTGGGGTACTTAACTTCGTGGGGTCCGGAGGGACAGGTAGTGGTTGAGGGTCTCAAGTGAGTCTAAGTACAGGTAGTTCAGATACTACGGTAGGTCGGTAGAGTAGGAGACAACAGGGCAAGAGAAGGACGGGAGTTAAGGAGGGTCGTAGTCTCAGAAAAGGTCACTCAGTTGAGAAGCGTACTCCACCGGTTTCATGACCTCAAAGTCGAAATCGTAGTAAGGGAGGTTTCGTGTGGGTCCCGACTAGAGGAAATCTTACCTGACCAACCTAGAGGAACGTCAGGTTCCCTGAGAGTTCTCAGAAGAGGTTGTGGTGTCAAGTTTTCGTAGTTAAGAAGCCGCGAGTCGGAAGAAGTGTCAGGTTGAGAGTGTAGGTATGTACTGATGACCTTTTTGGTATCGGAACTGATCTGCCTGGAAACAACCGTTTCATTACAGAGACGAAAACTTATACGATAGATCCAACCAGTATTGAAAAGAAGGTTCCTCATCCACAGAAAATTAAAGTACCGACGTCAGTGGTAGACGTCACTAAAACCGTGAGTAGAGTGTACGATCATTTCATTACGAGTTTTAAGAGGTTCGGTCCGAAGTCGTTATGCACTTGGCACTTGAAGTTCTACAAGTTCGACCAAAATCTTTTCCGTCTCCTTGGTCTCTAGGTTAACGGTTGTAGGTGACCTAGTACCTTTTTCGTTCTCTCAAGGTCTTTTTGTAGATAAAGACGAAATAACTGATACGGTTTCGGAAACTGACACACCTAGTGTTATTTGACACCCTTTAAGACTTTCTCTACCCTTATGGTCTGGTGGACTGGACGGAGAACTCTTTAGACATACGTCCAGTCCTTCGTTGTCAATCTTGACCTGCACCTTGTTGTCTGACCAAGGTTTATCCTTTTCCTCATACAGTTCCGACATATGACAGTGGGACGAAAAAATTGATTATACGTCTCATGTAGTACTCTTTGCGACCCGACCTTCTTCGTGTTCGACCTTAGTTCTAACGGCCCTCTTTATAGTTATTGGAGTCTATACGTCTACTGTGGTGGGAATACCGTCTTTCACTTCTCCTTGATTTTACGGAGAACTACTTTTACTTTCTCCTCTCACTTTTTCAACCGAATTTCGAGTTGTAAGTCTTTTTCTAGTACCGGAGGCCAGGGTAGTGAAGTACCCTTTATCTACCCCTTTGTCACCTTTGTCACAGTCTCGAGTAGTCCGACTTTACTTCACTCAGAACCTCAGGAGAAGGTTCCTGACAACCTTCTCGACAACCGTCTTAAATGAAAGAACGTTGATATTTTGTCTCTAGGGAGAAAATAAACCTAACATTTCGCTATATTTATCCTCGTACCAAAGATATGAAATAAATTTGACTATTTAACAGTTGTGGTCGTTTGATACTATTCAAGATGTATATATTTTACAGTATGAACTTTTTCATATGTTCCACTAAATACGTTTGTTTGGTATCTATGTATTGTTACCTTAACATTTTACCAAGTTTATTGGGTGACCCTTTGTCCTTTTTCTTGTGTCTCTTCATTTTTTCTCTCTTACTTGTATTTTGTTTTTGACCGTGTAAGTTGAGGATTTTATTATTATCAATGTAATTTACAATGACCAGATTTCATGCTCATTTCTGAATGATATTTCGATTTTGTTAGTTCTGTCAAATCATAACCACCTTCTTATTTTTTTATCTAGTTACCTTGTTTTTTTCTCGGGTCTTTTTGTGAGTGTATCAGTTGACTAGAAACTGCTTTTGGGTTTCCGTTACTCTACCTCGTTACTGACAGAAAATTTGTTTAAAATGACCTTGTTGACCTGTAGAAGTACGTTTTTTTAATTAAACCTGTCTCTGGAATATGGAAAGTATTTTCAATTGAGTTTTACCCAGTGTCTATATTTCACGTTTTACGTTTGACATTTTAAGGATCTTCAATTGTATCCTTTTTTGGGTATTAGAACTTATACATTTTTAAAAAATCTATACTACTGTGGTTTCCGTACTACGTATTCAACCTATTCAACCTAAGTAATTTTAATTCTTGAAGATGGGACTCTTTGTGTTACAGTTGTCTTACTCGTCTGTACAGTGTCTTACCTTCTTTTATAAACGTTTATAAAAAGTTTTATAGACTATTTTTCTGACGACAGGTTTTATATGTTTCTTGAGTTTCGAGTTGTTATTCTTTTACTTGTTGGACTGAAAATTTTTTACCCGTTTTTTGGAATTACCTGTTGAGTGATTTCATCTACGTTTATTATGTATGTCTACCGGTTTTCCGTGTACTTTACTTTGAGTTGTATCAATTATTAGTCTTTACCTTTAGTTTTGGTGCTACTCTATAGAGGAGTGTAGACAGTAGTTTCTCCGATGTTTATTATTTGTAACCACTCCTACACCTCTTTCCCCTTGAAAAATTGGGACAAGACCCTTACCTTTAATCACGTCGGTGATACCTTTTGTCATAACTCAAAGGAGTTTTTCGATTTTATGTTTTTAAACTACGTCGTTAAGGTAAGGACCAATAAAGAGGTCTACTTCTTTTACTTTTGTGTTTAAACTTTTCTATGTGTATGGGATTACAAGTATTGTCGTAATAGACATAAACAGTTCTATACCTTCGCTGGATACGTACGCAGTTGTCTACTCAAATGTTTCTTCACCGCATATATGTGTGCGTGTGTGTTTACCTTATAATGAGTCGTTATTTTTTATCAATTTTAAACTGTAAACGCTGTTATGTCTACCTGAACCTCCAACACGAATGACTTCATTAAGTCTGTCTCTTTCCGTTTATAACATACAATAGTGAATATACACCCTAGATAACTTTTTATTTGTTTACTTATATTGTTTTATCATTGTCTGAGTGTCGTGTTTGATCTCCAATGACCACCCCTCTCCCTTCCTCCTTGTCCTTTCCCATTCTAATACCATCCCCTAATTCTCCATGCTTGATACATATATTTTACTATTCGATGTTTCCATACAATATATTGCGTCCCTTATATCGGTTATAAAATATTATTACGACTCACATTATTTCAGATACTTTCAAATTTAGTGATACAACATTTCGACTTTGATTACATTATAATATTTAGTTGGTTTGGACGAATTTGTTAATACGACAAATACAACCTGTTATAGGTAATCACAGTAAACCGTTTCTAAAAACGGTTTTAAACAAAACAACGACTCGTTTTACATATAATAATTAAAATACTGATCAAAATGGTCGGACAATCGTTGTCATACTGAACACGGACAAAAACGACACTTCAGAAGTTACAACTTCTTCTAGGATAATCAAAACCAAATTCATTATATTTAATAGTTAAAATACAACCTTTTATAATAAGTCAAGACCCTTTTGATTTGACCGAATTAAAAATCGAAAACTCCTTTTGACATGAAAAAATCTTGTACTTCGTTTTCATACTTCTTTAAGTACAATAAAAAACTGTTTCGAAGTAATCTCTCCTACTCCATTTACCTGACGGACATGTTATTTTACGTCGGAAGTCAATAGGTAATTCTTTTTTTTTTCTTTTACTTGTTGGACTGAAAATTTTTTACCCGTTTTCTGGAATTACCTGTTGAGTGATTTCTTCTATGTCTACCGTTTATTCGTATACTTTTCTACGAGTTATAGAATACAGTAATTCCTCAACTTTTATTTTGTTATTACTCTATGGTAATGGATGGAGAATCTTATCGGTATATAAAAACTTTTCGGAATTTTTAATATATTAATAAACCAAAGAATATGATCTCTTTTTTTAAAAGGATCGAAGGAGAAATTTATATCACTTTTACCATGTCTCAGTAATGAACATATAATTCTGTCTGTGTGTGAGTCTTTATGTATCTTTGTGTACGTTTAATTGTCTGATACTCCAGTCTCTGGGACAAGTTTTAAACAAAGACAGTATATGATGGAAGGACTATACATACAATTAAGTACAAGACTCCGAGTTACCGAAATTAGATATGTTACTTCTATACAGCCTCCCAATACTATTAAATTTTTCTATTAGTTTATTTTAAGATATCTCCATATTCCGTGAATCATTCCTGAATTATTTGTAACTATTTATAAGTAATTTTAATATTTAAAATTGATAATAATCATTTAAGTGGGTTGTGGAAAGAGACTCGAATATAAAGTATATTACATACTTTAAATTTTAATTATTTAGAATGATAGAATCCTTTATCGATACAGACAAAGAATTGGTACTTTTTTATGTTTTCCGTAAAAAGTAATTAAAAAATTAGAAAATCCTACGAAGTTAAACTTTTAGATCAGTAATCTAAAATTATCTTTGATTTACTTTACTTGTTAGGTGAATGATTAATAACACAAAAATAGAAAGTGTTTACGATCAAGAATCAGTAATACGTACGTAAAAGGAAAAGGGTTGACGGATGAATTACTTTTTATGTGTTTTGAGGTCAAATAAATCTCACGTTCGTTAACTCTATTAGTTTATTAACTTTTAACAGATATGAAGCATAAAACTTTCTTTTAGGTTTAGTTTTAATTAAGGTTTATCCGTTCGACTAAACCTCTTGGAAATAAAATAAATAATAATAAAAACCGGTGTGATGAGTCGAACACCCTAGAAGCAAAGTACGGGTCCCTAACTTGGGGTCGGGAGTCGACACTCTCGCGTCTCAGGATTGATAACCTGGTGGTCCCTTAAGGTAACCTCTTTACTTTTTTTTTTTTTAAGGTCCATCGAAGATACTTGTCAGACCAAGAATAACTATTTACTACAATTTTTCCTACTACAACTTCAAGTGATTTGTAGAAACTTAATAACCATATTAGACACGATTAGTTTAAGAAAATTTTATATTAAATAATACATAATTAATGAAAACAGTCAGAGTGTGTAAAGTTTTTCGTGTTTGTGACACACGTCTCTCACATTTTTATACGAAACACATCTGATTTTCTCGATCTAATGTGTTATTCTTATATAAGGTTGACTGGAATAGACTTTGTTTAGAACTCGACATCACTTCTAACCTATACTTAAGACTCTTGAACTTCTGACCATAAATCCCCGTTTCATAAAATCTTTATCGACTCCTTTCTAAAAATCGAAGAGTTTAAATCAGAAATTTTCTATTCTACATAGTACATATAAACACCCTTATAAAACATAGGAATTTTATGGAAATTTACTTGTACCGAAGTGACTTCTATTACACCTGTCTGACTTAGTAGAACAACTTTTATCTTTCGTCCCCTTAATCATATTTCCGATTTCCTGAAAATTTTTATCAAACGAACATCATATTCAGTTTAGTAATACGGAATTTGAATGTGTCACTATATACAGTTCAAATAGAGTTATTTTGACTTTCTTACTTTTAACGATTTTACGGTCGACGAAAAGAGGTATTCCATTTTTTCCTTAAACTTTCATAGTTGAAAAGGTTAACTTAATTTAAGAAATACACTATTTAGAATAGACGATTCAGCGAAGTCAGTACAGGCTGAGACACGCCGGGGTATCTGCCGTCGGGTGGTCCGAGGGGGCAGGGACCCTAAGAGGTCCGTTCTTGTGACCTCACCCAACGGTAAAGGAAGAGGTTACGCACTTTCACTTTTCACTTTCACTTCAGAGAGTCAGCACAGGCTGAGAATCGCTGGGGTACCTGACGTCGGAAGGTGCGAGGAGGCAGGTACCCTAAAAGGTCCGTTCTCATGACCTCACCCCACGGTAATTCCGTTATAATTATTGACTGTAAACGAATCTTAAGATGTCGAATAATAAAGAATAACCAAAAGAAAAACAAAAAGTGTTGTTGACTCCGTCCGTAATATTTTTAGAAGTATAAGGTCTACTTTTTAGACTCTGCGTCTTTCGTATGAGGAGTGAAAGTAGTAAGTTGAAAACATGGTTTAGTGTCGTTTCTATCAAAAGGGAAAGAAATCTGTCATTCTTGACAAAAGACCAAAACATCACAAGTAAAAAAAAAAAATTCAGGGTACTATCCCTTTACTGTCAGTATTTATCATTTCTCTCCAACGATAAAAGAGGTGGTAACTTTGTCGTCGATTACGACGGAAGAATCCTGATTTTTGTTGGATTGTTTTGACGTTATAAGATTCTGGGTCTTTATCTCTAGTTCATCTAGAACCGAGGGAGACCTTAAATCCAACCGTAAATCCCTCACCCTCACACATGAGTCCGTAATTCCTAGTGAGACTACGAGTCAGGGTGACCACAAATGCTCTTGTAATCAAAACCTCTTGTGTCCTGGTCCTTTACCCGATCTCCAGGATTTTACATTCCCTTTTTAGTGTTCGTTCAAAAGTATGTCCTAAAGTTTAAAGTAAGTCAGGTGACAAAGATGATGGTAGTCTCTTAGGAAAGATTTTAAAATGAGAAAACGATTACACTCTAATAGAACAAAAACCTCTCGTATACAAAGTCAGTGATGTATCGAGAGTTGAACAAGGTATTCGGTTTATCAAGACAAAAATCTTTGTATATTTGATGACATCAATGGTCTCTTTTAATCTAAATCTGTACATTTTTTCACTTTCGTTACTGTCTAAAATAAAAGAACCCGAGGTTTTAGTGATACCTGTCACTGACGTCGGCACTGTAATTTTCTGTGAACGAGAAACCTTCCTTTCGATACTGGTCGGAACAACAACAAGTCAGTGAGTCAATATAGGTTGAGAAACGCTGGGGTATCTGACATCGTACGGTCTGCAGGAACAGGAACTAGTAGAGGGTCTCGAACGAGTTTGAGTACAGGCAACTCGGTCACTACGGTAGGTTGGTAGAGTAGGCGACAGCAGGGGAAAAGGAGGACGGAAGTTAGAAAGGGTCGTAGTCCCAGAAAAGGTTACTCAACCGAGAAACGTAGTCCACCGATTTCATTACCTTGAAGTCGGAGTGGTAGTACTTATAAGTCCTGACTGAATGAAATTTTAACTAACCAAACTAGAGGAACGTCAAGTTCCCTGAGGGTTCTGAGAAGAGGTTGTAGTGTAAAGTTTTCGTAGTTAAGTAGTCGTGAGTCGACTTTATTTCTATGACACGATGACCCGAGATATGTCATGTCATTTCATGTGTTTTCGTATTGGTGAACACCTCCTATGTGTGCACTGTTATATGTGGTCTGTGCACTTGGTTGAACACATTGACCTGTACGTTTACATATAAACGTAGAAGTTTACAAGAATTGAACTTTCGAGTTTACATCCCCTGAATTATACTACACATATGCTACACAGTAAAAAGGAATCGACGAAAATTCTGAGAAAATGTAAAGTCAAGTCAAGTCAAGTCAGTGAGTCGGTACAGCCTGAGACGCTGGGGTAGCTGACGAGGGTCTCGAACGAGTTTGAGTACAGGCAACTCAGTCACTACGGTAGGTTGGTAGAACAGGAGACAGCAGGGGAAGAGGAGGGCGGAAGTTAAGAAGGGTCGTAGTCTCAGAAAAGTTTACTCAGTCGAGGAGTGTAGTCCACTGGTTTCATAACCTGAAAGTCGAAGTCGTAGTCAGGAAGGTTACTTGTGAGTTCTGGTTAGAAGAAATCTTACCTGACCAACCTAGAGGAACGTCAGGTTACCTGAGAGTCCTCAGAAGAGGTTGTGGTTTCAAGTTTGTGTAGTTAAGAAGCCACAAGTCGAAAGAAATATCAGGTTGAGAGTTTAGGTATGTACTGATGACCTTTTTGGTATCGGAACTGATCTGCCTTCAAACAACCGTTTCATTACAGAACCGTAAAATTATACGACAAAACCAACCAGCATTGAAAGGAAGGTTCCTCATTCACAGAAAATTAAAGTACCGACGTCAGTGGTAGACGTCACTAAAACCTCGGGGGGGTTTATTTCAGACGGTGACAAAGGTGACAACGCGGTAGATAAACGGTACTTCACTACCCTGGCCTACGGTACTAGAAGCAAAAGACTTACAACTCGAAATTCGGTTGAAGAAGTGAGAGGAGAAAGTGAAAGTAGGTCTCCAAGAAATCAAGAAGAAGTGAAAGACGGTATTCACACCACAGTAGACGTATAGACTCCAATAACTATAAAGAGGGCCGTTAGAACTAAGGTCGAACAGGAAGTAGGTCGGGTCACAAAGAGTACTATAAATCAATAGTTATCGAATTAATATTGCACAGACCCAACACCAAAAGAAACTCAAATAAGACGAAATACAAGACACTTTAAGAACTTAGACGTTCAATTACAGAGAGTGGTTAAACCTCTTCAAAAGTCGGTGACAAAGACTTGGTCAAAGAAATATCCTGAGATGACAATGTTTGCAATCTGAACACTATATTAGGGAACTGAGGAGTATAAGTCAAAAAAGATTAGAAGAGAAGTAAGAAGTCTAACCTCTTAAAGACAATTAGACAGAAGCTCAAGTAACTGAACAGTAGCAGTAAGACAATAACTCAAGTAATCATTAAAATTTATAGTCTCTTACATACAAAATTATATTAAAACCGGAAAAAATTATTAAATAAAAGAAACGATTCTGGAGGATCGTAAGGTAAATAAAATAGAGTATACACAAATGGAAATGGAGCACTTCAGAGTCACCATTCTTTAGACAGACAGTTACGTCCTCTGTCGTTCTCTACGTCCAAGTTAGGGACCTAGTCCTTCTAGGGGAGCACCTCTTTTACCGTTGGGTGAAGTCATCAGAACGGACCTTTTAAGGTGCCTGTCTCCTCGGACCACCCGATGTTAGGTACCTTAGTGTCTCATCTTGTACTGACTCGTATGCGTACGTACTTTAAATAATATCATAGACGAAATTTCAGAGTATTAAAGTTGTATACACAGGAGAACCCCAACCGTAGACCACTAACAGAAAAGAGAACTTTTGACCAGTACAAAAGGACCAGGAAACGAATAGTTCATTAAAACCTAATGTAAGACCCAAGAAATTGATAACTTGACATACCTATACTTAGGACAATTTTAAGAGATTTCTTACGACAAGTAATAATAATAGAGATAATGACAAAATCGTCCACTAACTTGGTCAATCGACGTCGGATGTCCAAAACTTTTGGTGAGAGATCTGCCGGTCGTTCTGTCGACCCACACGTGGTCGTAACTTGGACGGTCGTCTGAGAGGGACGGGGGTTCCTGAGGTCGGGACGGTACCGTCTAAAGGTCGTGTTGTCGACGTGATTGAAGAACACGTGGGTTTTCCCTTATGAAGACAAACGACTCTAATATAACACGGAACACTAAGACTGGGAGATGTCACGGAGTGGTAGTCCGATATAGAGAGACAGCGACTAACTTAACTAGGATCGATAGTAGAAGAAATAGTAGATGTGTACACTGGACGTGTGGTTCTATGTTAAGTAAGTGACCGGAACCTGACTAAAGGAGGCTAGGGAGTATCGCCGGTAGTAGATGGACTAGTGGAGGTAATAGAATGAACAACTCTCTCCTATAGCGAGGTCTTAGCAACGTCCCTATGAGCCGGATTAGCGGTGCCGGGAAAAACCGATACTACGGAGATAATGAACGGGCTACGCTGTTATTTCTGTGTGACGTTGTGGATGACTGGGACGACTATGGGTCACAGGCACTCGACGGAAGTAAAGAGAGACATTAGACGTTTATTTAATTGAGGAAAGGTTGGGGTGTTGTGAAAGTCGGTTGGGGCTCGGGGAGGCCATAACTCCACGTTCACGGCGATAAGTCTCTTAAATAGAAGGTCGGATGGGTGGTCGGGAGGACCCACACAGAACCAGGGGAAAGGAATATGTCATAGGTCTTCCTCTACGGTTAAGCCAGACCAGATACGGGAGTAGATTTCGTGTTTTACCCCGAAGGGACCACCAAGTCACCATTTCTTAGACGGACGGATAAGTCCTCTGTTTCCAAGTTAGGGACCCAGCCCTTCTGTGGGGCCTCCTCCTTTACCGTTGGGTGAGGCCATAAGAACGGACCTCTTAGGGTACCTGTCTCCTCGGACCACCCCGCTTCCGTTGTCCCAACGTTTCTCAGACTCTATTGACTCGGTGTCACTCCCTCTTCTCATGGAGTCCAAAGTATGAGGTCCGGGGTCCGACACCGAGTGAGGTTTATTGAAGGAGTTATACACACACACCCTCCCCACCTCCACCCCCCGACCCCTTACACCAAGATACATCCTTATTTGTTTATTGTCTAACAATCTTGTTGTTGGTTTTTACGTGAAAGACACCCGTCACCAAGATTAGAGTCAAGTCAAAGGACTGGAACGACTACCGACGAAGTTGGTGTAGAGATTCTCCAATCAGACTCTAGACCAACCACCAAATTTAGAATTAAGTTCGGGGATTCGAAAACTACGAAACACAGACAGGGTACGTATACGTCGAAGGGACCACCGAGTCTACCATCTCTTGGACGGACGTTGTGTCTCTTGTCTGAATACTTGTGTCCCCTACCCATCCTTCCTCTCACACCTTGCTTACCTCTCTCATCTTACGTTTGTCTAATGTGATTGTAAACATTTTATCTATCGGTCACCCTTAAACGACATACTAAGTCCCTTGAGTTCGGTCCCGAGACACTGTCGGATCTCCCCACCCAACCACACCCTCCACCCTCCTTTCGAGTCTTCCCTCCCCTGTACCCATATGGATACCGACTAGACGTAATTGCACACCATCTTTACTTGTGTTATAATATTAATAGGAAGTTAATTTTTATTTAATTTTTTATTTTTTCTTAGACGGACGTTACATCCTCTGGGCCCAAGCTGGGGACCCACCCTTTCTAGGGGACCTCTTCCCTTACCGATGGGTGAGGTCATAAGAACGAACCTCTTAGGGATGCCTCTCTCCGCGGACTACCCGATGTCGGGTACCCCGGCGTCTCAGCCTATCCTGACTCATGCACACGTATACGTCGGGTTCCGATTCGGTCTCAGAACAGATCAAAGAATGTGTTAAAACTCTGTAGGAGAAGAGGTCGAGTGAAGAGAGGTCCTAAAGAGAATGTGAGAGACGGGGTCTCTCCGGGGAAAGGGTCAGGAAGGCACGTTTTTCCGTTCTCAAAATTTCATTGATAGTTATGATGGCTTGTCAAGACGTGAATCCCGTTTCAGTGTCCTTTTTTCTCCCCTTTTCTACCTTTTGAGTAAAAGTTTACGTAACGAAGAAGTTTAAAACTGAGGTGAGACGCTAGGTGGACTAAAGTAAATAAAAATTCTCAGGAGCCGACTATTAAAAACACATGAAACAGGTCTCAAAAGTACCATTAGTCGTCTTCTCTGTCCGGTATCAACTATGTGAGAATTGTACCAGTCTTGACCTTCAGTGTAGGACTATAATCTACATTCTTTTGTTTAAAATTCCTACAAACATTTCTACACATTTTACTTGTATTCCTTCTCATCCCAGAACCACTAGTGTGCCAGGTTACCTCGAGGGAGTCACCAACCTATCCTTCCCCTACTCACGATTCATATCTGTTGTGGTTAGTTTACTTAAGAATTTTTATTCTGTGGTGCAGTCTCGAGTTCGTAAGATCAATACCTCTCTGGAGAACTACGGGAAAGAGTATGAGAAGAAATCACCCATCAAACGTGTTTGTAGGAAATCACTACAGCACACACACACACACACACACACACACACAGATACACACACACACACACAGATACACACAGACACACACACACACACACACACAATCAACGAGTCAGTATAGACTGAGAAACACTGGGGTCCCTGACATTACTGGTAGGTCGAGGACCCAGGTATCTTAAGAGGTCCGTTTTTATGATCTCAACCCATCGGTAAGGGAAGAGGTCCCCTAGAAGGACTAGCTTCCTAGCTTGGGCCTAGAGGACGTAAGCCCGTCGAAGAAATGACAGACTTGGTGATCCTTCCGGGAATCACTACAGATCCCATCACTAAATCTTTAATACGACGAGTCTCGAAATCCGTAAGGTACCTCGGGAAAGAGACGGTTTCGTCACCCCTCTCCCACCCACAGGACCATGATGATAACCGAAGTTAATATCGTCGGATGAAAATAGACGACAAGAATAACCTACCACCACATTCTACAGTATTGTTGATTCTAAACGTAACCGACTTTTGTTTTATCTCTCGGTACACAAATGTCAACTCTCGGACAGAACTAGTACTAGTCAGGTCGTCATCATAGACATACCACGAAAGGTCAAGAAGAGACTACGAACATTTTGTCGACTCTAAAGATCCATTCTTCACACACGGTTCAGTGAAGTCACCACAGGTGAAGAAACACAGGGATACCTGGTATCGAGTGGTCCGAGGAAACAGACCCCAAGAGGTCCGTTCTTATATCCTCACCCAACGGTACGGGAGACGGTGCCTTAGAAGGGTTGGGTCTCTAGTCCGTCCAAGAAATGGTGATCACGGTGGACCCTACGGATTTATAAGTACATTAGTATACTTTTCTACTTTTACGTGTTAGTGAGGACTTTATTTCTTATTTTCAGTTAGTACTTACTCTAAAGACCTTCATAAAGATCATAATTTAAAAGTAATCACAGTTTGATTCTTTGTCTTAACTATGGACTCCGTATGGCGTCCACCCAAAAAAAAAAAAAAAAAAACCGGTGGTACTCCGAACGGCCTAGAATCAAGGGACTAGTCTGACTTGGAAATAGGAGCCGTCACTTTCTCACCTCAGGATTGGTGACCTGACGGTCCCTTAAGAGGTATTGTCGTACAAAACTTAGACCTTTCGTGTCGACACTTAATCCATCTTCCTTGGGACAGAGTACTGAGCGGAACTAAGGGAAGTGACTGACGGGTGTCAAACCCTTTGTGTCGCCAAGTGATTACTCTTTAAGTCTGTACGTACCGGAATTGACACACCTTTGTCCAGACTTACCAGTCTCACAGGAAGGAAAGTAAGTGCCGGGGAGAATAGGTTAAGTCAAAGATGTTAGGGGTCTTGTGTGATTCCGAATCCTACTTCTCCTACCTCTGGAACCCTATCCATCAGAAGAGTTTCTATTTCTTAAAGTCCACTTCATTATGGAATTGGAATATCTCACGACACACAGTTGACAGAGTATTTTGACCCTCCTTTTTAATCCCCTTTTATATTAGCTACTTAATACCCTCCTTTTTCTTAAAGTCCGTCTCCAGCAGCAGCAAGTCAGCGAGTCAGCACAGGCTGAGAAACGCTGGGGTACTTAGCGTCGTGCGGTCCGGAGGGACAGGTAGTGGTAGAGGGCTTCAAGTGAGTCTGAGTGCAGGTAGTTCAACCACTACGGTAGGTCGGTAGAGTAGGAGACAGTAGGGAAAGAGGAGGACGGGAGTTAGGGAGGGTCGTAGTCTCAGAAAAGGTTACTCAGTTGAGAAGCGTACTCCACCGGTTTCATGACCTCAAAGTCGAAATCGTAGTAAGGAAGGTTTCTTTAGGGTCCCGACTAGAGGAAATCTTACCTGACCGACCTAGAGGAACGTCAGGTTCCCTGAGAGTTCTCAGAAGAGGTTATGGTGTCAAGTTTTCGTAGTTAAGAAATCGCGAGTCGGAACAAGTGTCAGAAGTGAGAGTGTAGGTATGTGCTGGTGTCCTTTTTGGTATCGGAATTGATCTGTCTGGAATCAACCGTTTCATTACAGAGACGAAAACTTATACGATAGATTCAACCAGTATTGAAAAGTCCATCTCCATCTCGTTGGGATTTTTGTCACTTTCAACTCCCGTCCCCATTTCGACAGGAATTCCTTCTCATTTATGTCAATTTAAAAGATCCAATTTGTAGGAGAGAGATTGTCTCTTCGTCCTTCATTAAGGTGAAGTAAAGTTTTCTTGATGTGTTTTCTTTACGAACGATTCGTCTCTTTTTTTTTTTTTGATCTTATTCAGGATACCTATAGTTTAGTGTCTTATAATCTCTTCTCTCCCTGAAGGGACCAGTAGGTCACTGATTCTGAGACGTGACGGTTGCACCTCCCGGGTCCGAGTTAGGGACCAGTCCCTGGATCTAGGGTGTACGGTACTGATTTTCAAACACACCACGTCGTTGATCTCTACGGTGTACGACGTGTTTTCTAGTTGATAGGGCACACAACGTTGGTTTGTTTATTTTTTACATATATATAAACAAAATTTTTCCCCCTGAAGGGATCACCAACTTCCCAATTCTGAAGGGGAAGGTTACGATCCACCCATCCAGATTAGGGACTAGTCTCTTGATTCTAGGGTGTACGGAGTTTCGGTTTTGTATTTCGTCTTCGTTATAACATTGTTTAAGTTATTTCTGAAATTTTTACCAGGTGTAGTTTTTTATACATAATCTTTTCTCTCAGGTAGTCATGGATTCGATCTATTACTCCCTTGATTTATCGTTGTGAGACGGAGATTAAACAAAAGTTTGAGACCCGGATCTATAAAAAGAGAGTTAAGTTTCGACTCTTTTACCCCCACTCCCATCCCCCACCGTTCACTCTTGATACGTTATTTAAAGACGTCCTATTCTGTTTTTTTAGAGGATTTTTGAAAAAAACTTCAGAAGTAGGTTATGACTAAATAATGTCTTTCTCCTTCTGTAAATCTTTCTACTTAAAAATTTTTAGAGGTAGAGGTAGTTACCTAAATATTTACTTGTTTTACACCATAAAGGTATGTTACGTTATGATATATAGGAATTTTCCCTTCTTTTAAGAATGTGTACAATACACCCACTTGAACTTCTATAATACAATTCACTTTATTCGGTCTGTGTTTTTTCTATCTAACACACTAAGGTGAATAAACTCCATGGACTTTATCATGGAGTAAGTATCTTATGATACTTATCATGGTTTCAGTATCTCTACTTTCAAACGGTCACCAACCCCACGCCCCACCCCCCGTCATACCCTTCAACCACAAATCACCCATGTTCTAAAGTCAAACCCTTCTACCCTACAAGACCTTTAGTGTAGGATAGAAGGGTTTGACTTCTACCCACCACTACCAAGATGACGTTACACTCATGTCAATTATGGTGAAAAGACTTGTGAATGTATACTACTTTCACCATTTAAAATATACATAAATGATGTTAATTTTTTACAAGGGGTTTAGATAAATTTTTCAGTTCTTTCATGTATCATATACTAAAGTAAAGATACTTCAAGATTCTAAACATCTTGATTAGATACCACTATTCTTAGTGTTATATCTAATTGGATATAATTACTCGATAAATACCGTTCGATTAATACTCTTCCTCCTACTCCTTGAAACCCTTACAACTTTCACAAATTCATTAACTAGACCACCACAAGTGTGTCCACACATATAAAATTTAAGGTGACTCAACATGGGAATTCTAAACACGTAAAATGATCTAGATTCAACATGGAAAAAAAAAAGTTTGACTACAGATACTTTATGTTTATCCCATAGTTTTTCTCTCTCGTCCGATTTAACTTTACTTTTGTATAACTTCCGTTTTCCTTTTTCTTTCAGAAATTCCTTTGGTTTTAAAAATTTACGTCATTGAGTTTTAGGTAAGACCTCCAATATACATCGTCTGCAGAGTCCTGTCTTCCTGTCCTGACGGACAGTAAACGGAGATAACGAGACCGGTTCTGTATCTCTTGACTTCATCTACATTCTATACGAATGACCACTCTTTCTTTGGTTTAGTAGTAGTAAATCTTTAGATACTATAAAATAGTTTAGATACTGAACGACAAAAGGTGTAAAATTGGAGAGGTTTTAACTCTATATAGAGTCTTAAGTAGGGGAGAAACCTCCTGTAATTTCTAAAATATCTGGGTTATCATCAAGTCGTTTTACCGAACTATTTTCTGGTGATGTATATAGTTTAAGTTATGACGAGGAAATACGGTTATTAGTACTTTGTTAGTCTTGTATCCAGGAAAAGTTCTGTCGTTGGTTGTAAAATCTTAGGGTCTTTATTAGGGTTACTCTTTATACACAACGGATCCACTACGTTAGATATTTTAAAACAGTTCTTTGTAAAAATGTTAAAAACTTATTTATCTCACCAGTACATACCTACACTTGCAACCTGGCACTTCTTTCGACTCACGGCTTCTTAACTACGAAAACTTGACACCACAACCTCTTCTGAGAACTCTCAGGGAACCTGACGTTCCTCTAGGTTGGTCAGGTAAGATTTCCTCTAGAAACCCTAAAGAAACCTTCCTTACTACGATTTCGACTTTGAGGTTATGAAACCGATGGAGTACGCTTCTCAACTGAGTAGCTTTTTCTGAGACTACGAGCCTCCCTAACCCCCGTCTTCCTCTTCCCCTGCTGTCTCCTACTCTACCGACCTACCGTAGTGGTTGAACTACCTGTACTCAAACCCACTTGAGGCCCTCAACCACTACCTGTCCCTCCGGACCGCACGACACTAAGTACCCCAGCGTTTCTCAACCTGTACTGACTCGTTGACTTGACTTGACTAAAAACTTGACCTTTTACCTTATAGTATTTCATAAGGAAGGTTTAATTCAGTATTTTATAAAAGTCAATTTTATCATTACATTACCTTACGTTATGTCTTACTCCTCCATGAACTTCTTTATAAGAATTTTAGTATACCTTGTTATTGACCAATTTTATCAAACCCTTTTATAAAATTTTCTTTTCATTGTTTCTTCCTTATTGAAAAGACCCAATAATTTTATTAGTGTAATTGATGGTAATATAATAATACAACCATCTTAATTATATAGACGTTACTTAATGTTATCAAGTTCTTATTTATATCTATAATATTAATTATATACTGTTACTCACATTGTTAGTTATTCCTTTCAATTAAAGTATTTACTACAACTATCTTGACAAGTCGTTAAACTTTTCTATTTTCAGCTAAGAGTTGAATAAGTTATATAATTTTACTTAAAGTCAACCTTAAAATTTTGATACATCTTTCGTTCAGTATCGTTCCCACCCCTTTCCTCTGTTTTTTCTTATCTCTATATATATTAGTTTGAAAACCTTCCACCCTCCTCAGAGATTCGTATTTCTATTATTTTGTTTAAGGAAGATTTTTCAGTAACTATCTTAAGAAATTTCATACATAAAATTAACTTTTTTTATGTAAGTGTTACAAATTTATTTGTTTTTTAACCATTTTTAAAAGTTAAGATTTTGTTTTGTCATAGGAATTCTGTATGTATATATACACATGGATGTATATATGTCTATGTATATATGTAAGTATAAGTATGAGTATATTTAGTTATTCTTTTTAGGGTTCCGGGTTGACTACTTATCCGTGTTTAGTATTTAATTAGGTATCTTTTTCTTTTTGTTGATTAATTGTTGTTTACCTTTTTATAAGTTGGAACATCATTACTTTCCATACGTTTAATTATGTTGATACTCGATTCTACAATTATTACTGTAAGTCCCGGTCGCTCCCCATAATTTTCCCTGTATTTACAGACATCGGTCCCTGAAGGGATCATCAAGTCGTCGATTCCGAGACAAGACACAATCTTTAAGTCCCGTGGGTCCCTTGATCTAATGTGTGCGGTACTGATTTCTAGGACGTATGTCGTTGTCTCAACGACGTTGATTCTGGACACGTCGGTTTATTTATTTGTCATTTATAAATTTTTTTATTTTTTTATTTATATTCATCGACCTCATATTTGAACGTAGTTATGAACTTTTTGTTAAACCGTTTTATGTAGTTTTGACAAATTTTACGAAACCGGGTGAAAACTCTTAGTAAAACTTCCTTTATTAAAAGTTAATTCCTTTTTAAATTTTAATTTTTTTTTAAAAATTCTCTTTTTTTAGCTTATTTTCTTCCTTTTCTTTTTTTTGAAAAAAACCTTTTCTTTTTTGAAATACGTGTTTTTCGAATTACTTTTGAATACGTGTTTTTTTAGAAAAATCATCGCGATAAATATCATTACCAATTTATTCGATACTATTTAAAGACCTGACCTTATAATACGTCCATAATTTGGAATATAAATTCCATTTATACGAATATGTTTAGTAATACATTTGACTTTTTATTGGTCATATATTATTGACATGTATGTCGTATATTTTGTTTGTTTGGAGACGTTCCTTGATTTATTAGTGTTTTTTTGAAGTTTTAATAGTTATCACTAATATCAACTCACCACCCTTATACCCACTTAAAACAAGAGAATGAAAAGGTATAAAGGGTTTTAGAATTTTTATTCGTACATGATAAAAATATTCTTCTTTTTTTTTACTCATAACGAAAATTTCCGGATCGTATACGGGATCCCTTGTGTACTTCGTCATTACTGTTCTTGTATATTTGTTCTCGTATACATAATTAAGTTGATCGTCTCGTGATTGTGACGGACGTTTATTTTTCGTTTCAAATATTTCCCAGTACCAATAATCCTTTCTTATACGTCCGTCGAGTCTAGAAACGATCGGGCACCTGACATCGGGACGGTCACAGGAAGAACCAGGTACCTGAAAAGGTCTATTCTTATGACCTCACCCAACGGTAAATGAAGATGTCCCCTAGAAGGACGGGGTCCCTAGTTTGGTCTCAGAGAACACGGAGGACGTAACCTCCGTCCAAGAAATGGCGACTCGGTGACCCCTTCGGGGTTCTTCCTTATACATCTCATATATCCCATTATAAATGTACAACTACCCATTTGCATGTTTAGTCATGGAGAGAAGTTCAATGTCCCTAAAATCTCTACAATATAAAGTTGACCCGAAACTTACTTTCCCTCCCCCTTTTACCACTTGAGAGTCTTTGTCTGTAAAAAGACAAAGGTGTACCAACCGTACCTTCAGAAAAAAAAAAAAATTAATTAACCATCTATTAACGAAATGTTACAACACAACCAAAGACGGTATGTCGTTGTACTTAGTCAGTATTAATATTTATATATTTATATAGGGGTGGGAGAACTCGGAGGGAAGGAGGAGGGTAGGGTGGGGAGATCCAGCAGTGTCTCACGGTCCGAACCGTACCTTCAACTCTGTCTCTACTCACTATTTTCAACAGTACTTTTTTTTTTTCCCCTTCATCTACAACTCGTTTCTCGGACAGTGACGGTTTTTTCCGTTAAGTGGTTAACTCCCGGGAATTCTCCTTCTTAGTCTCTTCCGTTACCGTTGGGTGAGGTCATGAGAACGGACCTTTTAGGGTACCGGTCTCCTTGGACCATCCGACGTCAGGTACCCCAGCGATTCTCAACCTGACTCGCTGAAGTGAAAGTGAAAAGTGAAAGTACGTAACCTCTTTCTTTACCGTTGGGTGAGGTCCCAAGAACGGACCTCTTAGGGTCCCTGTCCCCTCGGACCACCCGACGACAGATACCCCAGTGTGTCTCAACCTGTACGGACTTCGCTGAATCGTCGTCGTCGTCGTTCGCCTTCTTATATTCACGGAGTTTTCGTCACCCGGTCCTTCGAGTGTTGACCCTGAGTTACCTCTCGACGACCCACCCTAGCCTTTACACCTGTCCTCCGAGAACCTTTTTTACTTTTTCTCTCAAACACTGGTTGGTACGTATAGACAATAATAGAGGAACTAGACCGGAAAGGAGAAAGTGATTCCAGTACATATGTAGTAGAGTCCCCAAGGTATTTATGTTTGATAACACCTTGGGTGGGAACCTTACTGGAACGTTGTAGTCTGTAAATGTACGACCTCGAACACTCACACCATTGTCTTCCCAGGGGTTCTACCGTTATTGTATCTCGTCCCTTCATCGACAAAATGTCTTTAGACAAAGGAAGATAAAGAGCTAAGACAAAGGTCCCAGTCACGTTCATAAAAACGTCAACTTACCTTATCGTCGAAGATTCTTTATTTTTTGTCTACAATCTCTTTCCGTAAGGTCCCACTCAGTCCTCTTCGGGAATTCCCGCGAGACACGAGTACCGACCGAGATGTGAAAAGGAACGACCTTAGAACTATCTACGGTTTAGGAGTTGAAAGGATCCGTCGTGGATCCGACGGATCCTACATTGGTACAATGACGATGACAAGTGTATTTCCTACATTTGTACATGTAGCTGATGACATATGGATCATCTATATTTGTACAGTTTAATATAACTGAGGGTTCCAACTTACAAGACATCTTTCTTTTCTTTTGGAACGGACTAGAGTTCTCGTAAGGACTCATTTCCTTGTATAAGAAGGACTAAGTGCAGTGTCTAGATGTTTTTACACATGTATATTTGATGAAACACCCTTTTATAATTAGTATATTTTGGTTGAAGGATTTTGTCTTGACTTACATTTAAAAGTGTTGAAACTCAAATGATTTCAACAAGTCTTAGTTGACTTCGAGAAGATCTAATTTTTTTTTTCATTACGGGAAAACCTTTCAATGTACTTTGTATTATTCATAGTATGAAAGAACCTTTACAATCGATATCAAAGATATCCTTGAATCGGTGTATTGTAAGACTTGTGTAAACACCATACGTTAAAACTTTAATGTACGTTAAATACCGTGATTTAATGTTAACTATACATTAAATGTCATACATGGACTTAAAAACCATGCAAAAATTCTGTCTGATCTGGAGTGATACGTGATTTAACTCTTTTATAATTTTAAGTCCACTTTTACACAAATATACCCTTATACTATCGAAATGTTAAAAATTTTTTTAGACCTTCGTAAGAAATTACACTAATTTTTCGAAAATGTAAAGAAAACATGTTTCAAAAATAACTTCATTTCTGTTATTTGTACTTAATTAAACAGTAAGGAAACACACACACACACACACACACACACACACACGAGTGAACGAGTCAGCACAGACTGAGAAACACTGGGGATACCTGATATCGGGTGGTCCGAGGAGACAGGTTCCCTAAAAGGGTCGTTCATGTGACCTCACCCAACGGTAAAAGAGGAGATTCCCTAGAAGGACTGGGTCCCTAACTTGGGTGTAGAGGACGTGATGTCCACCTAAGGGGTGGCCCTTTTGACACAGTAAGGAAATATTGTGAAATAACACCTGGTGAAGGAACACAGTACCAATTCTATTTTTTTTTCATATTTTCCATGCGAGTTATATACAAATATACGTGTAAGTTGATACTCATAAAAAAAAACGGACTTTAGGTTGACAAACCAGTAGAGTACGACTCTTTGATAGGGTTTTTCACCGAGTTTCATCGTTGGTAAAAGAATGCACAAGTGCTAAGACTACACACCCGTCACACACTTCCCTAATCGAACAGAGACAAGGGACACCGTAGTCGTCCCCTTAATGTTTACCGATCCCTGACGACCTTACCGAACTACACCCAGTCTTCAGACCTCAGAGATAAGAGATACCTAAGGAGTCAGTAGAAGGTAGACTACAGAAGAACACCAATCGATCGAGCCCAAAGAAGTGTGGTACCACTAGAGTCAAATCGACCTGAAGGGTCTCGTGGCTTGGCAATCAACGGTCCGTTTGAGTGTTTCAAATCCGAACTATAACCGTGTGACGGTAAAAACGACGTGATACGACCAGTTTCGTCCAGTGTTCCGGGGTCGGGTCTAAGTTACACCCTCCCCGGAGGTCCTCCCCCACTTATGACGCTCTGTCCCAAGTTACCCCTTGAAGGAACCTCCAATTAATGATGTACTAACAAACACTTTCTTTAAGACATTTGTAATTTTCCTTAGATAAAGGATGGTTTATTGGTTTTCGTTTCCTTACAACCTGAATTAACAGAAAGTGATATATGTTCAGATGTGGGCTTAGAAAGATGAAAAAGGTACTAGAGAGGGTTGATACGGAGTGAGTCTAAGAAAATCGTGGCGTCAGAGAAGTAATCCAGGATCGTTCTCAGAGTAGATTTAATTTGTAAAGGTCTACAAACTTATGGTTTTTGGTCTTTTTAATTTTATATTGATTGAACTATATAAACGAATGCGACGGTTGAAACATTAAAAAGTTAAAGGTTCACTTTTGTACTTTTTTTACCATGGTAAAGGACAATGAGAAAGAAGAATTTCGTTTCATGTAAATCAAAAAAAAAAAAAATTCATCAGTTCTCTTAAACTCTAACTTTCTGCCAGAATTTCATCTTGAAGAATGAAATACTTGTCCGGTGGTTCCTACCGGACCAAGGACCTGGGTCATAAGTTTTGGGAGATCAGTTCAGTGACAATGACTTGCGACAGTTCTAGGAAAGATAAGTGTGGAACGAGAAAAGTAAAGTGTAAAAAGGGATCCCTGACTTTGGCATAACCCACCCGTGATTCAGTGAAGTCAGAACAGACTGAGAAACACTGGGGTACCTGACATCGGACGGTCCGAGGAGACAGACACCCTAAGAGGTCCGTTCTTATGACCTCACCAAACAGTAAAGGAAGAGGTCTCCTAGGAGGGTTGGGTCCCTACCTTGGGCCAAAGAGAAGACAGGGGACGTGACTGTCCACCCAAGAAGTGGCGATCACGGTGGACCCTTCGGTGGTATAGCTAGTGAAACGTTCAAAATATTAAGGGAAAAATATACCTTAGTAAACAGACACACTACATTTGTTATGTTGACCTTCTATTATGATCCCGGAGGGACCACCGAGTCAACCATTTCTTAGTCGGACATTATATCCTTTAGGTCCAAACTCGGGACCCAACCCTTCTATAGGACCTCTTCTCGTACCATTGGGTGAGGTCATTAGAACGGATCTCTTAGAGTACCTTCTCCTCGGACCACCCGATGTCAGGTATCCCAACGTTTCTCAATCTGTACTGATTTTGTTGTGTGTGTGTGTTTGTATAACGGATTGTCTACCCTTCGTGAGTCATACACAAGTCAAGTCAAGTCACCGAGTCAGCACGGGCTGAGAAACTCGGGGTACTTAGCGTCGTGCGGCCCGGAGGGACAGGTAGTGATAGAGGGCCTCAAGTGAGTCTGAGTGCGGGTAGCTCAGACACTACGGTAGGTCGGTAGAGTAGGACCCAGCAGGGGAAGAGGAGGACGGGGGTTAGGGAGGGTCGTAGTCAGAAAAGGTTACTCCGGATTCAGATAAGATAATGTCCACTCCTAAAGAGATAATTTTTTGTTTTTGTGACTATGTCTCAGATAGATAGAATACCATTTTCTGTTGATCACACCCCAATGTTATTAGTCTATCGGGACAGCTAGTTGTTTTATATATCCGGAGTGGATATAAAAATCATCAAACCGGTCTACCTGAAAGTCAGGGTCAATGTAAACAGTCCTGGTGAGTTCATAACAGAATCGATGGTCGTAAAAAAGTACACGAGTTCACCTTTCGTCGTATTACGATTGGCAAGACTCTTTGTTGTTTTAAGGATTCTGATGGATTTTTACCATTATTTTTTCCTGTTCGTCCCAAATCCTTTAAATAAAATCCCGTTGACGGTCTAAATAAAATTCGAGATACGAATTTTTATTTAAATTAAGTGTACTGACCGAATTTTATGACCTCGGTTCTTTTCAGTGACGTTTTCGTAAATTACTTTATGGACTTTAAACAAACAGAAAAACACTCCTGACTGAAAATAGAAGTAACTATGACACCTAAAATATCAAGTTATAAAGAACGTAGATTGTGTTACGTTTGTCTTACGGTAAAAATTTTGTTATCATGTAAAAGGATTCGAGACTGAGTGTCGTCTTTCAACCATACGACAAGTCTACGACATGTCTCGAAAAATATATCTTTCTGTTAACCAAGCAGACATCGGAAAAGGTCACCACCTATTTTGTAGGTGTAAAAGCTAAAAATCGTCAGGAAATAAACTGGATACTCAGTTTGACTTCTAACTAACCTTTACTTAATTCAACCTAAAGGACGACTTTCATGGAATAGTCATCCAATCCATTCCGCAGAGTGGGAGAGGGTGTTGTCAGTTACTTCGTTAACTTAATCCTCCTTTCCGGGTAATAAAAGTACAAGATGAAGTCAGATCATTTGAGTGTTAAAATTCAAAGTGACTTACAAAAATTCAACTTTACCGTCTTAATGTGTAATTCTTCTTTTGATGTCACCCTCCGAATTACCACATTCCTTTGATCATGTTTATTGAATTTTTTATAACTAAAAAAAAAGGATACTCTAATAAAAGGAAAAAAAAAAACTTGATTTGATTCGAACTGAAGATGACTGACATAGAAGGCCTCAGGTATCAATTTTCGAGGGGACTGTGTGTGCGACTCAAACCTCCCAATACGTACATGATGTAACGAAGCATTAAAAGGGTACCTTCGTTTCTGCCCAAGTTTGCTGTACCCCAAGTGCCTCCCGACTGCGACTTCGTGACGACTTCTGGTGGGAGGCGACCACGATTTTACGCCCAAGGACAGCCGCTTCTCCGGAAATTTTTTTCTTTTTTTTTTCATAGAGATTTTATTGTTATTGTTCGTAGGAAAGAACGGTGTTGAGAGGGATGGCGACGTCGGGCCTCTTTCGTCTCGACCCCGTTGCCGGTCCTGCGCTCGCTTCCGCCGCTCTCGAGGAGGGGCACACCTAGGGTTCGGCGAAGGGCTCGGGACGCACCGACGAGTCTCGGACGGCCCCGCTCCCGCCACGGTGGGCGGCGTGGGTCAGGTGGGCAGGGCCGACGGTCGGAGGGGCGGGCGGGCGCTTCGGGGCCCACGCGGGGCGGAAGGCGGGGCGGGTCGGGTCGGGCCGGGACGCCTCCGCCCGTTACGCGCGCGCGCGCGCGCGCGCGCCGCGGCCGGGCCAAGGGGAAGGCTTGCAGGCGCGGGGCGTACGCGTCAAGCGCGGCCGCCAGAGGCAAACAAACTTGTCCTTCCGCCTGTATAATCAGGGAGTGCCGGGGGGAGCGGGGTGGGGGGAGGTGGGCTCGTAAGCGGCGCGCTGAGCGGGAAAGGGGTCGGCCCCGGCGTCGCGGAGAGTCTTCGAAGGGGGTCGGCGTCGGCGGTCCTGGGCTGAGGGACAGGAGCGACGGGCGAGCGGTCGGGCAGGAGGGGGCTCGGAGGTTTCCCGAGGCTGGAGCGGGACGGGGCGGCCTGTGGCGCTGTCGTCGGGGTCCTCGCGGCCCTGTTTTACCCTCTCACTCCGACAGGGCACCCCCTGGTCGAGGACCGGTTCCGCCTAGCCCCGCAGCCCGGCCCGGCTCACCTCGGCCCCTACGCCCCGATCTGGCGGAGATCGCGGAGTCTCGCCTCGCCCGGGCCGGGCCCCGGGCTCGCCGTCGCCGCCGCCGCCGCCGTCGA
This sequence comes from Capra ibex, assembly GCA_006410555.1. NCBI lineage: Eukaryota > Metazoa > Chordata > Mammalia > Artiodactyla > Bovidae > Capra > Capra ibex. The sequence goes on from SJYO01013871.1 coordinate 33,448,580, forward strand.
CCGTGTCGAGGCGCGGGCGGGAAGCGTAAGCGGAAAGGAGAAGAGGGAGGGGACGACGGGCCTCCTCAGAGGTGGGACGAAGAGAGAGAGAAAGGGGGGAGGACGGGCAGAGCCGTGGCCCTTGGGAGGTACCGCTTCCGCCGGCCCCGGGCGATCCGACGTCGGGAGGCGGCCTCGCTGCCGCGTGAGCCGGCAGCACTCCTCGACGGTCCACCCTACGCTGAAACCCGCAGGCTCGCCGACACCCAGCGGCAGCGGGGGCCGGGCCCCAGGCCTCGCGCCTCTAGGGGAGTCACTCGCCCTCCTCCCCCGTGGCCCGCGTGGACCACTGGGACCCCAAGGCCGAGGAGGCGGGGCGCCGGCGCTTGGGTGGCGGCCTCCTTCAACCAACTTTAGCGAAAGGCGACGGCCACGACCATGCTCCCATAACAGTGTCGTCGTCGTTGTACAGCTGACCCCTGTCAAAACTCTGCGCCAAACTTTTTTAGCTGTTGGACGACGCCCTAGGGTTTAGCCTTCACTTAAGTCTAACAGACGACCACTCATCGGGACAAGAGAACACGAACAGACTCACAGACATAAATAAAGGAAGGAGAACGAGAGTCAGACCAATAGACGCTTTCTTTCAAAGTCCACATGTAGTAGAATCTTTTGTGGTCTTGGACCGCAAAAGGGACTCCTTAGAACCCTCAGGGAGATTTTAGAGGACGGAACCGGGCCACACAGTAACCCGACCGAGACTTAAGAGACTTGAAAATCGAGACTGAGTCAAGTAGTAGTGTGTTTTCTATGAATGTTTTGAGACAACGTCCGTAGTATATTTTTCAATGGTGCAGTTTCAATAATGATGCATACATCGAACAACTTGGCGCTCGAATCAATGCTTGAAAGGCTAGCCAAACTGTCACTCCAACCTTTTCTGACGAAAGGTAAAGGTAGACGAATCGAGGAATTCCCAAATTAAAAATCTGAACACTGTTACCTCTTAGCTAAAACTCCTTCACTAAAAACTCGGTTTCACAGTATCCACTAAACTCAGTCTCCTTGAAAAACGACCTGACAATTCACATTTTTGGGTACGATTACTATCTAGTAGTGTTATAATTGCAGAAAATGTCATGACAACTAATGTTTTCATGACGTGTCTATAAAACAGTATTGACGGAAAAAACCACAACACGAAATTGTACTATCTAAAACATCGTAAGATTTTTTCAAAAATACTATATTTTCCGGTTTTGTGATAAATTTTTTAAGAAGTCACAAACTATCGTACGTGTCAATAGATATCTACTAACCTCAAGAATTTAAAACAGTCAAAGGGGATTATGACTATCGACGTCAGATAAGTATTCGTTCAAAAAGGAAATAGTTTGTTGATCGTCAATATATTAATAAGACAAAAACAGGTTTGTTTTGGTGAAATAGAAATTTCAACGTTCCTTATACATGCATCCATCATTAAATGTTGGAAGAGTCCCTTAATTACAATTTACATGTGTCATACACCCTCATTTCAATCCACTTGATTTACTACGGTAAGTCTCTTTATTATTGGTAAAATTGTAGAATAGAACTTAGTCCTTTTACATTCAATTACATACTTTAATTATATGTAAAGTCAATGAGTTTTATCGACACATATATATATATATATATAAATTGTACATACCCAGATGTTCTCTCAAAAAGAGGTTTCGAAAGATTTACTGAGACTCGTAGAAACTGACTTTATTCTCAACTCCCAACATATAAACTTTACAGAGTGGGTGTAATACCTACGAGAAATATAACTTTTTGTTTTTCCTCCCAACTACGAATTATTTTACCTTTTGTAAAATAACTTACTCTCCTCCTTAATCTTGTATAAAAAGATCCTTCCTAGAGGTCTTAAAAATTCTTCAGAGTAAGAAGAATTATGAATAGGTCAAAAACATATAGAAACTAAAACGGAACACAAAACTAGTGGAATAAGGTACCTCGTGACAAAATGTTCCTTACAAATCATCCCCAACAAAACAAACAAAATCACCAGAAGATCGGAGAACAGTATCAAAGTAAACCACCCTTGGAGTATTTAAATAACTTTACACCTCCTATGCCCCTTTACATTCAGTACTTGAGAAAAGAACTTTTAGGATTAGAGTATGTATATGTGTTTCTATTTCGTTTTGTGTCTAACTCTTTTATACATCATTCAAAGTTTACTGACCTTATCCATTACATATGAAAACCTATAACTTTCCTTCTTGAGAACTCAACTATCTCATACAACCTACGACCTACCTATCCTAAACCCATCTTCCATGAGTTTCTCCCTCACCTTCTATTGTACTTAACTCCCACCTTTGTACTGACGGACCGTGTGTAAATCCCCTTCTCTTTCGATCTTCCTATCTAGCCCCAATCTCGTACCTCCTAAACTAACGATCCGATTCCGCAAATCTACAAAAAGTCTTACAACACCGATAATTCACAAACATTTATTCTAATACGGTCCTACTTACTTCTTCCACTTACACCATCGGCACACGTCCTACCCAACACACCTCTCTCTGATCTTTACCCCACTCTAACCTGTAAAATTTTTTAATAACACTATCGGGTCTTTACTAACTTCGAGGTTCAACCCAGTAAACCTACCCCTTCCTCTTAACTACCTTAAACTGACCGTCTCAACCCCTCTTCCCTGTCGATTTTTTAATCTACTGACATTCGGACCCTAAAGAAACCTTCCTTACTACGATTTCGACTTTGAGGTCATGAAACCGGTGGAGTACGCTTCTCAACTGAGTAACCTTTTCTGACTACGACCCTCCCTAACCCCCGTCCTCCTCTTCCCCTGTTGTCTCCTACTCTACCGACCTACCGTAGTGACTGAGCTACCTGCACTCAGACTCACTTGAGGCCTTCAACCACTACCTGTCCCTCCGGACCGCACGACGCTAAGTACCCCACCGTTTCTCAGCCTGTGCTGACTCGCTGACTTGACTTGACTTGACTTCGGACCCAATATCCCTCTGACTACTTTTGTACCCACTTTGTTCAGTCCAAACCTTTAGTGAGTCCTTCTTAACCGTTGTCTACTCAAAATCCAAACAACACAAACTCCCCTATCACCCTGCTGGTGTTTCTGTGCTAGACATCTGATAACCTCTACACTTTGACTCGAGTATCAATTTCTATTACAAACCTTTAGTAGACTATCTCCACGTTCAACTTTGACTACATTACTACTTTCCCACTTTCTTGTTTCTCCTTTTCACCCGTCCGTCCGTCCCGGAGAGTCTCAATCCTGGGGGTTCATAGAATCTCGGGTGGTAGAATTTCTTGGTATATCAGTTGTCTGAATAAGGGGGTGGAAGAAGAAAAACAAATCAAGGTATTAATAACAATCGACAATTTTAAAATAATATAATTAGACTTGAACTATTTCTAACCTAAAAAGAAACCTCCGTTTTAGGAAAGAGGTCTAAGCATCGTAGATCGTACTTAAAAGATAAAATACAAAGAATAGTTCGCAAGTAAGAAAGTAAGTAAGTTGGTAAATCTTACTGGATGGTCCACCGGAGTAGAAAAAGTCACTCAGACAAAAGTGAGAAAGGACAAGCCTGAAACCTGTAGACTACATAACATCCTTGTTATGGGAAAATTTTAGCTAACTGAAATAGATAAAAAACCGAAAACAACGAAATAAATCGACCATGAATAACTCATCGTACATAACACAAACATAATACATATGCATAATACATAATACACGGTACACTTTGTGACTTCAAGACTATATAAAAAATATTAGAGTCCTTTTTTTTCAGTTTAATACAAAGGAACTGATCTAAGGAAGTCTTTACTTTCAAGGGTGTGGAAAACGAAAGTTTTCTTAAACGACCGTTTCCCAGAAAATTTGGTAGAGTGGGTGGTACTTTTGTCGAAAAAAACAACTCACAATCACCAATATGCTATTACATTGACCCTCTTCGCGACTACTTACTAAAGAAGTTGGAATAGAACTTGTGTATCAAATTCTTGATCTATTCGTGTAAAAAGTACAACGTTTACGATCATCTCAGACGTCTAGAATTCCATTATACCATGGGTAAGGGAACAAATAGCCTCGTAGGTCTAACGAGTCATTAAACCAAAAGACAGTCAGTCTAAGAAAGGTCACAGGATTACCAAGAGAATGACAGGTACATTATCAAATAGGTTCTCGACAAAAGGAAAAGGGTTGAACAAAAATTTGAAATCTCAATAAAATAGATTCCGAACAATCGTCAAAGAGTTCAACAACTTATGGAGACTTTTGTCATTCCTTATCTCAAATTAATTACAATTAAAAAGGTCTCCCCTTTTTACAGATATTAAACATTTAATTTTTCCTTTTTGTTTCGGACCACTCACCCTTCCAATCCATATATAAACAGAACTTCAAACTGTATGTAAAGAACTTTTATATCGATAGACTGACATCGAAAAAAAAAAAAAAAAAAATTCAAAAACTGGAAAAGGGAGAATCAAAACAAATCAGTCACCTCCACATCGTTACTCAACCACCGTACTTCCCTTCCCTTGGTTACCATCGACTTGTCACGCATGTACGATTCAAGGTTCTGACGACAAGCGAAACATACACAATGATGGTAGAAAGTAATCAAAAAGTCTTACATCTTCCGTTTACAAAGTTCAAAAACAAAAACTCAAAAAGGAGAAACTTCCGAGAGAAAGAGTCAAAAGAACTGGATGACTAAAGGATAGAAAAGCAACGACTGAAGAAAAAGAGAGTAGGAGTTAGAACCCACGGTATTATGAATAGAAAGAGAAGAGAAGTGAACTTCTTAAGTGGATAAGAATGTAGAAACTGACCATAGTAGAGGAATGAGTACTAAAGGACCAGAAGTAAAAAGTCAGAAAAACGACAAAAACTTAGGATTCATGGACTGACGCAGAGATACACTTACAGTATAATAATGAGTTTAATGATTATAAGGTTTTTATTCGAAACAGGGTACATTGAATGACAATTGTGACGATCATACTGACAGTGAGTCAACCCTGAAAGCAACACATAAAATTGAAACTGCTAGGATCCAGTGTAACAACACAATAAAGTTTTCTCACACCGATCGTAAGGTCTAAGATCTAATAACGACATATGAGGGAAATACACAGGACGGTCAACTTAACTAGTGTAAACCCAAACATAATGACAACTACCTTACTTTTCTGAAACTCCAGTAACTTAGAAACCCGGAATTTCGATATACCAACGGTAACAAGTATTAAATACTCAATTACTCACAATGGTCATAGACAACGTGTCGGTTAATCAAAGCCAGTCTTACAAAACTATCATACAACGTTCCAAATTTTTTTTAATGAAGAAAGTAAGTCGTTTAGAAACACATCCAAGATTTGGACCTAAGTCTACATCCGGGACGTGTCATGAATAGTCCACTAACAACCATAATAAAATTGGAGAGTCTCGAATAAAGTAGAAGTCCTTTCCCCCCTCTATTATCATGATCTAAAAGTCTTCCTAATTTATTATATCCGTTTGGCTAATAGTGTTGTGCACCGTAAATCAATCGTAAACAAGTCAAGTCAGCGAGTCAACACAGGCTGAGAAACGCTGGGGTAATTAGCGTCGTGCGGTCCGGATGGACAGGTAGTGGTTGAGGGCCTCAAGTGAGTTTGAGTACAGGTAGCTCAGCCACTACGGTAGGTCGGTAGAGTAGGAGACAGCAGGGGAAGAGGAGGACGGGGGTTAGGGACAGTCGTAGTCCCAGAAAAAGTTACTCAGTTGAGAAGGGTAGTCCACCGGTTTCATAACCTCAAAGTCGAATTCGTAGTAAGGAAGGTTTCTTGTGGGTCCTGGCTAGAAGAAATCTTACCTGACCAACCGACAGGAACGTCAGGTTCCCTGAGAAGTTCTCAGAAGAGGTTGTAGTGTGAAGTTTTCGTAGTTAAGAAACCACGAGTCGAAAGAAGTGTCAGGTTGAGAGTGTAGGTATGTACTGGTGTCCTTTTTGGTATCGGAACTGATCTACCTGGAAACAACCGTTTCATTACAGAGACGAAAACTTATACGATAGATCCAACGAGTATTGAAAAGGAAGGTTCCTCATTCGCAGCAAATTAAAGTACCGACGTCAGTGGTAGACGTCACTAAAACCTCGGGGGGTTTTATTTCAGATGGTGACAAAGGTGACAAAGGGGTAAATAAACGGTACTTCACTACCCTGGTCTACGGTACTAGAAGCAAAAGACTTACAACTCGAAATTTGGTTGAAAAAGTGAGAGGAGAAAGTGAAAGTAGTTCTCCGAAAAATCAAGATGAAGTGAAAGACGGTATTCCCACCACCAGTAGACGTATAGACTCCAATAACTATAAAGAGGGCCGTTAGAACTAAGGTCGAACACGAAGAAGGTCGGGTCGCAAAGAGTACTACATGAGACGTATATTCAATTTATTCGTCCCACTGTTATATGTCGGAACTGCATGAGGAAAAGGATAAACCTTGGTCAGACAACAAGGTACAGATCAAGATTGACAACGAAGGACTGGACGTATATCCAAAGAGTTCCCCGTCCAGTCCACCAGACCATAAGGGTAGAGAAAGTCTTAAAAGGTATCAAACGACGACGACGATTCAGCGAAGTCAGCACAGACTGAGACACGCTGGGGTATCTGCCGTCGGGTGGTCCGAAGGGACAGGGACCCTAAGAGGTTCGTTCTTGTGACACCCAACGGTAAAGGAAGAGGTCACGTACTTTCACTTTTCACTTTCACTTCAGCGAGTCAGCACAGTCTGAGAAGCGTTGGGGTACCTGACGTCGGATGGTCCGAGGAGGTAGGTACCCTAAAAGGTCCGTTCTCATGACCTCACCCCACGGTAGCGGAAGAGGCAAATCGTAAACAATTAACCATTGATAATAAAAAAAGTATAAATGTAATAAGTACAATGTACGATCAATGACACGAATCCGACCTTCAACTATAAATAACACAAGAGATTCCCGTCTCATTAAATAGACCGTGAACTTTGGTAAGAGTATTTCAGTATTAGGTCGAGATGAAATAAACTTCAAAGGTTCGGTCAACAATGACTTTTACCTCTGTAAATCTACTTTAAGTCATGTCTACTCCTCCCCGAAAACTTCTATCAAATAATTAAATCAGTACTAAATATTGTAGGGATGAAACATGGTTCCCAAATCTAACTATTTTTTTCTGTCAACCGTCGACCAAACATCTCTACATCACAAGAATGAGAGAAAGACGTATAGAATGTGAAAGCGATAAGACAATTTGTCCGAAACGCGATGTTCTTGGGACACCCACATATCTCTCCACCGAGTCTCATTGTCGACTCTGTACTTAACTCGGTAAGTCATCAAAAAACTCAGTCTTTACAGAAATTAGGTCTTCTTCCTTGGTGTATATTAAATATTACTTGTTTTCTCACTTATAGGTCAAAAGCTAATCTAAAACACATTGAGATGTCAAATAAAGTGTTAATGTTCAAAACTACAACAACAAATACATCACTTTTGACCTCTAAGAAATACTGTATACTGTCTTTCCGGATGCATAGTCTCTTCTGATGTATGTCTCAAGACAACGACTTCTACCAGACCATCGAGGGGAAAGGGTAATGATAGGGATGATTCTCTCTGTAGGTAAATCATATCAGGTCTTGTATCGACTACTTATGGGGTGTGTACACACATGTTCTTCCACTTATCTATGATGATAAAGTGTTACCTTTGTAAAAAGTCTTTATCAGGACAATCGTACCATATCACTCTTCGTGTGACCTGACCTTTAAGTCTCGTAACCGGATAGGAACAAAACGACAATTGAGCGATATACTGATTCATTTAGAAAAAAAGAATTGTCCCAAAGTTAAAGGGGTCACTTTTCAACCCGACACACAGGTAACGTAGAGATTTTAAAATATTCACAAATAATATTAAGGAATTTTTGAATTTTTCAACACAATAACTAAATAATAATTTTTCCTTTTTAAATTTCAATTCACTATACCCCCATCTTTATATTCTTATCCCTGGTAGAAACCATTCACGATAAAAACGTCGATCAAGATGTATCGGAGTCTTCTAGTGGGATTTTATTAAAAACGATATAAACCGTCAATAAGAAAAAACGTAAACACTGAACACAGTAATAAAATCCCCTAACACGACAAACTTGTCTCTTTCGTCATTAACACGAAAAACTTTGTCTCTTGCGTTATTAACTCAATGAGTAAATAAAGGTAATTTTATACATGTACACGATCAAATGAAGAGTAGAGAAATACGGGTGGGGTAGGGGGTAAACCCTAACACTTTACATTCTCATGTGTAAAAGTAATATCAAAGATTTGTTAAGATTTGTTAATCATCATCCAACCCACAAATTTAATTACAGGTTTCAAACTACAGAATCTACTCTCCAAACAGAACATGAACATAAAATTTCACATCCGATTGGGCACAGGGGGAGAAAAAAGGATACGAATAAATAATAAATTAAAATCAAATAACAATAAGGGTCTGAGAATAAATATCAGAAATATGGTATGAAGGATATGATTGAAAACCGTTCTTTAACTTTGAAATAGAGTCCAACAAAGGACCTTGATTAAAACTTTATCACTTGACGTCAATCGAGAAGAAAAAAGAGAAACGACAATAAGTAAGTAATTACTCATTACTTAAGTAAATAAGTCGTTTACAAATAAACTACACATGACACACACTCCACAAAACAATCCGTGACCCCTGTGGTACCACTCATTTTTGTCTCCCGGGACGGAAGTATCTTGAATCTCAGGGTCCTTTTCCTATTCAATGCTCGTCTATAGTCATCCCATTCGGAACTTCCCCTCCAAATTCTCTATGCTAGTACGGAAAAGAAATCCCACCCCATGCGAATTTCTAAACACCACTTCATCAGACTTATATATTAAAAGTCTATACTCGGACATCTAAAACATGGTCTAAGGGAACTCCTGAACAATTTTTACCTTGGACCTGGACACGGGTCTGTTTGTTTTAGTCTTAAGAAACAAACCCCACTCAGGATCCTAAGACGTACCCTGTATCTGAGAATCTGTCAGAGATCAAACCTTTGATACCAACATCCCTTCCTTGTACTTAAAAAAAACAAACCATTAAAATATTTACTTTTAAAAGTTTGTAAGTGTCTTCACCCCTTTTATCATATCACTCGGGGGTGATGGGTCTAAGACGTTAAGAGTTTTAAAAGTAGTTTGTGGAAAAAAAGAACCGTTTTATAACATTTCGTTTAAGGTCTGTAACAGTAAAGTGGGAATGTATGAAGTTATTTGTAGAGAATGTTAAAAAAAAGGAATGTAATTGCGTCTCCGGTAATAGCTCAGAATTGTTTTACTTTTCGTAGAACCAAGGTAATTAAGGGTCAAATATAAGTCTAAAGAGACCAACAGATTTTGCTAGAGATAAAACGTCAATAAAACAATCTTAGATCTAGACCTGTCTAAGATACACAATGTAAACAAGGATCCAGAAAATAATTGTTTAGAGAAAAATTATATCTCGTAAGGGGGGAGGTGGTGGTAGGGGAGATAGATGGTGGGTGTAACAGAACAACTTTCTTGATTCAGTAACCATGGTACGTCATAAAGTGTAAGACCTAAACAAACAAACAAAAGAACAGTACAGTAAATTGAACGAGGATATAGCAGGTATAAAGGGCACTCAACTATCTAGATTTTCAAACTAAATTAATAAGGTGGAAAATCAGTCATCACAAAGTTCTAACACAAGAGAAAACGTAGTGTAGTTCTCCGTGTGCCATAGACCGACTGGGTGGGAAATCTTACGATTCCAACTAGTCACACGAGTCCACCACTGTCGGACATTATTGAACGGAACATTTTAGGAAATCACAGGAAAGTCGATTACCAAGGTAGGTAAATATTAAAAATTAACTTCGTCAATAAGTAATCCCTTTCGTTTTATTACCAAAAGATTAATATAGTAAGGAAAGTGTAAATAATTGATTAAGAAGACAATTCTCTTGTATTCGTAAATTCTTGAAAATGAGTAGTAGATATCCCGACAAACGAATAGTACTATATCTCAAGTATTTGATGTCCTGCTTACAAAGTCGGAAAAAGAAAGAAAGAAAGAAAAAATTAAAAATAACCTCATAGTCAAGTCAAATCAGCGAGTCAGCACAGGCTGAGAACCGCTGGGGTACTTAGCGTCGTGCGGTCCGGAGGGACAGGTAGTGGTTGAGGGTCTCAAGTGAGTCTGAGTGTAGGTAGTTCAGTCACTGCGGTAGGTCGGTAGAGTAGGAGACAGTAGGGGAAGAGGAGGACGGGGGTTAGGGAGGGTCGCAGTTTCAGAAAAGGTTTCTCAGTTGAGAAGCGTACTCCACCGGTTTCATGACCTCAAAGTCGAAATCGTAGTAAGGAAGGTTTCTTTAGGGTCNCCTGACCAACCTAGAGGAACGTCAGGTTCCCTGAGAGTTCTCAGAAGAGGTTGTGGTGTCAAGTTTTCGTAGTTAAGAAGCCGTGAGTCGGAAGAAGTGTCAGGTTGAGAGTGTAGGTATGTACTGGTGTCCTTTTTGGTATCGGAACTGATCTGTCGAACTTATATGATAGATCCAACCAGTATTGAAAGGAAGGCNGTTCTCAGAAGAGGTTGTGGTGTTAAGTTTTCGTAGTTAAGAAGCCGTGAGTCGGAAGAAGTGTCAGGTTGAGAGTGTAGGTATGTACTGGTGTCCTTTTTGGTATCGGAACTGATCTGTCTGGAATCAGCCGTTTCATTACAAAGACGGAAACTTATATGATAGATCCAACCAGTATTGAAAGGAAGGCTCCTCATTCGCAGAAAATTAAAGTACCGACGTCAGTGGTAGACGTCACTAAAACCTCGGGGTTTTTTATTTCAGACTGTGACAAAGGGGTAGATAAAGGGTACTTCACTACCCTGGTCTACGGTACTAGAAGCAAAAGACTTAACTAAATATTACAATACAATCAAGGTCCACATGTCGTTTCATACTTAGTCTATGTGTATATAGTTGAAGAGAAAAAAAATTCTAAGAATATCAGAAAGAGAAATAAACGGTGAAAAGTCTCATTCATAAAATCTCCAAATCACACGATCTGTACCGTGTTTAGCCCATAAATTCCCTTTAATTTCTTTCCCCGATAAATGTTTGTCTGTTATAAACTCCTTTAGTCATCCTTATCACCTCATGGGACCCTGTTCTTTGTGACCTCTCTCTAGACGATGATGGAGATCCGGACTTCCCTGTTTCCTTCTCTCGTCCACCCTTCCCATCGGAATACCTCCCCCAAAAAACCGATCCCACACCAAAATTCATCTCTTTCTTGGTCCCTTTATGTAGGGGAGGGTGGGATATCAGAGGACAACACCCGAGGGAAATGAACTTTTCGACCATATGTTTTCTTGGGTAACGAGGTCCGTTATTTTTTCATTTCACACGATCAGCGAGTCAGCACAGGTTGAGAAACCCTGGGGTACCTGACATCGGGTGGTCCGAGGAGACAGGGACCCTAAGAAATCCCTTCTTATGACCTCACCTAACAGTAAGAGAAGAGGTCCCCTAGAAGGACTGGGTCCTTAACTTGAGTCCAGAGGACGTGACGTCCGTCTAAGAAATGGTAGACTCGATGGTTCCTTCGGGGACAGATATTTCCAGTCGTTTATTCTATCTGGGTTGCGAATAAATAGAGAGAGAAAAAAAACGCAATAACACATTTGGCAATTTTTACATATATATATATATGTGCTACAAAAAGTCAGTCAAAAACAGTAGAAACGACACGACAAACAAAACAGAAACTGATCACCTTCGGAGAAATACAACTGAGGGAACAACAAACAGACACTAGAATTATTAGAAACTCCTTGAAGGAACAAAGAACCACATTATTCTACGAGTAGAACATGGAAGGAACGGGGTCTGAACCTTCAGTCGACAATTACCCCTTATTATAAGACTGTGAGGTAGGACCTACGATCCTCATGAGTAACGACTTACCAACCACCCACTATCACCCCACCCCAGACTTTAGGACTTAACTTGAGATCAACTGTGACATTTAACTTTTCGACATACCGGAACCTGTCGACTATAAATGACAGACTGGGAACAAAAAGTAATCCTCATATTATGTTTTAAGGATGATTAACTTTGGTAGAGGTTTAACAACAATCTATGTTCAACGAAATTTAAGAGTTGGAACAATTCTTTAACAAAATCTAAACAGAAGATAGGAAAAACAATTCAAAATTTTAACATTATCAAGGAATTGTCATCCCGTTTCTTTTACAAAGAGACTAAAAACAGTAGGTGCGAATTTCATAAATGAACAGAGTGGAATTAACATAAAGGAGACGAATAAAGATCATTACGCATCAGTACCTCCGTCACAACAGATCACCAACTCTCGTACACGAAACCTCAGTCTAACACACTAAAAGTTAGGGTTGGTCTAGTTGGTGAATCATCGGAACACTCAAAGTCGTCTTCAGAATTGAAGGAATTTTGAGTTTAGGTATGTAGTAGAAGTTTATTCTAATTAGTATCTGAGAATGTCCCGACAATTTTTATAATTTACACTATTACGATCACGTACATTGTACAAAACGAATCAAGGGTCGTAAATCATTTACAACTGATAATAATAGTAATAACAGCAGTAATACAGAAGTATTAAACAGACCCTTTTTCCCTGAAACTACAACTAACTGGTTCACGTAATAATAGACGACGGGGTGAGGTGTCTGGTTTAAAAATGAATCAACTCACTAGAACCTGTTCAATAGAGTGAAGAAACTTGAACTTATATAAATTAGACGTTTTACTCTTAGTACTATTATAAAGAAGTATCCAAATTAGTACTCCTAATTCACTTTATTAAAAAAACGTTCAAGGGATTCAGGTAGGTCCCCAACTATTATCAATGAGGAAAGAAACGATATGAAAATACAATGTTTAAACTACTTCCAAGGTGACAATCTTTGTGATCATGAACCGTTGAACCCTCTTCTCATCCTCTAAGAAATAAAGTTTACAAAGGGTTTAGACGAGAGACGAAAGACAATGACGACGGGATGAATTTATGTTTAAAAGTTGGTCATAAGAACCCAAATCACCCTGGTAGAGCTTTAAACGATCATATCAGGTATGGACACGGAAAGAAAAAGAATTGAAATCACGAAAACCAGTATACTAGAACCGAATACAGATATGAATCAGAATTAAGGATGTCAAGAGGTTTTGTCTGACATACAAGGTCCACCTAAAACAGAGGCAGAAGTCGTACACGGACGAGAAAGGAGGATCCGGAAGAGAAAGAGAGGAAAACTCAAGAAGAGTTACACCAGAAACGGTCAAAAGAGTAGAAACATCAGATTGTATTCAGTGTTGACACAATGTAACGATAAAAGAGAAAACTTAAAGATATTTATGAACATTAGACAGAGTCCATCAAATCTTGAACTAGATTAATAGAACACACTCAGACACAATTCCAGAATTCACAAGACAAGTTAATTATAAACAAAAAAAAAAAACCAACCTTATTTAAATAAAGTAGACAGACATTTGTTCCACAAATTATTAATACCGTAAAAAATTTTACGTATAATTTAGTCTACTCAATCTGACATAGGGTCTACATTGTTTCACGTCCCTTTCTTTACCTGTTTAGTCGTTGTTCTAAACAAAAATTTAGATATGTAATAGGTGTTCCGGGTTTGTTATCTTCGTTTATGATCTTACAGGGATTTCATCACGGTAAGCTTTCTTTGGAAATTATCCAGTCAATTTTAGGTAGAGTGTTATCGTTGTCAAGTAAAATTGTTATCATACCGTGTCTTATGTATACTTTTTTTAAGTAGTGTTCTGTCGGTTCAGGTGTTATTACGTTGAAATATATTTTTGAGTTCGACGTTTATTTTCAACCAGGATACTTCTTGTTTGACCTGTATGAGGTCTACCAATACAACCCTATGGATTATACAGGTATTACCGTCGGAAAATGTTAAAATGATTTCTCATCTCGACCACACGTTTCTTTTTCTGTCTTTGTTTTTAGACTCGATAACGTTACTACCTTACAGGGAACCCTAAGTTATTCATACCAATGATATTCCAGTGCCCTCCTTCACGTAAAACGAGAACAAAACGTCAACGTGAACATACAGGACACCTGTGACACTATTTTCCAAACAGAGATGAGTTCACGTTGTTGTTATGATTTTCGTTTGATGACGTCGAGAGTTATCGAGTAGTTGTTTTCACTATAATTAACCAATTTATTTGGTCCGTGACGTATTTTCTTCTACCTTCGTTTGGTTTATGGATACACGTTTCCCTCCCCCACCCTTTTCTCCTCACTTCCTTTCTACGTACGTGAAAAAGGCGGGTTGGTACGCGATACTTTCCTTCTGATCTACTCGATTCATTTACGAGTTTCACGACTCTCTGTGACTAGTTTAATCTCTAACATGTTGGCCGTGGAACGAATTATAATTGAATAAAATCATTAGTTATAGGGTAATTAACGATTCTGTTTCACTACGGGTTCAACCGTACGGGGGAGGGGGGTTTAAAGTTCCATAGTACGTTTAGTAATAACACGACGTTAATACAACGGTCTATTCCAACCAATGTATGTCACCAATTGTATGTTTACTAGGCGACCCGTTTGTCCTTAACACTGTAATCTTTTATCCGTTTCTTTTTAATCGATGGTAGATATTAGTCCATCGAGACACTGGTATTAACCCCACTACTACTTCTGTCAACGATCCTTCTACCCCTCTCCGACGAATGTGTAGTCTGGAGGAGTCCATATTTCGCTCAAGTATACGAAAGAACAATTCACACGGAGGCACCTGTGGAAGGAAAGGGTACTGATATTGGTTACGACCTCATGTGTTCCTTTGTTTTGTTTTCACTTGTCTTAATAAATTCCCCTCCCCGTCTTTCTTTCTGTGGAAAGGGGTGGTTGTCTCCCTATGTTTCCTCTGTGTCCAAGTATGGAGTAGTGGGACGTAACGATTATTTTAAAGGTCTTAATTCTGAGTTCGAATGTCGATCCTTTCAAATTCTCGTTAAAAGGGGATTATGAATTGTCAGACGGATCGTCGATCTTGGGTCTCAGAGAGTTCATAAAACGGTAACTCATACGGAAGAATAAGTTAGGCGGAAGTACCTGGGGAAGAAAAGGGTAATGTTTCTGGTTCTGAGATGGTCGAGACGGCTGCCGTTGCAACATACAACCGAGGGGTGGAACTGAGAAACAGGCCTACAGGTAACACGTCAGTGGTAGGTGCATATCCGATAGAGACTAGTGACTCGTGAAGAAACGTGGGTCTCAGTTTGGTAACCATTTCTTTGGAAGGGCCAGAAAAGGATGTTAGTATAGATAAAGATGACCGCATTACGAGACCTTCTGCGGGGGCCGGCACCGACGGGTCTGCATAAACCGCAGCGTCATCGGCTGTCACCGTCGGAGGACCGTCGTCGGTACCGTGTAGTCAATAGGTGCATCGAGACGGTTGACCGGTAGAAGCTCGGGGTTATAAACAACATTTATCAATAAGTCGCGGGGGGCGGGGTGAAGAAAGAGTCACTTAATCAATCCTGAGACAGTCAATGTGTGTTATCGAGAGTTGACATCAAAAGGATCCGTTTTTTTTTTTTTTAAAAGATATCAGTCCCTTGGACCAGAGTAAATTTCATTTCCAAGTCAACTTGAAGCCATTCTTAACTTCGAACCTGGAGTTTACGGCCGTTCGCAAGTAAGAGAAGAGCGAAACACAACAGTAAGAGAGTAAATAATTGTGTCATTTGATCGTAATCTGTGAACACCTCCTATACACACGGGTCTTGTGACCGAAATAAAAATTGTTGAAGTTGATGACTGACATTTAGAACCCCAGAGTTTAGGTCGCGATACCTCGTTTTCTACGTAGCTAAGTCGAACCCAGTCCACGAGTGGGGGCACTATTCCCAGTGTACTCCTGACACACTAACCCCTCCGTCAAGGGTCCTTTTCTTGTCACCCCCTTCCGTCAGAGATTGTAGCAGAAGAGGGAAAAAGAAAAAAACAAACTAGAACCTAGCTAACTTGAGAGAAGTTGTCGGTAAAGGAGTCAGACACTTTATCTCAATTTGCTATTAAATAAAGTCTCCCACCAACATTTGAAATTTACACTAGTAGAAATTTCGTCCCCAAACTTTGGAGTACTTGTCAACACTCTTATTTACCGACGGGGAGCCAGGGAAAACGGGAGTACAGAACACGAGGAGACCGGACCGGGGTTTCGGAAAATGGACATCCTCAATTAGGACGGTAACATCCAACAATCGACAGAAAACCGTAATGGGCTGAGTTGGGTGAGGGGATATCGAAAAGAGTAGAAAAACTCCTCTTCTCGTACGTCTTCAATACATTTATAAATTATATTAATTTACTTAATATTAATGTTAGATTTATTTTTGTCATCCGAATAAAAACATTAACACCGTAAGTCCGAGACAGGGACACGGAAGGAATGAATACCATCCCCGGTTCATCGGTAAATTACATCACTAACTTCCGATTTTCCCGGATACCTCTAAGGTGAGGAAAATGATCCTTAGAAATAACATTGTCTAACTTTTGAGTTGGGGTTAATTGAATTTGTTGTTGCTTACAAAGAACGGAGACTTATCTACTATCTAAGATCGAAGTCTTTACAGAGAAAAGGCCCGGGTCCGTTACACTGACCCTCGATCAAAAGATTTAGTCGATAAAATCCTAACAGAGGAAAGAGCCTATGTATTAAGAAACACCAACATTCCACGGACGGTGATCCGACGTGCTGACGAACAAACCCAGGTCACCCTTCTTTTTCAGAAAAGAAGATTGACTAGAGACCTGACCTAGGACACGGACACAGAATTAGTCAGTGTCACCAGACTTCTCACCATACTACTATTCACATCCAAAGGTGGGACACGACATCAGAGTCTTGACCCTCTCTCAGTCGAATAGGGTTCCATTCACAAGCTCAACGTACTTCCGCCCTACTTTTAAAGTCAAAGGTTCTATTTCCCTCTACTACTGGACGACCCGTCAGGGTTTCTCGTCATCGAGGAGTAGTTCTCTTTGGGTTCAATACTATTAAATAAGAGGGAATAGTAAAAACCTTTACGAGAAAAATTTTTTGATTTAACAATAGACTACAATCTCAATCTTATTCATAACAGTCGATCCACGGTTTCTGGTGGTCGAATTCTGGTATCGACCCTATCGTAAAACAGGAAATTGCTTTCTTATGAACTTACGACGAAACGAAATTACTATACAGAAACCTATTGAATCACTTTCTCAAGGTTTACGGACAAGTACCTAGTTGGTACAGTTTCGGTTTATGCCTAAGACTGTCAGGAGTGGTGCCGGAATGGTATACTCTTAACCTCAACCTTCTACATCATGTGAACTCCCAGACCCACTGTCGTATCGATCCAACCCTCCTGACTGAGTCAACGGGTCCTCGATTTGTAGTTCGGAGGACGTATACGAACTGAACCAGAGAGTTTTCTCTAATCTTCAAATGACAAGGATACTCTAATTATAAAAAAGGATTTCCTTTTGCAAATTCAACGAATTCATTGAGAACTGGAAGACTCGATAATATATAACTCTATGACTACGAGTCGTACATTTGAGGTACTCTCGTCCATGGGCTAACAGGTTGAGTGACTACCCGGTGATCAAGACTCTCGTCACGGACCGTATAAAAATTCAAAAGTCATTTGTAAACAAACAACAACTTAATGACCTTTTATAAAAAACAAAGACACTACTTTAGGTCCTTACCGACTGAACTCCAATTCTCTATCCATATTAACCATTAACTAAATTTAGATTCGACATAGATAAAATTCCCCTATTATATAAAATTTTGATATTCACCATACACATTTCCTTATCCACCCCAGGGGGTGTGGGGTTATAGAAAATGAAAATCTACTCTCTGGTTTTCGGTCACTATGAGTAAAAATATTGAAACGTGAATGAAATAATAAAATAAATTAGAAATGTTGTCAAGGTACCCGACCGACTACGTCTATAATTAGAAATATTTAATTTAATTTGGAATCTTTTCCATTTACTTAAAGGGTCGTATGTCGTATAGTAGTCATTCACCGTCCGAAAGACTAGGAGTGAGACATCGTATCACCTTTCTCGTAGTTTCAACCTCTATTGTGTCGTGGTTCTCTTTACGAAGGTGTCGTGAATCCTCTCACGAAACTTGTGTCTTCCACGTTTCACTTTTTGTAAATTTAACTTTCCATACCCCCAACCATCTGTTGCCTCATCCCTTCCACTCTATACATCATCATCCTTTTTCTAGAACGGTTCACAAATAACTGTCACAACCTCCCCTTCCATTCAAGACATCATAAAATGGAGTCTTCGTCAGCAGATCTTGAACTAACCTATTCCCTACCTTCAGTCAAGAAACTAGTTTTACGTTACATAAATAACGTTCCAAATCTATTGAAAAACGATTTTGTATAGAAACAACATAAACTGTACTGACCTTTCAAAATCATCCGTTAGGTTCGATACTTCGTACCGCTAGACTTCATCTTCTTTTACTAATACTACCACTTCTAATTACCGTGGTAGTACGTGCCATGAAACTGTCGTCTGTCATCATTGTAAAATGATTTAACCGTACTTTATTCACAGTCTGAAATAAAACCCCCCGAGGTTTTAGTGACGTCTACCACTGACGTCGGTACTTTAATTTTCTGCGAATGAGGAACTTTCTTTTCAATACTGGTTGGATCTATCGTATAAGTTTTCGTCTCTGCAATGAAACCGTTGATTCCAGGCAGATCAGTTCCGATACCAAAAAGGACACCAGTACATACCTACACTCTCAACCTGACACTTCTTCCGACTCGCCGCTTCTTAACTACGAAAACTTGACACCACAACCTCTTCTGAGAACTCTCAGGGAACCTGATGTTCCTCTAGGTTGGTTAGGTAAGACTTCCTCTACTCGGGATCCTAAAGAAACCTTCCTTACTACGATTTCGACTTTGAGGTCATGAAACCGGTGGAGTACGCTTCTCAACTGAGTAACCTTTTCTAAAACTACGACCCTCCCTAACCCCCGTCCTCCTCTTCCCCTACTGTCTCCTACTCTACCGACCTACCGTAGTGACTGAGCTACCTGCACTCAGACTCACTTGAGGGCTTCAACCACTACCTGTCCCTCCGGACCGCACGACGCTAAGTACCCCAGTGTTTCTAGGCCTATGCTGACTCACTGACTTGACTTGACTTCTATTATCCTACTGAAACCCTTTTACAATTTTTTTTAATTATAGACACATAAACCACTTCCCTAATGACAGGACATTGTCTTGACTTGTAAATAGTCCCCGACCCCATCTCCTAACTGACGTCTCTCCATACTCCCTATGTCCCACTACCTTCACAAGACACAGAACTAACTTCAACACCACCACCAATACGTCGACAATCAAACAGTCTTAAGTAACTTGAGTTTGGATTTCTCCTACCTACTTAGAACGAAATACATTTAATAAGAAGTTATTTGAACTGAAAAATTTTCTCTTTTTTACGAGTAAACCACTTTCCTAATCATCGGGACACTGTCTTGATCGTAAACAAACGATGACAGTCAGTCATTCCACCAGAACCTGATACTTCCTACACAGACACGTACCGAAGTCAATACACATACATACACGGTGAACCCTTCCTGGACACGACTGATTTGAAACTTCATACTAACTTTTTGGTGACTATGATAAACACCGGTCACTATTTTAATCCCGAAAATCCACTTTTAATCCTAAAACCTTTTGGACATAAACGATGGCACTCGCACTGTTGAAAGGTCATGGATTTTTGAAAACAGTACATCAATCAACCACCACTGTAATTATTTACACTAAAAAGTTATATGACACTACTTTACATAGTTGTAAACCTTCTCGAGTATTACATCACCCGGTTATAAAAGATTTAATGGTTAACATTTTAGTAGATAATCATGTTCTAGATTTCTCATGTTCTTCAAGTAACGACGTCAAAGTCTAAGGTAGAACATTGACTGAAAACAAAAAAAACCAGTATGATACATCGAACACCCTAGGATCAAGGGACCGGTCCCTAGTTTGGGTCCAGGACCGTCACTTTTACGTCTCAGGATTGGTGACCTGGTGGTCCCTTCAGGGATTACGTAAACAAAAATTTTTAGGAAAGACTACTAGAAAATCAGTCACACGATTTTGATAAGTATAAATTACATCATAATTACGTAAACCAAAGAAAGGGTAAAAGAATGTATAAAACATGTAAAGGGAAACAAAAACAAAGTAAACGGAGAAAGAACGGAAGAAAACCTAATAAATATGAAAAAAATCATAGGTAAAATCAAATAACACAAAAACTAATATATAAAAAACACACGCCAAAAAGAATCACCGATGAACCATAAGATCCCTAAAGTTATATGTACGGATTGAAAAGTGTTATACGATGGTGAAGACTTCCTTACATCTTTGGAATGACGACATTTACGGGGAAATGGGAGGGAATACAACATCAGTAGAATAGATACAGTCGACACACGAATCAGCGAGTTCAGCACAGGTTGAGAAACGTTGGGGTACCTGATATCGAGCGTTCCGAGGAGACAGGTACGCTAAAGGGTCCGTTTTTACGACCTCACCCAACGGCAAAGGAAGGGGTCCAAAGTCGATATGGGTGACATTTAGGGTATTCTTTTACAATATTAAAAACAGAAGTAACCAGTCTACATAAAATTTATTGAGTTATCCTCTTCTTATCTATGAATGTAACCAACGAGAAGAAAAAACGGAGTGTAAGGTTCAAAGGAAGGTGACAGTAAAAGGAAGACAGAGTTCTTGAAAAAAAAAATTCAAGAAAATGTCGTCCAGTCAAACGATACTAAAAAGTATCCAAAGGAAGGACAGTCCGAAAATTTTTAACATAAAAATATGGACTTCCTATAAAAGTCGCCGATATCTTACACCCAACTGTCAAGAAAGGAAAACTATGAAATTTTTACCACAAGGTGAAGAAAGTCTCCAAAGTGTATCAAAGACCACTCTTTAAACGTCAACAGGTTAAACGAGAAGGGGACATTAATTACAGTAAAAAGAGACCAACAGGAGGTCCATAAAAGAAACAAAAACCAAAAGTCGTCAAACTAATACTACATCCGAGGAAACCCTAATAGGACAACCCAAAGTGACTCGACAACCTTAGTCATCATTTGTACCCTTCAAAAGTCGGAAACAAAGAAGTTTATAAAAATGGTGTGGTTTGACAAAGAGGAAAGGAAAACCCTGAGAAATTCTCGTGTGTACAAGGGAAGACGACAAAAGGGTGTCCAGGGACCCCGAGACAAGTAAATTTTGGAAAATAAAAAAAGGGGACACAACTGATCTATTAGAGATGACTAGATAGAAGTGCGTGTCCGCATGGAGCAAAATAACACGAACTAAAATAACGTGAAGTGTCTATGGTGTAAAAAATGTCTAGACACCGTTACGACACAAGACGTTCAGACACCACAGTAAAAAGGTTGCCGTAAACGAGTGAAACACAGAAATACAGTGTAAAACCATCAAGAACGTTATAAAGTTTGAAATAAACAATACCCCTAGACACTAATCATTAAGAACTACAATCATGGTACTGATAACTTCAGAGGTCACCATGAAAAAAAAAAAATAGTTATTCCATAAAATTTCAATTCCACACACCTAACAAAAAGTCTGTATTACAATACCGTCGGAATTATTTGTTGTCATAAATTTCATAAATTTTTATATTCAAAATACACGTGATCCTTCGGTTTTTTAAACACACCGAGTGAAATAACGTCATAAACGAGATAACACCATCAGCCCTTAGTTTGGGTGTGATAGAGATCCCAAACGGACGTATCACTTAGAAAAGAGACAGTAGAGGTACGACGACAACTCCAATGACTCCCACACAAAAAGAAAAACCAATAACATAAAAAGGGAAGCGTTAAAAGGTAAATCAAGAAAAAGAATAACGAACGTAACAGATTGGTAATTAAAATTCACGAACGGAATAAAACCCCTCGCAAAATTATTATCGACAAAATTTTCAGAAACAATCTATTAAGGTTGGAAACACAGCAAAACGACAACCACAGGACAGTAAGTAGAAAGAAGATTAAAATGTCCTACAATGTTTAATCACGTCTCTCCAGATCACGAGGGAAGTAGGTCAAAAGGAGTCACGAATATAATACACATTGGAACCACGTAATAGTTTTGGTCTTTTAACATCAACCAAGTTACACACAAATATCAAGACCCGGCAAAAAAGTACAACTCTAAGGACATCGCTGACGACGTTAGTTCTGTGTCTTGATTACGTAGTGCCGTTTCAAAAGGGTCACAATGAGGGCATATCTACATAGGGGGGTTTGAAGTGTAGGGATTGGGGACCTTTGACGATTAAACAAGAGGTAGAGGTATTAAAAAAGTAAACTTCTTACTTTTAGTATGTCATTTTAGTATGTCATTTGTCGGAAACTCTAAAAAAAAGAAAAAAATGAGGAGTATTACGGGGACTCTAGGTAAGGACTACAACCTCCCTAGTCATCAACTGAGGAAAAATCTCGTCCCATAATAAGGTATCACCCGAAGGGTCCACCAAGTCGTCGGGTGAGGTCATGAGAGCGGACCCTTTGGGGTACCTGTCTCCTCGGATCACCCGATATTATGTACCCCAACGTGTCTCAGTCGGTACTGACTCGTTGACTCGTACAAGAAACACGGAGGGTTTCCCCGTAATAAGACATCATACTACATGACGTCAGACAAATCGGTAAATGGACAACTTCTATTAAAAACAACAAAGATAAAAAACCGACAATCTCTACTTCGACGACACTCGTAAACACACCTCTAAAAACGTACATGTCACAAAAGTAAAGAGACCCTACTTGCAGGTACTCACGTTTACGAACCAGTATACTAAACAACAACAAGTCAACGAATCAGTACAAGTACAAACACTGGGACACCTGACATCATGTGGTCCGAGCAGACAGGAGGTGATAAAGGACCTCAAACGAGTTTAAGAACAGGTAACTTAACCACTACGACAGATTGGTAGAGTAGAAGACGACGGGGGAAGAGGAAACCGAAGTCAGAAAAGGTCGTAGTCCAGAAAAGGTCACTCAACTGAGAATCATAGTTCACCGGTCTCAATACCTCGAAGTCGAAGACGTAGTCAGAAAGGTCACTTATAAGTCCTAACTAAAGGAAATCCTAACTGACTAAACTAGAACGTCAGGTGGCCTGAGTTCCCAGAAGAGGTCGTGGTGTCAACAACAACAAAACAACGGTTCAACACAGGCTGAGAAACGTTGGTACACCTGACACCGAACGGTCCGGGGAGACAGGTACCCTAAAGGGTCCATTCTTATGACCTCACCCATTGGTAAAGGAAGAAGTCCCCTAGAAGGGCTGGGTCCCTAGATTGGTGTTGGTGTTAATCTTTCGTAGTCAAGAAGTCACGAGTCGGAAGAAATACCAGGTTGAGAGTGTAGACACGTGCGTGTGGAGGACCTTTTTGGTATCGAAACTGACATACATGAAAACAGTCAGTATACTATGACCAATGTTTCGACAAAAGGTCTCACTGAGAGGGTAAAATATATGGTGGGACGTTACATACTCTCTAAGACAAAGAGACGTAAGAACAGTCGTAACTTTAACATTGACAAAAAGTACAACCAACAACATTACTCATATATCACCGATTACTATGAATCATAGAAAAGTACGTGGACAACCAGTAGTCATGTAGGAGAAACCACTTTATAGACAGATATAGAAAACGTGTAAAAGATTAGTCTAATAAAAAATAACAACTTAAAACTCTCACTAAGTCCATAAGATCATACAAACCAAACGTTTTTTAAAAGGGGTCATAAACCGAATAGAAAAATAGGAGAATGGACTTAGAAAACGTCTCGTTTTCAATTAAAAATGTTTCAAGTTAAATAGATTTAACTTTTATAAATTTTTATAAAAACACAGTACAAAGTCTTTGAAAGTGAGTCAAAACATCAAGAGTTTTTTAAATTGTCAACAAAAAGATTTGTGAAAATTGCAAATTTGGTCACTAGGTCATACTCAATTAAAAAGACACTCCATTCTTGAAATCTAACTCTAATTGAAAATTTTATAAGTTAAAAGGTTATGGCAAATAAGTTAAGTCAAGGAAGTAACTTAACGAAAACATAGAACATTTTTTTTAGTGAACCGATATGAACACACCCAGATAAAGAACGAAGAGATAAGACGAAGTAAGTACATATGTCAACCGGGAGAAATAGGTATTCAAGGTGTAGGTGTTTAAGTCAAATGGTGTCTAACTTTTGTAATCTCTTTAGGTCTTTATCAGTTTTTCGTTTTGAACATAAACGGACATCAGTCGTCCATAAATGTACCGCAAATACTACATAAATGTTGATAAATGCATCGTAAATGTAACATAATTCATAATATTCAAGAGATCTACCAAATTAGATCCTACACACCTACTATTACACGTTTACGACACGGAAAAATCAAACAAACCAGCGCGACGTGTTGAACGGCCTATAATCAAGGGACTGGTCCCTAGCTTGGGTCGAGACCGTTACTTTCGTCACTCAGGATTGGTAACCCGACGGTCCCTTAAGGTGACACGATAAAATAAATTCCCTGAAGTCGTAGACACCTAAATCCATAAGGGACCCCAGGATCTTGGTTAGAGGACCTCTGTGGTTGTCTCCTGGTATACAGTCAGGAAGGTACGTATCGCGTGACAGAACTGACAACATCGATACACTCGGAATTTGAACCCGTCTCAATAAGAAGGTGTATTAAGAAAGAGTTGCAAAAAAATCGAAAAGATCAAGGAAATGAAAAGGTATATTTAAAATCTTTTTAAAACGGGTATAGATGGAATACATGCTTTTGATAACGACCATTAACTATCCTTAATGCAATTTGGAATTACAGTCAAAACCCTCTTAATTATAGAAATAGTACAACTCAGAAAGTCAGGCACTTACGATACAGAAAGTTAAATAAATCTAGGAAAATTTTAAAGAAAGTAGTTATAAAACATCAAAAGTCGTATTTAAGAAACGTATAAAACAATCTAAATAAGGAGTTATAAGGAGATGGACTCATCTATATTTACTGTAAGATAAAATGTAAAACCAAAGAGGTACAAAATAACGATTATATATCTTTATGTCAACAAAAACACATAATTGGAATGCAGAATACTGGAACACCTTGATTGAATAATCAAGAACCACAAAAACGAACAAAAAGAAGACATCAAAGGAACACTAAAAGACGTATTTACTATAACATTTATATTTACTTATTGAAAGAAGGAAGGACTAGACATACAGAAAATAAAGGGGATGAAGTAACTCGACCGACATCCGAAGTGACGACACAACTTAGTCTCACCACTCTCTCCTATAGGAACGAAACAAGAACTAAAAACTCCCTATAGTAGAAAAAGAAAAAAAGAAACGGTAATTCAACCTACAATCAAAGTCCCCAAAAAACATCTATAAGAACTATTCAACTCTCTAGCAAGTGGAGATAAGGACTCTCAAAAAGAGTATTTACCCTCGACCTAAATTAGTTTATGAAAAAGACGCAGACAACTATAGTACACTAAAAAGAAGAAATCGAGCAAGTATATCACTTAATATATACTTCTCATGAAAATTCTAAACGAGAGAGTCGTTGAAAGTCTATGAGTCATGTCATAACAATTGACATCACTTGCACGACACACAATGTAGGGTTCCTGACTTTCAGGTTCGAGAATAAAATGTTGATTTGGGAGAAAGGTAAGATCAGGTCATAGTGAAGAAACTCGTCGATTACTACCAACAACGAAGACACACACACACACACACACACACACGTAACCTTACACTTGTACCCGATCGGTAGCGACACTGACTTCTTCCTACGGAGAAGTCCGAACTCAGTAAGAATCGAGTCCCCAGAAGTATATTACTCCACTGTCGGCGAGACGAAAGAGTTGACGAGTATGTTCGACCCCTCCGAAGTTTCTTTTCTTACGAAAGGTTAGTATTCAGACTCTCGAAACCATCTGTACACGGAGGTGTTGGAAAGAAACTGAGTGTCTCAAAACTTTTTCGGGGAAATCTGGTTTTGTGGACGTAGTACCACCAGACCATGTACGCATCTACGGAGAATAAAATAGGAACCACTGAATACTACATTAGAATACAAGGTCTCAATCTTAAAATTTTACTTTCAAGTAGTATAAGAAGCTTGGTTTACCACCTTTGTCCGAAGAAACAGATATTACGAAAACACACATAAAGAAACATATCGAAAAAAAAAAAAAACCAACGACATCCATAATCTGTACATATTAAGTGTTGTAACCTAACCACAACTGTAAAATGACCAAACTCCTTTCCCATCCTTAGAAGAAACACAAGGAAATCGGAGGATCATATATTATATAAGTAGAAATTATAGATATATTTTACTCTTTGTTAGTCCATTATAATTTTAAAAAACAAAGTTGAAAGTTCTCCTACTTTTATATAACATAAAAGGGGTAAAAATGAAAAAGTAAACAAGAAAGACAATAGGCTTCTCAGTAGGAAAATAGTAAAAACTAAACTCTTTAAAGGAAATAACATGTGTTGATATGAAGTTAATTTTAAAATTTAATAAAAAAATTTTATTTATATATTTTTTCTTAAAGGAATTTGACAGTAAAATCTTATCTAGACGACCAGTGTTTACAGAATCAAAAAACAGTAGACTTTGATAGAAAAAAACAAAAAACTATACCTTAAGATGAACCTGTCAAAAAAACAACCAAACCTAAAGAAACCGATACAGGATAATCAAAGAAGTCAAATCTCCGAATCCAGAAAACGGCTTATGTCCCTCAAAAATCGAAAATAAATAAAGTGCGGAAAGTCAGGGTAATAGAAAGAGAAGAGGAAGACCCGGAGATCACTGTAATTTAGAATACTAAAACATCCAGAGAACTCAGAAACAAGTAAGGGGGGTGGGGGTTGGTGGAAACTAGTTCCAGACCGAAACACTTTTAGACATATCCTTGAAATTCTTCTATCGTTGCTCGACACATAAAAAAAATTTAATAAAATAAAAAATTAAGCTGTTGTTTACATTGGTAAGACTTTTTTATAAGGTGTAAAATTGATGTACACAACTAATCCCACTGTACTTCGTGTCCGTTCACTGAGTAAAACCACGGAAATTTTCCTTTGTGACGAAACGTATGGAAAGGAGAAATAATTTATCAGTTCTAGTGTGTGACCACGAACAATTTTATTGGTTATCTAAACCGAGAAACTTTACACGTTTGGTCACTGTTACTCCTGACTTTTTACTTCTAAGGTGTTCGGTAAAGACACTGAGTAGTTTTCTGAAGTCTGACCTTTCCTTTTCACGTAAAGTAAAAAATAATCAGTTATATCAACCGACCTTTAGTCAAACAAAAAGAGTGAAAGTAAATGTCTCAGCGACCCGACCCAAATAACCTTTTATAAAAATATTATGACGATTGACTTGTATACTGCACAAAATAAAAAGGGGTTTCTTTGCTTAGTCTGAACTTCCTTTTTAACCTTTTTATTTGAGAGAAGGGGGTTTTATTTCGGTAGACTTTCAAAGTTTGGTAGACTTTCAAAAGTAAATAAGTACGGGTGTGTTTTAGATCGAACACAAGTGGACATAGACATTTGACAATTTTACTAACCCTCCTTTTAGGAGACACTTTAATAGGTACTTATATAAAAATACTGAAGAATACTACATAGTCAAAGAATGTTGTCGGGATGTACCAGTGTAAAGTGTACACTATCAATAACAACAATGTGAATAAAATGTCCACTCCTGTAACTCCGACACTTCCCAATCCATTGAACGAATTCTAATGTACTGATAGTTCACAAGAGCTAACCTTATACTGAGACACACGAATACTGCACTATGACAAATGTATCTTTATAAAGAGAAAAATCTTCCAACTGCAGAGTCGAAACATAGAATTAAGACAGGAAGGAATCTAACAAAACTTTGGAGTGAATTAGTAAAAATAGGATATTTTTATATAGAGGAGATGGATTTTCAAAGAGTAGTTTAAATTTAAATTTAGTACGTTCGAAGATTAAAAAGAGTGAATAAAACCGGTAATAAAGTAAACAAGGAAAAGGTGATCGAAAAGATGGGTAATATTCAACCAAATAAGGGGAAGGTAGGACCCCAGCTATCATTGGAAATTTTCTTTTCGAAGGGGTCCTCAGAATGACATCGAAAAGACCCGGATCCACCAGAACATGTAGAGAAGACATTGGAGAACGGAGTCCACAGACACCCCAAACGTCAGAAGACCATCGAAAATACTCGAAACGGGGGTGACGAAACAGAGAGACATAAGAATCAACGTGTCTTGTCTTTCCAGGAACAGGGACAGGAAGTCTGTAGGGAGCCTATCCAACTTTGTCCGTGTGCGTCGTCAACTGTTCACACCAGAGTGAGACGAGGGAGGTCAAGTTCCACCCCCTTCACCCTTGGTTCGACAATGGACGAGTTCTGGTTCTGGTGGGGCTGAGGCCCTCTCTCACCCCATTGTCACTCATTTGTACAGTGTTTAAAAGGATGATAAACTTACACCGAAAATGAGGTACCCTATAAACGAAAAAAAACGAGATTTGGAAACAAAAGGACTTGAGGATGTTTAAACCAAATGTCTCGACGACACATCCCAAAACAAAACAAAACAAAACAAAAGGACATCCCCTTGTTCTCAAACCTCAAAGGATCAGGTGGTGAAACGACTACAGGTTATCACTAAAGATTTTTCAACATCGTTTTATGCATCTTATACATTGAACGGTAAAATTAATAAAGATTTACATGTCAAGTCACCGTAATGCAACAAGACATCGATAGTAGTCACTGTAAAATTAATGTTTAGCAAACCGAGGAAAACGTAAAAAGTAAAATCAACTGGAGGGAAACCGTAAAACGAGACGAGAATTCAAGAGACGTCAAAAAAGTCGAAAGTACTGTGACAATGTAGAAGGAAGGGGTAGAGAGTAACGAGTAACCAGTACAAACGAGACGAACAGAAAGTCTACAATTACAAAGAATCTTTAGATAATAAGTGAGAAAAAGGTAAAAGGGGAACCAAATGTGAACGACCCATTAATGTAGACAATAGTACTTAAATTTACATAAGAACACTGAAGGTTTGGACATAGTGTCGGGTCAGAGAGACAACTTGAGTTTGAGTATAAAACTTGATGGTAGATCAATAGGTATTTCACCATCCATAGGATGTCCCTATAGTTCAAGTCATATAAATTTTAGAAATAGAAAGGAGAGGTTTTACATAAGAGACGGAACCAATTACTTCAGTGAGAGATGAGTGGATTGGACCTTCTATAAGTAAGAGTTAGGAAGGACAGGGAGAAAGTCAGTAAGAAGTCTAAGAAAGCGAAGATCACGAGGTAAGGACAACGGGGGTAAATCACGTCTGAACCTAGAAAAACACGAAATAATGGTGTCATACGAGGACTGGTGATAGAAAAGGTGGCCAAAGAAGAAAAAAATTAGGTAACAGAAATAGTAACAGTCTGAAATCATTTTATTTTCGATCAGTACAGTGAGAAGGAGAGGGGCTTTAAGGATACCAAGGTCATTGTCTTTATGGTTTTAAGAATCGGACCATATGTGTAAGCAATTGGGTAGGAGTGTAACAAAGGACGTGGTGGAGAAGGAGTATAGATACCTGGGTCTTGTAAGATAAGAGTAAGAAATTTAAAAAGAACGGAAAGAAGGGAAATCTAACGAAATAGGGTGGAGGTAGAACGAGAAAAGTTTAAGAGAAGAAATTTCTAGTTGTTTGAGTTTGTTTACCTCGGATTAATTTGAATATTCGAAAACCTGTCGTTTCCTTTGGTATTTGTTTTGCTTTCTGTTGGATACCAGAACCTCCTTCATAAACGTTTACTATGACGGTCATCGCTTAATTAAATGTTTTATACGTTTGTCGAGTATGTCGAATTACAGTTTTTTTTGGTTTGTTGACTTAGTTTATTTATCTTTTGGATTCTCTGTAAAGAGGTTTCTTCTGTATATCTCCCGGTTGTCCATGTACTTTTCTACGAGTGGTAACGATCAATGATCTCTTTACGTTCAATTTTGATGTTACTCCACAGGGGAATGACACCAGTCACCGGTAGTAATTTTTCAGATGTTTATTGTTTACAACTTCTCCCACACCTCTTTTTCCTTGGGAGGAATGTGACAACTACCCTTATTTCTACGTACATGGGGTTACAAGTATCGTCGTGATACATGTTTTCAGTTCTGTACCTTCGTAATTTACAGGTAGTTGTCTATTTACCTATTTCTACTACACCCCACACACACACACACACACGTATGTATGTCACCTTATATCCTATCACCTTATAATGAGTCGGTATTTTTTACTACTTTATTACGGTAAACGTCGTTGTACCCATATGGACCTCTAATAGTATAATTCACTTCATTCAGTCTCTAACTTCCTGTTTACACTATATTGAATATACACTTTAGAATCTTTTATTATGTTTACTTAAATAAATGTTTTATCTGAGTATATGTATCTTTTGTCCGAAAACCAATATTTTCCTCTACCCCCCTAATCCTCAAACTCTACTTGCCTATGTGAGATGATAAATATTTTCCCTATTTGTTGTTCCTGGCCCTTGACATAAGTCACAGAACACTATTGGATATTACCTTTTCTTAGACTTTTTCCTATCTATATATACATTGAGTCGGTGAAACGACATGTGGACTTCCATTATGCTGTAACATTTAATTGATATTAAGTTATATTTCTTACCGATTTCTCTTTATTTCCAGTCGAGTATAAAGTACAGGAAATACTTCGAGGTCAATTCGTCAGAAAAGAGACAAACACATGAAACATTATGAGTCCTAGGGTATATTAAATGAAAAATATGGATGATTGGTCACTCGAGGGTCTCTGTTTCATAAAATGACAAAAATAGTAGTCATAATAATGATGATGATGAGAAAGACAAAAGACTTCCGTCTGAATGTTTATTAATATTGTTCATGTCATTAAGGACTTCGTCCTTCACGTATCCTCCACAAAATAAAAAATTGTAAAAGAGTCTCACAACCCCTTCCGTCGTGTTTGTAAACTCCGTCAGACGTATATTCTTTATAAGTACAAGATGGACCCCTTTTCTCGTCCATTCTTCCGTCGCCCCATCTGACTCGTTACCCTCCACTGAGATCCTGTCTATGTACGTACATCTCTTTTTACTCCGACGTTTCCATATCAAACTCTAACCAACCCTTTTCGGTGACATACAAATTAATTGATTCATAAACCTTATGATTTAAAAAACAACATATTAATAGGATCCTACGTGACCGTACATATATCATTACAGTGTAACGAATTTGTATAAAATCAAATTATAGTCTTCAACAATTTTAAGGGACTCCTTTCAGAAAAAGGTAAAAGTATAGTGACGAATTAAAACTCTTTAAAGAATAGAGAAATGCATTCTTTCTCTAATTGTACCTGGGTTTCATAAAAGAAATTCACCATGTGGTTGACAGTAGTTTATAAACTGTTATCAGTTCTTTTACAAAAACTAAAAGTTTTCAGGAACAAAATGACGGAATCAAAATTTAAAAAAAAAAAAAAAAAAACGTCTCCCCATTATCAAAGAGTTTTTGAATAAATCTTATCATTGCTAAAACTAAAACTTTAAAAAAATATGTATCATAAACAAAGAAAGGATCACGGAAATATACGAACATGAAATATTGTTCACATAATAATGATTACCTGGATTAGAATTTACTATAAAATGTGTCCTTAGAATGAAAACATTAAGTCTTGATAGGTCTCTGACTTCAAACGTCGCCACAATTCAACTCATTAAAGGAGGACGAAGAAAGAGAAAATGAATTTGAGACAACACTCCATTGTGTTGATCACGAAAGGGACGAGGATTATGGTCGAGAAAAATTCTGTATACTGTACAGGTAAGAAATCTCAAAGAACGTTTTACAATATGAACAGCAATTAATACCAACGGAAACAGACAAATACACTTTCAAAAGTTGCGAAGAGATTACACTGATCAAAGAAAGTTTTATGTCAGTATTGACCACATGACGACGACGACGATTCAGCGCAGTCAGCACAGGTTGAGACACGCTGGGGTATCTACCGTCGGGTGGTCCGAGGAGACAAGGACCCTAAGAACCCCGTTCTTATGACCTCACCCAACAGTAAAGTAAGAGGTAACGTACTTTCACTTTTCACTTTCACTTCAGCGAGTCAACACAGACTGAGAAACACTGGGGTACCTGACGTCGGGTGGGACGAGGAGGCAGGTACCCTAAAGGGTCCGTTCTCATGACCTCACCCCACGGTAACGGAAGAGGTTGACCAGATGATAGTAACAAGTCTATGTGTATCGTTTCTTAAATTGAAAACATTAAGAAACTGTGAACTGAGGAGAGATATTATTAACTAATAATACCCTCCTATTATTAATTACAATTAAAGACAATTCCAAGACTTAAGACCATGATCTTATACCTGAAGTCCTTCACCGTTCGGAATAAGAGGTAATAAAATGTCTTAAAGTCTCATGACTTATTTTCAGTCTTAAGGAACAGGATGAGATTCCAACATAATTGGAACACATCGAAGAGATGAAGTAATTTTACCTTCGGACGTAGGGAGAGGAGTTGGAGTCACAAAACTGAGGGGAATATCGGAGACAACCATATATGGAATCTAATACGATCCTCCTATGGAAGAACGGGTAAAATAAAGAGACTATTTATATTAAAACCGAATACTTACTATGACTTTTTGACATATGACAGAGGATGTTAATATTTTAGTTTCATATACCACTATCCCGGTCTGTGGATCAGGATCACTGACATATGGTCAATCACCTCCGACGATCAAAAGGTAATTGTTTACGTACGAACTTAAGATAACAATTCTGATCAGTCTACGTAATAGAAAAAAAGGGGGGGGTTTTTGGGGGTTGAAAATTGATATATACCCTAAAGATGTGAGTCTTTCAAAAATTATAGTACTGGACTCTAAATGAGAACTCCAAAATACTGGTGTACTGATTTTATGTATAAAAGAGAAATACAGTAAAGACAGTTATCACTCTGATTGAACATCTCGAAAGTTTACAGTCGATCTCTTTATTTCTCACTTTTCACCTTGACAAATTCCCAGCTTATGCAGTGAGTAAATTGAGAGTGTCTCGGACTCAACATCACTCAATAAAGGTAAAATATTTTCTCTTTTGACTCCGAGTCAATATGTTTGTCACAAATGGTTTCTCACTGTGAAAAACAGTCGGGGCAGAACGGGGACCAAAGTGACAAACTTACCTACTAAGAGAATGGGAAAACCACGTTGTTCAGGATATAGAGAATGTAACCGTAAATTACTTGAGACACATAAAGTCCCACGAAATCCAGTGTTCTCCCCGAAGGGACTATAGGCGGACGTTACGTCCTCTGGGGTGAAGCTAAGGACCCGGCCCTTCTAGACGACCTCTTCCCTATCCGATGGGTTAGGTCATAAAAACCCGAAGGGAACACCGAGTCGACCTTTTCTTAGGCGGACGTTACGTCCTCTGGACCCGAGCTAGGGACCTAACCCTTCTAGGGGACCTCTTCTCTTTCCGATGGGTGAGGTCATAAGACTGGATCTCTTAAGGTACCCGTCAAGTACCCCAGTGTTTCTTAACCTGTACTGACTCGCTGAAAGTGAAGTAAATCCAGTGTTCTTAATCTTCTAGGTTACATTTAACTCAATTTGGTATTCCTTTTACATAATAGAACTCTATCTCACCCTTCCTATCAAAGGTCTCATCCAATTAAGTCACCAAGTCTTCGTCGTAGTGTCTGAGCCCGAGGAAGGTAGAAAGTACAGAGAACAGGAGTGACAAGTCGAAACAGAGGACGGTTAAAGGGAACTCCGGGGTTCCACCGACGACAACAAATTCACAGTATATCTCTATACTGTCAAAGAGTATTTTGTTCCCTGATAGAGACTGTACATAGAGAAAGTACTCTCTTCTTTGAAAAGGGGTCTTTGGAAAGACATCCAAAAAGGGAGTGTAAACTACACGGTCTAATAATGGCACAAGGACATGAAGTCGACTTGTGACCGTTCTCATTATCCGGAGGCACAAATCGAATTTAATCTTCACTGGAGGAACTCAACCTCTTCTAGAGAGGGAAGTACCTTCGAGTATCAAAGTACCTCTTTCCACCCAACGGGCTTGTTTTAGTTCTAATTTAATCCTTCCCTTCCATCTTCCTCCTTTATCAACCCCATCCTCTCGGTTGTCATAGACGCTACGACACTCATTTTGCGGTACGAGTCAAGACCCCAAGTCGAATCAGCAACGTAGTCTTTAGCTCGACACCTCTAATTTCACTTTTTATTGAGATTACATTCCATTTGACAAACTAAAGTATCCATCAAACCCCTTCCAGTACGTCTTCTCCCGTACCACCGCATGATCTTTTTTTACATCATAAAACTGAGTCCTGTGATCCAAACTCAGGATTGGTCACATGAAAGATCAAAATTAATCTTCTTATACTGGACACTAAAAGATAATCAAAAATTTACCATGAAGAACCTGAATTTATATGTACAAACAAGAGTTAAGGATTGAAGTAAAATCTCTATGTCCCAAAAATTTAGTACAAAAATAGTACCAGTACAATAAAGACATTGATAATCTCATTCTCAAGCATAAAACTAACATTGTGTTGAATGATTGATCGAGACACCGCAACCTGTTTAGTCAATTACAAAGACTAACAATAAACGGAACTGATACTTTACATCACCAATTAATTTGTTCCCTAAAAAACTCCAAAAAAGGATTGTAAATCATTGAATTTTTTTAATAAACCTGATTCTAACATCCATCAAAACGTCATATAAATAACCTTTCTCGTACAATACTCATTTCAAATTACGTGTCAAGGGAGTGAAAGATTACAAAATAAGTTATAATCTTTTGTTGAATTTAACAGTATTTAAATCTACAAGACTTGGAAAATTTTGACCTTTCACAGAAACCTTCATCCTCGAGAATTTTAGCATCAATAATATTCTACAATATTATACAACTAAAATAATGTAATACGAATGAACATAAAGGATCCTTACAAATAGTTTTAAACTGGATTTTAATACCCCGATCACAATAAACGTAATGAGATATTAGACACGTTAAAAAAACCTTACTGTACCAGACGACTTTGAATGATAGATTATCCCTTTCACAATAAAGAACTCATTATGTTATGTAAACGAGACCTCGTTTTTTTTTAGTAACCAAATTGTATGTAAAATACGGGTGAACAAGTTCTGTAAGACCTTCTACGACACCCTCTTTTACTCTACAATTGACACCAAAGACGAAATTTCTCAAATTTTAGATCAGTCTCCCCACATATATGTAAATTAAATAGAACAGGATCTTTTATCACTTAATTATATAAATAACTAACCAAAAGTTATGTTCATTTTTAAGAGTAGAGAAATAACATTTTTAGTAATTGTCTTTATAAGTTTACGAAATACTCTGATTCTTTACACAGAGTTCCTATCTACTTGGACAAGACCACCCCTCTGAAAAAGAGACTTCTTTTAGACACGTTTGGAGACTTAAGATTTTTCGGTCGTCATCCCAATCAACCAGAGAAATCAGTAGAAGAGGTACCAGTCAAAGGTTGGATTCGTCACTATATAAAATTTTGGATATTTCTAAACTGATCTGAAAAGTCAAAGGATCCCTTTATAAAATTCATAAGGTTTTATCGACCTCAATAAGTATGGAAACTGAATTGTGTTTCATATAGAGGGGATCGAAGATAAAGAGAAAGTCTAAAAATACTTGTACTGACAAGTACCAGAGGTCTATCACAAAGGGAAACGACGAAAAATAAAAACCCGAAATAACATCGTTTGATTTAAAGGGGTCAATTTATGTTACTTCTACTGAACCCTAACAGACTTACAAAGGGGAAACCGTGTACTATTCTATATTAGACTTGTCTACGTAAGGACAAAGTTGTGACTAACCATGTGGAAGAGTAACAGGACGAGAACGAATCTATTATGAATTTACAGGGGGAATTTTCATTTTCAGGTACAAACAGGGAATGATCACCAACAAGATTTTTCACAAAGTTTCTTTCTCTTGGGTTATATAAATATATGCTTGGTATTTTTACACAGATTTACGTCTTAAATAAAATGTGATTTGAAGTGTAAAATCCTTGATTATAAACTATGATGGAATATTTTATAAACACCAGGTCTTACATCCAGTAAACAAAAAATACTTACAAACTTTATTTATTTACTCCATCAATTTCCCTCCGCTTTTCATTTTAAAGTACGGGAATATACCTCTTTTCTTGTATTCAACTCCAGTGAACATCGGTCAAACACCATTAAAACGACGAGGAGACGGACCCTCTCAATCTCTCACTTTTGAGACAATAGTCACCACAGGTTGGAAAAACCGTACTCCCTGACTAAAACACCTTCTGTTGACGAATGAAGATGACACGGCGGCCCAAAGATCGTCCGGCACCTGACCATGACCGGACCCCCAACCCCTGGAGACGAGACATACTTTATTTTTACTCGAAAGAGAAGAAGGTCATGAGGACATTGGAATATCTTCCACAATTTACTTACGTCCTACACACTCTCTTTCCGTCTAATTCGTCTAATTTACAATTTCGTATTCAAAATAAGAAATATGAGTACTTTCTCCTTGAACAAGTATCACACTAGGTTTTTTTGATTGAAACAAACAAACAAATAAACAAATCCTACCTAACCTACGAAACCATATACTAAACCTAAAAGGACGGAATTCTTTTTTGTTTTTATAACTGTTGAAAAATTCGTCTACATTCATTAAAAAACATCTCCAATTACGATCTGATATATTTTACTTTATAACTGAATCTATTAAGTTCGGGAAAAAAAAGAAAGATAAATGAGACCGATAAAGTAGTTATCATAGATGTAGTCTACTCTTCCTTTATCCTTTCTTTGAAACAGTCAAACTCACGAATAGTCCTTTTAGATTTTATAGAACGTCTCTTCCCTTATTTTTCATTTACCAATTGTATTTATAAAATTTGTATGTACGTATAACTTAAAGTTATTACAAAATAAATAAGACAAAAAGAAAATATTTACTCAATCGACAATATAAAATTATGGACGTCCAATTCTTAACTAATGTATACTTTTCGGGAGGATCGACATTCTATACTTAAAAGAAGTACTTTGGACCACATATGAATTCAAACTGTCTACAAGAAAATATTTTTCTACAAATATTCTAAAACTATAACCTATAAAACAAATTTTAAACTAATCTTTTGAATTATTTTATCAAAGTTTAAAAAGTAGAATTTATTAACTATTATTCTTAAAACCAGTATTTTAGAAGGGGTGAGGTAAAAATTTTTAGATAAGGATTTGATATGTATAACTATGTCAATCCAACTCAAACAACATCATAATAGACGGTTAAAACCAATACATACAAAACAACCTTTTCAAAATAAAAAGATTCATCAGTCTAGAAAAATTGAAATCTAAATGAAAGAAAATAGTAAAGATGTGAAACTTTAGGACGGAGTCTTAAAATGAATAGTTAGAAAACCCAAAGACAAAGACAGAAAAAATATTTTTATAAAAAAATATTTATCGGAATTAAGACAAAACCTTATATTACGGTCTAAGACTTATCACTTGAAAATTTGTTCAAAATAATTAAAGAGTGTAGAATGACTATAACGTCCTTTTAAAATCACGACAAATTAAACGAAGTGGAGGAATGAATTGTCATGTCTTCTTGACTTTTCTACCTCTTCGAACTGGTCAAGAAACTACCCTCCGTTTTCATATTAACGAACAATCATGTCTCTCATCCCGCCCCCCCACCCTCTCATATCAAACCACTTCATTCTAGTGTTCTTAACCTTGTGTAAAATTTTTTAGCTAATGACTAAAATGATACGTTGTAACGACGAAAGTATTATAATTCAAACGGAAATGTAATATACAACATTTCCTCGGTATCATCTTTACATTATTCATTTTACTTCTATTTTTCGGTTTGATACATTTGACTAATTGGACACATCAAATCAGATCAAAAATCTAACTTCTTTTTATGTCTCTTATTATAATTTTCAAAATCGTTAAGTATAGATCGGAACAATTTTAAAACTGACTCATCCTAAATATGGTCCTAACGTTTCAAGTACATTCCAAGTTTATAGTTAAACACATAATTGTATAATTTTTCTTTTAGGTATTATAGTAGAATCATTTATATCCTTTTCGTAAACTTTTTTAAGTCATAAATAAGAACCAAACGTCTACAGAGAGACGTTTGAACCTTAACCTCCTTTTAAAGATTACGATTATCCTCTCCGGTGTTTTTTGGATATCAAGTCTAATATAAATTAACACATACTGATGTACGAAAAGAGGTTCTTGACCCTTTTCCGTTGAGACAGAAGAAAGTAATGAAGTAAGTGACAACAGGACCTTCAAAATCTGTCACTTTATTCTATTTTCCTTTTTAATATCTCTAATTTTTCCTTCTTAATTTTAAATATGTCTGTTGTAAAAAAAAAAACCATGTCTTTTAGGAGTTCTAAGATGTCTTTTTGGATGTTCTTGAATAGTAACTCCAACATTCGATCTTCTAACTATTTGTTTTTCGTCAAATAAAGATATAAAATCGTTATTCGTTAAAATTTATCTGGATTGTTTATATCGTGGTGAATGTCATCTTCGTCTTCGTACTTTTTAAATTCCTATTTAAACTGTTTTACACACATTCTGGACATATGACTTTTACTAAAGTATATGACTCTGTAGAATTTTTTCTATGAGTCACAACTACTTAATCTATTAACTCATAATTTTACAGTCCTTAAGGGGTCGGTCTCAGGTACACCAGAGTCTTGGATTCGTACGAAAAAACATATTTCATTGGTAATTAAGATTTTAAGTATACCGTTATAACCCAGACCTTATCGGTTTTGCTAAAACCTTTCATTCTTGTTTCAACCTCATAATTGTCACAACTTAAAATTCTAGTCCTGTCACATTACTTTACTTTCTCATTTGTATATCTATTTATCTTGTCTTTATCTAGGTATGTATATGTCAGTCAACTAAAAGTTGTCTGAACTGTTCCCTAAAGTTAAGGATTTAGAATGAAATGTTATATATGTTTTTAGTTGAAGTTTACATAGTATCTGGATTTACATTCTCGATTTTGATCATTGGGAAGATCTTATTTTGTATCTTTTATATATCCTAAAATCAATCCCTTCTTAAAGAATCTACCCCGTGTTTATCGTGTCTGGTAAAAAAAAAAATTCTAACTACGATAGTTTCAAGTTTTGAAAAAGAGAAGTCTTAATATAACGATTCTTATACTTGTCCATTTAGTGACTGACCCTCTTATATCAACGTTTCTGTTCACTTTCTCCTTTTCTTAGAAAAGTTGTTTACCACGAGTATTTTGACCTATAGGTATACGTTCTCTCACTTCAACCTGAAGAGAAAGTGTGGGGCATGTTTTAATTAAGTCTTACATTTTGACATTTTGAGGATCCTTTTTTGTATCCGTATTTAAAAATACTGGAACCTAATCTGGTAACAAAGAATCTATATGTGGATTTCATGTCACCGTCTTTTCTTTCTTTATTTAACCCGTAGCAGTTTTAAATTTTGAAACACGAAGTTTTGATGTGACAGTTCTCTCACTTTTCTGTTGAATGTCTTATCCTCTTTTATAATTGTTTAGTATATGTCAATCCAGGGGATGTATACCTGGAAGTTTAACGCTTGAAAGTTTCTACACTTGTACACAAGGTACACAGGTCAGTATATCCAATCAAGTGTATAGACCGTAAGTAACAGTGTATGCACGTAGGAGAAATTCACCAACACGAAAACACATCAAATGTCTTGAGAGATTCAGGTCATGTTATAGAAATAAAGTTCGAGTCGAACAGACATTCGTTCACATTTTCGTCGTCATTACATTGACCATGATGACATGAAAAATCCCATATCATGACATTCTAAATTTTACAAAAGAAATAAAAAATACATAATAAACTCTTCATAATATTTGGAGAATGTCATGTCATGACACATCACCTAAATCCACCCATGGAACCCGAATGAAACGATCTGAATGTTTGTTTAGCTTGAATACTTGTACGAGAACCTTACCTTGAGTAAACATACATTCCCAGAATGACATGAACTATTTCCTAACTATTAGATTTCAGAATTTTGAGTTGTTATTTTTCAGTCGGGTTAAATTTTTACCCG
Organism: Capra ibex; assembly: GCA_006410555.1. Lineage (NCBI taxonomy): Eukaryota > Metazoa > Chordata > Mammalia > Artiodactyla > Bovidae > Capra > Capra ibex. The sequence goes on from SJYO01013871.1 coordinate 33,489,265, forward strand.
TTTCCTAAACCTATCTACAAAGAGGGGGAATTTTTATGTGTGTATACTTTTCAACGAGTTGCACTAATCAGTAATCCTCCAACGTTTAATACTGGTGTCACTTTATAGTCATGTGTGGATAATCTTATTGATTTTAAAATTTTGACTGTCATAGTTGATATACACTTTTACGTCTTGTCGACTCGAGACTGTGTAACGACCAACCAAACATTTTACCACTCGGTGAAACTTTTTGTCAAACCGGAAAAAGAATATTTCAATATGTACCTAAATAGTCTATTGGGTCCCTAGAGTGACGACCCATAAATGCATTCTCTTTATATTATACATACATATGTGTGTTTCTGAATACTCTTACAAATTCCTCGGAAACAGATATTAACGACATTTGACCTTCGTTGTCTTTACAAGTACTCGACCATTTATCTATTTATTTAACACCATATGGCACATTACCTTCTAAGTTTTCACTCTTTCTCACTTAATGACTATTCACGTTGTTGTAACTATTTAGAGTCTTCGTGACTCACCATTTACTTTTTTTGGTCCTTTGGACGGGGGTTTTTCGGTCCATGTTTTCCCACGTATGACACACTGAGAGTAAATGTACTGTTATACTGTAAGTGGAAGTTGAGGATTTCAACATAAATACATTATAAAGTGTCTCATTATCCAAAAGTATCCTATCATAAGAAGTATAAAGACCTTAATTAAGTATATCTAAAAATATCAAAAGTAATGACCCATGTAGTCTTAACAAAAGACTTACATTTACAAAACAAAACTTAATAAAAAACGATTGTCCATAGAGTACATCACTGGATTCTTATATGGACCTTATACCTCATTCTAGAAAAAGTAATCATTAATTCGAGTTCAGAGTCATTTCATATCGTTGAAATTCCATAGTCAAGTCAAGTCAAGTCAGCGAGTCAGTACAGGCTGAGACACTGGGGTACTTAACGTCGTGCGGTCCGGAGGGACAGGTAGTGGGTGAGGGTCTTAAGTGGGTTTGAGTACACGTAACTCAACCACTACGGTAGGTCGGTAGAGTAGGAGACAACAGGGGAAGAGGAGGACAGGGGTTAGGGAGGGTCGTAGTCCCAGAAAAGGTTACTCAGTCGAGAAGCGTACTCCACCGGTCTCATGACCTCAAAGTCGAAGTCGTAGTCAGGAAGATTTCTTGTGGTTCCCGACTAGAGGAAATCCTACCTGACCAACCTTGAGGAAAGTCAGGTTCCCTGAGAGTTCTCAGAAGAGGTTGTGGTGTCAAGTTTTCGTAGTTAAGAAACCACGAGTCGAAAGAAGTGTCAGGTCGAGAGTTGTAGGTATGTACTGGTGACCTTTTTGGTATCGGAACTGATCTGCCTGGAAACAACCGTTTCATTACAGAGACGAAAACTTATACGATAGATCTAACCAGCATTGAAACGAAGGTTCCTCATTCACAGAAAATTAAAGTACCGACGTTAGTGGTAGACGTCACCAAAACCTCGGGGTTTTTTCGGAGATCAGTTCCGATACCAAAAAGGTCCCCAGTACATACCTACACTCTCGACCTGACACTTCTTTCGACTCGTGGTTTCTTAACTACGAAAACTTGACACCACAACCTCTTCTGAGAACTCTCAGGGAACCTGACGTTCCAGTAGGTTGGTCAGGTAAGGTTTCCTCTAGTCAGGACCCACAAGAAACCTTCCTTACTGAGATTTCGACTTTGAGGTCATGAGACCGGTGGAGTACACTTCTCAACTGAGTAACCTCTTCTGGGACTACGACCCTCCCTGACCCCCGTCCTCCTCTTCCCCTAATGTCTCCTACTCTACCGACCTACCGTAGTGGTTGAACTACCTGCACTCAAACTCACTTGAGGCCCTCAACCACTACCTATCCCTCCGCACCGCACGACGTCAAGTACCCCACCGTTTCTCAGTCTGTGCTGACTCGTTGACTTGACTTGACTACGTTACTTTCCTCCTCCTCCCCGTCTAAACTTTTGTAATTATAAACCGACAAATACAAACATTTGGTAATACTTAAATTGTCTAAAACCCCGTGTTCTAAGTATTAATATACTTAGAAAATCTTTTCGTATGAATAATTTGTTTAGAATAGTCAGATGTCCTTGTCTTACCTCTAACACATACACACTTTTTTTTAGGTACTTGGACTTTCATTTTTATACCATCTCTTAAACAAACCTAATTTTTTTATTTGGGTCGTTCCCTTCAAATGTCGATATGTTCGCATAGAGTCCTTTGTTCTTTTTAGAGTTTATTTGTTGGATTGAAATACGGATTTCGTTGATCTCTTTCTTCTTGTTTGTTTTGGGTTTCAATCATCTTAATTTCTTTGTTTCTAGTCTCGTTTTTATTTATCTTTGATTTTTTGTTATCTTTTCTAGACACTTTGATTTTCGACTAAGAAACTTTTCTATTTGTTTTAACTATTTGGAAATCGATCTGAGTAATTCTTCTTTTCCCTCTCCCGGGTTTAGTTAGTCTTTACTTTTTCCTCTTTAATTTTGGTTGTGGTGTCTTCATGTTTCTTAGAATCTCTAATGATACTCAAAAGGACTATCGAATCAACCATTTCTTAGGTGGACGTCACATCCTCTGGGGTCAAATTAGGGACCCAGTCCTTCTAACGGACCTCTTCCCTATTCGATGGGTGAGGTCATAGGAACCTGAAGGGAACATCGAATCGACCATTTCTTAGACGGACATTACGTCCTCTGGACCCAAACTAGGGACTCAACCCTTCTAGGGGACCTCTTCCCTTTCCGATGGGTGAGGTCATAAGACCGGATCTCTTAAGATACATGACATATCAGGTACTCCAGAGTTTCTCAACCTGTGCTGACTCACTGAAAGTGAAAAGTACTCGTTGACATGTGGTCATCTTACCTGTTGGGTCTTCTGTACCTGTTTAAGAATCTTTTCGTGTCAAAAGCTTCTGACTTGGTTCTTCTTTATCTTTTATGTTTATCTGGTCAATGGTCGTGACTTTAAATTAATCATTAAATTTTTGACGGTTGTTTGTTTTCAGGTCCTGTTCCACCGAAGTGTCCACTTAAGACGGTTTGCAAACCTCTGGTCAATTATGGATAGGAAGATTTTGATAAGGTTTTAAAACGTCTCCTTCCTTATGAAGGTTTGAGTAAGACACTCCGGTGGTAGTGGGACTATGGTTTTGGTCTCTTTCTATAGTGTCTTTTTCTTTTAGTATCAGTGATAGTGACTACTTGTATCTACCTTTTTACGAGTCGCTTTATGATCGTTTGGTTAAGATCGTTACTTCATTTTCCTACTATATGGTACTAGTTCACCCCGAGTAAGGTCCTTACGTCTCTATAACGTTATAGACCTTTAGTTAGTCGCACTATATGGTGTAATCGTTTAACTTCTCATTTTTTGTACTAGTAGAGATATCTATATCTCTTTTGAAGACTATTTTAAGTCATAGGTGAACATTATTTTCGAGAAGTTTCACTCGTATCTTTCTTGTATGGAGTTGTATTATTTCCGGTATATAATGGTTTGGAATTGTAGTATGAATTACCATATTTAGACTTACGTAAAGAAGACTCTACTCATTGTTCCGACGAGTGAGAACCGGTAAAGACAAGTTGTATCAAAACCTTGAGCATCGGTGTCGTCAGTCTCTTTTTTTCACCATTTTCCTTAGGTTTAACCTTTTTCCATTTTGACAGTGATAAACGTTTACTACACGATATCTGTCTTTTAGGACTTCTACGATGGTCTTTTGATGAACTTAAGTAGTTACTTAATACAACGACCTATGTTTTAATTATACGTCTTTAGACAACATATATATGTGATTTTCACTTTATAGTTTATTTTTAATTCCTTTGTGAGGTTATATCGTATCGTAGTTTTTTTTTTTTTTATGAATCCCTATTTGGACGTCCGTTTCCTGGACATGAGACTTTTGAGATTCCATGACTACTTTCATTAACTTCTACTGTGTTCGTCTTACCTTTTTATATACACAAGAACATAACCTTCTTAGTCATAACAATTTTACCGGTAGGATGGGTTCCGTCAAATACCTAGTCGTCATAAAAAGTCTCTGAATCATGTTTTATAAAAATTGAATATACCTTCGTGTTTCTGGGACTTATCGGTTTCGTTCGAACTCTTTCTTGTCTCGACCTCCTTAGTTCGAGGAACTGAAGTCTGATATGATGTTTCAAAATGATTAGTTTTGTCATACCATGACCATACTTTGTCTGTATCTAGTCACCTTGTCATATCTTTCGGGTCTTTATTTGGACACGTTAATACCATTTAATCAGACGCTGTTTCCTCCGTTCTTATATGTTACCTCTTTTCTGTTAGAGACGAAATTCACCACGACCCTTTTACCCTGACGTCTTGTAAAAGATTATGGTATATTTTATTATTTGACTTTTACTTAATTTCTGGATTTACATTCTGATCTATCATATTTTGAGAATCTCCATTCGTATCCGTCTTGTAAGAAACTGTACTTAGTATCGTTATTAAATAAAAAACCTGAAAGACGAAGGATCTAATTACCTTTATTTTTGTTTTTACTTATTTTACCCCGGATTAATTTGAATTTTCGAAAACGTACCGTTTCCTTTGGTATTTTGTTTTCCTGTCGGTGACCTGACCCTCTTTTATAAACGTTTGTAACGATGATTGTTCCCTAATTAAAAACTTTTATATCTGTTTGTTGGGTTAGTTTTTTACCTGTCTTCTGGATTTATCTGTAAAGAGGTTTCCTCTGTATTTCTCCCGGTTTTTCGTGTACTCTTCCACGAGTTGTAGTGACTAATAATCTCTTTACGTTCTCCATAGGGGAAAGTTAACCAAGACAATAACATAATTTAGTGACGTGATTTCCGATTTAATGTACGTAATAACATTTTTCTACAAAAATAAAAATAAAAGAGTTCAAAAATAAAAAGGTTCATTAACATAAATCATTGGATGACATGTCATAAAATTACCTCAAATAGAAAAGAAATCACCGATGAATTTAAGGAAAGGTTTTGTTGTAAAGTACCTAATATGTGAATTAATCTATAAATATATATACATTTGTCCGTCACTACTAGTAGTGTTTCAAACAGGGAGAAAGGGGGTAGAATTTCAGAATTATAAAGTAATGAGTCCGTACGAAGTTTTACATTTTATGAATAAAAAATTTGAACAATTTTAGTACTATGAAAAGACGAATAATTTAATATATACGTTCCTTTTACTTTAACAGAGATGTCGAATTTGGTTACATTTCTACTTTTTCATGATCCACTTTAATATTCATGATACACATATTAGAAGATCATCTCTAACTGAAAAATTAAAAAAAAAATTTCGTTCCATTGTCCCGGTCTTTGATTTCATTTGTAACTGTCTAAAACAGTAAAGTTTTGAAATATTTCTTTTGACCTTTTTTACTGTTGTATACATTTTCTTAATATAAGGATTACAAACTTCTCTAGGAAGGTCAGGTATTCTTTTGGTCTTTGATATTTTTACCTGTTTCATTAACTTTTACATCATATTTCTTCTTTTTTAATCTTACTGGTTACTCGTCAATTATCTACTTGTTTACGTAATTATAAAGTTCTTTACATCCAATTTTATTCTTGTGGGAATTGGAGGTCGTTAGACTCCTTCTTTCTATTTTTATTATTATAGATCCTAACCACTCCATATAACCTCTCTTCAATCCTATAAAATTTTGATTGTTAGAAGTCCTCGTATTAGATTATGAATTTCTTTACACAGACCGTTTTAGTCCAGACGTTTATGAAACCTTATAGTTATCTAATATAACAGTAAACCCGTCTTTCAATCTTGTCGGGTTTATTTTTAGTCATCCTGTAAAGACAGTCGAGAGGTATCGAACAAGTCACTTTTCGTGCAACATCTCACAGAAAAATACGGTTACTTATATCCATTGTATAAAAATTTACTTATGTGTATCAGACTACTTATTTACACGGTACTAAAATTTTTGACCAAGATATTATCCACCAAGAGTCCAAGGAGGGTCAAAAAGTTACAAAATCCGACATTAATTGTAAAAACATGTATGTCGAACCATATGAACGAGAAGGAAAGAAACCTCACTTAAGGTCCTTAAAGACTCAGTTTTCAACACAGGTCAAACATAAAACTATATACATAACGGTTTTAAGTCAAAATATGGTCTTTCACCATATTTTCTTAAAAAAATCACCTCGGTATTTTAACTTATATCATACGTCAGATTAAATCCCATAATGTACTAGAACAAACTTCAATAATGTTCATTTTATAATGATTTAGTCTAAGTATATGTTTACAATTTATAAGAGAAATAAATCAAAATTTTATTTAATAAATACAACCTTATGTGAGTACCTTTTCAACGTTTTTATCATGTATCATAGCACGTCGACGGGAAGTAGGTCGAAAGACATTACAATCGTAGAAAATACCGACACCATGTAACTGTTTTGATTCTTTAATTTCAACCATATAATGATAATTGACGTATGAATCTATAGTCAAAAACGTGATTAGAGGAAAAAAAAACCAAGGTCTTAGGTCAGATCGTATATAGTAAAATAAATCAACGGTAAAAAGGTATCAACAGAGGTCAGACAGTCTCAAGAGTTCGAAAGGAACAAATACAAATACTGGAACTGTCAAAACTTCTAAGAACTAGCTCATAGAACATCTTGAAAGGAGTCAAATCAAAAAAGGTTACAAAAGAGTATCAAGGTGTCCCCAATACCCAAAACTCCTACTCATGGTGTCTCTACTGTACACGAAGAGTAGTGTAATATAAACCATATATATAGTAACACTAAGTGATCACTATTATAAGTAGAAATAGTGAACAAAATTCTATCACAGACAGTCCGAAGAGGGAACCTTTCAATGACAAAAAGGAAAGGTATGAACTAAGAAACCTCAGACTAGTGGTCAGGTCGTCTACGAGTCACGCCTCTCCGTAGTTATTCGATGTAGAGGTCTGAGTCTTCTGATGTATGATAGAGTGTCTCATTTACAAAAACTAAAACTGTTCGAGATAAATAGTAAATAAAGAGGATACCTAACACGAAAACCACAACGAACATTTTTAGTAACGGTTTGGGTTCTAACTAAAAAATTTTTTGATGAAATAACTCTATATCAAATACATGACTTCTAACTAGGTAAATTTCATATGTCAAGTAACCAAAAACAGACGTAAATATTCCAACAACGTCAGTAATGAAGTCAATGTAAAACTCGTAAAATAGTAGAGTATTTCTTTGGGCTATGGGTAATCGTCAGTGAAGGGTAAGGAGAGGTTCAAGGGGTTGGGATCCCTTACAGACATATCTAAACGGTTATACCTGTAAAGGATATCGACCTGAGTATGTGATACACTAGGAAATACTGACTTAAAAATCTGAATCGTACTAGAGAAGTCCTAAGTAGATACAACATCGTACATAAAGTAAGAAAGTCTAACGGTTTATGATGGGCTAAATATCTAGTACGGTGTAAAATAGATAGGTACGTAGTCAGCTACTTGTAAACCTAACAAAAGACGAAAAACCTATAATACTTATTTACGACGACACTTACACGTGTTCAAAAATACACCCGTATACAAAAGTAAAGAGAACCCATCTACGGACTTTCACCTTAAGAGTTCAGTATATCAAGACAAATTGTAAAACTCTTTGGGTTCTAACTAAAAAATTCATATATGAAAATAATAAAACCTCATTTACATACACGGACTTGTATGTCCAAAAGAGACTTGTCCATTCTCGTCACTCACTAACACCGGTAAACATTTATTATAGTAACATACAAAGTCATTCATAGATAACTCGTGTACGTATGTAGTTCCTGTATAAGTACTTACTTCACACCAGAGGTGGGAAGTCCTTTACTATTATACGTCAGATTGTCTTCTTTATGTTTGTTAAGGTCCGGTGCAACTGTCTACTTTGTTATGCCTTTATCGTCACAGGGTCTCCTCCTTCCGTCCCACGTTACCATTTCTTAGACGGACGGTCACGTCCTCTACGTCCTCTGTGCCCAAGGTAGGGACCCAGTCTTTCTAGGGGACCTCATCCTATACAATCGGACCGTTTAAGGTACCTGTCTCCTCGGACCACCCGGTGTGTTGTCAGGTACCACAACGTTTCTCAGCCCCTGCCTGTGTGTGTGTATGTGTGTGTGGGCACTTCAACGTTTCTCAACCCTTCCCCTTGTGTGCACGTACACGCGCCATCCGTCGGACAGTCTAACTCCCCTAGTCCTTACCGACTCCTCTACCTATTTCTTAATCTAGAACCATCACTGAACGAAAGTGAACGTACGTAACGTCTTCCTTTACCGTCGGGTGAAGTCACAAGAACGGACCTCTTAGGGTCCCTGCCGTCTCGGACCACCCGACGACAGACACCTCAGCGTGCCTCAGCGTGTCTAAGCCTGTGCTGACTTCACTGAATCGTCGTCGTCACTGAACGAGTTTTGTGCGTGTGTGGTCTGTGTGTGTGTGTGTGTGTGTGTGTGTGTGTGTGTGTGTGCTGACTTCACTGAATCGTCGTCGTCACTGAACGAGTTTTGTGCGTGTGTGGTCTGTGTGTGTGTGTGTGTGTGTGTGGGATCTAACTCCCCTAGTCCTTACCGACTCCTCCTCAACCTATTTCTTAATCTAGAACGAAAATCACTGAACGAGTTTATTTCACTCCGATCAGTAAAATAAATAAATAAATAAAAAAATCCGATCAGTAAAATTTACCCACTAGTTGTAAATGTTTCCTGACCTCTACACTTCGTCGTAGAGACACACCCTTTGACGTTCATTGACCCGTAACGGTCTCGTAACAAATCCTCTCATAGATCTTTATTTTCTGACCTCTTATCATAGATTGTCGGTAGAATACGACACAACTCCTCAAACCCCAAACCAAAACTAAAAACAACTAGATAAAGAGTTTGATCTAAGGAGGAATACACACACATATGGAGACACGTGTGACCATTTTGTACGGGGTAGAAGGACCTCGAACTTAGGATAAACTTGTAAACCCGAATCTTATTAAATAATAATAATAATTGACAACATAACTTTGTTTTAGTCCTAATTCCCTTAACTTAGAATGTAACACCTAAAAGATCTATACAAAATCTAGTAAAATCTCGAATAATCCTGACGAACTGATGAGATCTTCAAACGTTCCACATGACCTAAAGAAATACGTTACTCACCGTCATATAACCTGTTTATCACGTAACATGTGTCAAAAATAACGGTATGAAATAAGACTGTAAAAGAATTTTGTAAAAATTTTATTAATCCCTACAGAATATTAGATATCACCATGCATTTTATACTACGTCAAATATTAACTCCTGGGATTTAATCCGTTTTATATAGAAAAAGAGTAATTTTTCGTCGTTTTAGTATCTTTTGAACTTCATTTACCTTTTACACTTCTTATTTTATTAGAGGTTAGGGTGGTATGAACCTTTGATGACGTCAATAATAAAACCATATAAGGGAAGACCGAAAAAGGACACACACACACACACACACACACACACACACACATATAAATTGTCATATATAAATACAAAAACCTTTTAACTCAAGTATATGGTACACGTCAAATTAGAGACGAGTTGTAGTATACAACTTGTTGTAAGATACATTAATAATAAGTCATTGTGTTCAATTTACAAAACATTATGAGAAAACATGTATATACATAAGGATCTTCATTTTAAATAACACATATTTCATACTAAAAAATTTTTTTCTGAGATTTCTTTTTGGTAGACAAACGAAAGATCTTTCAATTTCTCAGACATACACTAACTTTATAAATTAAAAAGTATTGGGACTTTGATATTTAAAAGTTAGAAAGACGCGAGTAGAAAACTACACAAATAAATCTCTACAAACCGATTAAACACCGGATAGTTTTGAATGCCACCAAAGAACACTGAGTCAAACAGGTAAAGTAGGAGCGATGGGCACGAAGAGACTTAAGTATGACGACGACGACGACGATTCAGTGAAGTCAACACAGGCTGAGACACGCTGGGGAATCTACCGTCGGGTGGTCCGAGGGGACAGGGACCCTAAGAAGTCCGTTCTTATGACTTCACCCGACGGTAAAGGAAGAGGTTACGTACGTACGTGCGATTTAACGAAGTCAACACAGGCTGAGACACGCTGGGATACCTGTCGTCGGGTGGTCCGAAGAGACAGGTGTCCTAAGAGAGTCGTTCTTATGACCTCACCCAACGGTAAAGGAAGAGGTGAGACTCAAGTATGAAGAGACTTAAAATTGAAAGACGGTCGCAGTGGACCGACTTGTGTCAACTGTCAGTGTTTAACAATTTTCCTAGACCACCAGTGTGTAAGGACGAATAACCAGAATCTTCATTATTCCCGAATCGTTAAAATAGTAAAACGATCATAATTTAAAGTATTCTTTGTCTAATTACAAATGAAACCCCTTTTACCCGAACCCTCAAGATTCTTGAGAAGTCAAAATTCATGTCAATGACCCTATCCCAAGTGAGTCACCACCATAAACTCTTTTCTCAACTTCATCAACTCTCCCAATCGGTATACCTACGAATTCCTATCTTTTACCGTATGTCTCCTTGTCGGTTACGTTTCCGGTATTCTTCACATGGACCGTACAAACCTATCGTCGTCCCTTCGGTGACGTCGACCTCTCCCAATTCGTTCCCTCTCTTATCATCCTACTACAGTTTCTTACTTCCTTTACCCCTCGTGTCCAGTACATCTCAGAACATCCGGTAGCATTCTAGAAACTGAAAACGAGACCCATTCTACCGTTCTGGAATCTCTCAGGACTCGTCTCCTCACTGTACTAGACTGAACACAACATTGTCATGACGGGGATTCTTGTCTGATAACTCTCCGTCCCTATCTGTGGTCTTTAGTCAATTCTTTACTAACGTCAAATCGTCGCTAACGTCATCAGGTCTCTTCTGGACTACCACTGAGCCAGGTCGTACCATCGTCACATCTCGCACTCTTCAATAGTCCAAGGCCTATATAAAGTTTTCGTCTCAGTCGGTCTATCCTACATCTCACATTCTATTTTGTCCTCAGTTCTTATGGGGATCCAAAAACGGGGTTCGTTTTGACTGGGTAGTCGACTGTACAACTTTAAGATCCATCTCCAAACTTCACTCTTGTGGAGAAGTCAGTCTATGTAATTTAAACTCCACAGACAATTGATTCACCTATATTACATATTCGTTAACTTATATATTTAGAATTCAAAGTCTCTCTCTCCAGACTTGATCTCTTTTTTTTAACCCTCACCAACTGTACAGTCACGAAAAAGTTTCAGGTGGTTTATTCAGTCACATTTGTGTCTTCTTACGTAGTACTTTCTGACTCGGAACTCTTCTAAATCACAATTCTTTAGACCCTCTTTGGTCGTTTTCGTCGACTCTTCTTTATTAAACTACAACCTTTTTTTAATGGGAATCATGACAACATCCTTACATCATGGGACCTTCAGCTCATGCATATTGTCCCCAGTAGTCTGACAGTCTTTGATGATTACATAGTTCTACTTCTGACCCTTAAATCGTTGTACCACCAGTGGACACTGAACGTCAAATCAGGACAGAAAACAACAACAACAAAAATTAAAACTGGTGTGACGTATCGAACACCCTCGAGTCAAGGGGGTGATCCCTAACTTGGACCCGGGACCGTCACATTCGTAACTTAGGATCGACGATCTGGTGGTCCTTTGAGGAACTGGTCGTCAAAACTATCTTTCCATTACTGGTTTGTGATGGGGTTTTCCTAAAATCTCGTCTAATCTTCCTAAATCTGTATCTCATATCTGTCTAAAACTCCTTAAAACGGTATCACCCCAACTCATTAGCCCGTCATCGATCACTCTCTTTACCACAGTCCTCCAAACAAACAAATTCTACCCTTACTTTTACCGTACTATACTAGGACAATCCTTCCCCTTTCGATCACTGTGTCGTCTTTCTCCCCTCTTACCGACCTCGTTACAGGAGGTCGATCACTCCTACTGTAGTGACCATCTCCCTAACCACTTTCTCGTCAAAAGAGTCTATCATTTTCACTTCTCTGATGTATATACTCCCGTGTACGACCACCAACTTATACTTATATATTATATTTATAAATTACCATTCAGACACTGTCAAAAGTAACAAAGTCCCATCATCGGTTGTGTCAGTAATCGATACTTGTTCTTAGTCACCCTCCAAACTTTTCTCTTTTCTTTTACACTTAATAACAGAGATCATCTCACCTTCTCACTTATATGATTTCTTTACATACTAACAGTTCGTCTTAATTCCCGTGCGAAATACAAACGCTAATACCTCAATTTCACCCTAGACAGTCATACTAAAATACATAAATAGGTCTGTATAAGTTGATGTACCCACGACTGTAGTTCAATCGATATCTCAATCTAAATCGACTTTAATGCCAAAACGGTTTGATATTACTCCGTCTTTTCTCGGTTCCGTAATTTCAACATACGTCCGCTCATTAATACTACAAACTAACACATTAAATTCGACCCATCTATTCTTTCTCTTGGAAAGTCACGTCACTCCATGTCATTTTGGTCTATCCCAGTCACCCAAGCCTCTAGAACCACTCGACTCCTAACAACCCCAACTCAACAACCTCCCTTACTCGCCCTTTCAACTCCCTCACGAATCGCTCACATCCTAAACTTTACTTCCCTCCTGACATTAATGTCTATAACTATTCTAGATCATACACCTTTCCTCGTCGACTCTATTTCACCTCCTGTTCTAGGAACCTTCTCTCTGCAATTTCCATAACTCTCCGGTCCAATAATCTTCATAGTAGACACCCACACAATTTTAGGACTTCTTAATCCTTTTAGGACCTCTCTTCCAATCATTTGGTCTTAATAGATCGTCACTCTACACTACTCGACCCCCACTTATCTAATGTCACTGTCATTCTCCATCACCCTCTATATTGGAAAATTTGCACTTTTCGTTTTGACTCATTCACACATCTCTACCGTCACCCCAAGTGGACAGGGCGCAGGTCCCGGTGACCTCCCACTCGTGTACCTCACATTTCCCGTGGTGACATCTTGACCACCCGTTCACCCCAGTCCCCCGACCCAAAGGTAACCTCGGCCCCAACCGTTCGATATCGGGTGTCCGGTTTAGACCACATGGTAGACAAAAACTTACCGAATACTCGATACTTACCAAAAATATAAAAATTTTTATTAAATATCTTGTAGTTTTCTAATTATCATAAAGTACTATGTACTTTTAATATACCTAAAGACACAGACATTGATTTCAAAATAACTCTGTATCGATACGAGTAAGAAAAGACATAACAGATACTAATGAATAGACGACGACGATTCAGTGAAGTCAGCACAGACTGAGACACGCTGGGGTATCTGTCGTCGGGTGGTCCGAGGGGACAGGCACCCTAAGAGGTCCGTTCTTACGGGCTCACCCAACGGTAAAGGAAGAGGTTATGTACTTTCACTTTTCACTTTCACTTCAGTGAGTCAGCACAGGTTGAGAACCGCTGGGGTACCTGACGTCGGGTGGTCCGAGGGGGTAGGTACCCTAAAAAGGTCCGTTCTCATGACCTCACCCCAGGGTAAGGGAAGAGGTCTAATGAATAGACGATGTCGTGCTCAACTTTTCAACTCATCAACACTGCCTTTAGTGTGTACCGGAGAAATGACGAAGTGTGGTAACGAGTCGTGACATTTAGTGTCACGACGTCAAGACTGAGTCATCGTAAGGTACACATAGTGGTATGGTGTCGTAAAATAAAAAAAGGGTAACAGTCACGTACGGGTAGTACAGTCTTGTTTTTTCCTTTTCTTTGCACCTGAACTTACAACAATAAAACGTGGCGTCACTTCCCACCCAATAAAGAAGTTCAATCTCCCACTTCGTAACACAATGATGAGTCACTGTGACACCGACACGACTTTCTCACGTCACCCGTAACTGTCCTCGTCTTATTCGTGAGTGGCATTGTAAGGGTTGAGTGTCCTTTCATCGTCATTCTTTTCGGGTCTTTTAAATTTTCTCTTATAGGGTAGTGTCGTCTTAAAAGAAATGTTTTACTTCCTTCTTTTTACTACAATACTGGAATACATTCAAATGTTCACCGAATAAACAATCGGTGTGTCTCTTTCGACAAACGACTAGCACAAACGTCGTCGTCTCGTTTATACATATCCCTCTTATTGAAGGGCTTCTGACAATCGAAGAACCGTTCTTGTCATCAACGAGTTTCGTAGTTCTGACAACCCTCGTCGTCGTTATCAGTTAAATTTTCATTCTATTAACTCACTACTCTACACACTGTTCCCTACCATCAATTTTAATCCATACCACGTCTTTTACCGAATCAACTTGATTGTCTAGAACACTTTTGTGTTCTACAAATTTCGGACATCAAACATCTGTCGTCGTTCATGAAAAACCTTTCATAAACCTAGATAGTACACAATGACTCGGTGTCATAGTCACCATTTGGAGTAAGTCAGAGTACCTGAATGTGTAATGGTTAAGACATGTAAAAACTGTCATTAACTTCGACTTATAAAGGTAAATAGAAACGTACGTCGTTCAGTCACAGAATCGTCACCATTATAAAGTAACACTAACAAATACCTAAAAACAGGGGATTTAGACAGACAACTTAGGGATCGAGAACCCATATTGACGTAAACCTCTATCCCGGTTTGTTCTCCGTCAAGTCCAACTTACTCTAGTATTTACACCCTGAAACTATTTTACCTTAACCACTGTCCCAATCACAGGAGTGGACGTGTCGTGTGTTCTACAGGACACTCGTGCGTCTCTCTACGACCTACGGTCGTTCGGTCTTTCTCTTTAGAGGGGTCTTTGGTTTGAAGGACCGGGGACTGGAACCGGAAACTCAGAGATCTTGATCCTCTTTTACTTACAGACAGATTCGGTGGGTCAGACACCATAAAACGTACCATCTTTCTTGACTGGTTTTACTTCTAAAAAGAACTACTTCTCTTGGTGAGGGTTGACAGTAACTTAATGGTGACTTGTGACTGAAACCTGTAATCAAAAACGAAATTGGATTTTAATGTTCCGTTTTGTCGTGAAGAAACGTTTTGACTTTACATTACTTCAGTAAAACTGTTGATTATAACAGACTTAGTGTTCATTACAACTCGTCGAAACATTGAACACGACAATCTTTAATTTTCTTCGTCGCTTTAGAGATGAAGGTGTATTTAAACGTCGTCTGTATAAAAACCCCGGGTTTTGATGTCTGAATTATAGGACAAATACCGAGATTTGAACCATATTGGTTTCGGTCCCCAGAAAGAGTTGAGGTATCCGATAGTATATTGAGTAATAGACCAAGTACTGAAGGAATAAAGAGTAGATCTCATAATATCATGAGAATTTTATGAGGGGTGGGGGGTCGGAAAGGAAATAACTTAAATAGAAAATGTATCAGCGACCTCATCGACTTTACGTCTAGACTGACATAACAAAGATATGGAGAAAGAAAAGTACCGAAGGGCGTGTCTCACCACCAAAAGTCCACCACCAAGATCAAGGGTCGTCTGGGGTGTCCTGAGAAGTCCCGACGCCATCTCTCCATATGTTTCGTCAAGGAGACGATGGTGGGTGGCGGTACTAGGAGAACTTCGTCTCGTGAAAATAGAGAAAAGTATAACATAACGAAATTTGAAATTACACTTTTTATAAAAAACAACTACTTTATTATTAAAATGTCGATAACCGGATATCCATTTCAAGTTCGAGGAATAATTGATCTAACCCTGAGAGGTCGGAGAGAAACGTTCAGGAAGGGTGTCTGAACTACGAGGTCGTTACGTTTGTCAAGACGACACGGAAACGATTATAAACGGGTAGACGGACAATCAGAGAGAAAAGAAGAAGGGTTGATCGATTGACGATGAGGAAAAAAGAAAAAAAAAGTTAAGAATTCAGAACAAAGTCCAAGACAGTGGAGGTCTTTCGGAAAAGAGTGATAGAGGGAGAGTCCGTCCGAATCCAATCCACAGTAGGAACAATAAGGTGTTTGAGACACGAACATGAAATAAAGGGAAAAAACGTCAAAAACCATAATAATAAACAAACAAACAAAGACAAAGTAGACTTTAGGTATTTTCGTCTCTGATACAAAAATTTCAATGTAAAGACATAGATGTCACTAATGATATCTCTGACGTACCAATTGTGTTTACAAAGACGTCATTTAACTAATAACAAATATAGAACGACTACGTAAAGGTTATCTATACACTAGATTTTAATTTACATGAATATAATAAGGACACACCTTCAAATGACAGACAACGTACACAAATATCCGGTATTCCATATGTTTGTGTGCAAATTTAACACGTAAAGTCTTCTTTCTGTTCTATAATATACGTCGAAAATAATCATTGATCTTGAATTGTCGACGGGACATAAAACATGTTGAGACTTTACACTTCGAAAAGGTACATTAGAGTACGGTTACAACTGGGTACACCTAATTTTATCGGGATAAAATTAGATACTGGTTTAATCCTTAATCTTATAGATGGGTCACCCCTAAAATTTAATAACATCAAACATCACACTGTCCAAACATATTTATTAACGTCTAAGGGTGACACACAAAATTGAATTTCAGAGGTAAGTTTATCTCTTTATATTATTCATAGAGTAAGAAATCGTACAAATAAAATGGAAACTATAAAATTTAATATAGAAAAATTTTCCTAATAGTTTTGACTGAACTATTTTTCTAAACAAATTAATTAGATTTTATAGATGGACACCGGGCAACCAAGTTTCAACTATATATGAATTTTATGGTCCCTGATTACTTGATTAATAGAAGTCATATATACATCATACACAAAAAAAAAAAAAAATTACAAGACCAGTCTAAAATTATTTTAATAAGTTGTCGATCTCACTTCAGTAAGGTCTTAAACAACTTTTGTTAAGAGTCGTGTAACTCGTAAAGAGAGAAAATATTGAAGTATAAAATGGATATAATTTATTAAAAATTACGTGTAGAAACAAAAAACAACAAAGAGTTCTTGAACTTACTATTTATTCGTCAAAATCAATATGACGAAGTCACTAAAATTTAATATTTGGAAAAGAAAAGTATGTCTATTTCTGTGTTATTTATTTTAATCTCTAAATGCTTACTTTCGACTTCTAATACTTCATCACTTCCACTAACCATCTCCACGTAAACCTCTTCAAGTTGACCATGCAATAAAATTACTCTAATTTTTTAGAAAAATTTTAATTTTTTAGATGAACAAACAAAGTGTATACTACAAAACCTTTTCATAACTAAAATATTTTCAGAACGAAATTTAACGAGATCTGAAAGAACGGATGACTATACTTTCGGATCTCAGAGTAAGTCGTCATTCACACTTTATAAAAGGGGTTCGTAAGTCCCATCCCTTCTCCAAAGTTCGTAGTTTTCTCTTCGGAAATGAGGACTATGATGAGGTAGATTTTACGACACCGTATCATTCAAAAATTTGTTCTTCATCGTAGGCATCTTCTCACCTCTTCCCTTCCCTACAGTATTATATCCCTTATTTCAAAAAAAAGGATTATAATGAATGCCATAAATTTCGGAATTGTACTAGAATGACCTCATTAAGTCTTCTCTGCAATTTTGTCGGTCTGTCATTACAATCTAATAAATCATTTAACAAACACATTTGCGACTAGAAATTTACAATTACTTTCCAAGTAATAAAAGGTAAAGTTTCCATTCCGTATTTAGGTGGTCCTTCCATATGCGATACTTCGAGGAGTCGTTTAAACTTTACTAATTCTCTAGACTAAGACGAAAAAAGACCCTTCTTTCCCTGTAGTACCGAAAACGATTATCAGGAACCCAACAAGTCCATACGAAAACGACAACAAAGTAACGACATCATGACCGAACATTGAATTGTATAGACTCTTCGACTGAAACCAAAAATCACTTGTCATTCTCTCTTAAATAACCGTCAATATTTTCATTACACAGTAAAAATTTTATTATTTTAAATTACAATAACTTAGTAGAGATCCTTCCTTCATTTATAAACAGAGAGTAATATACCTTACCTTCTTTTACCCTCTTCCTTCCTTTTTTTCAATTCGATCCGGAGGTTTATTATAACATAACCGAAGTCCATAAAGTCACCTTCCTTTTTATGTAGTCTTTCAGTCATTAACATCCAGGACCAGAACTGACGGTGTCCGAATGGACTTCAACACCGGGCCAATAAAGGTAGAAACTCGGAGTCAAAGTGACGAGTTTTTACACTTTCAACCGAATCTAACCAATAAAAGTTGACTTATCCATGGAGTAACCCTCAGTACCCTCGTTCGTCAATAACCCTATCCAATATTAAGACCCAAAAGATAACGACGAAGTTAATCTCGTCAAGTACAAAATACACAGAATATATAACCCCAAGAATAATTCTAAAGTACACTCCCCCTATTCTATAAGACCAAATTTTTTACCTCATTTTGATGATTCGATCTAGTAAAGACTTAAGGATCGTACTTAAGACATCGAAGAAACAAATATGATACATTATTTTTGACAGGATTTATTCGTATTATCATTAACCATATTTTTCTTATACTTTATACAAATTCTAAACGTATTATTCCGAAAAATATGAACTTTACAGATAAGAACAAACATAGTTGATATATCTCGTCCCAGAGAGTCGGAACCATAACAACTGTAAAAGTCGGTACACTCCCTAAGGGGTCATCGAGTCAACCATTTCTTAGACGGACGTCACGTCCTCTGGGTGCAAGATCGGGACCCAACCCTTCTAGGGGACCTCTTCCCTTACCGTTGGGTGGGGTCATGATAACGGACCTCTTAAGGTACCTGTCTCCTGAACCGCCCAATGTCAGGTACCCTAGCGTCTCAGTCTGTGCTGACACGCTGATTGAAAGGCAAAGGAAAGTCGGTACACTACAAAACGACGACCCCCGATAAGACACGGAATATCCCAAACATTGTCGTAGGGACTGAAGACGGGTCCAGGAGGGTCATCGTCGGGAGAGGTGGGCTGTGTGGTCGATAATCGTTGATTTTAACACAAGTCCGTAACACTACACAACCCCTCTCACCCACTCACCCCCGACACCCTGCGGTTGTCAAAGGGAAAGACCAACCCTTGGTGACTATACTCCTTACTAGTTACAACACATTTCTCAATTTTTGTACTGTATTTGCAAATTCCAATTTAAATGTTGAACACTTAAAATTAGAAATAAAAAGAACTATGTAACAGACATTTATCCCTTTGACGGTGGTCTAGTCGTTACAAAGAAATTAATACCACAGGCTCACTAAGTGACATGTACAATTGGACCCCATCGGTACTCCGTGGTGAATCAAAGAATAGGAAGGGAGATTCATATATAAAACATTAATTTCAATGATTCACTTTCACTTTTAGCGAGTCAGTACAGACTGAGAAACGTTGGGGTATATGACATCGGACGGTCCGAGGAGACAGGAATCTTGAGAGGTCCGGTCTTATGACCTCACCCATCGGTAAGGGAAGAGGTCCCCTAGAAGGGCTGGGTCCTTAGTTTGGTCCTAGAGGACGTAACGTCCGTTTAAGAATGGTCGACTCGATGGTCCCTTCGGGTATTCAATGATTTAGGTATTGATTTTATTGACTTCAATGATTTAGGTATCGATTTTAGTATTTTACGACAACTTTTTTTACTTTATGTGTTTACTAAATTTCTATATTGACGGATCCATTTAATCAATATTAATTATGAAAAAGAGATCCCGAATAAAGTAAATCAAATCAACATAAGATTAGAATAGTACAAATGAATTTTACAGGAAAACATCTCTTAAGGGACCACCAGGTCACCAAACCTAAACCCCAAAAGTTACGGGACCCGGGGTCATGTTAGGGATTAGTCCCTTGATTCTAGGATGTTCGACGTGCAGTCCCGGTTTTTTCTTTTTTTTTTTTTTTACAAGAAAACATTTAAACGAGAGGAAAATTGAAGTTGGGACCAGTATATAAATACGGACTATAACAACGGTTAAAGTATAACTACCTGGAAGGGGAAGGACGAAACTGAGAAAACGGGAGAAGGACGAAGAGACAACCGACGAGGAGGATGACTGACGTCAACAAATGACTCGTGGACAACATCATTCACGAAAGTCATAAGCGATAAGAGAAAAATTGTTGGGTCTTTCCGTCAATTAGGGGTAATCGATGTAGGAGTTAAATATCTAATTTAAACACGAAAACAAGTAACTTGTAAGTAATTCATGAACGGTTGACGGTCCGTAGATCTACGTCTGACACGTTGGTTATTGTCAGTTTATAGCATATCAGGGTCATGTCAAGTATGTCAGAGGGTTCTTCCTATATCAGTGGCTATTAAACTCTCCAATATATTATCGGATCAGTGTGTCGATCAGTCTCTGTCAATTTTGATTTCGGATCAAATAATCTGATGACCTTTTAACACTATAGTTATATTTAAATTGTAATTTGGGGTGATACATGTTGAATTTAATCTTGATGTTATATAGAAACGAATCTTCTTAACATATAGGAAATAACTTTGACAATATTAAAAATTTTTAAGAGTCATATTCTTTAAGTTAATTATGTCTTTTACATCTCTTTTTTCAGAGGTCGAGGAGTCTTTATTGGTCAATTATTAAGGAACTGTATACGTTTCAAGAAACACGATAAATACAAACATAAATAAAGGAAAAATTTTTGTCACGAATGTTGATGACGTAAACTAATAAAATTAATATGATCATAAAAACTGTTAAGAATTTACTTTGTCAAAACGAATTAGAATTAATTAAAGAAACAAGAAGACATAAACACATCGATAAAATACGTAAGGTTCTACTAGCAATAGAGATGTACCATTACCTTATGTACGGACCACCTCTAGAACATTTAAATTACTCGTTGATACTACACGGACTTTTTACCCGGGCTAAGATATGACGTCTTCATCAAGAACGTAACCTACGTTAGGTAAGGTACCCAAAATAGGTATCCATTTCTATTTTTACAAATTTAAAAGAGTAAACAGCTTCTCTCTTCGATTTTTATTCATGAAATAAACCAATTGTGTAGGGGGAGACTCAGGTGAATAAGAAGGTATACTGTATTCGCCATAAAGTCCTAAAATTTGAAACTTTAAACATCAAGATTGTAAAGTCAAATGACAACTATATTTACATGAGAAATTATAAAGAATTAAACTAATATTCCGAAAATATATCACAGGATTTTTCATTTTACCTATTCGATAAAAAAATTCCATAGAAGGTCCCATAATTTACGAAAATTAAAAATGTAAGTTTAATTAAACGAAAACTAATCACTTATCTAGTATGAAGAAACAATCTTCCCATCAAAGTAAACAAGATGTTTGTGGTTAACTTAAACACGTTAATGACACGAGTCACGGTCCCTATTTTTTTACGTTCACTGAATTCTGGGAGAAGATCCCTATAAATATATAAATAGATAGAACACACAAAGTCAATGAAAAATACAAACTTACAATGTAAAGAATACCAATAAGAGAGAGTTTACTGAACTAAAAGGAAAGCCTCCTTAGTTTGAGACGAAGTTTCCCTTATACTGTACAGAAGAAGACTCTGTATTGTATACTCTCTCAGAGGGACTACTTCAAGCCAAATATCTACACCTCTCTCTCGAGTACATCAAATTTCCACCAGAATTGATTTGACTCACTCCTATAGACTGGATTTTAGTAACGGAGTATATTAAAAATAGTTAAATACTGGGTAAAGTCTGTATAACATAAAAAAAAGGGGAGGAGTCTCTACACTTCGGACTATTATACGACGACCTATTTAGACCTGTAAACTTCAATCGTCTAAAACCATGAACATACTTCTACTTATTCCAATTTATTAATCTAAAATTAAATCAAAACGATTAAGTTCTAACCACGAAAAACGTTTTATAAAATTCTTAAATTCTTAATGATTGGTATAGACCTGCACATGTCTTGACTACACGGGACAGTATAAACAACCTGACTTTACGGTACCAAAGTGACAACACAATCATTGAACATTCCTGAAGTAAAAAAGGGGATAAATCCCCTTCACACCTAACGGTCTAAATGACTTAGAAAACTTTATTGAGACATTACAGGTGATAAAATTGATCTTTTCCCAAATCAAATTTACCGTGATTTATGATTACGGTCACAATTTTACGTTGAAAGTATTTTTGATCTAAAGTCATTATGTACATAAAGAATCACAAAATGAATCGGAACATAATTTGTACTTTTCTAGAATGATGAATAAAACCCTCAGTCAGTATTTTCTATAGGTACGAGTCACTAATATATTATTTATTGTACATGTACCGACTTCATCGTTCATACGACGAAATAAAAGTCAACTTTGTCAAATATAAGAAACTTTAAATAGTATCTTCTTATTGGTCTTTCAACATAAATAAAGGCTTCTTTGAATTGACCAATCCTCCTTTCGGGATACACTCTTGAAAACATATTTGTAACTATTAAGAGAACGTAATTATGGTCGATATATGGTCATTGTCCATATATATCAAAACAAAAATAAAACCTCTCTCCAAATTTTACATATCATTTACCTCCAGTCACCCGAATTGTGATAATACGGGAAAGAGGTACGTACACGGAAGGACAAAATATACACATACCAGCGAAGAATGTACCAAAAAAGAGATAAAGTTCATATCAATTTAACTGACTGATAAAATCATTTTTCGTCAATTTAGTGGAAAATACATAATTACAATAGTTCACTAAACAACAGTCAAAGAGTTGTATAAACGGTACTGAATATATGAACAAGAGACGTCAACTCTAGTAGAATAACAAAGTTGACCTCCTTATTATTTACCAGATTATTTTTTTATTATTATTCACTTTTTATTATTTAATTATTTAAGTGATACAGAAAGATCACTTTCAATAATGTTTCATTTTCATAGACATTTGTGTATGTGTACTTATATAATACATGTATCATACATATATCCTAATTCGATAAATAATGAAAAACAGTTCAAACGTAATCCAAAATTATACTATAAAAATATTTCTGAATCTCAAGATGTCCAATGTAATTCTTTTTTGAGTACACCTTATTAACTGTGAAATGTAAATATAGGATTAACTTTTAAACTGGAGATGAATCCTTCCGTACCATGCTACACTATGTCGTCAACCTTGTGGACTAATATAAAGGGGACTTCATAATTTTAGAGTTCCACCGCTACCAATAATACCTGCTCTTACACTGACCACCAGTCAACCCCATAAAAATATACTTTACGAACATCCACTCATTTCCTCTTAAAATACATGGAGAATTGTCAACAAGTAGAGGTATGAATCTGAACCGAAGAAGACTATTTTCTAATATTATTCATTCGTTACAACTAAAACAATCATCTTTTGTCTAACTAGGTTCGACACTAGGTTTTTGTGTATGAAACACACAAAACTGTTTGAACTACACAATGAAGAAAAATACATAAACCACATACAAAAATCAAATACGTATCAATTAATAGTAATTCGTCATTGTAACTGAAAAGGAAACTTCGAATAAAGAGATTTACATAGAATTAAACGAAACAAAGGGACAGTTAAACAGTCCACTATGTGGTAAAATACGTCTAAGAGACCAACCTTGAATGTCATTCTAATACTTGGTATTTTTAAGAGAATGGAAGGGACTACTATTACTGTATAGTTTTCTTCGTTTTTTAGAATAAACACGGAAGGAATGACTGTCCATTTATTAAAATTGTACCTTGTGATAAGTTCCTTTGAAAGTAAAACGACGAGTCAAAAATTCCAGATAAAGACTCGAGGAAATAAACGTGACAACTTTATTTTTACAATGGTAAGAAGTTCAGAAAGTACTGTCATTTTGGACTACATTAAAAGACTAAAAAGACCTAGAGTTAATGGAATGGATTTCTTTAACCCTATCATTTTCTAAGAAAAGACTACTGATCTAGTCTAACATTCAAAAAAGTAACAATTTTAAAATCGAATTCATATTTCCACTATCATATAAAATAACTTAGACCAAAACAACAACAACAAGAAAACCGGTACGACGTACCGAACACCTGACAATCAAGGGGTTGATCCCTAACTTGGGTCCGTCACTTTCCCTTAAGGGACTCCCAAAATGATAACAAAAAATCTCTGTACAGTTTTAGAGATTTTAATCTCACGTAGAATTCTAGTTACCGTACATGATTAAATTAACTCCCGTAAAAAAAAAAGGATCACTAT
This sequence comes from Capra ibex, assembly GCA_006410555.1. Classification (NCBI taxonomy): domain Eukaryota; kingdom Metazoa; phylum Chordata; class Mammalia; order Artiodactyla; family Bovidae; genus Capra; species Capra ibex. Next base: position 33,513,735 of record SJYO01013871.1, read on the forward strand.
CTTTTTACTACTACACAGAAGTCAACTACGGTAAATTATGACGTAACACATCGACTTTAAACAACTCTCCGATCTTGAATTTACAAGAAGGGGGGTCGGCTTTGTCCTTTTCATTTATACACTTCACTAACTACACTATTAATCGAACAACCCCCTTAGGAAAGTGTCACATATACATACTTATATTTTAACAGTGTCAAGTCAAGTCAAGTCAGCGAGTCAGCACAGGTTGAGAAACGGTGGGGTACTTAGCGTCGTGCGGTCCGGAGGGACAGGTAGTGGTTGAGGACCTCAAGTGAGTCTGAGTGCAGGTAGTTCAGTCACTACGGTAGGTCGGTAGAGTAGAAGACAGCAGGGGAAGGGGAGGACGGGGGTTAGGGAGGGTCGTAGTCTCAGAAAAAGTCACTCAGTTGAGAAACGTACTCCACCGGTTTTATGACCTCAAAGTCGAAGTCGTAGTAAGGGAGGTTTCTTTAGGGTCCCGACTAGAGGAACTCTTACCTGACCAACCTAGAGGAACGTCAGGTTCCCTGAACGAAGACAGTGGTCAGTGTAGGTGTTGACCCATAACAAAAACGAGGTAGGGAAGTAAGAAAGTCCTCAATAAAGAGGTGGCTAGAGGTCATCGTATAACCCGTGGATGACTTGACCCCTCAAGGAGAAAGTCATAGGATAGTAAAACGGAAAAGTATGACAAGTACCCCAAGAGTTCCGTTCTTATGATTTCACCAAACGGTAAGGGAAGAGGTCACTTTTAACAGTGTTACATTCGATTTTTAGAATTTTAAAATAAACGGTCAATATGGACTCATTTCGACCCCTTTTCTAAATTAATATAGACCGTATATGAAAAACTTTAATTCCTCTATCACGTCTCGACATGTTGTTTTTCATAATAAAGGATGGAGGAAGGAAGTAATTGTACCAGAAGATCAAAGTTGTTCGTAAAAAATATTTACATTTACGTGCATTCACAGAATCTTTGTCTTTACCGTATAATATATATACATATAGAGAAACAGTAAATGAAGATTTTAAATTTATACTTGGTCTACTGAATGATTCTAATGTAAATCCCGAATTCCAACATATACCAATTATATTCATGATCTCCCCGAAACATGCAAATTTATACAAAGTTAAAACCTAAGTGCAATTAATTTCAATTAAATAGGAGGAAGTTATACAGGAAATCTTGGACTTTGTACTATCAAAAACTTTAAAGACATAAAATTATATTCGTGATATATTTACATCAGATTATATTTTTGGTACGACCCCATATCTTAACTTGTTCCACGTGTCGGAGAAGAGGTGATACAGGATCGGGAAACACCCTTCGTCTGTTTGTCTACTCTATGAATCACATGTCTCTATTCATGAGAGTTCATAGTACACGGTTTCTTGGTACCTCTCCAAGGGATTAGGTCAGACTCTCTCAGTCACTTTCAGTAATTTTCACAGAGTAATATAGATTTTGTCAAACAGAAATTGAGTACTTTTTCAAACCCTAAAAACAACAAATGTTCACGACATGATTTCGTGTACCAGGATTCAAGGAGAAAGGTCGAGTTGATTTCCGTGTAAAATTTTACGAAAAAAAGGACACGGATGCCTTCTCCGGTTCCTAGTCATCGAACAGGGTAAGTCGAGTCAAGTCAGTGAGTCAGCACAGACTGAGACGTTGGGGTACTTGACGTCGTACGGTACGGAGGGACAGGTAGTGGTTGAGGGTCTCAGGTGGGTTTGGGTACAGGTAACTCAGCCACGACGGTAGGTTGGTAGAGTAGGAGACAGCAGGGGAAGTGGAGGACGGGAGTTAGAAAGGATCGTAGTCCCAGAAATGTCACTCAGTCGAAAAGTGTAGTCCACCGGTATCATAACCTCAAAGTCGAAGTTGTAGTCAGGAAGGTTACTTGTGGGTCCTGACTAGAGGAAATCTTACCTGACCAACCTAGAGGAACGTCAGGTTCCCTGAGAGTTCTCAGAAGAGATTGTGGTGTGAAGTTTTCGTAGTTAAGAAACCGTGAGTCGAAAGAAGTGTCAGGTTGACAGTGTAGATATGTACTGGTGACCTTTTTAGTATCGGAACTGATCTACCTGAAGACAACTGTTTCATTACAGAGACGAAAAATTATACGACCAATCCAACCAGTATTGAAAGGAAGATTCCTTATTCGCAGAGAATTAAAGTACCGACGTTAGTGGTAGACGTCACTAAAACCTCGGGTCCTTTTATTTCAGTCGGTGACAAAGGTGACAAAGGGGTAGATAAACGGTACTTTAGTGCCCTGGTCTACGGTACTAGAATCAAAATTCGGTTGAAAAAGTGAGAGGAGAAGGTGAAAGTAGTCCTCCGAGAAAGCAAGAAGAAGTGAAAGACGGTATTCCCACCATAGTAGACGTATAGACTCCAATAACTATAAAGAGGGTCGTTAGAACTAAGGTCGAACACGAAGGAGGTCGGGTCACAAAGAGTACTACATGAGACGTATATTCAATTTATTCGTCCCACTGTTATATGTCGGAATTACATGAGGAAAAGGATAAACCTTGGTTAGACAACAAGGTACAGGTCAAGATTGACAACGAAGGACTGGACGTATATCCAAAGAGTTCTTCGTCCAGTCCACCAGACCATAAGGGTAGAGAAAGTCTTAAAAGGTGTCAAATAACACCAGGTGTGTCAGTTTCCGAAACCGTATCAGATATTTCGAGTTAAAACATCCTCCCAGTTCTTAATGAACAGTAACCACAAACCAGTCTTCATGCATGATCTCCTATTTTACCTTTAAAATAAAAATTTTATAGAAAACCTCAAAAAAATTCAACGACCACACTTTACTTCAACAATCAACGTTTTTCATATAAATGGAGATAATTTTTTGGATAGTTCTTTTAAGTAATCCGATTACTTCGTTCCTTTCACTAAGTAGACCAATAAACAACAGTCATCTTTTTGGTACCTCCTAACTATTTAGACACCCCATAAAACCACACACACACAAAAAGAAACCTTTTTTAAGAAATTATAAGAGTTAGAAGTTGAATAAAAAATACATACGAGTTTTAATAGGACTATCAGTTGTATTAAAGTCCCACTGTGTCTTAACATAAATAGTAGAACGTGTTTGAATCGTAATACGGGTTTTTATTTATACTTAACTATTATCATTATTTTAGAATTTACTAATTACTAAAAAGAGGAAAAGAGAGATAAGTCTCTCCACTCTAATCCCGCTTTACCACATCTTCTTTAGTTTGCTGTAGAGAAGAAGTTTTTACTAGTCACCCGAACCCTTTGTGAAGCTCTGTCATTCAACAAAGAAGAACGTGCAATGTCACTTATAAACTTTCATCAACACCATTTATCAGACAACTTTGACGGAAGGATTTTATTTACATATAGACTACTTTTAGGTTTCGTGTGTTTTAGACTACTTTTAGGTTTCGACACATTCACAACAGGATTAGATCAATTTCTCTCTGATTATTATAACCCCTTTTATATGACGAGGAAGAGATTACAAGGTAAGTCATACGGTTCTACTTCACAAAACATGTACGTTACCTCAACCCGAGTCGTTAGTATTACACTATGAACTAGAAACAACTTAACGAAACATATCTGAAGTCATAGAGTAATATCTCCTTCAGTCATTAATTCTCCATTATAAAGAACCCTCTTTTTTCAAATAAGAGAACAAAAACGATTTTGGATTTCATATTCCTCCAAGATAGTCTTAAATTAAACACAATCGTACATTCTTTAATACCATACGAACCAAGGCAGTCTGAACGTCGAACGTTACTTTTATTTATTTTTAAACATCATATGTCCTTCAACTAAAAGTCAGGTAAATCTGATAAAGGGACAAAATTTTTGTCAACTCTAATACTGTCAAGTGTCTTTTGGAACAAATTACATCGACTTAGCTTTAGTAGTACCGTGGTTTCCAAGGGTACTAGAAACACCTAAACCCTCCGGTTCTTAAGTGGAAAGGGAACGACTTCAGAGTCCTTAACAAGGGAAAAAGTGAATCGTCTCTTTCTTATCACATACAGTCGGGAATTGAAGGACGACGTCGTAGTCGTTACCTGTCATTCATACTGTACTTGAGTCGATAAAATCTTCGTCAATGTTTAATCCACAAGGAGAATTCTAGAGGGATAGATCAACTCTAACATTCTCTACTAAGAAAAATTAAAACTTCTTTATCTAGTACATCCAAACGGTCATAATCACTTTATAGGAACAATATATAGTATAACGGAAGTCCATGTCATGTATATAACATGATTCGACATTTTGACTGATGTCTCCCTTTTCCCCTTTATTTTAAAAGACCTTTAATTCTTTACTGTGGTGACGTCTATGACTGTAACGACAGACCTCTTCGACGTCCTCGTCGCAGTGGAACTCTTTGAGATAATTGTCAATCAATATGTGACCCTTTATTCCTTGAAGGAGGAGGAGTATTCATTTACACTGTACTAATAACAAAAGGACAACGCTCTCTTCGAACGTTCTGTCTCTACTCATCTCACTCTACTATTCACTGACGAAACTTTTTAAGACAAAAAATAAGTTTAATACGAGAGTCAATTCAAAGTCTTCCACCCTTTGTATGCAAATGCTAACATTTAGTCTCTTTTAAAATTTTCTCTTGATGTCTTTGATGGTTCATTATAGAAAGACAACGAAGAAAAAGTTTCACTTCGATACGTATTTATTAAGGTCTCATTGATATGTCATTAAGTGACACTTTTCATCCCTTCTGTATTAAGGAAAACGAATAACTTTCAAACATAATTAATCCTCTCCTCCGTCAGATCAGTCGTTCATAACTAGTAGACGAAATAGGACTCGTGTCGAGATAACGTCTGTGACCCTTTTGTCGAGTATCAGATCACCTTAACCCCACAGGTGTCGTCACCGTAAAAAATATAATATGAAGGAATGATATTGACAAATACCTTTTTCGTTCATTCTACTTAACACAGTAACTAAATTTAGTTTACTTGACGTACAAATTTCTTAAAGATACTTATCCATCATAATAGTAAAGACATAAAAAAAAAAATTGGCTACGGATGTCAGATGAATCTAAATTACATGGACTCGCAAAACTCTCGAAAGGGATTAGGATTATCGAGGATAAAACACGAATGACATTTTTTTCTTTGTTTTTAACTTCAGACATCTTGAATGACAAGAGGAGAAGGGAAAGAGAGAAGGATGGGGAAGAAATGAAGGGTGGGGATTTTATGGTTCTTATGAAGATAAGACTTGACTGGAGAGACTGGACGGTTCTAAAATTTTTAATATATTATCAATATCAAGAAAAATTAAAAGAAAACGGAGAGATTAAAAGAAACCGTTCTGAAGAACGACAAAACGTTTATTATCAAGAAAACTATCAAAATGGTGAATTGTACAGACGTTCAATATTGCCGTTAGAAGTGGTAGACAAGGAACCAGCACACCCTCGTCCCATGTTTATGTTTTGTCGAACTAAAAACCGTCTTAAAGGTGTTCGAAGGACTAGAGTGAGTGAGAATTAAATCTCCGTGATTCATAATTCTGACATTTTAATGAAAAAGATGAGTAAACCCTATCTTATCTTCTTTACTGTCTAATTTCTGTTCTTCTTTACTCTTCTGGATTTACCAAAAGACGTCCAGTGTGACGACCGTCTACTGTTGCAGTCCTGAGTTCAGAGTCAGACAAACTGAGGTTGTAGAAACTAGAACACTTTATGGTACATGGTAAATTCCTAAAGATGATAAGTCATAATATATCTAATCTTTACGTCCCCTAACCGTGAACAACCTTCAATTTAAAATCCCTTTTGTTTTAATATTGTCAATAATGTATATTATTGTGTAATAATTATTACGACAGAATGTATATTGTACACCAATGAACTTTTTGAAACGGTAAGTACTAGAGTAAAGTCTATTCTATAACAGTAATGAATTAGGTGAAAAATGAACTACCCTCTGTGAATACCATTTGACATCCTTGACAGTTTTGTACACTGCTCAAAAGTCAGATCAATTTTCGTTTGTGTTAATTAACATACGTGTATACACGATGAAATCCAAGACAAAAAGGTAGTCCAGACCACAGGAGAGAATCCTAAAATATAAAAGTACTTTTTCTATTAGTTACATCCGAAACACCTATTTTTTAAATCCTCGATCGTTCAAAATCCCAGAATCTTCAAATCTGACGGAGTCGTAATACAACCCAAGAAAATTTTTGTTATTTGAAATTCTTTCTAAGAGAGAAAATAAAAGTATTTCCTATTTATAGAATTTTAAATGGTAACATTGGTAAAAATTCATGTGTCAAGTCATCATAATTGGTGGAAGTCTAACGACACATTGGTGTAGTGATAGGTAAAAGTCTTGAAAAGACAGTGGGATTTGATTCAGAGACATTGTGTTATTTCGAATTTAGAGGTAAGAGGGAAATAAGGTTTGGGGTCACTGGTGACAAGACGAAATACTTAAACTGAAAAGAACGACGGAGTTTGTTCACTTAAGTATGTAAGAAATAGAAAAACTCTAACTGTAAAGTGATCGAACAGAAGTCCTAAGTAGGTATAATATCGGACGTAGTCTTAAAGTAAGGTAAAATTCCGACTTATTATAAGGTAACACACAAATATGGTGAAAAATTTTTTTAGGTAAGAAGATAACTGACTATGAAGTCTTACGAATAGGAAAATCGATACTACTCATTACAAAGAGACCAGTAACCATATGTTTATAGACAGTCTCAGTAACGAAAGGTAAGAAAACTCAATTAAAACCATATATCACATTCTATTCTTAGGTTGAAGTAAGAAAACGTATATCTATAGGTCAAAAGGGTCGTGGTAAACAACTTTACTGACAGGAAAAAAGGAACTTATCACAACCATGGGAATAGTTTTTCGTAAACTTGTATATTGCACTCCCAAATTAGAGACTTGAGAGATAATATGAGGTAACTAGATATATGGACAGAAATACGGTCATGATGTGTCAAACCTAACACCATCGAAACATCATCGAAACCTTTAGTCTTTCAGACTTAGAAGGTTGAAACAAGAAGAAAAATTTCTAACAAAACTAATACCTGTATGGATCGAAATAACGTGAAGTGTCTATCGACGTCAAAAAATGTTTAACTTCTAGACACCGTTGTGACACACCAGTCTACTACCAATCGTAAAAAATCGTCATTTTATAAAAAAGTAATTCCGGTATTAAAATTTAATCCAAAAATTAAAATTGTCAAAAATTTTGTATTACAACAACAGAGTGTGTATTATCTGATGTAATATCGCAATTTTATTGAAGATATGTGTGACCCCTCGGTTTTTTTTCAATGTACTGAGTGGAATAAGGTGACAAACGAAATAACGAGACTAGACTTCACCTCGAGTGTTATAAACATTCCATACGGACATAAACCGTAGGGAACTCTAAGGTATACTTGAAATCTTACCCAAAAAGGCAAGGACTTTTTTTTCTGTCACCTTAAAAATCTCGTTAATGACTTACACAAAGGTCAATCCGACGGAAAATAAAAGAAAAGAACGGACAAACGAGACTGATCTGAAAGTCGTACAACAACTTATCGTCATCACTTTAACTCGTAGGAAGGAACAGAACAAGGACTAGTAACCCCTTTTCGAGAGTTAGAAAGGGACAATGTATACCACACCCGACACCTCAAAAGTTATCACGGGAAATAATATAACTCCTTCAAGGGAAGATACGGAACAACTGACTTATAAAAATAGTACTTTCATACAACCTAAAATATTTTGCGGTAAAGACACAATAGACTTTATTAGTACACCCAAAAAAAGAAGTACGATAATTACACTACATAATGTGACTAACTGAAAGTACACCACTCGGTGGGACCTTATATAGGGTGAACTAGTATCAAATATTGGGAGAATTATACACCGATGTAAGTTAAACAATCATAAAACAATTTCTAAAAACGTAGCCCCCTATAACCAAACACAAAAGAAGAACACCGCAGAACCAACCGAAACCACAGTCTCATTAAGACCGAAGTACCCTACTTGATCCTTTACAAAATAGGATAAGACAGAGACCTTTTGACACTCCTAACCGTAATTAAGAAATACACAAACTACCTTAAGTCAACACTTTGGTAGAACAGAACCCGAAAAACAACTCTGTAAAAAAACAACAACTAATTTAGAGAATGGTATCCAGAAAAGTTTAAAAGAAAATGTTCATTCGAAACTATCAAACACAAAGACCTTAATCAAAAAATTAAAATAAGGAAACTAAACATCTTCGAACTATTAATACAGGGGTGAAATTAAAGACTAAAATCAACAAGTACAGAGAAGAAGAAAAAAGAATAACTTCATTTTCTAAACGGTTAAACTAACTAGAAAAACTTCTTGGTTAATAAACAATTAAAAGTACCAAGTAAAAAACAATGTATAAAATAAATGAACGTAAAACTAGACATAAAAAAGAAAGGAAGGAGATCGAAACCCGAACTAAATGAGAAAAAGACCAAAGAATCTCACAGTCAGACCCAACAACTAAACTCTACGAAAAAACTATATTGTATCCGTAAATGTTTTATTTCACGAAGGGATTCATAACGAAAGTGACTTAGGGTATTCAAAACCATACAACAAAAGTAAAAGTAAGTAGAGTTTCGTAAAAGAAAGAAAGAAAGAAAAAGTAAAGAAGTCGAGTACCAAATTCTCTTATGACAAATTAAAGGTGTATAAACACTTAGAAGATTAAAAGGAAGATAATAACTGAAGAACAAAGTAAGGTAACACCAACCTCTTTTACGAAACATATTAAAGTCGGAGAAATTTAAATAACATAAAACTTGATTGTATGTCAAACAGTACCTTTTCAGGGTACACGTGGACTCTTTTTGCACATAAGACGATAACCACAACCACATACGAAATAAAAAGAGAACATAGACAAACCAAATGTCCTAATAAGTTCAGAAGGTAAAAGAATAAATAGAAGACAAACCTAAAAAAACAAGTGATAATTTTCACCCAATAACTTCTGTGAGAATCTTGACAAAGGAAATACAGTAAATATACACATATACACATAGAAACCTTAATAACAACATACGTGTATACAAATAGTAACAATATAGAAGAAGTATTTAACTGGGAAAACAGTTATATGTTACAGAAGTGGAGTGTGACTAGTCTTACCGGTAGTAGTTTTTTTCAGATGTCTATTGTTTACGACCTTTCCTACACCAGAGATGGGTGGTCTACAGTCGTTGTAGGGAGAGGGTCAACACTGTTGTTTTTAATACGTGGGTCTGTAAAGACTGTAAGTCTGTAACGACTTATAGAGACTCCCCGGTTTTAACAGGGATTAACCCTTGAAGTCTGTAATGACTTATAGGGACTCCCGGGTTTAAACAGGGACTAACTCTTGATGACAAAATTCCAATTTAAACACGATTCTCCTACATGATGTATTCCTTACTGTTAGGAAAAAAGGGGGAAAGGTGTTTAATCCGTCAATTACAGTCCTTCGATCTTAGCAGATCAACCCGTCAAAAGAACCGGTAATTCCTTTCTTTTACCACCTTTTCGAGAAAAGGACAATGTGACAATCTTGACGTCGAAGAAAACTAACTTACACAACAAAGTAAGGGTTTAAATAGACTATCCAGTGCCATAGACTCTACGTGTTGTTTTCAATGAAGAACGGACCTTATGGGTCTACTAAATCATCTCGTTATTAAGTTTAATACACACTTTAATTCTAACATTACAGTCAATGAAGACAAACGAGAAGAAGTAGAAAAAGAGAATCCCTTGTACTTTACTAACATACGTTTTATTAATGACTTACAAAACTACTATTATAAAGTCAATATAAAATAATATGAGGATATAGAAATTTGATCTTTTACAAAAAGGTTTATAAATAAAAACATACATGAAAGACATCACATAAATTCGAGGTTTTCTTCTGTCACCGTCATGATCAAAGTATACTACAAAAGATACAACACTTCTAAACGTAACAGTGTATGTCGAAATAAAATTCACATACACCCAGAACAAAGGGTAGTTCAAATCTTGAAGACTTCTTCTAAGAAACAACTCCAAAACATAGGGACAAGAGAAAAGGGTTGTCGGTAAAATATTCTGAATGGACTCAACAGGGATTAGTGAATTAAGTTCCTTCTATTGATAACCATCAGACTTTTATATTAAGTTTTATGAAACGAGGATAAGTCACATAGCATTATTATTGGTTATTACCCTTTTCTTAGATTTTTATATTAAGTTTTATGAAACGGGGATAAGTCATATAACATTATTATTGGTTATTACCTTTTCTTATACCCCTTTTTTATTTTTATGTGTGTATGTGTGTGTATGTGTGTGTGTATTTTCACTTAGTGAATCGAAATGTGGACTTTACGTTATAATATTTAGTTAATTAACTTTTTTTTTTTGAAACGAGAATATCTCGATAACTCGACCACCCCTCCCCTTATGACTAATAGATCTAAGATCTATTCATTTTTATAAAGTCATTGTTTAATAATTGATATAGGTTCTGACGATTCTCTACGAAAGATCAAACGACTAAAGATCAAACGACATCTCGTCTAATTGTTTACTTTATGACAACGATTGGTTGAAATTCACGTTAAACAAAACGGGACATCAAAGACTTGTCAGAAAAGATATCAGGATTGACGAAAACGTGTAGAATATGACGTCACATAAAATTTTGTTTGGAATTATTATGAACTGAACATTATGAGTTTAATTTGAACTCCATATATACTATTAATAGTATTAATAAAAACTTTTATTAACTAAATGTCTTAATATATTAGGTACTAGACATCGACGACTAATTATTAGGATCATTTCGAATAACATTATCTTAAGTCGGGTAAATCTTAAACACCAAGTGTTCAATAAATATACATCCTTTAGTAATCATCAATCACGTTTTAGTAAAGAAGTGAACTATAATTTAAACTTTACTTGATGAAAACAAAGACAAAAATCGACATCGTGGTCAACATGGACTAAATTCATCACTGTATCTGTGTTCATTGAAACTACTGAACCTTCTTCTATTTCCTCTACTTCTTTGTAAGGGATATGGATTTCGAAAACAACCGTTAGTTGATGGAAAACATCCTAAATGTATAATATCGTTAGCATCCATTCATACGATGTGTAACCAAAACCCCCATCCGTGACTAAAACAACATCAGTATAATAAAAGCATCCCTATAGATTTTAAATGGAATCTTATAAATTTCATCTAAATTACCACATATTTTTACATATAATTATACAGTGTAAGTGGTTAATTAATATAAAGGTCCTAAAGTATAAATCATAGAAAGTTTGAGTAGGTACGAGTCCTATAACAAAAAGTCTTTAAGAAACGACTTATTGAATTACAAAGAAGTGTAATGTCGATAATTATCAAGTTCTCTAAGACAATGATAACTATGAAACGAATTAGGACAATAGGTTTCTCAAGACCAAAATATTCCGTAAAAATTTGTCATACATCAGAAGATCGTAATAGTAGTGATATAACTACAATGTTTTCCGGATATCAAAAGTTAAGAAGTTTTTTAATTTACTAAGGAGGGATTTTGAAGAGTCACTTAAGTGGTATAAAATGCAATATTCGGAACACTGGAATCCGTTTATCGAAACTAAAAAATATGGAAGTAAAGGAGTTTTTATCCCTACTACCCCTATTATTAACACAGAGTCCCAACAACATCCCCAATTTACTTAGTTTTGTGTCATTTTGTCTCGTTACGAGACACACCGTATTCGTGAGCCACAATCAATAATAATAGTAATCATACTCGGTCACAATCAAAATCGAAAAGATCACCTGAAGTCTATGTTCACTTTACAATAAAAATATACGACCCGTAAGTAAGTTGTCTGTGTAAACTGTCAGATGAGAAGCAGTCCATATTCCTAATTATACTATGTCTCAGAAGAGAACTCTACAAGTATAGGATCACTCCTTTATCTACTCAACATGTTACATCCAACCGCTTATGGTGTGTTGTCTTTAGATTTATTTTACGATGTGGTCATATATTTTCACTTGACTTGATACACCGTCGTAGTTGACCCATACAGTTTAGACGAGCTAGTTAAATAAAATCTTATACATGAAGATCAGTTTAATATGAGGTAAGTTTACCATTATCTGTAAACTTAAAGAACCTCATTACTATTTTAAACTCCAATAATATCGAGTGAAAGAAAATTTCACTTTGTAGAACAGTGAAATCAGTTTTGAAAATTATTCTCCAATTAAGTCCAGTTTAAATCTTTTGTCCTTAAGTCAAATCAGGACACAATACTTTAAAGAGGTCATTAGGTTGATATTCTGTTATTAAAACAAGAAAACTACGATCTTATGAAAGAGACATAGTAGTCTGTTCATCCATCATGAACTCAAAACTGGGGATCTTTTTCTGTCATAAAATTAGAGAAAAGGGAGGGATTATGAGATACTGACATTATAACCTTGATAAAATACAACTTTACGTGTCTCTGGGACATTTCACCACACAAACAAGGTCGTAAGAAAGAAAAAAAAGAGAAAATTTTTAAAATATAAAAATAGTTAATAAGACAGAACTCACAAGATTTTGTAAGTTCTACAACTATATTTGTTGGGGGGATTCACACAAATCTAAAAGACATCATCTCAAGTCGTCAATTAATGAAAAAGATGTGTTTTCACTAATGAAAAAGATGTGTTTCCGTTAGAACTTAATTTATCAGTAATATCTGTGTGTACGTGATAAACATGATTAATAGTATGAGATCTAATACAAGACACTAAAAAGGAACATAAGTACAGAGTAGTTTCACTTGCACTTCAACGAGTCAGTACAGGTTGAGAAACACTGGGGTACCTGACATACATCGGGTGGTCCGAGGAAACAGGTAACCTAAGAGGTCCGTTCTTATGACCTCACCCAACGGCAAAGGAAGAGGTCCCCTAGAAGGAATAGGTCCCAAAGTTGGGTCCAGAGGGAGTAACGTCCGTCTGAGAAATGACTGACTCGCTGGTCCCTTCTGGTGAAGTCTGGATCGACACCCAAAATAAATTATATACACAATAAAGACACAATACAAACATTTTTATTTCTTAATTCTTGGACGTGAGTTAAAAATTTTCGTCTCATTCAAGTTTGTTATCCGTATATCATAAACAATGACCAATGATGAACTATAATTTCTGACAAAACAAAAGAAAATTTTTGAAAAAAAGAAGGGTCTATGAATAGAAGTCGTTTAGGATTGCTATTGTCTTGATCGAGATTACACCTATTTTTGAACCATCCATAAAAGAATGACAATAAAAAAATTTTCGACAAAACACCTATTACATAAAATATATATACTATGATTATATATATAACAAAGGCTTACACATCAATCACTCGGACTAAAAAAAAAAATTAAACCGGTACGGTTCAGAATCAACATTGTACACTTGAGAACCCTAGATCAAGAGACTGGTCCTTAGTTTGGACCCGGGAGACGTAACCCTCGAGTCTTAGAATTGGTGACCTGGTGGTCCCTTCAGGGTTCGGATTTAAAAATGTCGTAAAAAAATGGATGACAGAGGAGAGGACAAACTAAAAAAACGGACTTATAGTTTACCCTATAACATACACCTTCGTCAATTATTTGATGTGCAACGATGTGTCCAACTGTCTCCACCAGAAAAAAAAAAAAAAAAAATTAATTAAATAAATCGACGTGGTCCAGAACCAACGTTGTGCACCTTAGATTAAGTGGTTGGTCCCTAGTTTGAGTCCTGGAGACACAACTTTCGAGTCTCAGAATCGGTGACCTGGTGGTCCCTTCAGGGGAGTCTCCACCAGAAAAATTAGAAACCTTAATCCTTACATACTATTTAGTCACGTAGTCCATCTTAGAACTGTCCCTTTGTCTACCGTGTAAGTCTTTCAAATTTACTCTCAACAAAAACACACACTATTTTAAATACATTGTGTTTTAAATGGTAAAATAAATAATTGTGGTAAAATTTCACTGTAATTCGTGGGAGTGTAACAATACGTCAGTAGTGGTGACAGCAGAGTTCTTGGAAAAGAAGTAGGGTCTGATTTTGAAAGATGGGTAATTTCAGACATAAGGTGAGAGGGAGGTCGGGGACCATTGACGACAGAAATGAAAGTCAGAGATACTTAAACTCATAAGATCACTTTAGTATGTTATAAACTGGAAAACACCAACCGAATAGAATGAATTACAGGAGTTCCGAGTTTGTACAACATCTACATAGTCTTAAATAAAGAAAAATTCCGAATTATATAAGACAATATAGATACATGGTGTAAAACAAACAAGTACTTCACTTCTCTCAAATTACTTCCCTGATATTTACCACAGTACTTGTCCTAGTGTCCCTCGTCATTTATTGCCCACATTTCGTCGGTAACTGACTGTCGTCACCCTTCGGTAGTGGGGATCAGACTTCCTGCTCCTCTCTGTTTAGAACAAGGGTGTCGAGTCTCTCTTACACCTCTTAGTACTTTCTCCTCGTGTCTTGTCTCTTGTGACGGTTCGGTGTTATACCGTTCTCCTCTCACTCCTCTCACCTTTAAAGTAAAGAGGGTCGACTAGAGGTCGATCACCGTGGACAACCGACTTTGGTTGAAATTTTAGTACCCTCTCTTCTCGGGTGCATTACGTCAGACATTTAAAGTACTGTTTCTTCCGTCTCCTACCTAGAAGCTCGGACTTTCCCTCTCCACCGGTCACCTCTCATTGATCATGTCACTCGCAGTAGAGTAAACTGGGACTTTTCACTTAATGATATCCTTCATTTATAATCTTTGTACTCAAGAAAAGTAACACTCTCATCAAGTATTCTCTCGCCTAAATTTTTTAAAAATGAACGAATACAAACTCTTCCAGGAAAACCCAATTGACCTTTAAAAGAATTTATTTGGACCGACAGGAATTTGGTCAGAAACTTGAGACACACGACGTCCGACATAAAAATTAACTCTGCTCCTTATCCGTCGTAAGTAAAAATTTTCGACTATTTTAACAAGAGAAAGAGGAAGTATACAAAGGTAAATGTAAGCTCTCTCGTATACCACCCTTCCCCTTCACTCTTTTTTCCCTTACTTGACACACCCATGGACAATCGATAATACCCAAAAAGAGAAAATTTAAGAGTAGGGTTATTTCGATAAACGGTTCAATATATCGATTGGTCCCGAGTCTTTAGAAGTTTTAATTTCGTGTAAACTAGACCTCTTCCACTTTTATTCCTCGACAATATTGAGGTGAGAGTGACATAATGAATAGACATTCATATCTCCATGTAATCCTGAATTTAAAGTCACCATCGCACAAATGAAACCCAACTAGAGCAAGTCGCCACTAACGGTATTTAAAGACAGTCACCGAGAATAGAAAACGAGACAAGTTCTAGTCTCCCCTTCTTCTTTTGTGAACACACGGATGACAAAGACAATTGGATCGTTACCGTGGGGTGAGGTCGTGAGAACGGACCTCTTAGGGTACCTACCTCCTCGGACCGCCCGACGGCAGATACCCCAGCGTGTCTCAGCCTGTGTTGACTGTGCTGAATCGTCGTCGTCTTGTTTCATATTTTCAGTTGGCTAAATTAAAAGTTGAGAAGAGACTTTAGGCAGATCGTCTCTACGATCTCTTGTCGAAAAGTCAACGGTTTATACTACTTATAAAAAGTAAAGTATAGAATAAAAAGAAAAAACAACGTAAACTGTAACTCGTGAGACAGCAGGAGTCTTGAGATTCTTGAGAGTGTAAGAGTAATAAAGAACGGAAAAGAGAAAGACGGAGACCTAAAATAAAAGTCAGGAGAAACGTCCGAGAGGAGGACGAAGGGGGAGGGGAATTAATAATTTACAAAGAGTTTCATGAAGACTGTAACCGAGAGACGGGTAAAAGATATTAATTAGAGTACACACTGGTCGAACAAAGAGACTCGAAATCTGGACTTAGGAAAGAAAGAGAGACTTACCTTAAGAGAAGGACGTGTTGAAAGTCTGTGGAGTTGGATCCGGTTTCGACTTGAGTCGGAAAGAGAGAGGTAGGAGAGGGGTCATTAAGAAAAACAGTATGTTGAAAATATTACGATAAGACAAGAATAAAGATTAACCAACGACCTAGTATTTAAGACGGAAGACTAACTACATCATTAAGTAAAAGAGAAGTCAAAGATGTCGAAGAAGGAATGTAATCTGGACACATAAGAAAAAACGGACCTGACAGATAATTAACTAAAAAGAAACAGATCTTAAAGAGACGATAGATTACATAAGTGGAAGAAAAAATGACTTCACTATAAAGATTTTACGGTTGTGAGACAGTAAAAGGGAAAATTTCACAAATGTACAATTTCACGGGTTGAGGAAAAGACGTATGTTCCTTTATCAGGGTGAACGGAAAAGTCGACAATACACTGAGTCAGAGGGACATACAAGACAGGAGACCTACACTAAAGAGGGGTAATAGGCTAGTATAAAAGAAACGGAAAGATGAAAGCCTGAGTAAGTAAAACCGGTTTTACGTAAGTAAGAAAGTGAAGGAGACGAACCATTTATGAAGAGAAGAATGTGCAGAGTAGAATTTGTAAGGTAGAAGGACCGTCTACTCCAGACAGGAGACGAACACGTTATGTGGAATACACATTAAAATAAATATAGATGGTGTAGTATTATAAAACACATATACAGAAACTCAATAATATCCAAGAAAAGGGGGAGGATAAGGGACACAGGGTGATAAATTGATAATCGAAATACTCTTGACCCTGGTTTAGAAAACTTAAAAATATAACGATCACGGTCGGTGTCGCGGACTGCATAATCACAATCTTCCTTTACGAACAACTCAATTATTTTTAAAGTCTGTTTTCCCCTTTTCCATTCTAACCTAGTCTATGAAAGGAACACTTGTCGATATTTATTTTACCATTATATTTGAACGATAAAATTTTAAGAGACTTATAAGAATAATTTCACTCAAAAACAACAAAAATTAATGTCGTCCTTTTAAACGTCTTTTGTTAAATATTCGACCTTCTTGTCAATGTATTACTTTACGTTAATTTTCTACTTTACCTCGTCTTCACGTCCACTCTTATACGAAATGTAAAAAGGGTAATTTTCAACGTATCGTTTACGGATAAACGTGAGATTTAGGGATTTTCACCTACCTTCATTCCGTCCCTACATTTCTAACGGTGACTATATGTATGTCACGTCTGATAAGTGAATTATGACTAAGTGACTAAATGAGTAAAAGAGAGGGTAAAATTAATCGACTGTCCCTTTTAATCAAATGTAATTTATTCTATGAAAGATTTTACATTTTCAACAACTTCTAATTTTAAGTGATTTAAATTTTTTAAGTGATTTAAAAACTACGTTTGTGAGAATTAAAGGTGAAACGAAGAAATCTTGTCATAAAAAAGTCTTAAAAAAACAGGACGCTCAGATTTAAATTACTCGGTTATATAAATAATTTTACATTTCACTAGTTCTTTTCATCAGATCGTATTACGACTCAATGAATAATGTTTGAAATTGTAAAATATCAATGACAATCACCAATCATAATTTATTTATTTTCATCCATTATACCTCTACTTCATAATTTTTTTTCCTTAACCATTCTGACCGTTAAAACACTGATCGCCTCTTCTTTGATCATTTGACGAGCGACGGATATCTAATTTACCACTTCGTAAATTATGTCCGAAAAAAAATCTTTTCGTGACATTATATTAGGACTTGTGCCCTAAACATTCCTTAAAGACCCACATTTTGTATCTTTATTCCTCTTCCTTTACCTATTTATAACCAATATATTTACAACTTGTCAAACATATTAATTTCGATCTTCCGTTTACTGTTTAATCACTATCACTACCATCATCCCTAGTTAAATTACTTCTTTAATTCTTACCGGTTTCACCGGTCATTAATATGCTTTTACTCACGTACACACTACCCCCCCCTCCACCACTGGAGTTTAGTCAAACCCATCCAACGACGACGACGACGATTCAGCGTAGTCAGCACAGACTGAAACACGCTGGGACATCTGCCGTCGGGTGGTCCGAGGGGGCAGGGACCCTAAGAGATCCGTTCTTGTGACCTCGCCCAACGACAAAGGAAGAGGTCATGTACTTTCACTTTTCATTTTCACTTCAGCGAGTCAGTACAGTCTGAGAATCGCTGGGGTACCTGACGTCGGATGGTCCGAGGAGTCAGATAACCCATCCAATTCTCTCAGATTTAGAACCTTCTGAGACAAAAACTTTTCTATTCTTTCAACCTTAAATAGGATTCCCACTAACTTTCCGTAAGTCATGTCAAGTCAACGAGTCAACACAACGTCACTGGGGTACCTGACGTCGTGTGGTCCGACGAGACAGGTAGTGGTTGCGGACCTCGAACGTGTTTAAGTACAGATCGCTCAGCTACTACGGTAGGTCGGTAGAATAGAAAACAACAGGGGAAGAGGAGGACGGAAGCCAGAAAGGATCGTAGTTCCAGAACGGGTCACTCAGAAGTGTAGTCCACCGGTTTTATAACCTTAAAGTCGAAATGTAGTCAGGAAGGTTACTTATAAGTCCTGACTAAAGAAAATCCTAAACTAAACAGATTTCGTTATTTAAATAATTTGAATTTCCTTTTGTTTTCTAGTTTAAACGAAAAATTTTTCTCGAGAGACCAATTATTCCGTCGTGAACTATAAATAAGTGATTCACTCTTACTCCCTCCTTCTACTAAGTCCCTCTTAAGGGTCCACCCCAGGAACAAACCCCTAGCGTCTCTTTGTCATCTAACCATGACACGGTCCCCACACCCCGTCTCCCTTATTCACATCGAAACCTGCACGACTTACTTCATAAACCACTCTGTAGGTTCACTTCGTAACGCAGCTGTCTAAACTTCGCGTCTTTACACAAATCTCAGGTTTTATACTTAACACTACCTCCACTATGGGAAAGTCAAATAGAGTTTAAAAACGGGTTCAATGGTTCAAACGAAATATATACGGTGGAAAAATTTAGGACGTAATTTCAAATTTACTAACTAGAAACAAATCATCGTTCATAACGGACTCCTTAAGTCCCGAGGAATTGGATCTTAGGAACTTGGAGAGGATTTCGTAGGTACGTACCTTAAATTCCAGGAATTTGAACCCCCTCTTATCACTTAGATAAGACATTGGAAATTGACTTTAAGTCGTAAAAGAAATTAATACTTGTATCATTAGATGTTCATAATCGTCATCGACACTTAAAAAAAATAATGGTCATCTTTAGTGTGTTTATAAAAGGATCTTACGTTTATAATAGAGATTTAAGGTAAATACGAATAATGATGAAATTTTAATGATGACGATCTAATACAGTAAATTATATAATTATTTTGCATATAATCACTTAGTGTGACAAAAAATTTCAAGTACTGATATAAAGTGTAAAGGAAAATTAGGACACATAAAATACGAAATTTTTATAAAAACACTTTTACGAAGTAGTCTGAACTGAAGTCTTCGCAGGTGTCGTATGTGTGTTTTTTCCAATTCTTTAGAATCGGTTTACCTTTTCATTCCTTACACCACAAAGTGGGGTCCGTCATTTTTCATTTACATAAAGATTAGAAATAACGAAAATGAAAATGTCTTGCAGTTTGTATTTTGATCTGTTCTATTACTTTCTTAACCTACTTCTCCATGAAAAACAAAAGAGTAGTCTTCAACAGGAAAAAATCTCAAAAAGGGAGAAAGTCTAACAAAACAAAAAACTCTTACAATGTAGACTTGAACTATCCAACGTCATATCTTGTCCTGGTTTCTTAGTACTACTTTCGGAGTGAAACCTCGATTTTCAAGTACACTTTAATCTAATCCGAAATCAAGGAAAACACACCAAAATAAGATCTTGGTACGAGTTTAAAATCATGCACTCAAAGTCAAATCACCAAGAATTATCAACTTCTCTCTTTCCTCGTCCTCCACTCTTCAACTCAGATATTGACATCGTCTTTCTCTGTTTATCCTTCCTTCCTTCTTATGTCGAAGTTTTCCTGAATGTAATTGTATTAAAGTATACTAGTTTACCCTTAATATACTTAGAACCTCAGTAAAAAAAGATAGCAGTGAATCGTTCTTGAACAATGATAGTCCCTTTATGACGTACTTGTAAAATACTAAGTCTACAAGAAAACGTTCATACATCGTGTAAAAATAAGGAAAGCCAATGGAACATTTATAGAAAGGTTTCAGGAAGGAGAGTGACACAAATATAGGAAACAGGAAAAAATCTAAATTAGAAAGACTACTAAAAACACGACAGAATTAAAAGAGGATTTCTTGTCGTATACAGTCACCACCACCCGAAAAACAAAAGAAAGGGGGGTATAACTAT
Organism: Capra ibex; assembly: GCA_006410555.1. NCBI lineage: Eukaryota > Metazoa > Chordata > Mammalia > Artiodactyla > Bovidae > Capra > Capra ibex. The sequence goes on from SJYO01013871.1 coordinate 33,534,273, forward strand.
CGGAGTTTATTTGTGTCAGACCTGTCTAAATACATCATAAATGGTTCAACGGCAATCAGTAACACCTGAACCGGACCGTGACATCATAAACTGTAACTTACAAATTCTTTAGGAAAAACATATAGGGGTGAAAAACAAAGTAAAGATCTTGTGTCTATTTTTTTGTTTATACGATCCAAATTCAATGAGCCGAAAGATTTAAGTTCAATTTCTCCCTTTATAATTAATATTTTAATTTTAACAGGACGAAGATATTTCTACCTCACTTTCAGGAAAGGGGATAAAGAGGGTGATTTATGTCGAATTTTTGGGACCCGTAATTTGTTTTTTTTTAATCTAACACTTTCCACCTCCCTTCTGTCTGGTCGATCTTATGAACTTGGAGGTCTTTACTATGTCATTATTCATGAGTCCCAAAAAACCCAAAAACAAACGAACGTCACACATAAGGTACGACCCATGACCTATTCGGTCGTCAGACCCTTGTAGTTCTTCGTGTCCACTTTTTGTGGTGAGAGATTCATCTCCTGGTCCTTTCGCCGTCCGATCGTTTAGTCTTTTGAATGTCAGTGACGAGACAAGTGGTTTGTGTTGTATCTTTTACATTGGGGTAGGGGTGGTCGTCTTTGTCTAAACCCTCGAGTCTGAAGGTCGGAGTACTGGTCCTTCCAGGTAACCTCCCTGAACGTAGAGACGACCCGTCACTACTCGGAAGGACGGGTTGCGGGGGGGGCGGGGGGCGGGAGGGAGGTGGTGGGGGAGGGGGGGTGTTTCTGTCACAGTAACCTCTGGTACACCCTTAGAGGAAGGTGAACACCGTCAATCGTTCCGGGGGAAGGACGAGGGACAACACAACCACAGTCTTCTCCGGAACATCTCTCAATTGTGAAACCTGTGACTTGTTTACTCACGGGCGGGGGTGTAACGTCACAGACACCCTCAGTACATCCGTCGTCACTGGTCCATGGGAGGGCGGAAGTACCATAGTAGGCTCCTTCGGATCACCCCACGGTCTTGAGGGGAAAGGTGGTTACCACTTCTCCTAGGTGAGGGGGAGGTTTGAGCACACAGTAACTTCTGGTTCACCTTCTTGGATCTAAAGATGGAGGTAAACTCTCTTTACTCCGTCGTGAAGGTAGTAGGGTGGTCTTGTCACTGGTCTCTCCGGACGACTTTGTCTTTTGGAATTTTTTAAAGGGTATAACATTCTATTATGGATCTTACAGGTCTAAAGTAATCTTTTAGTCAGTATTATAGGTCTTGAACCTTAAAGAGTTGACCTTACTCTTTTCTGTTATTTGTCTACGGTCGTCACTCTATTGTGTCTACAAATTTAATGGACTGTGTCTAAACTTTCTTAGTAGTACAAAGTTACTCGTTGATGTTTATATAGACTTTGTCTACTTTTGATATTTGATCTTTCAGAATTGTTTCTGCATTTTCTACATCTTGGTTGGTTTTCAATTTTTATGGACTGTATTTTTAGAGTCCCCTACCCGAGTCGTCGTGTCACTTCCTATGTTCCTTTTCTCAGACCCTTGAACTTCTACCTATCTTTAATGTATGAGACTTATTGTCTTTTTCACTGTCTCGGAGTCACTGGCGACCCCGATATCGTCTTTCCAAGAATATAACACAAAAACCTTAACGACTTTTTATCCTCACTTCTCCCGTCCTTCGTTACTACCGACTTTTAAGGCGTTAACACCTCTTTCTACACTTGGACATTTGTTTTCTATGCACGGATGTTCTTTGACTCACATGGTGTTTTTCCTATTTGGGTTTCTATAGGTGTGGTTCTGTCTGTTATCTAAATACTTTTGATTGTAGTTTCTTCTTTAGAATTTACGTCGTTTACTGTAAAGGGATTGCCCCTTCTTGTTACATTTACTGTCTAAAGAATTGTCTTTGGTACCTCTTGTCTCCTTTACCATGACGAAAAAAACTCCCGACTTCTTTTTTTCTCGACAACTGACTCTTAAGACGTAGGTCACTTTTGTAGGATCTACTCTTGGTGTTACAAGAGTCTACTTCCTTTTGGTTCTCTTTAACAGTGGCCGTGTGGTAGGGATTTTATTAACGATTTCCTTTAAGAGATTTATCTTTCCTTCACTAATTCTTTAGAACTTTATGGCCCTTTCTTCTTTGTTGCCTCTCACTTTGATACCCATTTGTGTGACGCACGAGGAAGAGGAGAAGTCACAAAATATAATGTAGACTGTCAACTTCACCTTTAATGTCACAACAGGTTACACCAAGAGGTATACACATCTTCTTTAAAAATCTGTTAATATTTATCCATAGTCGTCTCTATTGCAATGTGAAATTAGTTTGACCAGTATTCGGTTATGCTCATTATGTTACATTATGAATCTCGTCGGTGACTCTTAATATCTCTCTATGCGAATTTTTGTGATCTATTTCGTTCACCTTAAGATTTTTTTAAAAGTTCATTGGATGTCTTTCTGTTCTCTTTTTGTCTTGTGTTATCTTTGTTTTACCCTCGGAAATTATATAGTCATTAATCTAATTTACATTTAATTTTAGTCGTCGTCAATTTTGTCTAACAGTCTCATTTAAAAATTTTTAATGGATGGGTATACGATAGATGGTCTTTGACAAGTTTACATTGTTATATCTGTCGAAATTCCATTCTTCTACCTTTTTATGTAGTACATTCGTAATCGTTTTTCTTCCGTCACCACCGTGACAACTTTAGTCCATTTCATCTGAAGTCCCGTTTATTTTAATAGTGACCACCTCCCTGTAACGTCTTACTGTTTTTACAGTTAGGAGACTCTTCTATACCGTAAGGATTTAAACATAAGTGGTTTGTCTTCTCGATGGTTTATACACTTCGTTTTCGACTATTTTGACTTTCCTGTTTAGACACTATGACAACTTCTGAAAATTTATGGTGGGAGATCTGTCTCTTAGTCGTTTACATAGTTTGAGTCGGTGTGGTAGTCGGTTACCCTAGATAAGTTGTAAACATCTGGGGAGGCGGATTGTCATCGTTTCCTGTGTAAGAAAAGTTCGTGAGTTCTTTATACATGGTTCTATCTGGTGTATGGTTCGTTTGATGTCTAAAGTTTCTTAATTTCAGTATTTGTCACACAAGAGACTGGTTTTACAATGGTTCGATCTTCCTTATTGTCTTTTCATAGTCTGTCGAGATGCTTGTGTACCTTTAATTTGTTTTGTCAAAATTTATTACGTATCCACTTGCTTCTCTCAGAGTTTCCTTTACTTTTTTATACTACAATTAATATAGAGTATTTCAATACCCAGACGGAGGAAAATTTTTATAAAGTCGTTACTTTTACTTCTATTTGTAGTTTTAAACACCCTACGTCGATTGTATCACGAGATTCTCTTTACACACGTAACTTTGTAAATGTAATCTTTTCTACTGACATCGGTTCCCTTGATATCAGTTATAGAACATTATTGGATATTACCTTTCACTGAAGTTTTTATTATATGCACATGTACATATTGACTTAGTAGAACGACACGTGGACTTTGTAACATTCAGTTGGTATGAAGTTATTTTATAATTCCTTCTTTTCTTTTCTACTTGACAGAGTTTAGTCAGTAGATTCGAGGATGGAGTCCTTGGATCTTTATCTTCTCGTTTTATTTGACTTTCGTTTCTCTTCCTTCCTTTTTATTCCTCGTCTTTAGTCACCTTAACCTTTGTCCTTTTGTTTTAGTTACTATTTTTTGGGTCGACAAACCTTTCCAGTTTTTTAACTGTTTAGAGATCGTTCTAACAGTTTCGTTTCTATTCTGTGTTTACTAGACATAGTCCTTATTCCGTCCCGTATAAGGATGTCTGAGAATACCGATATAAATTTTTTAAGAATTCCTTTATTATGTCAAGATTTGTGACTTCACACTCTAAATCCACTTTACCTGTTTAAGGAGGTTTTTATGTCCGATGGTGTTGAGTGTGTTACACTTTATGTAATATACTTATAGGGATATATTGATAATTTCACTTGAGTATTAAATTTTCGAGGAGGTTTCCATTAGAAGTCCTGGTCTACTAAAATGATCTGCTTCGATGGTTCACAAAATTCTTCTGAATTGTGGCTAAGATATGAAAGAAGATCTTTTATATTTGCTTTCCTTGTAAGGGGTCACCTAAAATACTCCGATCTTACTGGTTCTATGGTTTTGGTTCGTTTCTATCACGACGTTTCTTTGACACCTAGTCAATGGGAGTTAATACCGGTTGAGTAAAAACTGCTTCCACGTCTTCGTTAAGTCACCTCTTTCCTATCAGAAAAATCGTTCACCATGACCCCGTTACTCCATAAGTATCCGGTTCTATACCTAGAGTCGACCAGAATGTAGAATCCGTTTATGATTGAATTTTTTGTCTGTATATAAATTTATCCGTGTATTTTTTATATTTTGAAGATCCCTTTTTTATATCCCCTTTTAGGAACCCTGAATGTCGAACCACTTCAATATGTAATGTGGTGTCTGCACTAGGTATATTCCTTCTGTCAAGCTATTCAACCTGAAACAGTTTTGATCGTCACGAACGAGACACTTTCTAAGACTATTCTACTACTGTACTATTCGACATCCGACCCTTTTACTTGCTAACAATATGTGTTATTAAACCTGCCTAGCGTCTCTATGAACAACCTACATTTTTCGATTAGAGTTTTCTAGGGATGACATACTAAGGTAATTCTATTGTAAAATTTTTACCGTCTCAATACGTCTACCTTCTGGAGGACAATGACCAACGGTCCCTACAGCTACCACCCTCTTCACTCCCCACGTACACCGATATTCATCACTGACCTCCCTCTAGTGACACGACTACTTCGTCAAGACATAGAACCAACACCATCATCAAGACACTTAGACGTGTACTCTATTTTACTGTAGTTTGATGTGTACTACATATATATAGTCATAGTTAAAGGACTAAACCAATAACATGGTAACAATTTATATTACATAAGAATCCCCTTTGACTCACCTTCCGATGTACATGAGTGACAGACACCTTGAAGACTTTACATCTTAGTAAAGTCTAAAAGTTTTACTTTTCTATTTTCAATTTTACAATTTAGAATATTAACTTTCCTCAGACCTACCAGAGACAGTTTAAAATAACATAGAGAGACCGTCGTAGAATGAATTTTCTACCCAAAGTGAATATCTACCCTTTCGGGTCTTTTTGTGTGTGACATTTTCCAAACAGGTTACACCACGGAATTTCTCTTTTTATATCGTAATTTACATTCTATACGACTACCACCATTACGTCTTCGTCTTCAAAGAAAAAGAATTCAACATCTTAAACCTCATAAAAAAAAGGAAATTGAGAGGAGAGGGGAATCAAAGTAAAAGATTTCATAGAAAAAGTAATGAAAGATTATATGTAATTCATCCATGTACGTATGTATCTTGTAGAATCCTTTCTATTTAACAATGTCTTTGTCCTTCTCTTTAATTCCCTCTGGAGTATATCCCTGATCACTTCAATTTGGTGTTTGTGATTGGAAACCATAGTAAACTCAAAACATGGTAAATTAATAGTTTATTATTATTATAGTTAACAATAGACTCGGGAACACATAAAGTAAAGAATTTAAATCCTAACATTTATTCGGTTTTATAACCATAATAAACACAAGTACAATTTGACTAGGTCACTGGAAGTTAGACTGTTCTAAGTATCCCAACAAAAATACAAGTACCTAAAAAAAAATTAGAGACTTTTAAAATATATAGATCAATTTTATTTTAATGACAAAAGAAGATTCCGTTCGATTAAGATGACATCCATAGTAATAATCCTTTATGATACACTAAAACTTCGGTTTTATAGATAGAATAAATTAACACATGAAAAAATTTTTCTCGACTCAAGAAACTTCTTGAGTCAACTTCTTTACTCCTCATAATTAGCGTCACCACTTGAAAAGAATATTAAAGTCCCCTGAGTTTCTTCTTTAGATCTTAGATGTCATAGAGTCTAACTCTTCCTCTTTTACAACGATGTCGTGTCTTAATTACTTATGGTTTCTTTTCGTCTTGTCCTTTTACTCTTCTCCTCCTTACATCTTTTACTTCCATCCAACAACGAAAAGGAAACTTTTTGTGACTTTAAAGATTGTGACAGAACTCCAGAAACAGAAGTCCAACAGAATTTAAATCAAGGATACTATATAAAAACTTCTGAGTCAGGATTCGGGGGAGTACTCGATTATGGGTACCGGGTTTTATTTAAATATCGTATAAATTTTTGTCATCTTACAATATCGAGTCCATCACTAAAAATGGGAACACACACATAACCTTAGAGAACCCTTTGAAATTTCTTATGATTATGGATTTGAGGTCTTCAAGATCAAATTAAGTGGAGCTGTACATCTGACCCGTAACCATATAAATTATTCGAGAGAGTCGTGAAGATTGTTCATCGGTGTAAACTCTTGATTGTTTGATCTTAAAATACACAGAACTATAATCACTACGTTTAAATTTTATAGAGAGACATAGGAACCTAGGTCAATGAAGTGAAGATCATTAAATATAGTGTATGTGAACACGCATACGGATGACCATGTATTTCAATAATTAAAATCTCAACAAATTTAACGGTTTTAATACTCGTTACATTTACATTAGGCACTATATTATTTGACATCACATATACCATCTCATGATACGTAAAATATTCTTATTTCGTAAAGAAATATTTGAATCTTAGAGATTTTGCATAGAATTTTTTTTACGATTAACAAATTTTCTTTTACCGCATAAATATATACGATACTTTCACTTTCACCTCTCACTTTTTCAACCGAATTTCGAGTTGTAAGTTTTTTGTTTCTAGCACCGTAGGCCAGGATAGTGAAGTACCCTTTAACTACCCCTTTGTCATCTGTGTCACAGTCTGAAACAAAAAACCCCGAGGTTTTAGTGACGTCTACCACTGACGTCGGTACTTTAATTTTCTACGAATGAGGAACCTTCTTTTAAATACTGGTTGGATCTATCGTATAAGTTTTCGTCTCTGTAATGTAACGGCTGATTCCAGACAGATCAGTTCCGACACCAAAAAGGACACCAGTATATACCTACACTCTCAACTTGGCACTTCTTCCGACTCGTGGTTTCTTAACTACGAAAACTTGACACCACAACCTCTTCTAACAACTCTCAGGGAACCTGACGGTCCTCTAGGTTGGTCAGGTAAGACTTCCTCTAGTCGGGACCCTAAAGAAACCTTCCTTACTACGATTTCGACTTTGAGGTCATGAAACCGGTGGAGTACGCTTCTCAACTGAATAACCTTTTCTGACACTACGACCCTCCCTAACCCCCGTCCTCCTCTTCCCCTGCTGGCTCCTACTTTACCGACCTACCATAGTGACTGAGCTATCTGCACTCAGACTCACTTGAGACCCTCAACCACTACCTATCCCTCCGGACCACACGACGCTAAGTACCCTAACGTTTCTCAGCCTGTGTTGACTCGCTGACTTGACTTCACGTATATATACATACATATATATATATGTGTGTGTCTATACGTACACTTTTGTGTGTAAACACGAGAGTATATAAACCCATACCTATGTGTCTGATAGACTCCATCCTACACGTTCTTCAATCATTATCATCAACGACTCCTCCTCTCGGTCTCCCCGACCTTTTGTTACACGACCCTCTTTCTGAGTACAAACATGATATATGGTAAACCATGGAAAATTTAAAACTTAGTAAAACTTTCATTAACTTCATTCGTTTCTAAAAATGAAAGTTTTTGTCTCTTGTAATTTTAATCGAAACATAGTCCTGAGGGGACCACCAGGTCACCAATTCTATCACACGAAGGTTCCGTTCCCACCCAAGTTAGGGACCAACCCCTTGACTCTAAGGTGTACGGTACGTCGTACCGGGGGAGTTTTTTCTTATGTCATTTTTTCTTTATTATCGGTACAGTATAGTGATTATCTAATTGGAAATAGCTTTCTTATCTTCTTAAACTTTACATTGTCACCTGTGTTTAGACAAAAACGTAACATATAATATTTTGTCATGAGATGAAAATTTATTTAAAGTTTACATTCATTAAGGTTCTACTTTAAATCTCGATTATATTGACTGAAAATACCGGATTCTGGTTTAAAGGAAAAAAAAAGATTTTCCCAAAACATACGAAGGAGTTACGTTTGAATGTACAATAAGGAAGTAAAAGATCAAAGATGTAATTTCCTAGTCAACCTTCTGAATTTCTTTCAGTCGGTCTTAAGTGTCGAACGATTACTCTTCGACCGTGTTAATGTTTTCGTCCATTCAAAAACCTTACTCTAAAAAATTAATATTATTTATACACAAAATCAATTTTTTTTTTTTTGTTTTGGATAAAAGAACGAGAGAAAAATTTAATCGATCTTCTTCGGTTACTGAATGAATCCTGTCTTAGCCTGTGTCGCCAATCTAATTCCTTCTCAGTGTGTCTCTACTCGTTTAGGTAGTGAGTCGATCTCAGGGATTTGTCTCTTGACGTTCTCTCTTTATCTTAAAATCTCTTAAGGTTCAGTGTTTACCTGTTTCTAATAATGGTTGACGTCCGACATAATCTTCGGCTTGCTTCTCTGTCTCCAGTACTAAGACTCTTCTAACCTCTGGATGTTCCATTATAAAAAAGAATAACACCATTTTGTCTGTAATTTTGAATGGCAAAATCGATAAAAATCAACATGTTAAGTCACCGTGTTTCATGTCAGTATACAACACATTGGTAGTGACGACAGGTAGAGGTCTTGAAAGAATAGAAGGGTCTGATTTTTCAACACGAGTCATTGACGGGCAAAGGGTGAGCAGACGTCGGGGACCATTGGTGGGAAGATGGAATACAGAGTCACTCAAACTGACGGAGTGTCTTCACCATGGAGTCATAAACAGGAAAACACACAATCATTAAAAATTCACATTCCATTTTATAAAAACTAGTATAACAGGATATATCATGTGGACATTGACTATATTATAATATGTAGTTCATATGAAGTTATTTTTTTCTTTTATTGGAACCATTATGACCTTTACCAATCGTAAGAAAGAGAAAGTCCTCTTAAGCATAGTTTAACATTAAAGAAGGGAGAGAGTCCATGGGAACACTACCTCCATTACACCAATAAAGGTCAGAATGTCGGTCTAATGACTTTGGAATTAAAAATTTTCACACGTTAAGTGTCTTCAGAATGACTTTCACCTTGATTAGGTCCATCTCTTCTAATAATGATAATTTTTGACCCTAAGAAGTACGTAACAACCATCTTTATCTTTGATTTGTCGACATTCTCTTAGGGTGACGTTTATTTTTCAAGTCATGAACCTTTCCAATCTTGATCTCTATAGTTGTCAGAAAGACTCAGATTTTCCTTTTTCTACCTTATATTGATTGTCACTTATTTCCTTATGAGCAGTGATTATTTTAGTCAAACAAAAGTTGTCCTACGGACCGAAATTGGTAAAGAGTGAAAAAAAAAAAAAAGATAAAAGATAAAGACATTCGCTATCGTAGGTATGATGGATTAGTTTTGTCTGTACGTACCTTCAACGGTCTAGAAAGTCCCTTTTCATCCCCCACCCCATCACGTAAAATTGGATTCAGTGTCCTACCCTTGTATCAAACCTCAGAGGACTCTGAACTGCTAGTCGAGATTAAGACACCTCTCTCCAGTCCCAGTCAAAAACCTGAAACCTTTGTCTTTAATCCCAGAGGGTAACCAAGAGTCGACTCCTCACAACGTGTTAGAATAAAGAGTCCCTGATCCGAATTTTATCTAGACTTATGTTGGTTCTTTCACAGGAGTAATATACATAATCTTTTCGGAGTATACGGTGCAGGAATTTAACGGAGAGATCCGGAATTATATGTCGAATAATCGACACACGTACAGTGAAACAGACGGAAGAAATAGACATTTGGTTCTTCTAACCCACTGAGGATATTTAAGAACGTTAAGATTTTAAGAAACTCAATCACTAAAAGGTCTATGATGACTCGAAACTTCACGAACGAAAATTCCTTCTCTGGTAGTAATACACAAATAGTTGTCACCAAAATTGACTGAGAAATCTATAACCACTTCAATTCCTTCTAAGTATCGTACTGAATAGTAATTACACATAGTAAAAAGTCACGAAGGAACTTCCAAATAAAAAACTAAATGTACACTTAACTTCGAGTATGTGCAATTTTTTACACGTCTTAAATACTCGAAGTTGTATGTATATTTTTCATGTAACACCATTTTGTGTGTGTGTACGTGTGTATTTTAAAAACGTAATTGAAAAATACCAAGAATTCTGTAAAATCTAGGGAGTCATATCTAGAATATCAAACCCTCCGACCAGAACACCATTTCACTACCAATAAACGATCAACTTACGAGAGACACATGTGACTACTCGTCTTCGAAGAAGCACACACACCCTTTACTGAAGGGTTTACATTAACCTGTAATATAAGAAATCCAAAACACCCGGTGTATACTAGCGACAATGTACAAAAAGAAAAAATGACAAACGTCGGGAAATTTTTACTTTTTTTTTTTTTCGAATCGAAGTACAGTATATAGTATCACATTATTACATGAAAACAAAAATTGACAATGTGTCCGTAAACCTTTAACACATTGGTAAAAAGAACCATACAAAAACCTAAACTGAAAACCTTTATCATCTAGTCAAAAGATTAGATTAGTCTAAAAATTCTAAGGTAAATAAAAAACAGAGAAACTAAACGGTTTAAAACTTTGTACAAACTTTTTATTAGTGATACTGACATCAAAAATAAGTAACGGGCGAACATAAAGATTGACATATAAAAAAATAACTCCACTTAAGTATATTGGATTTCAATTGGTAAACTCTCACATGTTAAGTCACCGTAAGTCATGTAAGATCAAGGTTTTGTAAAATTAATTGGGTCTCCTTTTGAAACACGGGTAAGTTGACAGGAAGGGAACATACGGGGATCGTTGGTGAATAGACAAGATATAAAGACTTAAATGGACCAGACCTATAAAGTATGTTTACTGTAGCATATTAAACACTGGAAATCAAATCCGAAGAAAGTGAATCGTATAAAAATTCTAACCAACTACATGGTACATAGTCATGAAGTGAGTAAATATCGACCCATTATAGGACAACATACTTACATATATATATATATAAGGTATAAAGTAAATCGAGAAGTAGACAATTACCTGTAAACTCAAAACTCAACAAAGAGGACAACTGAATACTTATCGTGACAACACTTTAAGACCATGTTCATAAATAACCTTATGAACGAAAGTTTAGAAAGCCTATGGATCCTCATCTTAACGACCCAGTGCACCATTACGATCCAAACTAAAACTCCGTGAAGGTCTGATAAAAGGTATTGTCGGTGTAGAGTAAAATACAAAGGTGGTCGTAACAAGTAGTAAAATTCAAAGATGGTCGTAACAGAGTAACACCAAAATTGAAATTAAAAGGATCACTCATTAATCAACTCGTTAGAAAAGTACACGAATAACCGATAAACATATAAGAAAAACCTTTCTACAGACACGTACAGGAAACACGTAAATAAAAAAAACAGAAAAACAACAACTGAAAATTTCTCAGGTCCATTCTGGAATAGTCCATATACTAAACGATTATACATGTGGAGAAAACATCAAACAGAAAAGTAAAAAGAATTATTACAGGAAACTACATGTTTTCAATTAAAACTACTTCAGGTCAAATTTTATATAACGAATACGAAAACCACAGTATAGAGTATTGTGTAACGGTTTCCCGAAGGGTTTACCGCGATCACCATTTCTTAGTCGGTTACGTCTTCTGCATTCTCCTGTTCCCAAACTAAGGACCCAGTCCTTCTAGGGGACCTCTTCCCTTACCATCGTGTAAGGTCATAAGAACGGACCTCTTAGGGTACCCGTCTCTTAGGACCGTCTGATATCAGGTACCCCAGCGTTTCTCAGTCTGTGTTGACTTCGTTGAATCGTACGTACATAGACCCACAGGGTAATGACAAACAACTTCTCTGACAAAAGGAAGTGACTACCCATACCCATAGGAACAATTTTTCGTCAACCGACATCCACATGTCAAAACAAAGATCTCAGAGTCAAAATAAGTCAACCAGACATACAGACATGAATACGGTCATTGTATGACAAAACCAGTGACATTGAAATATCATTCAAAACTTTAACGTTCAAACTCAAGAAGTCAAAGTAACAAGAAAAAGTCATGACAACATCGATAAGGTTTGATGTTCATTATTTTATTTAAATGATGAACCTCTAAATTTCGAAAAAAATTTAGAATTACTAGTACGACCACCTTTTTCTCCTAAAGAGAGAGTCACTGACACTAAACTTGAAAAAAGAGTGAACTGTCGAGCTTAATGTAGAAATGTTCTCCTCCACTTCGTAGAGTTTGTATTAGAACTTTCTCACCTTCCTCTTTCTTTTCTCCGAGTTCTGTACGAATTAGTAAGTCTTTTCCATTTACTAATTACATATGGTTAATACTCTATCACAATGACTAATGGTCTATAATATTCCACTAAAAGACTCTCTGGTAAGCAAGGATTAGAGATATACAAATGTAAAGACTTTTAAAAATACCAACCAACCACACACTACATACACCTAGAATAAAACTCGAAAAAATCTCACAATGAATAAACAAAAATAGGAACTTCCCACAATCTATAGACTAGTAGTGTTACGTTTACATTGTCTCTAATCAAAAAATTTACCATCGTTTTTTAAAATTTACTGGACTTCTTGACAGGACAAGAAAAGACTATGAGAGTCACTTGGGAAGACTTATACTATCTTTAGAAGGAACGGTAGTCGGGGCCGATTACTAAGTGAACCCTTTCCTCCCATCTCCCGTGTCTCTCCACTATGAAACAAAAATTAATATACACGAAAAACACCTCTTAGGGTCCCTGTCCCCTCGGACCACCCGATGGTAGATACCCCAGCGTATCTCAGCCTGTGCTGACTTTACTGAATCGTCGTCGGTAACACTAAAAATTTCATTCTATAATATCTATCACACTTCACGTGTTCTTCACATTTATATTTTAATACAAGACTCATTTTCATAAATTCATGTATATCACATTATAAAGTTCGGTAACACTAAGTATATAATAGAGAACTCTATTTTAATTACATTCTAAATTACTAAACGAAAAACGTGTCGTATCATGAACTGAGAGTAAGAGTAAAATGTCCTTTTCTTGTTGAATCTTTATCTAAATTTGATGTTCGAATTTAGTAATGTCGTTGCCAATCTTGTTCTCCATTTACTTGTATTTCATTGGTTTCGAGCAAATTGACTGTTTGTAGTTAGATAACTTCTCCGTTTCAGACAACGTTACACACCATTCACAGTTACAATTATAAAAGATGTACGAATCAAAAATTTATTACTGTTTTTAAAAACTAAAACTAGTTTAAAGTCACACATCATCAAATTTGAGAATCTGTAATATTCACTACTAGACCCTTTCGCCCCCCCCCCCGGAAGGAAAAAAAAGTAAAAACTTCGGACGGACAAAAATTTTATTCAAAGTGGACGACCAAGGGAATGAGGTGGTACGACACGAGGGCCATGGTGGGAAGAGAGGGACATTTTCAGTCATATAAGAATAAAGACGGTCAAAAAGTCGGGGAAGGAAACAAAAGAAACTCTACGTAAGACTTTGGGTAACAGACAACTAAGTGAAAAGCGCGAAACATGGAAGTTGAGACAATAAAGAAACATAAAGGTGACTTGATACGGAGATTTACGTTGGGAGTTAGTCTGGTCGGTCGGCGAAAAGTAACGAAGTCGATCAAGAAATCTACCCACAATAGAGTCACGTAACAGGAGTCGGAGTTCACTCGACAACAAAAATATATACAGTGAGTAGTTAAGGAAGAGGATTTAAAAAGAAGAGGAGATCGAAGGATACAGTACAGAAATAGTGAAGCGAAAATCCACTTGTAAGAGGATAAAGTTTTTCTTTGACACTTCAGCATCTGAACTTGAGGAGTCTTAGATTAAGAGACTAAACCCGTCCGACAGGACGAGGAAATGGTAGAAGTAATAGTAGAGAGAGTAGAATCGTCTCGCACTAGGAAAAAGACAGGAACGATTATACGAGATGGATATGAGTCTAGACCTCTTCCGTCACCGTGGGGTGAGGTCGTGAGAGCGGACCTCTTAGGGTACCTGTCTCCTCGGACCACCCGACGTCAGGTACCCCAGCACTTCTCAGCCTGTGCTGACTCGCTGAAGTGAAAGTGAAAAGTGAAAGTACGTAACCTCTTCCTTTACCGTCGGGTGAGGTCACAAGAACGGACCCCTTAGGGTCCCTGCCCCCTCGGACCACCCGACGGCAGACACCCCAGCGTGCCTCAGCCTGTGATGACTACGCTGAACCGTCGTCCGTCGTATGAGTCTAGGTCAGAGAATAGAGTTGAATTAATGAAAAAGAAAGGAAATAAAAGTTGGAAACAGGAGGTGACTTAGGGAAGAACAATTGTACATGTTTAGAAAGAGTAGACAAATTTTTTTTTCCTGTTTGGTAACGTCGTTGGACACCAGGAAGGATTAACGGTGATAAAATAAGACAGGGAAATATCGGTCTAAAGATTTTTCTACAGAAGGAAAAGAAGTGGAAGATGAGTGAAGAATTGGATAACATTCGACTTCACAGTGGACCGTGGAATTTAAGTCAAATAAGTTCTCTATTTGAACGCTAGACTAGACAGTTTGGACGAGAAGGACGATAAGAATGACATAACCAATTACTAATAGAACAAAAATCCTCGGGTCCGAACATTAGTCTGTTTAGACGAAACGGCGAATCGAAGAGAATACTGACAAAGTTTTTTAATCTACCCCTTTTACGTGATTTCACGGACATGTGTCTTTCGAAAGTTATTTACCCTTTATAATAACACCGATACCTACTATCACTATAAGTCGTAGGTTCGACCTTTAAACCCTCAATAAGTTTTTTGGGGTAAGACCACCAAAGATAAAACAGTGGATCTGTTCTGTCGGACTTTCACTTTATCGTCTAAATGATTTAAACTTAGGACTACCATGTTGAGTTCAAAGTCCTGGGATCATTTCATTGGAGATCTTGGAATCAAGAAACTACAACTAGTTCTTTCCTTGGAGTGATATCTGACCATAGAAGACTATCATTAATTCATAATGTGATAGTACCTTAGAAAAAATATACGTAACGTTTTTAATTCAAATGAAGTCATTACTTACCGAGATTTTCTAGGGTCCGACAATTGTCATCCCCAAAAACTGTGGATTCACAGAAGACGTCGGGTACTTTCACTTTCATAATTTCATCAGAAAAAGCAATTCACATATAAAAATTGAAAAAGAAAGTGTCTCTACCTTTTTTTCGACTTCCTCCTCTCTCTTCGAGCTCTCTTCCGACTTTTATCCCAACAAGTCTAACTCTTCGTCACAAGATACGATCTACAACTAGACTTTGTTAGAGTCGTCTTCGACCTCGTAAACTAACTTTTATTTCTGTCCTACCTCCTACTTCATTCTTTTTGTCAAGACTCAAAGTAAGTAGAATATTTCCTCTTTTAGTAACAATACTGATTTTTCAGTCATATTGAATTTGTACCACCTCTAAATTTATTTTAATGGATGTATATAGACACAAGTGACGATATTCCATGCTTTATTCTATCAAGACCCGAACTGGAGGTACCTTAAACGTTGGGTTCCCCTTTCTGTCTATAATTGTAACAGTACTGTTCGTACTGTATCAATTTTTCCTGTATGGTTCAATCCTCATAGTCCTGATTAGCACAAGTGCTCCAATTACCTCTAGAGTGATTCTCAAACTGTAAATTCTCGACTTCTTCCTCATTTACTTCTCCCCTTCTGTCTCTTATTGGACACTATCGTGACACGTCACTACCTCTCATGTAGTGTGACCTTCCAGACTCATCATGCTAACCTAAGTCTCTTACCGGTCCCTGTCACGGTCTTTTCATTCGTTGTCTAGTACTTCCTTTAATATTGGTGACATTCTTAAACCTCGTAAAATCAGGAATGCGGGTTATTCATGAACTATTTATAAATAACTTAACTTAAGTCATATACAAGTTAAAACCCCCATTTGAAACGTCTCTACATCTAATCTCGTGTTGTAAAGACTTACTCGATTATTTGAATTCATGGTAAATCCTTACAGCGAGGTTTCCATTGAAAATATGAGTGGAAGAGGAGGTCTTAAAGGTATGTCCATAGTATGTTTCTTTGGTCTAAAAAAAAAGGGGGAGGTTCTAGAGTATAGACTTTAAACCCCTAAGTAAACTAAATTGTGATTTAAGACGTCGTTATTTACGTATTTTGTCACCTCTGAGAAATCCTATGTCTATAAAAGACAAACATATTCCTTTATCACATGAACTCCAATTATCACATGAACTCCAAACTAATCATAAGCAAGTTTATTACAGACTATTTAATGATTTGTCTAAATGCTAGGGTTAATAAAAAGAGTAAGTATCCAATTCTTAGATTGGGACGTCGATCTCGTCCTTAGTTTATTCGCTGACAACAATGTTTTACTTAACTTCTGAGTTCGTAAACTCCGTCTGTTAAATTTTCCAAATCTTTTCGTCTACTTTGTCCTTTATTTATGAAATAACCTTCGTTTCTCTAATAATCTTAAACTTAATCGAGTCGAATGTTTCATTCAGAGTCTTTATTGTAAGAACTAAAGAAAAAACACACACAAGTTGTAACGAAGACACAAACTATAAAATATACACATATCTAATACATGAATCTCAAACACTTTAATTCTAAATCTTTTTTTGCAAATCTTTTTTATTTTTAAATAAACGTTTTCAAACGTTCCTCCGAGTCCGAAACCTTCCCGTCTGAAATTTTGTTTACGTCAATAATTTTTTGTTTTTTGTTCTGTTTTTTTACGTCAATAATTTCCCCCTTTTTTTCTGTAACAGTCATGATAACTGAAATGTTATTCAGACAAATACCATCTTTTTATCACAAAAATATACTAAAGGTATAGGTGTCTTTAGTAGATAGTAGTGTGATCTTAATGTTTGTAGTCCTTATTGGAAAAATAATTCCTAAATCATGGAATGTCTTTTATAAGTTCAAAAGAAATGAAATCTCTGATCTTAATCTGTACTACTGGGACACACACAAACAAAACAATGAAACCAAGTAGAGTCTTACGTCACAGGAAAAAGAGATAAGAACTCTACACTACACAGACGAATGAACTTTATCTTTGTGTCGTTCTACAGTGACTCTGAAAGTCTTAAACACATTCCTGTACGAAGTCTCTAAATTACAGTTTCTACCCCTAAGGAATTCGGTTCAGTACCCTAAAATAAAGGAGGTTTAAATACAATGTAAGTGAACGGTCGAAGTACATGTTGTGACATTGAGAACACATCTTAACAGAGAGAATTAAAACAACTCAAATACAACAACTTTAAGAAAAGGGGAAATCTCGGTGACAAAAGTGGTTCAATTCCACAAAATATTAAAAGAAGAGGGTGTCATTGAACGTGAGTTGTAAGTTGATTATTAAGTAAGTTGATTATTAAAGATAGTTGGTATACGACTTTCATTTTTCGAAAATGGTAGATTATACTTTTGGGTCGTCGACGTCTACCTTAACAAGTAACAACTTAATCGACACACAACCCAACGTAACACATAGACTGAAAAACTCAGGAAAGGAGAGACACTCACCACAAATGTATATACATAAGATATATACATGTAGAGAGAAATAGACACAACAGTCGACAACAATAACAGAGGGAAGAATAAGGTATAGACTCATAAGTAAAGGTGGGGTGGGAACACGAATTAATTAGTATTTCATATCATGACTTAAAAAGAATAGTAAATAAATTATACAAGTGTAAAAATTATTAGATGAATGACGTATTCTGTAAAATTTACATGGGGATTCTTTCGACAAGAAATATTTTTAAATGGTTTTATTATAGTAAAATGAAAACGTAAACCTAAGTAGGTATCAATTATAAGAGGACTTTCACTTGAAGTCATCTTTTACCAAGGGAGGTGAAAAGTATCAATAGTAAAATGTTCCTCGTTTTACCGTGGTCTGTCACACAGGATTGGTTTATGTTGATCAATTCATTGTGACTTGTTTCATAAACTTATTGTTTCATACTAAAAAAAATTTTGTCTCCAATAAAATCATTTGAAAACAAAATCGTTGAAGTTCTTTGTTTCTTATTATATTTCAGATCACTTTCATCCTCGTAAACAAATGACGAAAGAGAAAACAGACTTCTGTCATGTCTCCCTTACTTCCCGTCTACGCCCTCGACGTCCTAGTCGACCTTCGCCTTGTCATAAAGAGCCACTCTTAGTGAAAATTGTACATCTGACAAAGGTTTCGACTGAATTGTTCCCCAAATCTACAAATTACACTTGACACTAAGAAAAAGTTTATTGATACTTCATCAAAAGAGGGCAACATATAGGGGAAGAGGTGTATAGTAAAGACTTAGACACAACCATCAGATTCAATGTTTCTTTACTGATAAAAACACGTTTATAAAGGTCTTAACGAAAGTTTGACCTCGATGAATCTTCTCAGACAACTCTCAAGACAGACGGACCATGGTTCGAGACCACCCAATCTCACGGTCATAATGGTACACACCAAGTGCACACGTGTAGTGTCACCGGAAGTATGTACACACACATCGAGAACGACGTATGTCAACACCCATATTGATTACAAGTTCTCTAAAAAGGACAAAACCGAGACACACGTGAAATACTTAGACAATGTGAAAAAGAGGTATTTTTAGTAAAAGAAAAAAATGATGTCCGGTCCAATAAAAGTAATGATGACAACTACTCGTAAATATCGATAACGAAACTCCGAAATAACTTTTGAGACTTAAAAACCAACGGTTCGAACACGGGATTGTAAAGTCAAACTGTAAATAGATCGACGAGACAAAGACAAAGTGACCGTTCGGTGGAAATGATACCCGAAATTCGTCACATTAATTTACGTGTCTCAAACTCTACGTGACGACTTATACGGGATCTTTGGTTCATACTTGTTATAACCTTCATTACTAAAGGAGTGATTTTTTAGACCCATAACAATCTCGAGATACCTCAAAGTATGTCAATTCTCGAAGTACGACTATTTGAACCACTGAAAAGGTAAAAAACAGACAAAGAAGAACCGAATAATGCATTAGGGACCTTATACAAAAATTTAATTTTTTTTTAAGTTCTAACAACTTTTGGAAAAGGGACTTACATTTAATCGGAAGTACAAATGTCACACACCCCCACTGAAGATGTGTCGCCAGATATTATAGTTCGTGTGTAAGGACAGGTATCCGAAGGTATCCCATTAGAAAGTCACGGAGGCATAAACCCCTACCTACAGGTTCACTAAACACCATCAAAAATACCTAAGAACTAAAAACGGAAATATTTTGTTATGTTTGATAATTGACAGAAATCAAAACCAAATAAGACAACGAACACTCTTGACCAATCTACAACGATTTAAACTATTCAAAAATACTCGACTTAAATTCTAAAAGAAATCAAAACCGAAAGTCTAGTCCAATAAAAATAAAGAAGTAACTAAGGTGTATATTTAAAGTCATTAACTTCAGCCTCTTTACTCTTAGACTAATGATTTCCGTCTTACCTGATATAGTAAAATCTTTAACATTTGTTTGGTCTCGATCGGTAGTAAAAAGAAAGTCAACGTAAGAACATCTTTACATAAAAAGGGGATCTCTTCACGACAAAGAGTCTCCCTATTAATTTATATGTCACATTTTCAGTATGAGGTGTCGACAAACGACCAGGAGTGACAAAAAAGGAATAGAAAATTTGATTTTTCACAATTTTTTTGTCTTTAACTGAAGTGTTAACCTTCAAATATTGGAGACGTAGATAATGATACTTTATTTTGACGTTACTTTTAAGTACAATGATACTTTATTTTGACGTTACTTTTAAGTCCGGATTCTGAAACATGTCTATATATAAAAATGAAGCCATTTATGCAGTCTCACCTCAACAATCTAGTATACAATTAACAAATTGAAATATTTCTTGATGGTTTAACGAAAATTGGGGTAGTTATGTGAATAAATAAGAATAGTGAACAAAACGTCTGTGAAATATTTTGGGTCCATTTCCTTGAATTCCTTCTTTAACTTCTTTTTTTGTCTCTTGTGAATTTCTTTTATGTCCTTGATGTTTCACTTTTCATACAGGTAAAATGAAATCTTGTTCTTAGTCAGGATGTCGTTTCTAAAGAATTGAAAATTCAAATTTGTCTCTCATCTACACAGAAATAAGAATACCGTCACCTTATCGTTTAGAATGACCGGATTATCTTGTTTAGTTTGATTTACAACTGATTTTAAACGGAAATACCACTTCTTTATTAAAGCATGAAATTGTGATATCGTCAACATGTCTCTAAGTGATTTAACACTGTCATTTAACAAAAGTTTCCAGAGAGTTAGAAGTTTGTAGACAAACATATATTTATCAAGTACATCATAAACCTTTAATATTAAAAATACAATCCATTTCTATAAATCTCAGAAGGAGAATCATAATATTCCGTCTAATTAAAGATAACGTACACACGAATCCCGAAATGTTCCTCCGTCAGAATACTTAGATAATTCAAATTATTGACGAATATCGACCTCCTACATTCTTTTCTGTAACTTCGATCAAAAGAGTGTAACATAACGGAATAGAAAAGGAGGGAGGAGTCTAGTTGTTGAAGAACAAGAGTAAGAGTCGTTTATCAGAACAAAGGACTTTCAGTATCCTGTAGATGACAGAAGGTGACTGTGTCGGTGACTGAAGAGACGTCGACATGGTACATCTGGGAAGACTAAGTACTTTTATCTGTTTTAATTGTACTCGGCTGGATTTTCCGTCGGGAAGCTAGGGTAGGAAAAGACGGACACTGAGGCTACTAAGAGAAGTAGAAAGGAGATAAAGAAAAGAAAAAGAGAGATTAAAAAGAACCTCACAACAACTAAGTGTCACAACACAATCAAAGTCCACATGACGTTTCACTTAGTCAATGTGAGGACGTAGTAAAAAAGGAAAGACATCAGTAAAGGTAACAATGTATTCGTATCTCCATTTGTAAAAGAATTTTTTGTTGGAGGAAAAGAAATTTGACATATAGATGAATGTTGGACAAAAAACGAAGGAAAAAATCGTTTGAAGGAACTTTTAACTGTATGGTAAATGGAACAAAGAGAAGAGAATAAGAAAGAACTCGAGTAAGTTTTGAAACGTGGGTAATGAGATGGTTTTATTGGAAAAAGTTCCAGTGGACCTCGAAATAGAATAGAATAAATAAACAAATAAATAAAAAACTGACTTGTTGTTCTCTCCTTAAAAAAAAATAACTTTATATCAACTAAATGTTAGAATAAGTTAAGTAATCAAAGTCCACTTGTTGTATCACTAAGTTATAAAAATATATCATATAAGGTAAATTTCGATATTTTAAAACTACATAAGGGACACGACTTGTCATATATGAATCTCGAATAAATAAAATATGTATCATCAAACATAGAGAATTAAGGGATGGTGATTATCGTCGTTAACAGTAGTAACTAATGAGAGAGACTTAAACGAAGTAAACCAAAGACACTGTGGCTTGAGGAAAGGCGGATAACTTCACAGAGGAGAAGGAGTGGGCAGAAACGAGGAAACAGCAAAATTTGATACCTCCCGGGTTCCCTAGTGAGGGACGAACAAGAGTAGGTCGGATTACCGAAATTTATTGTAGTCACATGTTCATATAAGAGGGGACTTAAAATCTGAACATTTAGGTCGACAGACTGTAGAGGTGATCTCACAAATTGTTCGTATAGTATATATTGTACAGGTCTTTTTACGGAATGAGGGGGCGGACAAGGAACGACAGAAGGGGCACAGTCATAATCGACAAAACAATCAGGATCAACGAATTTAGGTTTTCAAACGTAGTAGAATCTGAGAAAAGAAAAAAAGAATGTAAGACGTACGTTAGGTAGTTATATCGGATCAACATTGATTTTTCGGACAGGTCTTAGACTAGTAAAGAGTGGTGAAAAGTAGTAAATGGTTGAACTAGGTTTGACGGTAATAGAGGTCAGAACAAATAAAGTCCACAGAGGAGTGACGAAGACGAGCGACGAAGACGGTGATATAACGACGAAGACGGTAACAGGGGGATGATTCAGACTAAAATTGGTCGTCGGACTTACTAGCGAAATTTTACCTCATGAGTCTCATTTTCGGTCTCAGGGAGACAACAAAATCTTTCGGAAGATTGTGAACAAGAAAGAGGGGTTAAGTGAATGTGTTGGTGGGGGTTGTGGGGAGTGTAATCGAAGGAAGTCTTGTAAAGAATAATCTACAAGGGAACGGACTTTCGTAAGAGTCTATGGACACACCGAGGGGAGAGTGAAGGAGGAAAAGAAAAGAGTTTATAGTCGAATCATCTCTCTGTAAGAACTAGCGACAGTTGTTTTATCACTGGTGTTGAATGTCGGAGAAGTGGGAAGGAAAATAACAAAAGACACCGCATGACATATAACAAGTAAAGAAATTTAACAGAGTGGAACGATTATATATGAAAGACTCCCGTTCCTCAAACAATGACGACATACGGAATTTAGGGTCTTGTCACAAACCGTGTGTCCTTGAAATTTATAAACAACCTGTTTTCTTACCTATAATAATGACCAAAAACATCAATGATATATAGAAGGAGAAATCCAAACTTTGTTTTAAAATAAACATAATGAGGGAATTATCTTTCATCCACCTTCAGTAAGTAAATAAATTATTTGTAAATAACTCGTGGATGACATACAATGTCAATACTGGCTTTATTGAATAACTTCTCTCAAAGAGAAGGATCCTTCTCGTCCGTTTGACGTCACTAGACCAACACCAGGCTTACAGTTAAGACTTTCCGAAATTTCCCATTAAGGGTTCCTCGTAAGGATCTTATCAAATATCACCAAACGTTTAGATAAATATTTAGAAGTATTAGAATAATTTAAAGTCTCGACCTTCACTGGAGTTTTTATTACATCGAATTAGAAGAGTAAAATACCTAAACTAATTCAACTAAAGAAAATTCACATTCCTTGAACGGATCACAGGGATGGGTCACCCTATCTTACCCCTATCTTCCCCTAGTCCCAGATCCAGACCGGAGAACTAAATGTTCGGTCACTGAAAGGGTGACACGGTACGACGGAAAGGAAGGTCTAGGGTCGTTTAAGGAAAAGTCCTCATCTGACGAACGGTAACAAGATAATGGAAAAGAATCAATTCGTTTTATTGTACCTGTTTTAAAATCGTAGGAAAAAGTTTCACACTCTCCAATGAAAAGATCTTTCAAACATTACTCAAGTCCCAAACAAAATTCGTTATCTTATGAACTAAGAAAATAGTAAATTTATCTTAACACAAAAATTGGCATATCAATTCAACCTTCTTACGTAACCTAAACAAATATGAGGAGAGAGAGAATTTAGATGGTCTCTTTGAGAACGATGAGTCAACCTAGATCGTCTTTGTTTCCGACTTAGACTCGTCAACCGAGCTCCCGAAGACCTTCTCGTCATAAAACTTGACTGGGTTCTTTCGTTCTTTCGACGAAGTTCTTTAGCTGTTCTCTAATGTCTATTTCTAGTGTGAGAATCAGCCCATTCACTATCAATCGATTCAATACACCAATTTTAATTAACTTTTAAGATTTGTCCGGTGTAAAATTTCACAAACCTATTCACATACACGTACTCATAAAGGAATGTGTGTTACCAGAGGAACATACGTATATATTTTATCAAATATATTAGATTTTGTTACCAATTATTAACTTTAAGAATAAGTCATATAACCCCAAAAAGGGGGAAAGACCAATATCTAGAATTATATAAAATATACTTCTTTATGAATTGGAATTTAAGTAAACGAAATAATAGAATCATTTAACGTTGACTAAAGTACCGGTTTTAAGATATTCTAAGTCTCTACCATAAAACCCTACACCTATAGGTGTTTTTAAGAAACACATATAGATGTTTAGGTAATATCTCTTTGGTAATGATGTTTGTCAACAGATAAGGACTTTACATATCATACCAGTTATCTAATACTCCGATCTTTCCCCTTAATCTCAAAAGAAGAACCACCATTTCGGTGGTAGTTCACGAGACCACATTCATCTAGACCTAAGTTTGGTGTCGAAACGGGGACTCTTCAATTGCAGTAGAACCGTCAAACGAAACTAAAGAAGTTCGGAGTCTGAGACACAGTATCCTAAGAATACTTCTAATTTACGTCAGTATATTTATCTTACCCCTTGTTCATTCAATGACTTTCATTAACAACCTTCCGTCTCTCTTACTTTTCGTGGGTGACTTGACTCTTCCATAGAAATCTGATTTTACGGTTCCATCCGTCGAGACATGTCAGAAACCTGTTCAATGATACCCAGGTCATCAGTGCCTCACCCAAGTCCGTCTTTTACTAGATCTTCGTCAGGACGACGTGCGGCGTGGTGGTCTCCTGGTAACCCTGTTAAAATATCAATTAGATCCCATACCCTCCATACACGAATTTTGATCCTTCACGCAAGGATCAAGGATTCTTACCCATTGATCAGAACAGCCGTAGTCCTTATACAGTCGTTTCCAGAAGTAGTAACAAACCCCTGATGTCTTGTATCTCCGGTGAAGACTAATAATCTATTATAGATGATGGATTTTTCGGGAACTACTGTTTCTTTACTAAAATAGTGTGTCACGCCAGACCCATCCCAGTCCCTTCCTTATTTATCCCTCCTTTATATACCCAGGTGTCACCATAGTAAATACGATTATCGGTTTGTAAAATTTAACAGGAAAAACAGTGGCAATAAGTCTACTTCTTTGACTCCGGGTCTTTCTAACATTGAACGACTCCCGTGTCTCTGTCTCTTGATTTACATGTAAAGGATCAAAAATCAGAACGAGAATAAAGTAATGTAAAGCATAAGGAAAGTAAACATACTGAGACATACATATGTACGTGTGACTTTATTAAAAACCTTCAATTGTCAATGAAATTTTATAAAAATTAGTGAAGGTGTATAAAGTTTGACCTTTGGTCTGTAAAAATATCAATTCGTTACAGACTGGACAGGAACAGATACCTTTTACGTTTTTAAAAAAATTTCTAATAACGAAATTTATACTCTCATCGTTTCTCTGATATGTTGAAGTTGGTAAGACACGAAACAAATCGAACTTCTTTGCTTGTCGTACGATTGGTTTCTATAACTTAATAATTCTTTTCTTTTACTTCTCGATTGACTATTTTACTCCTTCCGTCTCCTTCCATACATTCTAAAAAAAATTTTTAACATTGTAATTTTAGTTCAAGTCTCCATTTAGAAACAATACATAATCCCAAAACTTCTTAAACAAAAGTATACAATTTATTGAACACATCGGAATTCATAATGGAACTTATCACAATCAGCGAGTCAACACAGACTGAGAAACACTGGGGTACCTGACATCGGGTGGTCAGAGAAGACAGGTACTTTAAGAGGTCCGTTCTTATGACCTCACCCACCGATACTGCAGGTCCCCAAGAATGGCTGGGTCCCTAGCTTGGGTCCAGAGGACGTAACGTCCACTTAAAAAATAACAGATTCGGTGGTCCCTTCGGGGATTCATAATAGAATCCCTTGAATTTATAAGAGTGGTAGTGAGGGGGGTGTTTTTCCATTTATATACTCCACTACATACACAATTAATTTAACTAACACCCCCCTAGGAAAGTGTCACATATGTACATAGTCAAGAAGTGTAACATATAAAATTTTAGAATTTTAAAATAAACAGACAATATGGAGTTATTTGACTTTTTTTCTTAATAAATTACTTCCGTGACTTTCAATGACACATCATATATGATTAAACTTATTATTTCCTGTAACAATGAAACGTTCCGTCTTTAATTACCGTATAGTATATACTGTAAAATATATTAAACAACTGTCTTATATTTAACTTCTTCCTCCTCCTCTAGTTATAGGAATTCCGACGGAAACTTTTCTTATAGTTATGTCTTGCTTGGGAATTTTGTGTCCATATGTACGCCAATCGGAAAGGGTATACAAACATAAACTCATAGTATAAGTCTTCAATCATAAACGAGAAGTAAAGGAAAAAGAATTTTGACTCTAACAGTTCAGTAACCTTGTTTATTACATTATGAGGAAAAAGTAATTTATATCTTCAGAATAAGTCCTTTATCCTAAAGTCAACTCAATTCTTTCGATTAAACAGATCAATAGACTAATCATTTTTTATACAAAATCTAACATACCTCCTGGGTATTAACTGTCATCCTTTTGAATTACTCCTCTTTCGCATACGAACCGACTTCAGTTCTCTCTTCTTACTTTTCTTTCTCTTCTTACCCCTCATTCTTTGAATTTTCCCCACCTACATAGTAAAACGAAACATAAAACGTCGATCTAGTCAAAAAATGTGATTTTGAACTATAGAATAGTAACATGGTCATCAGTAGGTCATCAAAAATTAAGAAGTTTTCCATGACACATGGAGTCAAGTATAAAAAAATAATGTCATTTTATAAAACATGAATATCGAGGAATGGTGATTAGATAAGAGAGAGTCATTAGGAAGTTGATTTCATTAAAAAGTTTTTACGTGAATTGTCAGTAACTTTTAGGAAGTCACCTCTAAAATGAAGAGAGACATTTGTATCTAGTACTTCTATTTCTAACTGTAAATAAAAACATGTATGAGGTTTTCTTGCATTCAACTTTCTTTTACTTGATCCTGGTCATAAATGTCGTATATGTCTATTTATATTTCTCCTAGACGTTTATCCTTTTTTCAAGTCATTTTTTTTCTTTTTCGGTTCCCTGTGAACTCCTTTTTTTTCGTCATTTCTAAAAAAATTTTCCGAGTTGGTGCCCCTGAATGACCACGAGGTCACCAACTCTGAGACACGAAGGTGACGTCCTCCGTGCACAAACTCGCAACAGTCCCTTGATTCTAGGGTGTACGGAGTTCCGCACTGGTTTTGTCTTTTCCAAGTCGGTGTCATCATTTCGTTCTTTATTTTTACCTTTGTTATTACTCTATAGAAAAACTGTTAGTTTAACTGTCCAAAATTACTCAGTACTATGAGTCGACACTCATAATATTCGTGTACCCCTTGCAAGTAAGTATGTTTTTGTTAAATTATCTTCTTTCGTAAACTTACACGTATAAGACACTGGGTCATACACGAGTAAATCTTTAAATAGGATAAATTTATGAAGGTATTTAAGAGTTTTCTTTATATGTCTTTATTTTAACGATGCAATAAAAATTTTCACTTTTTGATTTTGATTGGGTATGTTACTCTACGTTTCTTCGGTAATTTTTAATTACTTCATCTAGATGTACATTCCTGTGTCTCTTTATCTATAAATTATGTCATAATTTAAATCCCTCGTTCAACGTCGTGTGTCACATAACGTTTTAAGGTAAATTTTAGCTTTGTAAATATATATTAGATGAATATCAAAATCCTTTTCAGATCTTCCTATACGTGGGTCATCTAACTTTCTTTTCTCTTCCGAAATCGTCTCTATCAGAAACTACTCACTATTGATATTATCGAAAAGTACAAGAAGTGTAATATGAAGATACAAAAAAAACAATCTAAATGATGACCTTTTTTTGGTTTATCGGCAAATACTCAAGCCACTTCATTCGGAAATGACGTGATTTTTTTAATGAGTTCCCAAGAAATAGGAACTACCCTAGATTAGATGTACCTTTACTATCACCAATCCCTAAACAAGATAGAACTACCTTTTTAGACTAAAAAAAAAAAAAAAATCGATGATGTCCTGTCTATATGGTATCGAATACAAAGAAAAAGAACCAAATACATTGATTAAGGGACACGAAAATTGTCAAGACAGAATAAATCTTATATAACAAAGGAAGACCGTTTTCCCCAATCGGAGTTGATATAAATGTTGGAGAAAGGGTAAGTTCTCCCGGACTCATACCACGAAGTAGGTGGGCGAGAGGATAAACAGATTTTCTTTTTTTAATAGAACTCGGAAAAACGGACACATGACAAAACAGATTAAGAACACAGTAGGAACCGAGGGGAGGAATTATGGTAAAGATGAAACGAGTAAGCTAAGGACAACCAGAAAAATTCTTTGTATGCACCTGTGTTTACGTCCATAAGGTCCTTCGGAAGGCACTGGAGAGGATCAGAGTCAATCCATGACGAAGACATCGTGGAACGAACGAAGAAAAAGGACTAAAAGGTGAGTCGTGACAGTACGAACGAAAGGTCGAGGAGACGGTCTGATCCTACAGAAACCCCAATTGACATAAAAGACAGGCATATAGATCACGGATAGTCTCACGAATGTACGTCATATCATTCACGACTTATTAACAACTCGTCATTGACCTAAAAAACATTCGAATAGACAAAGAATAATTTGTAAACTTGTTACTCTACTCAGTCATTATCAATGAACACGATGGTCAATAGTATAAGGTTTGAAGTAATCCAAGAGGATTAGAAGTGTGTGTGTAAAACTTCCTTTACAAAAACTTCCTTTTTTTTAAAAAAATGACCTCCGAATTTAACTTATCGATGTTATTTCTTGGAATAATTATTGTAAAATTATAGTGTTATCCGACAATTGTTCAACCGTCTTTATTACTTAGCTTTCCTGAAATTTTAACTATCTTTCTTTCGTTTATGCGTCCTAAACTCTTTCTTTCTTTTTCTTTTAGCTTTCGAGGTTGAACTTGAGTTGGTCCTTTCTCTCTTTAAGTTGGTTTACCATCACTTTGTAGTCTTCCTCGACTTACTTTACGTTCGCCATTCCAACACACACACGTAAACAATAATGACATATATGGATCGATAAATAGAGCAAACAAGTCATATTTTTTACGTATAAATCCAAATATAAGAAGAGTCAAACTAATGATAATGAGATTATACTTGGTTCTAGAACTGTTTGATCCTTCTATGAGACAATTGATATTAAACTCATTAAAAATGGGGAATCGTAGACGAACTAATCTTTACGATGAAAACCTCTTTGGTGATTCCCAAAGGAGACATAGAAAATGTGAAAGTAAACCTTGGTATTTTCGTAAAAGATAACAAAATTGTCCACAAACTCAAACCAAAAATTACGAAACACAAAATCTTCTTTTTGTTTTATGAAAAAATTTCGTTTCTCTTTTCCTCGAATACGTACGTCACATAATGACTCCTTCTCTTGAACACAAAAATATCAACATAATGTTAGACACCACCATTTGTAAACACTTCAAATATCAGTCAAAAATCATAATCGTTAAGAGCCAATGCATAAAATATTGAGGTGACTAAGAATCAAAGATTACAACCTCTAAACTTGAATTAAGAAATATAATAGAACAATGAAAAAATAAAAAATTTATCGTTAACCATCTTCTTACATGTGTATTCTTACTCGAAGTCTACGTCAACCGGTCGTTTCTCTCACTGTAACTCGTCGACGCACGGTTTGAAAACCTGGAAAGGCTAAGATGCTCACAACGATCAAAAGGGTCACGACTACTTTGACTACCTTTGGAAGGTCCATTCTTATTAAAGACAATGAAGTAAGTTCAAACGATTTTATACCCTTAATTACATCTAAAGAAAAAAACCTAAACATTGAGACAGTAAAACAGGTACTTAAGAATTCTTCCCTAAATGTAAAGAGTACCGGGTCTCAGACTATAAACGTATGAATGACGTAAAATATCGTACTTTCGTAAAATATCAGTATTTGTTAGAATCCGAGAATTTTATCCAGACTTACCGAGAATAATTTATCTTTGGACTTCAAATACTTAGTCATAACTCGTCGGGAAGGGACACCACTTTCAGTTTTGACGACGATGTTGAGACAAATTCCTTTTAACATGTACAAAAATACACATCGTCGACAAATCACAAAATACATAAAAACACGACTTTGATTCTTGACATGAATTATTAGTCTTGGTATCATCGAGATATATCTTTGGATGGATCACGACATCACTATTTGAAGTTGGTCTGAATTTCAAAGTTTAAACCTCTGCATCTATTTTCGTCAACCCTCCACATCTCTCCACAGTCCCTCTCTTCATTTGTGTTTTCACTCCTCGATCCTACAGTCTGAAAGAGAAGAAAAATAAAAATAAAAAGGTCACCTCTTAGATTTTCTTTTTATGACGGAGTAAAAACCTATGTAACATCACACCTAAAATCATGTAAATACAGAAAAATTGTCTCTACTCGTCATGTGTACTACGTCCAAGTTAAATCTTTAATTATCCAATATTTATCATTTGGTACGTAACAGTCACAATTTCCATATGTATATGTGTGTCTCTGTGTGGGTAAATTACATGATGTATAAGAATCAAGTTCCAGAACTCTCAAAATTCACCAGAATTTGAACTTTATCTAAAATTAATTACATCAAGGACTTATTACGTACTTTTCTTTCTATGTCTAGTGGTGTAAACTATACTATTCCTAGACACAATTGTCTATAATGAACAAAAACAACAACTCTTAAACTTTATTCTTTGAACTATCTGATGGATCTTTTAAGTACAACAACAATAACCAGTTCTTTCACTTTAAGTTTTATCCTTCACTTAAGTGAAGACCATACATTAGATACATTATCAGTAAGAAATCACCGAAACGGTCGGGTATTACTCTATAGACCTTTCCCTTCCCGTCCCTTATTTATAAAGAATAAGGCTACCAGTTTTTTAAGGAAGACAAAAGGGTAAAAACCGAGAGACTTTGGAGGTTGGAGAACTTTTGGAACATCGAAGTGAATAGTCTCCTAGTGAAACCTAAATTATTCTTAGAGATCGAAGTCGACAACAAACTCGTAGTAACATTTCAATACTGGGTCAGTAGTCAATTCTTTCTCATACTGTACCCTTAAGGACCGCCAAGTCAGCATTCCCGAAACACGAGAGTGACCTCTCCAGGACGCAAGTTTTCCAAAAAACAGAAATAAGGTAGGTAAAGGGAAGTCGAAACAAATATTACAGAATGATACATACGGAAGCAACAGAAACATAATCCAATTTGTAAAGTCTCTGACTGAACCACTTATGACATATCTCCCAAACTTAACTCTCTACTCCAACCCCCTTCCATTACTCAAAATAAAGTAGGACCGAATAAGTCCTTCCGACTTGAACTTCGTAGTAGTCCACCAAACTGACCGTTTGGATCCACTCTATAGGTAAATCTAAAGTCTTAGGACTAATAAGTCCTCCCTAGTCAGTCGTTTTCTTTAAAAATTTACCAAGACGACCAAGGTAAGACTCGATATGAATCATATCGACACATAAAACTCTCTAAAAACGAAAATTATAAAAGTTTCAAGTTCGTCTCCCCTTTTTTTCCACGACCACCGGTAAGAGGTAACTGGTCAGTCCCAGAGAGAGATAATGACACAAGACTTAAACTTTAAAATCTCTCCAGAAATGTCACGACGTGGAAAAGTATAACCTCCGACACTGAAAGTATAGCCTCCATCTTTAATACCCATTAATAGTAGTTTCAATGAAATGGAGACATAGTCTATAGAATGACAACGACGACGACGATTCAGCGAAGTCAACATAGACTGAGACACGCCGAGGTATCTGTCGTCGGGTGGACCGAGGGGACAGGGACCCTAAGAGGTGCGTTCTTATGACCTCACCAACGGTAAAGGAAGAGGTGACGTACTTTCACTTTTCATTTTCACTTCAGTGAGTCAGCACAGCTGAGAAGCACTGGGGTACCTGATGTATGTCGGATGGTCCGAGGAAGCAGGTACCCTAAAAGGTTCGTTCTCATGATCATTGAACTTTCAGATATAAATATTTCAGAATGGTAAATGATCTGAGACCGTTTATTTCAATTCAAAAACGCCAGTATAGATCTTTCTTAACATTTTTCAAAACCGTAAGTAAGAATTAAACTCTCAATGGATAGTAAGTGTACAGACTTTCTAAAAAACTTCCATTACTAATTAAAATAAATCAAACCTTCTGATTAGTTACTAACCTCTATTAGTCATGTAGACTTAAGAACTCGTAACTAACTAAAAAAAAAGAAAAAATATAGTGAAGAGTTAAATTTAAAAAACCTTACCAAGAGATCGACACAAAGAATTCGTTATACATCAAGTAGGTTCATTTGAAACCATCAGAAGTCTCTAATCAGAACTACAAACTTAACCGACATAAACCATGACTAAATGTGGAGAAAGAATGTAATAGGAGAAAGAATATACTCAATGTATATTAATTGAGAATTTCCTCAATTAACGAGTATAACGTTAGTATGTGTAGATTTTAAAAAAAAATTCAAGTTTAAAGAGATGTTTATTTGGACCCTGGTTCAAAAAAACAAAAACAAAAACAAAAACATGAAGATATCATACAATAACAATTATTAGATCTGAATCTTCAGGAGTTGTAAATAAATAGACCTCTTCGACTATAGACAAACATAATATTTTCTTAAATCTTATAATATGAAAACCCAACGGTGAATCCCGTGTCCACCAGTATCAAAATTTCCTCCAGGAATGTTGATTTTTTTAAAAATTTCTTGACTTATTTTTTGACCATATAATTCAACGTATATTCTGTTCTCATTCATTAAAAAAATTTAGTGACTCAAACCAAATGGACGACGAGACTTCCCTTAAGTGACCTTCCTTTCTGATTTTAAGACAATATTGTAACCGTTTTTTATTAAAATTTAACCGTTTTTGGAAGTATATAGAAGTCGTGAATAAAACTCAAAGACTAAAGAAGTAAAATAAAGTTAATCCCGTCTATCTTTTAACCCGAATAAATTAAGTATTTTACGGAAACTACATATTTTAAAGATATCCTT
Organism: Capra ibex; assembly: GCA_006410555.1. NCBI lineage: Eukaryota > Metazoa > Chordata > Mammalia > Artiodactyla > Bovidae > Capra > Capra ibex. The sequence goes on from SJYO01013871.1 coordinate 33,567,414, forward strand.
GTGACTTTACCGTGGTATGTTGTTAAGTAACTTTTATATAAAGTCAGTCATATAAGTTTCTTTTGTGACCGTTTAATTAGGTTTGATCTTGGTCTTTCGAATATATAAAGACCGTGAATAAGAGTATCTCTTTATCGAACCTTCCTCCTATAAAACCGTATATGTTAAAACATATTTACAGTTCTAAAGGTACCGAAAATACAGAAAATAAAAATCACTCCTTAATGACCATACTTTACCTGAAACCGTGTGACTTCCCTTGACAAGGATCGTTATTGAAAAGGAAAACATTTAATCTTATAAACACTTATTAGTCGTCGGAAGACATACAATAACTTATATTTAATCGGTACACCAAAGATTTAATGTTGGTAATAAATTTATCTCACACTGAACTGAACCTCTTCCGTTACCGTTGGGTGAGGTCATGAGAACGGACCTTTTAGGGTACTTGCCTCCTCGGACCATCCGACGTCAGATACCCCAGAGACTCTCAACCCGTGCTGACTCGCTGAAGTGAAAGTGAAAGTGAATGAACCGATTAATTCTTTCTTTCTTGATGTCTTATCATTAAAAAATTTTCCACATAGTCCATGGATGAGACATATAGTCTACGGAACCCCACATATATATATATAAAATTCACAATCCTACACCATGGGACGAGAGTTTGAAAGTTTCCTTGACGGATTACCCTGTCTAATTAATAACTACTTGTTTTATTATTACGGTTGATTCTTTTTTCAAGCCTCTTCTTCTCCTAGTGAAACTTGACTTCAAAGAGTAATAAAGAAGGTGAAATTGTTGATTTACTTCCTCTTATTGTTTTAGTCTCCGGTAATCCATGTAAATTCTTCGACCTTGTTCTAGTAGTGAGGACTAAGTTAATTGACGTCAAACAGATTCCTTTCTAATCGTGACACGAGATCCTTAATTTTGAGTCTTTAATCTAACGGACCCACTTGGGACCTCGAACCGGTCAACGATCCTAATGGGATCCCGTTCAGTCAAGTGGAACGATTCGGAATCAGAGAAGTAAACATTTACCTCCTACTATCCTCCTGGGTAGAAGAAAATATAAAGACTCTTACATTATAGGATACAAGTACTCCAATATACATCTAATATATACTCCATAATGAACGTGAACTATTTTTTATTTATATATCATTTACAATGGATAATAGTAATGAAATTCTGGTCTGACAAAATGTCGAAAATTCAATGTGTCTCCTTCCATTATATATAAGGGGATTCCGAGTACTAAATTTGTTACCATATTACAGTGTATCGTAATATGGAATTTCAACCAACGAAAAGCAGACATAAAGTTTACATTATCTAGATTTTTTATTTTAATAACAGAATAGAGAGTGGACTATATTAAAGATTTACCTTAGTATTTGTAATTAATATAAATCATACATAAATTATATAAATTTGCAATTACTATTAGTAATATTTTAAGGAACTAACTCAATCAGTCTCTCAAAGACCACCCGTGTTTGACCATTTTCTAATAGTTAAAATGGACGATTTAAGACACAAGAAAATAACAACTAAGACTATGATGTTTGAAATTTCCGAAATATGGAGAAATCAAACGATTCTTAACATTAACCTGAATGGTGATCTTAATCCCTTGGAGAGGGGTTGGTGTAAACCTGTGAAAGTCACTTTAACAATATCTACAAAATGGTCTAGCAAATAGTCTTATAACATGACTCTTTTGTTTATTTTACGAACAGAGAATAAGAAATATAGATCAACCAAGACGGACGTAAGGAATAAATAAATAGAAGATAAGAATAGAAGACACTCATTATCCTGTGAAGACATGAAAACGAACGAGAAAGAGCACATTTAGTACGGAGACTGAACAAGGTGAACGACGTAAAAAAAAAAAAAACCGAGTCATGAAAATATAGTTACAATTCACTATAAATTTCAGAAGACATAGTATAGGGTAAATTCGACGTTAGGTAAGGTCAGAACGGACCGACAATTCCTATAACAGTAATAAAGTATGAAAATACTAACTCATGACTTTCAATTAAAATTCCCCTTTCACCGAACCTAAAAAAAAGACGTTAAAAACATACCGGTAATTTCAACTAAACACACTAACTTCGTACTTTCTCGTCTAAAATCGTGAATGAGTACATCGACACAAGGTTACGGACGACGACGTACGACAGTCTGTCGAACATTATCGAAAAGGAAAACACTGTCTTATGATATATAAAAAAAGGCAGATCTTAGTTCTTAACTTCCAACCGAAAGTTATGGTTTATCTCCTTTATAGTTTTCTATACCGACCTTCTTTGTCCATGGTATATTGAGTAAAAAAAATCAACTATAAAACAACATATAAAATAAAAATTTAGTATCTCGAATATAATTAACAGTAATAAAAATCTAACTATGTTATATTAGATCTGTATTTTCCGTTCATAATATGAATGGTGAAATTTGGTTCAATTATGACTACAAAAGAGAAGGGGAACAAAAAAAGTAAAATCATACAACAGCATTCGTCGTTTTTTTAAAACAAGATATTACTACTTGTTCTATTCCTTGTTAGGTTAGGCAGATACCATAACCTGTAACTCATTCAACGGAAAATAAGTTAGAATTCAGACAACTCACAATTTAATAAAAATCTGAATGGTAAATCAAAAATAAAACAATAAATTTGACAATATTTGAAGAAAGGGATTGTTTAAATTTATTGTCGAAATATAATTTAGTATGAAAATAGTTTTATACTCTCTCTTTTGTAACGTATGGACTAACTACATAAGCTTTTCGTAAAAAAATTTTACAGTTCATAAATAACCATAATGTAAGTATCTTGTAGAGTTTTTTACATATTAATACAACCAGTAATTATTATCCAGTTTCTCCGGGTTCGACTTTGTGTCTCCTTAAGGTCGTGCCCCTAGGGAGTGACAGGACAACACCGGTATCCTCGGTGTCCCGTGGGAAGGACACGGGGGAGATTAGGGACCGTTGGTGATTAGACAGGAGGTAAACACATCAAAACAGTGAAGTTCCTACAATATATTTACCTTAGTTTATCACACATTGCAAACTCTATGCGAAAAAGTGAGTCACATCAAGGGAACTTTAGGTAGGTTCTACATCAAAAAAAGAAAAGTACTAACTCACAAGACAACATACTTATATAGTTCTCAAACAAATTGGTAAATAAACACAAAAAAGATTAAAACCGGATAATTTTGATTTCGACGAAACTTGTAAGTACATGGTCAAAAGTATGTCTAAACATTCTTGAACGGCATCAGAAAAAAGGTCTCACCGAGGCATCAAAAGACAAAGACGGTATCAACATACTTACTAGATCAAAAAAACGTAGTGGTGGTCGTAAACCAAAATAATGATAGAAATGAATGTTTTAAGACTATCCAAATATCACTTTGAATGAGACTAAAATTAGATGTAAAGAGATTATTGATTAGAAAAGGATACGAATAGACGGTGGAGACACAAGAGAAGTCACTTTATGGACGAAAACAGAAAATGACATTTACACAAAAATATTAGCGGATGTAGAATGAAGAAAAGTAAAATCATTTAACAAAGTACAAGCAGGACATTGTGTTCCTCTACACATGTCTCGACTTTGACTTCTTTAAGGATTTTATAAGGTCCATTTTTAGACGTCAATATTACCATCATCTAGGAAATGGATTGAATATTCACATAAACACTTCATTTGCATTTACGTAGTTATGAAAATATGTAAACTTTGAACAAAGACGTCTAGGTCTGAAAAAATTAGAAGACAAATGGTAAAGACTTACATCTATGACATACGTTTACTTCCACTTACATCTTTTCTGAATCTCCACCTTGGTCATGTTGTTCGACTTTTTTGTTCAAAAGTTTTGGTGTTTCCGGTACTCAAGTAAGGATGTGAGATGGTGAAAGGGCGGTTGACACTCCGGACACGGTTTGGAGAGACCGTACAAAAATTCGGTGGAGGACGGGACCTCACAGCTTCTACGGTACAATTCACGGTGTCTCTGGTGTATCTATTCTTTCTCCTGAACTAAAGAGGTACATTTCCATTCCGTACTTTGACTAAGAATATGGTAAATTATTCTATTGAAGAAGTCACATCGTGAAGGACATTGTTCAACTTTTCTCTATTATTCTACATTACAAAACCGTGACCACCTCGGTGTATATATAAAGACTAAAATGAAATAAAAACGATCCAATACTGATTACAAAAGAGAAATTTAAAAGACTGAATTAATTTTTCTCTTCTATAACAGGTTCGAATTAAATCGCATCATTTAGAAAAGTTTAACAATTCTTGGACACTCTCCCGAGGAAATTCATAATACACTGAAACTAACACGAGAAAAAAGAATTTTATCATTCAATACTACATTGCAGTCGTTCTCTATACGACGACGATCGCACAAGAGTCCTACTTGTTTTTTTTACCCATTGAGTAAATCATTTCTTCTAGGGATTCTTAGGTGGTAGACCAAAACACGCACGTAGGGGAGCTTGTGAAAGATGTTCCAGGTGACGTTTAGTCAGAAAGGCCTTTCACCAGTTTTTATGTAGACCTTTTCGATCCATTCCTAACTTCACAATTGGAAAGAGTGTGATTCACTGACCTATTATCGACAGTTTTGGGTTTTAGTTTAACAAGAAAAGGGACATTTTCCGTAGTAAACATCAACCCAGAAATATATACTGAATTTTGTTGAAATGCTTCATCAAATTGACTAAGGACAAAGTTCGAGTCTTTTAAATATTTATAGCATAAATAAATCAAGGTACAGTCCAAAATAACAGCAACCAACACAATATATACCATGTAGTCAAGTCAAGTCAAGTCAGCGAGTCAGCACAGGCTGAGAAACGCTGGGGTACTTAGCGTCGTGCGGTCCGGAGGGACAGATTGTGGTTGAGGGCCTCAAGTGAGTCTAAGTGTAGGTAGCTCAGTCACTACGGTAGGTCGGTAGAGTAGGAGACAGCAGGGGAAGAGGAGGACGGGGGTTAGGGAGGGTCGTAGTGTCAGAAAGGGTTACTCAGTTGAGAAGCGTACTCCACCGGTTTCATGACCTCAAAGTCGAAATCGTAGTAAGGGAGGTTTCTTTAGGGTCCCGACTAGAGGAAGTCTTACCTGACCAACCTAGAGGAACGTCAGGTTCCCTGAGAGTTCTCAGAAGAGGTTGTGGTGTCAAGTTTTCGTCGTTAAGAAGCCACGAGTCGAAAGAAGTGTCAGGTTGAGAGTGTAGGTATGTACTGGTGACCTATTTGGTATCGGAACTGATCTGCCTGGAATCAGCCGTTTCATTACAGAGACGAAAACTTACACGATAGATCCAACCAGTATTGAAAAGTACACTTTGAAACGAGTAGAATAAAAATCGACACAATCGTATCTAAATTCATGGGTCAAAAAGAAGAAAACTCCCCTCCCATCAAATTGATGAAAGCTGTTTTAAAAATTTTTTCAAATTTACCATTTTACTTGTTAAAGTCCCGTATTAATTTGGGAAAGAAGTCTTCACCGATACGATAGAAGTTTCAAGAGATTAGGTACCTTGGAACCCTGAGTCTCTTTAATTCGTTGAACGTGTCTAGTGTGTCGGTTAAACACCGTATCAGTAACCTTGGGTAAAAATAGAGAAAGATTCGGATACAAAAAAGAGGATAGGGTTTATGTTTGAAAGGGATCTTACAATTAGGAGATGACTCTCCCTATAAACTCAGATCTTGACTAAACAGAGACGATTACAGTGGGTTGAGAAGGTTCGTCCGAATTTTTGGTAGAAATTAAATAGGACAAAGAAAGTAAGGCATAGTAGTCATTGGTTCAGATTAAGAAACCTAACTGAGTGTAGGTAAGGAGCAACACAACGAGTCGACGTCATGACAAGGTCACGAAATAATGGAGTGAGGTCAGAATAAACACATCTTGGGACATAGTCGGAGAGGACATGTCCTATTTTCGACTTATTTAGATTTCATGAATTTTAACCAAATGTCGAAACATCCCCCTTATTACACAAACTTTGTCATCTTCGTCTTTTCTCTATTACCACATAAAAAAGGGAAAAGGACAAACGGTTTAAAACACACAATGAATTAATAATGTATATTACATACACATGGAAAGGAAAGTTCAAAACAAAAAACATAAATAGTCGACTCATGTAATGAATTGTTAAAAATAAAAAAAGGGGGGAGTTGTCAATTGGTGCACTGGATCACGGAACACCTTAACACACCCTACGATGGACTACTTCGTCCGCAGAGATTGGTACGTCTCGTCTGTCCGACAAGGAAACTGTGTTTATAGTGTCCGAAGTCCCAATTCTAACGACAATAAGACAGGAACGAAACCGTGTTTTCGTGTGACTCCTAACAAACAAAACAAAACAAAAAACAAAAAAATAACGCCCAAACGGATGTCCATCTAATCTAATTAATAATGATACATTACGTTCATGTTAACTCCCTTTCGAATCGATCTATATAAAAAAAATTTTTCCACGACGGAAAAACTTAAAGATTCTTTTGCGGACAGTTAGTACTACCTTGTGTCAAAAGGAGTATGGTCACTCCCCTTCTCTGAAAGTGAAAGTTCACCTTACCGACAGTGACAGTTCTAGTCGAGTACCTTCCTCATTTCACTTATAGAGTTTTACTCTGTTGACTTTCCAAAAAATTTTTTATTGAAGTCAAAAGTACGAGAACGTTCTGATATGTTTTGATAAAATTCTTTCGTCACTATAGTGAACTGAAGTCACGGGAGTGACATCTTAAATTTTCGGAATGACAACTAACGGGTACCACCTGAACTACCTTTTATTTATAGAATGTAATACGAAATGTTTTATGACATACACAAAGTCGTTCAAACATCCAACCCCTTACCCTCTTCCGTTTTTTTTTTTTTAAATGTAAATTAGATACGTAAAAACGGTTCGGTATAACTCAATAAAAATGATGATCTCTGTAATCCTTGATTGACATGTTTTCTTGGTTCAAATTTTCGTAAAACACCCCATGTAGTAAAGACATTAACATATTACACAAAGAAACACCAAAATTCACTATTTCTGTAATTCAATTGTTTGTATATTCTTTACATACGTGACAAACTTTACATTTAATAAGAATCTTGTGGAAGTCACCCTCAACGTAACGGGAAAATCACGGAATTAAACTCTCTTAATAAAATGACGGTACTGATATTTTTAAAGTTTTTTGTATAAAAGTTTTTTAATACACACAAGTCCCAAAAAAAGTAACTATTAACCAAATTAAATTTTATAAATCTCCAAACAACCTGAAACTATTTAACTCTGTTACAAACGTAGTTTGATGGACGAATTTATTACTTACTGAAATATTTTGAGACGTTTTTATACATCTTTCAACGTGGGTCATATTTTCTTTTAATACCGTTATGTAGACACTACAAAAGGTCAATTGTATCCTTAATGGTCTATTTATGACAATTTGAGAACAAGTTATTGTTCTCAACTAAGTATACCCGTCATACTAAATAACAAATAAAAAAATTGGTTTATGGAGGAGTCATTAAATATTACCGAAACGTCATTACAGATAGTCTATTCTTCGTGACCTTTTGACTAAGCAGAGATCCTACTATACGTACAAAGTTCACCATAATTTTCGGCGTGACTACCTATACATTATTATTTGTATAGACAATAATTATACGATTACTGAGACACGAGTAAATTACTCTTTATTTTCATTAAATACCTACCTCTGGAAATTATTGCTGACGATACCACAAAAGAGTACCTACTCTACTTATCTTTGGTACGATATTTAATCAGGGACTGACGTATGTCTACAAACATTTTAGAGTACTGATTTCACTTAAAAATTTTCTATTTTGACCAAACACGACATTTTATTCTCACCGATGTTAACTTTACTTTTCAACCGATTACAGACAATCTTTGTCAAGAGGCACTCATAGAATTTAAAGAGTGTAGGCCTCTCGCCTTCGAAACTGTCGGAAAGAAACAAGATGGGACAGAAACAGTCCCTCTAAATATATCACTTGTCGGAACCCTCCATTGACACAAAGGTAGTTCGTCTCCCGTCCAAACAAATGACAACATATTATTTGTATTACAAAGAGGGGCCCCGTCTTCAACCCGTCTCAACGAACACGAATAACATTTTCTAAGTCCATGGGATTTGAAACCTGAGGAGTCGACACTACGTTTGGGTGGGGTGACGTACGAGTCGTTGGGGGACCTGGTGAGACGTAGTGGGGACACCCTGAGTCTCCCGCTCCCCTTGACTACCCTTGCACTTCGAACACGACGAACGACACGAGAATTCACATTTCAGTAAACCGAAGCTGGGTCCTAGGTACCTCACTACCACCCGACTGAACATCGTACGTTCATTTGGAGTCTAGGAAGTGTCAAGACCTGTCACAGGAATGACCGAGGAGTCTTGGCAGTGGTAGTGGGGTTACATCATACAGATCACATTATTCCAGGTCATCTCACGTCTCTTATGTCACTTAAAATACATGAACTGGATCTCCTGAAAAAATTTTTTGTTTTATAATTGAACTCGTATTTTAATAACTCTTGACTGTCTCGAAAGTCGTTACTGAAGCATACGGTGTAACGTTTTGGTCCAGTTGTGAAGAAAAGATTCAAGTCCTTTAGTGAGCTAGGATTTCATGTGGTTGTACTACTTCCAGTCCCCTCACAGCACCATTCCTCTTGTGGGGCGGACGATCACGAGACGTCATGGAACGGGACGGACGACGTACGGGAGCCCTGCAAGGACTAGGTCCCTAGCTTGGGTGTAGAGGACATAGGGGACATCGGAAACCCCTTCGGGTCTTCATATCGTTAGTGTCGCTTTCCGGATTAGTAAGGACGACGACGACGAGTCAGTGAAGTCAGTACAGGCTGAGACACACTGGGGTATCTGCCGTCGGGTGGTCCGAGGGGGCAGGGACCCTCAGAGGTCCGTTCTTGTGACCTCACCCAACGGTAAAGGAAGAGGTTACGTACTTTCACTTGTCACTTTCACTTCAGCGAGTCAGTACAGGTTGAGAATCGCTGGGGTGCCTGACGTCGGATGGTCCGAAGAGGTAGGTACCCTAAAAGGTTCGTTCTCATGACCTCACCCCACGTCAGTAAGGATCCTGGACCCTTTAGGAGTAACGACCTCAGTATAGATAGGAACTCGGACAAGGACACACATCTCCCACAATGGTTTGGTTTGAACCCAGGTGGACGGGGTATGTGTCGTTCCGTTAGACGACTGGGACCCAACATTCCTTCCCTTCATGTCATAACTAACGTCCCGGTTCACTCTTTCGGAGTACGAAGGTCACCGAAAATGTCTACCCATTTCTACCTCCCTATCACACAGCCACACACTAGTCGAACACGTGTTAAGAACTGACCAACTACCACTACCATGATCCCACTACGAAACCCTTAGAGTTAGTCGGAAGACCAAGATTAACGAAACCCAGACACACGACCACCAGTCGTACGTCAATTGAAAGAGACAAAACCACCACTAAATCAGTGATTCAACACGGACTCGGAAACCCGTATACCTGGTATCGGGTGGTCCGGGAAGACAGGTACCCTAAAGGGTCCGTTCTTATGACCTCACACAACGGTAAAGGAAGAAGTCCTAGAAGATCTGGGTCCCTAGTTTGGGTCCTGAAGACGTAACCGTCCTCCTAAGAAATGTCTGACTGAGTAGTCCCTTCGGGTCCCGAAATCATTGACGTTTTGTTTAGTTCCCATGTCCTACTCCCTGTGTACATGTGGGTACCGACTAAATACAGTTACATACCGTTTTTGGTGATGTTATAACATTCCATTAATCGGAGACTAATTTTAATTAATTTTTTAGTTCCTATATCAAGTTCTATAATAGATCTTGGGAACTCCCCTTTGATTTCGAGGAACTGAACTAAAATATCGATTTCATAACAATGAAGTGGACGAACTGACAAAAGGAAGGAAAGACGTAAAAGAGTGACTAACTTAAACGAGAAACCTTAAGCACCTTCGGAAACCTCTGATTTCGAAAAGATGTGTGTTCTCCACCTACACCACCCCCTGGACAGGGGCCCATCCGGGAATGTCCCCAGACGAACCAAAGTTCTCTTCATCACAAGACTAACCAATGTACACTCCAGTCTGAGTGTGTTTGGAACTGTAACTTTCTCCTCTTCCCAACCAAACGATTCCCTTTTAGTCCGAAGAGAAGGTTTTTCCGATCTCCGTTTTCGTTGTTTATAAGGAATACAACGATCAACGAGACCAAGAGACACCCCTTTTGGACCTTTAAAACCGTGTAAGACATTAGAAATTGTTAACTTATTGGTCTTTTACCTAAACACATACCACTTTCTATTGTCCTCATTAGTGATATGCTTTTTAATCGTACGTGTACCACTTTAAGAGACACCTTAGTTTAGACTTACACTCCTATTCATGATTTAACCCCCATTTTTATGTTATCTAACAAAACGAAACCCTTCACAACTGTAAAAAATGAGGATAAAAAATGAGGAGTGTTTGTGTCACGGGTGGTGGTTAGAAGCAATTTTACGTAAGTTCAAAAATCCTCCTTCCTTTAAAGATCAAACAACGGGACCAAGGGTCCACTCAATAGTCTTTCTTTTGTTGTGACGACCAAAAACAAACAAAACTGTCTTGTAGGTCAGTGTGACTTTTGAGTGAACTTCTCAAAATTTGATTATAAGGGCGATGATGGTGGGTCAAGAGGTGAAATTAAAAGACGAAGTCACGAGATTTATAGAACGAAGTTTAATGTGTTATACGTTTAAAAGAACATCTTTTGTCTTCATCTCTTTTTCACCAGAAAGACAGAACTGACCTTCCCTAGGGATATTTTCTAAAGAACTATATCCAATCTAGAAGCGAAACCTTATTCCAGTAAACCTTTACACACCGTGTACCTTCTTTAAAGTTATAATGTGAAGAGTAAACACGACTGTTCACTGAAATTGTTCTATCTTTTGACGAAGTTCCTCTGATTTGGAAAATAGGACCGTGAGTCCGTGAGGGATTGACGGAAGACATAATAGGCGGGATGGAATAGACAACGGTGTACGGGACGTGTGTACAAAAGACGAGAGAAGACCGATGAAAGGAAGGACAGGAGGTGTACGCATAATTGAGAAGGACATGATCAAAAAGGGGATGTAAAAGACTACCTGGTAATCGTAGACGGTCCGTCCCAGGTCCTCGGCTGTTAGTTATGAACAACTTAGTCACTTAAACTAACGAATCTACAAAAAGAAAAAGACAGAGAGATTTTGGAAGAATGGGGTTCGACGAAAGGTAAGTGCAGTTAAAGAAAGTAAAGACTTAAGGATAGTAGTGGTGGGGTTCATGTAATAAGTTGTTTATGTAGTTTACTAACGCGCCCCAGAACCTCGAGTCTCTCTGATGTAAAGGGTCTGAAGGTACGCCGAACCGGTATACTAACAAAAGTGGTGACTTTACACTTACCTGCACTAAACGGGTGTAGGGAGGGGAAGGAGAAAGAATTTTCCTATAACGACGGGACACGAAGGGCGTTGGTAGATGGGGGCAGGGGGCGTATATAAGAATGACACCCGACTCTGGGTCCATTGTAAACGTCGGGTTGAGGCTGGTTCGTCTTTTTCTGTTTACGAACCGACGAGTTTTCCCACTAAAGGACTCTCGAACAATCATAGCATCCGAAGTAGGAGACAAGTCAAGTCAACGAGTCATCATAGGTTGAGAGACTGGGGTACTTAGCGTCGTACGGTCCGGAGGGACAGGTAGTGGTTGAGGGCCTCAAGTGAGTCTGAGTGCAGGTAGCTCAGTCACTACGGTAGGTCGGTAGAGTAGGAGACAGCAGGGGAAGAGGACGGGGGTTAGGGAGGGTCGTAGTCTCAGAAAAGGTTACTCAGTTGAGAAGTGTACTACACCGGTTTCATGACCTCAAAGTCGAAATCGTAGTAAGGAAGGTTTCTTTAGAGTCCCGACTAGAGGAAGTCTTACCTGACCAACCTACAGGAACGTCAGGTTCCCTGAGAGTTCTCAGAAGAGGTTGTGGTGTCAAGTTTTCGTAGTTAAGTCGTGAGTCGGAAGAAGTGTCAGGTTGAGAGTGTAGGTATGTACTGGGGACCTTTTTGGTATCGGAACTGATCTGCCTGGAATCAGCCGTTTCATTATAGAGACGAAAACTTATACGATAGATCCAACTAGTATTGAAAAGAAGGTTCCTCATTCGCAGAAAATTAAAGTACCGACGTCAGTGGTAGACGTCACCAAAACCTCGGGGGGTTTTATTTCAGACTGTGACAAAGGTGACAAAGGGGTAGATAAAGGGTACTTCACTACCCTGGTCTACGGTACTAGAAGTAAAAGACTTACAACTCGAAATTCGGTTGAAAAAGTGAGAGGAGAAAGTGAGAGTAGTTCTCCGAAAAATCAAGGAGAAGTGAAAGACGGTATTCCCACCACAGTAGACGTATAGGCTCCAATAACTATAAAGAGGACCGTTAGAACTAAGGTCGAACACGAAGAAGGTCAGGTCGCAAAGAGTACTACATGAGACGTATATTCAATTTATTCGTCCCACTGTTATCTGTCGGAACTACATGAGGAAAAGGATAACCCTTGGTCAGACAACAAGTACAGGTCAAGATTGACAACGAAGGACTGGACGTATGTCTAAAGAGTTCTCCGTCCAGTCCACCAAACCATAAGGGCAGAGAGAGTCTTAAAAGGTGTCAAAGAACACTAAGTGTGTCAGTTTCCGAAACCGTATCAGTTATTTCGTCTTTATCTACAAAAAGACCTTGAGAGAACGCAAAAACTACTAGGTCGCCTACAACCGTTAACCTGGAGACCAAGGAGACGGAAAAGATTTTGGTCGAACTTGTAGTCCTTCAAGTGCCAAGTGTATAACGACTTCGGACCGAACCTCTTAAAACTCGTAATGAAATGATCGTACACTCTACTTACGTTAACACGTCATCAAACTCGTAAGAAACCGTAACGGAAAGAAACCCTAACCTTACTTTTGACTGGAAAGGTCAGGACACCGGTGACGACTCAAAAGGTTTAAACGACCGTATGACTCACGTCGTGAAAGTGTCGTAGTAGAAAGTCCGAAGTAGGATGTGGACACCTTAGTCTCAGACGCGAAATTACCTTAGGGTCCACTAAGTGTAGGTATAATTTGACTCTGCAAGACGAAATCCCCTATCGTCTCTTGAAAAACCTTCTTTACAACCAGAAACAACTTCCGGAGTACTTCATTTCGACAACGAGGAGTATATAATAAACCCTTATATTTTACATAGGTATATACAACAAACGTATAAACGACCCCAAAATACTTTCTCCTTCGGATACCATCTGTCACATTACGAAGGGGTTTCTACGGGTACGGACCTAGAGGATTTAGACCCTCTAATGAAATATACGTCCAGACTAATCTCTAAAATAAAAAATTAACTAAAGTAAATAAAAGAATTTAACCTGATATTAACGAAATGTTACAACACAATCAAAGACGAGATGTTGATGAGATCTCTAAAATTTACTTGTATAGGACCAATAGGTCTCCTCCGGTCACATTGGTGTTCCCCGAAATATTTCTCCCTCCGTCTCCGAGACTTACTCTTCTTAACGACCCGCCTACTTCGGCTCCAGTTTACCACGGAACCGACGTCACCCCGGCCTTCTGCTCCTTACACCCCTCGGAGATCTTAGACCCCTTCCATTCCTTACTTAAAAAGAGACCTTGGAGGTCTTCCTCACATCAGAACGGTTATGGAATTCCAATTCTGGGAAGAACCTAAAGGTAGACGGCCTTCACATTTCACTATTTATACACAAACACACACACACCAAAGTTCGATGATTTAAAAACCATTAAACAATGTCGTCTCCATTCTTTATTTATGGATCGGGAAATTAAACCACGTCGAATACGGGGCATCGGGTCACACAAACTCACCCTTCACCTCAGTCCGCAAGGAAAGGAACGGTAACCAGTTGATACACAAGAACGACTCCTGTGTCTTAAAACTCCCTGACTTCACCTGAACCCTAAACTTTAATGAGTACGTCCTCACCGGTCTGACAAAGATAATACACTGGGACGGATACAAGGGACGACGAGTGCAGGGACCCAAAGATGGGTACTGGACACGGACCAAGGGTCCAAAACGATTATTAACTCCTTCAAATGGGACATAGTGGGTACTCGAAGAACAGAGTCCAAAGACAACAAATGTCGGTTCTGGAGACTACTTAAGTCTCGGTTAAAGTTATAAAGATCATCTAAGATTCAGAGTCCTCCCCCTCCTGGAAACAAACCAAGTAGAAACATAGGTGTCGAAGATGTGACTTCCAGAATGTGAGTCATGTATGAATTACTTAGTCTTCTCGTTTGTCGACACTACAACGATGACCTATCTTTACCCGATATCCTCGTCCGAACTTCGTTTACATTTTCTCAATCATAATTTATGTAATCTCTACGTATCCTAAAAACAACCGGTCTACTACCCCCCGTAAGGTTCGTTGTTTGCCATCCCCCAAGTGGTTGATTTTCGGAAAGACCATAGACGGTAGAAAATGTCTGGAATAAATATTTATTTGTCCAATTCTATAATGGTTATATAAATAATAAATTTCTTTAGGTGGAATTCGTCTTCTAAGAGAGGTAAGCTGTGTTAATCTAGTCCTGAATCCGTACATATTCCACACGCGGTCCCACCGACCAACGGATGTTGAGAACGTCTGTAGGTACCTCTGGTCGGTACGTTTTAAGGAAGATGCGAAGGAAAGTCCCGATCGTAACAAAGTCTAGGAGTGAAACGGGGGAAATAGAATTTAAGTCCAGGGGGTCACTCCGATCTTCAATGAACATGGTCTTCAACCCCGACACATACAACTTTTGTCTGATCTTCTGAGGGACCAGTACCTATGTTGTTCGTTCGAGTTTTTTTAAAGAGAATGTAGGTCAAGAGTGTCGCAGACTATGCAGGTCGTACAGATGACCCTTCGGTGTTAAGACAAAATATCACACCACCCCCCTTATGTCTACAACTTCTTTATCTACATACAACTTTCGATTGTCTCCTTTTTGTGTTGTTTCTAAGGGTGTATGGTGTTGATTCCGGACTACGTCGCTTTATCAAAGTAAAAGAATTTACCCTTCTTCTAGACTTATCTGTAAAGAGGCTTCGTCTGTATGTCTACAGGTCTTCCGTGTACTTTTCTACGGGTCGCAGTAACTAATAATCTCTTTAGACAACAAATCAGTAATTCAGTACAGGTTGAGGAAATGCTGGGGCACCTGACATACATCGGGCGGTCCGAGGAGGTAGGTACCCTAAAGGGTCCGTTCTTATGACCTCACGCAACGGTCAAGGAAGAGGCCCCCTAGAAGGGCTGGGACCTAGTTTAGGCGTAGACGACGTAACCGTCCTCCTAAGAAAAGTGACTCGGTGGTTCCTTCGGGATAGCATCTTTGTCGCTTTACATTTAGTTTTGATGTTATTCCCGAAGGGACCGTCACGTCCAATCCAATTCTGACACGAAGGTGACGTCCCCCGTACCCAAGTCAGGGACCAAACTCTTCAAGACACACGGTGTGAAACTCCGTTTTTTGTTTGTTTGTTTGGGCTTTTCGAGATGTTACCTCATAGGTGAGTGGGACGAGTCTTACCGGTAGCAACTCAGATGTTCATTATGTACGACTTCTCCCATACCTCTTTTCTCTTGAGCGGACGTGACAACCACCTTTACATTTAACCACGTCGGTGATACCTTTTATCACACCTCAAAGGAATTTTCCGATTTTTATCAATGTTATACTAGGACGTTAGGGTAAGGACCTTTATTCAGACCTCTTTTCATTAACTTTTCTATGTACGTGGGGTTACAACTAACATCGTGATAAATATCATCGGTTCTGTACCTTCGTTGGATTTACGGGGTAGTTGTCTACTTACCCATTCCTACCTCCCCAAGATATATGTGTTACATAAGGTATGGAAGGGTAAATCGGTATTTTTACTTATTTTATTACATTAAATGTCGTTGTACCTACCTGGATCTCTACTAATGTGATTCTGTTTCTATTTATAGTATATACACCTTAGAATTTTTTTACCATGTTCACTCGAATAAATGTTTTGTCTTTATCCGAGTGTCTATGTCTTTTGTTTGAATGACAATGGTTTCCCCTTTAACCCCGTTCCCTATCAAATCAAACTCTAATTGTCTGTGATGATATATATTGAATATACGTTTCATGTAGTACTCTTTGTGACCCGACCTTCTTCGTGTTCGACCTTAGTTCTAACGGCCCTCTTTATAGTTATTGGAGTCTATACGTCTACTATGGTGGGAATACCGTCTTTCACTTCTTGATGATTTTTCGGAGAACTACTTTCACTTTCTCCTCTCACTTTTTCAACCGAATTTCGAGTTGCAAGTCTTTTGCTTCTACTACCGTAGACCAGGGTAGTGAAGTACCGTTTATCTACCCCTTTGTCACCTTTGTCACAGTCTGAAATAAAACCCCCCGAGGTTTTAGTGACGTCTACCACTGACGTCGGTACTTTAATTTTCTGCGAATGAGGAACCTTCCTGTCAATACTGGTTGGATCTATCATATAAGTTTTCCGATATAAAAATTATATCAGTTCCGATATAAAAAAGGTCACCAGTACATACCTACACTCTCAACCCGACACTTCTTCCGACTCGCGGCTTCTTAACTACGAAAACTTGACACCACAACTCTTCTGAGAACTCTCAGGGAACCTGACGTTCCTCTAGGTTGGTCAGGTAAGATTTCCTCTAGTCAGGACCCACAAGTAACCTTTCTGACTACGACTTCGACTTTGAGGTTATGAAACCGGTTGAGTACGTTTCTCAACTAATTAACCTTTCCTGGGACTACGACCCTCCCTAACCCTCGTCCTCCTCTTCCCCTGCTGTCTCTTACTCTACCGACCTACCGTAGTGGCTGAGCTACCTGTACTCAAACCCATTTGAGGTCCTCAACCACTACCTGTCCCTCCGGACCGCACGACCCTAAGTACCCCAGTGTTTCTCAGCCTGTGTTGACTCGCTGACTTGACTGATATATATTTTATCTATTTGTTCCTGGTTGACATATCTTATCCTTTCATATAATTCTTATAACATTATTGGATATGACTTTTTCTGGCTAAGACCCTTTCTAACTCACGTCCTTCTCTTCCCCTACTGTCTCCTACTCTACCAACCTACCGTAGTGGCTGAGCTACCTGTACCCAAACCCACCTGAGGCCCTCGACCACTACCTGTCCCTCCGGACCGCACGACGCCAAGTACCCCAGCATCTCACCCTGTGCTGACTCGCTGACTTGACTTGACTAAGACTTTTTCTTAGATATATATGATGTATCTTAAAAAACATATATATATAGACAAACAACATGTAGACTTTCCTTACGTTGTAACATTGAGTTGATGTAAGGTTAATTTTTTTTAGACTTGGATACTACTGAATTATAATGTTCAATGAAATTTATTACAAGATGTCGTACAAGCACAGGAAAACCAGTGTAAAACCCAGAATTTATCACTTTATCACTTCCCACTTATTCTGAGGACTACATCTGACTACTTTAGTGAGAGGTTGACCCAACTTTATACCGGGTAAAATCAAAACTCTGACGGTGTTAGGGTCGAGGAGAAAACGTCATATTTCCTAGTAATATTTTGGAGATGTCCTTTTTGTAAATTAAACCCGGAGAAGCTTTAAGGAAGCCAGTAAATGTCCAAGATAAAGGAGACATCGAGTAGATCTTACTTTGACTAAAGTCGGTACTGTTGAACTCAAACTTCTCCGGAGTCTTTGGCAGGACCTCTTCCTTTGTCGTTGGGTAAGGTCATAGGAACGGACCCTAAAGTGCCTGTTTCCTTAGACCGCCCGATGTAAGATCCACCCCAGCGTTTTCCCAGTCTCCCCTGACTCGTTGGTTTATTGTTGTCCTTGGAAGGTCAGAGTAAAGGAGGAAAAGGTCCGACCCCTTTCTCCAACTCCTGTTAATTCACCTCCGACGCTCATTCAGAAGACGCCCCGTCAGTCCCCGCGACACAGACAAGGAAATGATCTAGGTTGGATCTCAGGGTTGTCCACAATCTTCGTTGTCATTGTGCAATTGTGGTTCTGTTCGGATATACTTTATGGGAGGTTCATGGAACTACAATTAAAAACACGTTTTAGGACTTTCCCTCCCGATCTGTAAAAGTGATTATTCCTCTGGTTCAACTCCTCGCCCCGTTCCGAAAAGTGGGTCGAGGAAATCATCTTTCTT
Source organism: Capra ibex (assembly GCA_006410555.1). Taxonomy (NCBI): domain Eukaryota; kingdom Metazoa; phylum Chordata; class Mammalia; order Artiodactyla; family Bovidae; genus Capra; species Capra ibex. The sequence goes on from SJYO01013871.1 coordinate 33,585,835, forward strand.
ATTTCGGCGTCGAACCTAGCGGGGCGGTAAACCTTTGTCCCCACCTTCTGAGAAACTTCTCCGATGGCGTCCCTGTGGTTCAGGGGGGGACGAGGGAGACGCCGGGCCGCCCCGCCCCGCCTCGGGCTCGGCCACCCGCGTCCGCCCCGCGTCACGCGTCCGCGCGTGGACACGCCGCGTCGTCGGCGCGCCCGGGGGAAAGGGCGGCGGGAGCGGCGAGACTAGAGAGGTGGGCGTCCGGGGCGGAGCGAAGGAGGGGCGTTAGCGGGCCACCGAGCCGTCCTCCCGCCGCACGACGACGCAGTAGCGGTCCCCGGCCAAACTTACTCAAAGAACAGCGTGGCACAGACGGCGTTGGTGGCGGTGGCGGCGCGGAGGCGGAGCCGGCGGTGGCGTGGAGGAAGCGCGGGGGAAGGGAAGCGGCAGGAGCGATCCGGGCCGGAAGGGCGCGGGGCGGTACGGCGAGATGAGGCCACTCGGGGAGGAGCGGCGCGCGGGCGTCAGGGCGGGCCTCGATCCGGCGACCCATCCGGGCCGGACGCCCCGCCTGAGGGCCGGCTCGTGACCCACCCTGCTGGCGCCGCGGCTCCCTGGGGCACGGGAAAGGAGAGCGGAGCGCTCAAGGCCCGGAACGCCGCGCTCCGATCGGGTCCCGGGGGCCGCGGCGGCCCACCCACCCCACCCGCGCCCCCCGCTGCACCCCTTCGTCGAGCGCAGCCGGGGGAGGCTCACCACTGAGACGTCTTATCAAACACAGCGACAGGAGCGCACGCCCCACCTCACTCCCACCTGGTCCGACCTCCACGCCACCGTAAAAGGTCCGAAGAGCTCACCATCGGCGCCCTCCCTCCGCCGGTCCTTCCCTTTGGACCCGGTCCCTCACTACCTCCCCGGCACCTACCCTCCAATCGAAGGCTGCAAGAACGCTAAAAGGAGCCGAATGAAAAACGCCGGTGGCGGGGAAAACGTAGCTAAAGTCAAAATAGGGCTCCGTTTACCGCTTGAATGGAAAAACGAAGCAAAAACAAAGTACTTTGTAACAAAACCCGAAGGTGCCGGCTTCGTGTCACAATCGAAAACTCTCCACTTCCTTATGTTTATAGGCGCCCGTCCCGTAGTAAAGTAAAACTAACCGCAAACTGTCAGGGGGGGGGGGAGGAAACCGCACTACCATCAGGTCACACACTCCGTCCTAGTGCAAAAATGACTTCAAATATCTGGAACGACAGAGGGTCAGAACTAAGTTTTACCGTGGATTTTGGACACCACCAAGGTCAACCGATACCCACACACTAAGTAACCAGTACTAACTGTGAGAATAGAATTAAGGAAAGCACTTGTAAATCGTAAAACTGTAGTTTGTTTCCTTATTATAAATTTTGAGCTCCACCTAAGAACTATAAGATCCGAAAACTTAATTTATGAAATTATTACTAAAAAAACAAAACCCCCCTCTTCATACTTCATCCTTTCGTATCGAAATAACGAAATGGTCCGTTTTCCCCTTGGTGTCGCCTCATTACAGGAGTTTTGAGAACACACGGACTTACGAAATAATTACTAACAAGTTGGAGAAAGACTTTCGGAATTGTTAATTGTCATCTTGCCATGAACTTTATAAGATAAATACGTTATTTTTTGAACTACCCGTAATTCATTACCACCCATTTATAGTCACATACGACTATGAATTTGTGTGTCCATCCGAGTGTTAATTTGGTTAGGGACAGAAACAAGGGGAGCTTTTTACGGACATGAGTGGTTTGAAGGATCGAATTTTTAACTCAATGCAGAATTTATAAATTAGTCTAGAAAAAGAATAAAGGTTTTACTCCCTTGACTTCATCTAAAGATTCCAAAAAAGGAAACTGTAGAGGTATAACTCTTAGACAAATAAAGGTCAAAGACACTTTTCGGGATATAAATTTTTTTCTAGTAAAATTCATGACTAAGTATTCTAAATCATTTTTTTTTTTCTAGGACAGAGTATATACCACTTCCCATACACGGCATTTATGCAAACACGTTTCGAGTCCAAAAATATGTATAACGAAATTAGAAGTTACATTAGCAAACCATGACCATATTAACAGGAAGTACCCATTCGTTTTTCAAATTGAACAGGTGTCACTGTATCAATTTATTTAAAGTCTACATAAGTAGAAGTAATAACGAGTATGATAAGACTAGAACAGGAGAGAGTAGAAAACAAACACGATAACAAAACAAAGACCGAATAGAGTCACTAACATCAACAAAGGAGAAGTTTGGATATAAAAGAGACGGTGACGACCTCACTAGATTGCAAGTTTGGTTTCACCGAAAATATTTGGAAAGTCCCCGACGCGCAAAACATGTTGTATTTCGGACATGTAAAATTGTACTGAATGTAACAGCAGGGACTGAACTAGGAACCAGGCAAAGAGGAAAAAGTCGACGAAGGGGAAGTGAGACCCTTAATAAACAGAGAGTCCTATGGTCACGACGGAATACGAAAACTCACAGAAAAGGTCTTTACGAAAATAAGAATAAGAGTCCGATTGTGGATTAAAGAAGAAACTCTGAGTCTCAGTTATCACCATTGAACATCATAGTGAAAGAGGTCCCACAAGAAGGAGTGAGTACTTCGTAAGGGAACACAAGGAGACCGTAAACATTATAAGTATAATATAACAACCAATAAAATTGGAAAAAGACAGAAAGGAAATTAATTTAACATTCAGGTATCTTAGAGGGATTACGTAAGAGGACCCAAATAGTGACTTACGTACGATTGTAACTAACTTGACCTCAGTCCCAGTGTGAAAAAAAAAAAAAAAAAAAAAAAAATTACCACGACGTACCGTACTCTCCAGAATCAAGAGACTAGTCCCTAACTTGGGTTCGGGGAACATCACCTTCGTACTTCGGAATTAGAGACCTAGCGGCCCCTACAAGGTCCCAGCGAAAAAATGTAAGACTAAAATCATTAGTCTCTTTAGTCTGTCGATGATCAACACCCTCAGAGTAAAACTCATCCATATTTCCAAAGTCACCTTTGTTTGATACATCTAGGAACTCAATCATACGAATAAATTTACCGTCGGGGTACCCCGAAACCCCTAGAATCAAGAGACTGGTCCCTAACTTGGGTCCGGGACCCGTCACTTTCGCACCTCAGGATTGGTGACCTTGTGGTCCCTTAAGGGATCAAATAAAAATGTATAAAGTTTTCATCGATAAAATACTCTAACTAACTTAAAAAATAATACCATTTCATATACATTGCACAAGATTTCACATACATGATCAAGATTGGTAAAAATTAACATGTCAAAAACTGGAACTCACGTAAGTGTAACGATACGTTTGTAGTGGTAGGTGGAGACCTTTAAAAACTACGAGGATTTGCCTTTGACATGAGTAAATCGTCATTGAGGGACAAACGTAAAGAGGGATCGGAGGTGGTAAGATGACCGTTGGTGGTAAGATGAAAAACAGAGAAACTCGAACTGATGAGATCCATGGGGTGTATTCATCTCAGTATATCATGAATAGGAAAACAATGGATCGAATAAAGTGAATCGCATTACAGAGGGTTCAAAGTAGGCACACCATCGTACACAGTCTTAAAGTAATAAAAAAAATTCCGGCTTATTGCAGGTAACATGCATATATAATGTAAAACAAGTAACTAAGTAGACAACTAGCCACGAACCCAACGAGGACAAAGATCCGATAACAATTTACTACCACGATACTTGTACCTGTACACTTATAGTCAAACTAAGGGACGAGAGGTATGAAAACTCACATATGGACCTTTACCTTAACGACCTAGTAAACCATCACTAAGACACGAATCGAAAAACTCCTTGACGGCATGAAGGTACCACCACCGTGGCAAAATTTAAAGGTACCTCTACGTGTTCCCAAGGTCAAACGGATGTAGGGACAGTTGTGAACAATAAAAGACACACACACAAACAGTACAACAAAAACATTATCGGTAGACTCACCAACACTTCATCCTACAGATATAAAAAATTACTAAGTCCATATAAAAAACTGAAAAAAACAACCAAAAATTTAAACCGGTGTGGCACACCGTGCATCCTAGAATCAAGGGGTTGGTCCCTAGTTTACGTCGGAGGACTTCACTTTCGTCTCAGGATGGGTAACCTGAGAGTCCCTTACGGACGTAAAAAGAATTATGAACTGGTGAAGAACGAGTCCTTCGTCTGGAATGGACTAAAATTACTAACAACGGTCCTCTTTATAGTTATTGGAGTCTATACGTCTACTGTGGTGGGAATACCGTCTTTCACTTCTCCTCGATTTTTCGGAGAACTACTTTCACTTTCTCCTCTCACTTTTTCAACCGAATTTCGAGTTGTAATTCTTTTGCTTCTACTACCGTAGACCAGGGTAGTGAAGTACCGTTTATCTACCTCTTTGTCACCTTTGTCACAGTCTGAAATAGAAAAACCCGAGGTTTTAGTGACGTCTACCACTGACGTCGGTACTTTAATTTTCTACGAATGAGGAAGTACAGAAGGTCAATTCTATAACTCATGCTACAAGTGCAAAGTTCTAATACTCAAAATCCCTCTGTCAGAAGAAACAAGATAACACACCTTACAATGTAGACATAATTTACTCATAAGGGAATCCAATTATTATACATCTTAATATTTTAACCTGTAAAACTTGATCAAATATATAAACTGAACTACTAAAGGTTGTTACCTCTAAAAAGACAAGTCAACATTTATTACCAATGTCAATGTCTTATCTGAAAGTATCCTTATAATGGTGACGAATACACAATACCTCTCTTTACTACGGTGATTTCTACTTATTAACTTCTTCAGAGAGGAAAGGTTATAACTTTTGTAAGAGTCGAAACACTGGCACAAAAACAGGAATCGAAATAACTCCATATTTATTTTATATCATATATCTCTCATTTTAAGTGGATGAAATCTCAAAGTACCTAAACCAATTGAAATGCGTCAGTACAGTAATGAGGATGTCAGTTCTATGTCTACAAGGTCGTAAAGCGTCTACTGGAAACCGGACTTCGTCGTGGGATCGTAAAGTACTAAAAATCACATAAGTGTCTCAACACATTGGAAGTGGTGTCAGACTAAAACCTTATAAAAGCAGTGGGGTCTTTCTTTACACAAGGGTAAAGGTCTGTGAGAGAAAAGGGTAGAAGTCGGGAACGTTGGTGACTGGACAGATCTAACTGGAAAAGACCATATGTCTTCGTACACTACATACAAAAAGATACAGACTGAATAAAGGAACTTGTATTTGTACCAGTCGAAAACTCAAAAGTACTAAAAAAAAAAAATGTCCCTTACTGACATGATTACTACCCCAGTCGTCTACGAGAAGGACTCCTTGGGAGTCGATTTTGACAGAAACATCTTCTGTACTGTCTTCTTGTCAACCGTAGACGACATTCTGTACGGTGCAAAATATATGGACTAATAATGAAAAATTCTTCATGTTAATCATTCTACTGAAACTTTTGCATCATAGACACGTAAAACTTCTAAATTAGCTGTAGTCCTACGTACAATAGTCGTCATTTGGTCTCAAAACAAAAACTTTAACCGAGTACCCTAGGAAAAGATTAACTTGTTAAGTAATGTTTCAGTAATTATAGACATTATTTCCGCAGACCGTCTGTCACGACAATTTCACAAATGACAATAAAAGACCGTTTTGTCCGAATTTCTTCAATGTATCAAATTTACGACCCTATAAATTTAAGAGTTTTGGAAGGTACCATTTTTATGTATGTCAAATAGGAATTAAATTCTTACGTCACAACCAAATCTTTGACCGGTTGTGTAAGAACAGTTTATAATAACAATAATAACAAAGATAATGGGTCACAAATATATCATGGTAAGTAAAAGCCTTAACAAAGGAAAAATTTTTTTAAACAAATAAATGAAACCGACACGGGCCAGAAACAACCCCGTACACCCTAGGTCCAGGGACCGGTCTCTAACTTGGACCCACAGGACGTAACCCACACGTCTCAGAATCGGTGACCTGGTGTACCCTTCAGAGGAACTTCACAAAGTCATATATAAAACAATGGGAGAAGATCCCTATTTGGACGTCTCCTCCGTCCTGACTATTTTAAATAAAAGTGCTACCCTTAATTTTGTGTTTTACTAACAGTCGTACTACGTTCATGTTGAAAAAAACAATCCTTTTATTTTGTAACAACCACACCTTATATTTAACCACACACAGTCATTTGGTAAACGAAGTTTCACGAATTACTAAATATATACGACACAGTAAGATATTTTAACTAAATTAGGAAAAGGGATGGTCTACCTTAATGGTACACCTAACTGTTTGGAACCGTTATGAACAATGTACTTACGATGTCAAGTCACATAAGCAAGACACGGACTTGAGTTTCTACGGGAATTTTCCATTCTGTCTTCTCTCTAACAAAATACAGAAAAAACCAATTTCTTCCAAGTGTAAACCTACTTATCATAAGAAAACGTGAAGAGATATATAAATAAATCGTCGAATCAATACTATATTAAGTAAATAGTTTTTAAGTAGGACAAGTACACAAGTTAATCAACCAGAAATAATATAAGTGTTCCCATACGTTCATAAGGTGTCAGATTAAAGTCTTATGCGGGGACGGATCTTTTTTCGGAGTATGAACGAACAATATGGAAAGGGTTGAGGTCGAGATCCGTTGGTAATCATATGAAAAACAGGATGTCTAAACGACTAAGACCTGTAAAGTATAATTACCCCAGTATGTGATATACCAGAAAAACACTGATCGAAGAAAATGAATCGTATGACAAAAGATCCAAATAGGTATAACATCGTACATTCCAGATGGGACCACCGAGTCTACCATTTCTTAGGTGGACGTCACACCCTCTGGACCCAAGCTAGGGACCCAACCCTTCTAGGGGACCTCCTCCCGTACCGTCGGGAGAGGTCATGAGAACGGACCTCTTAGGGTATCTGTCTCCTTGGACCACCCGACGTCAGACACCCCAGCGTCTCAGCCTGTGCTGAACTCACTGCTTCGTGCGCATCGTACATAGTCAGGAAGTGACGAGAATTACTGACTTATCATAAGGTGACACCTATACGACACAAACCGATAGGTCAGCAGTCAACTGCCTGTAAGCCTAACAAAGGTGCAAAATCGACCATATTCACTACGACGTCACTTGTAAGTTCGTGTCCAAAAACACGTCTACTCAACAAAAGTAAAGAGAACCAACACTCGTCCAACGAACAAGTGTACCGTTGAGATAGTTTGTTGTAAACTCTTTGACGGTTTGACAAAAGGTTTCATGGTAAAATGTAGGAGAGGTCGTCACGAGCTCTCGAGGGTTAAAGAAACGAAGACACGATCAGAAAAATTTGTTATAAGTCTAAATAATTTGTTCAAAAATTTTCGAGATCCGGCAACACATATCACGACGATATTTGTAACCCCACGTACATAGAAAAACTTAAATCAAAACAGGTCTATATACGAATCCTCACCCTAACGACCTAGTATACCATCGAGATAAAAAGCAAAAGATTCCTTGGAAGTATTTCAAAAGGTGTCACCGACGTGGATGAATGTAAGGGTAGTTGTTACGCCTCCCAAGGGAAAGACATGTGGTAAAGGTCGGAAACAATATACTTCTGAAAAATTACTACCGGTCCTGACAACAATTCCACCATGGAGTAACATCGAAACTAGACGTAGAGAGATTATTAATCTTTTGAACTCGTAGAAAAGTACACAGTAGATATACAGAGACATCTTTACAGACATATCCAGAAGACGGGTAAAAACCTAACTCAACCGAAAAAAACGACCATTCAAGTTACTCGATAAACATATAAGACCTTTAACTAGGGAACAGCCAACGTAGTAAACGTTTATAAAAGAGGGTAAGAAAAGTAAAACGAATACCGGAAGAACCCACACGTTTTGGGCAAACAAAAATTATTAACTTAATATGTCTTTGTACATCTTTACTAAATAGGGTCTTACTTGTGTAGGGACATTGGTTGTACCTAGTTGTCTTAGAACAATCGTGAGACTTTTAGGGGAGTGGTTAGGGAAGGTCAGGTGCCGGGGATGGGAAGAAAGGTGTCAACATAAGTGGACTGGAGTATCTCATTAAAACGAAAAAAACTTGAGACTTGAGACTTACTTGTCTTTGTAGTATAATATATAACAAACTCAGACCGACACAAACCGAAAAGGTACAACACACACACACAAGTAAAAACAAGTACGGCATCTGAGGTGGTGACATACGTACATGATGGTTTATCAACAAGAAAAAAGACAGCTACTTGCAAACTCAACTAGACTAGATACTAACTAACCATCACTTATAAAGTGTTTACTAATTTTATATCAGTTCTGTAGGAGAAAAACATCCACTGGTTCATATTATTCGTAATTCAAATAATGTAAGTCTAACAGATATAGTAAAAAAATAAATAACTGAACTGTTTCTAACCCTTTTCATGAGATAACCAAGAAAACAGACATTTGTGAGTCATAAAAATAGACAATTTGGAGAGTAATGAACACAGGTAACAAGGAGAAGAGATTACTTACCAAAAAGAAACATTTCAAGTAATACTTACAACAAACCGACTAACCTATCAGAATGGAATTAATCCTTAATATATAAAAGAACCGTAATATAACTGTCAAAACCCCTCTACCATAATTTAATAGATACTAGAAGGATAAAGGTCAATAATTTTTCTCTTACTATTAAGTAATTACGTAGAAAACAGTATTTACAGCTTAGCAATGTAGGACACATACCGATACACTTACGAACACATACGTACGAATTAACACAACCTGAAAAACGCTGGAATACCTGACATCGGGTGGTCCAAAGGTCCAAGGACCTTTTATACCTTAAAAGGTCCATTCTGATGACCTCGTGTAACTGTAAAGGAAGAGGCCCCTAGAAGGACTGGTCCCTAACTTGGACGCAGAGAGTTCAGACGATGTGACCGTCCGTCTAGGAAATGGTCTAGTCGGTGGCCCTTTCGGGCAATGGGACATCGATCTACATTTAAGTATTGTCGTCGGGCAATACACTACTGTACCAAGTCACTACAATACCCTACGTGAACGAAATACTCATGAAGTAAAATTGAAGTCTTCACGGGAAATTTTCACGATTTCACAGACTGTCCCTTTGACAATGCTAAAAATTAAAAAATTACTCGTATATATTAAATCCCCGGAAGGGACCACCGAGTCGTCATTTTCTTAGACGGACGATTACGTCCTCTGTACCCAAACTAGGGACCCAGCTCTTCTAGGGGACCTCTTCCTTTACCGTTGGACGAGGTCATAAGAACGGACCTCTTAACTTCGGGTACCTTTCTCTTCGGACCACCCGATATCAGGTACCCCAACGTTTCTCGACCTGTGTTGACTCATTGATTGTGAAAGTGCCTAATAACATATAATTTTTTAATGCTTATAAAATCAACATCCTCAAAGGTTTTCTAGATTTGTGCAATTTTTTTTTTGTTCTGAGAAGTTAATTTATATTAAATTGTAAAAGACACTGGAGAAAGTAAGTGAATATATTCGTGTCTCAAAAACAAAATTAACTTTATATTAAATATAGATCACTTTCCATACGTAGAATTCACAACCTACACTCGTTAAAACTGTTTAAGATATACTGAGTATCAGTTTAATTACCTTGTAACAATAGTAGAGTCCAATCACAACATAACATGGAAAAGGACCAGTCGACGAGTCGAGAAGGGGTAACGGACCACAAATTATAATAGACTTACTTTATAAATTCATCTATACCACCAAACTTATAAAGGAACCCACTGGTCAGGAAACATGACGACATCTAATTGACTCTAAGTATTTTTACTTAAATCTTTACTCTTTGAGGAGCTTATCTCCTCGGACTGTCTGATGTCAGGTATCCCGGGGTCAATCACGTACGTGCGTGTGAGTGTGTGTGGAGTAAAATATCCACTCCTTTTAATGAACTTTAAATAAAACACAAATATTCTTTAATCACGACTTACATCCGAATAACTAAAGGTAAATTACAAAAACTAGGTTTCGAAAAAAGAAGTAAAGACTTTAATATAAAACAAAAGAAACATTATTACCTGTAATTTATACATGGAAAAACAATACGTGTCAAACATCCTTTATAATATCTATTCAATTCTGTCCCCTTTCTTACATTTCATCCGAAGTAAATGGATTTAAGGTGAAAAAGAATCGTCAGCAAAAACGGGTATAATAAGAATTTCCTTGGTTCTGACCTTCTCTTCATTTTTACCACCCCTGTCGAGTCCCTTCGAATGTCAACTCCCACAGTCACAGGATTACTCGGGAAACTTGAACAAAGAAGGGCAGACTCAAAGTCTTAGAGAGATTGAGACAGGATGACGAGTATCCATACGTCCGCGGAACTCTCGAAGTCCTCTCTACCGCAGTCGTGTCATGTAATGACGTCCAGTCATAGACATATAAGATGGTTTTCACAAGTGACTTATGAACGGAAGTTTTAGTCTCTTCCGTTCAATCAAAATTTTCACAAGTCCTTCATACAAATTCCTAAATTTGTATAAAGTCTAACGTCATAAGTCCTCAAGTCATGTTCCGTTGGTTCACATCCGAATTTCCCTCCTCACAACCCTCACCGATGGATTACAGGCCTATTACCGAGTAAACATCGTCAATTCGGACAAACTAAGGACCCGTCTTCAACACACAAGAGACATGACTTACTTATATGTGACGAAACAATCCTTCCGTTTCCGACAGTAACCTATCTCTCTAAGTCACGTGGTCGGTCTTCAACAAATGGCGATCAATAACGTAATACTTCAGAAGACTACACAAGAAATTCTAAATTTTTGTTAAAAAAAAAGAATAATCCCTAGGTCGTTAACGTTTTCCTTATCTATATGAATTTTTATTATTCGTCAAGAAGTAATTAACTCTTAATTAAATGTCATCGAAAATAAATATAATTGATACAGTGATAAAATGATTCGTCCATAAACGAAACAAAAATTCGGGAATCTCTAAACAAACTAAGGTACCTATTTTGAAGAAGATCATAAGGTGGTTAATAAGATGACGTTAAAAACGTGTACCGAAAAGGTGTCAAACGTCTCTTCCCACTTGTTCCTGTCATAGAAGTCGTCCATTAGTCCCGTTCGCAAGACACCAAAAGTAAAACATGCACATTTTGAATCCACAAGATGTGACTGAATGATTCGAGATAAACCTTTATGTTTACGGTCAGGGCAGATCAAGTGTGGTGGCAATAGAGAACGGACCTCTCCACGTCATCAGACCATTGACTGGCAGAACGAAGACGGGAGAGACCACGAAGAGATGTATCGGGGGTCTCAGGAAATTTCTTACATTCTAATACAACCAAGGGAACAAAAGACAGACCCAGGATTTGTCAGAGGACGGACGGACGGACGGAAAGGACGGAACAGTACATGGTGACAAGGGGAACGTCAAGAGAGGTCTATGTGACCGAAGGAACGATAAATTTTTTTCTTGAGAGGTGTGTAGGAGAAAGACATCCCGGAACCGACAAAAAGGAAACCGGTAGTCTATCCGTACACAGAACGGAGGAGGGGAGTAAGTCCAGAGTACCGAGTCTACAGTTCCGTAGTCTCTCCGAAAGGAACTGTCAGGATGACTTTCTCGTGTGAGGAGAAAGGGATTAGTGAAGGATGAGGGTATAACGGAAAAAAAAAAGAAAACTTAAACAAGACAAAACAAATAAATACAAGGGGTGATCCTGAAAAAAGATGAGACAACTGACGATACATCAGGAACATAGATCCTACCACAAATCGTATTACTCAAGTGATTTGTAGAGAACTTACTTATTTGTTTGATAAGACCTTACGAAGTAACAAAACTTCCAGTATTTTATAAATTAAACCGAATTATAAATTTTGTTTTGTTGAAAGAAGGGGAAGGGATTCCTTTGTCATTAATAAAACCTTCATAAAACACTTAGTTTGCGACATAGGCGGTCCTAATCAATGACACAGTGAAAAATTTAATGTCCTACGATTACTCACAACCCATGTTTACTACGCTCATAATGTCGTCTTTAACCTTCGATATCTCCTACTATGACAATTTCTCCATTAACTTTATATAAACACATCCGAAACTCAAAGGTAAGGTAGGGTGGGATTTTCAGAACTTCATTCAAGTAGAATTATCTGTACAGGAACTTATGAACTCTATTTACTTAGACATCAACCTTAAACTGTCGAACGTAAACTGCGAACTTAAGTTACATAATCAGTGACTTAAATTAGGCAACGCGAATGAGTCGTAGACATTAAAAAACCATTATAAAAAACTAGTCATCTTTCCAAAACGTCTGTCCCTAATGTAATTTTTTTTTTGAATTTATACGTAATGATTTGACCTAACACACCCTCCACTACATGTAATTATAGGCACACTTCATTTTAACCTTAAAAATAAAGTAGATTTAAAAACGTCTGTCTAAGAAGTAGACGTCGTCGTCACTGTGGAAGATTTTTCTTTTCAAATTAACTAGTCAAGAAACCTCAACTTAAACTCTGCTGCATAGGAATATTCGGTTCTAAGTATATTTGACATTAGTATTGAATGACTTATACTTAACCATATTTATCATAACAACTGACCTCACCACCTACCCTATGCTTCCCTTTACCAATTTTTTATACCTTTAATCCTTAAACTTTTTTATGGGTAACCTCACTAGAACTTCAAAAATCTATTTACCTGAGAAATTCCTGTAAGTAATAAAAAAGGATTCTTATAGAAGTTGTCTTACGGAGTAATTAAGTGGAGTGTCTCTTAATTAAAAATTAACATACTTTACCCTATTTAGTCGTTTTAATGTATGTACTTTACCTTCGTCAATTATTTGTACTTAAATCGTCTCGTCGTAAAAGATCTAGTACCCATCTACAAATAGAAACTCAATAATTCTGGTAAACTTCTGATATATTTATGGTTCAATAAACGACTCTCAAATAGGATAAAATGTGTAAGTAATTAGGTATAACAACCATTCACTTACTCGTAAAAATTCATAACTTTACTTAGAGACGACCCTCTGACTTTACAAAATTTATAGTCACTTACTACAATAATTAAAATTTTCGTAACCCTATTGAATAAAACAATCTCTAATATATCGTTTAACTTACCGACAACCGTATAAGGAATTGAATGAAACGTGTCGTACTTTACATGTCTTAGACTTCTTCTTCTTCAGTGATTTCCTTTCCTTTCAGTCGAAGTCGAATCGACAAAGTAGTTAGTTCTTCAGTTCATAGAAAAATGTCCTGAATTCAACCATTCCTGTTAACGTCAAATAGGTGTACCAAACACCTAAGAAAATAAACGTTTATGTGGATGAACGATTGAAAATAAACATTGGGGTCATGAGGACCAAGAAAGGACCAGTGGACATCTGTACGCGTTCCACCGTTTTTAAGACTCTACACACTGAGTGGGACAGAGTGGACTCCAGGAGACGGAAGATCAAAGTCACCCTTGATCATACGCAGAACGTCATTAAAGTAACGGTGCAAAGAACTTAAAAACACGCAAACATCCGCTAGAACGACACCTATCACCGGAAGACCGTACGACGACGTCACGACAGACCACAGGATTCACGTCCTTCCACCACTACCGGAATTCCTCTCATATTGCAACCAATCTAGTCGAAGTAAGTCCCAACTCAATGTCACATGAACCGACACTCAAGTCACAATAACGCAGTTGTCACACACAATTCCACAGTAATGTGTCGTCTTTCTGAGTATTTTGTTCCGAAATATAACTACCCAACTGTTTTTACAATGCTGGTCTCCGAGCTACCTCCGGAGCCCCCCGTAACATTACTCCTATACAATTATGACCGCTCTATCTGCGACCCTAACCGGGCACGTCTACTCCCGGACATCTGTAAGACGGTAACATGATCTAACGTCAACTCCGGGATCTTAAATTCACTGAAATAACCAAACACCGTTTCGGTCTAGATTTTGAACCAAGAGAGTGATAAGTCAATCAAGACAGAGGGGTGACAGTATGATTTCTTGGATAAGATCACCCGTGTAACCATTTTATCTTGTTAAAACGAACGGACAGTAAATAAACTATCAAACCCCCTTATACATGTAGAGAGAATTGAAAAAAAAAAATTTGCAACCGACGTGCAACGTCGAATACCCTAGAATCAAGAGGGTGATCCTTAACTTGAGTACGGGGGAACTGTTACTTTCGACTCAGGATTCGTGACCTGGTGGTCCCTTAAGGAGTCATAAGGATTCATACATGTAGAAAACTTCCGATCCGTCACTTAACCCCGTTCAAAGTACCGTAGTTTTACAATTAACCTCTCACACCCTATCTTACAAAACTGTTCCTGAAAGGTCCTATAAAAGTATTAAATATTTTGAGTTACTTTCGATTCATATGGACCTTGTAGAACTACTACCACCTAACTACTATTATTATTTATCAATTGGACTAGTCATTCGAGATCATGTACCCTACGTTTCTCAACCTGTATTGACTCGTGTACAATTTTTAAAATGTTTCATGGTCTATACGAAAGTACACAAGTACTCTATAATTGTAATTAACAGAACCATTAAAATCTACGAAACAGTAGTAACCAAAATAGGAACTCATTAAAACGAGGTGTAAAGAAATGGAGAAGTAACGCCTCATTTGAACCAATTTACAATTTTTGACTGAGGTATCACTAAGGAAAACATTACACCGATCATTCAAAATTTTTAGTTTCGACCTTGCTAAAAATACGCTCATAATCTGCTAAGAACGACGACAACGACGAATCAGTGAGTCAACACAGACTGAGAAACGTTGGTATACCTGACATCGGACACTCCGAAGGGACAGGTACCCTAAAAGGTTCCTATACCGACGCCCAACGGTCAAGGATGAGGTCCCCTAGAAGGACTGGACCTAGTTTACACTCAGAGACCGCAGAGACGTAACCGTCCACCTAAGAAATGGTGACGGCGGTGGACCCTTCGGGGGTTGTACGAATGACTCGTATCTGACACATGGTTTATCAAGAGGTCCAAAAGAAGTACATAATTGAGCACATTAAGACTGTGGTCGTGACGTCACTTCACGACAGTGACGGTCATGTCTACTACGGGTCTCCCTCTGGACACAACGAGTCACAGTGGGTCCGACATTCCTACCTTTCCGTCTGTGACCAATCTTCTACGTTCCCGACTTCCGAAAGGGTGTAGACAATCTAATTGTCCAAAAGACACAACACTGAAAAGAGTTTAAATTGTTATTAACTAACCAAGACCTTCCGAATCGATGTATTTTGTATTTCTTGTTCTCAATGAATGTAAGAGAAGGAAAGGGAGATTATGTTTATAAGACTACTAGGCATTCATCTTATGATACTTTCCAAAGGAATACAACATATTTTGTGTCATCTTTGAGAGTCTTAGACTGGTAAACCTAGTATTTAATTTTCTGAGTTTATACCAAATGTAAGACTTCTCAAGTACGTTTATTTCTGTTTAATAAAAGTACGGAAAATTCTTGATTTGGTATAGATTTTCGGAAGAATGAAACAGAAGTAAGTGTCATAAAGAGTCCCCATATTTAGACAACTGTATGATATATAATAGATAATTTATCAGGATTAAAAAATTTCTTAATTTCTATATTAAGACATAACGTCTTCTGAAAAAAAATTACAAACCAGAAGACAAGAAAAAATCGCTGAAGTCCTTCTTTAGTGGTTTGTCAGAGGTTGTAACGTTTCTTTACGAAACATGTAGTTTAGACATTCAAAACCTTAGGGTTAAGGTAAATTAGCTTTCCAACTAACGACCAATTAATTACAATGGGTCTGAAACAAAAATGGTTTGACTCCTTAATCTTTGAACACACCGTAAACGTACAATGTCTTAAAGAAAGGTAAAAGAGAGGAATCAGTTTCTAGTCGGCCAATGGACGAATGAATTGATAAGTCTACCAAGCTAAAAAAATGTTTCTCTTCCTTAGACACTTACGATTTCAAGAATTCCAATCATTACTAAATGACATTATTAATATTAAAAACTTCCGTTAAAGAATAAATGTTATCCAAAGAAATAAGAAAATCTTGAGTGAAGTTTTATGATATCTCTTCAATAATTATAATCTGTCACCAATAATTAGTTCTTATATATAACCTTAACAGATAAAAGGGAAAAGAAAATTGTATACGTACGGACGGGGAGTCGGGACAGGTTCGTAGACTAATTCACCCCGGAGCCCAGAATACAAAAAGTTCTCAGGGTCCATTAAGACTACATACGGGAGGAAAGGGGTCATCATGGTGATCTGGTCTAGGAGTCAACGTCTCTATGGCCAGGTCATCCAAACCCCTGTCCTCACCCGATTCGCCGTTATATTGTGTGACATAAGATACACTAAGGAAAGAAGGTCCACTTTCCTTTAACAATTTAATGACCACGGGTTTCTTATTAGTAAACTACAGTCTCGTTCGGAATACTAAACAGGTAAAGTAACTTGACATCGAGACGTCACATAGGTATCCCATGTGACTAGGAAGCCCTTACCCATATATTAAGATTGGAGAACTCGACTTAAAGTAATTATATAAAAGTCTATATGAATCCCAACATATTCGTCCAATTTACATCAACTTCTTTAGACGATCAAATCATAAAGACTTTACGAAGTAAACAAATTTTAAAACCATCGAGGAGACATCAATCAAACTACCCAATTTTATAAATGCCTCTTCAACTTTTCTTAAAAACAGATTTTTAATCCCGGTCTAACTTTTATTCTTGATATAAAAGTTGACGGACCCAGAGGTGTACTAAAAATGTCCAGAATAAAAGTCGAAATAAACGTATACTTTCGTTATTACATTTTCACACTATTTATAAAATTTATTGATGGAAAATTTAAGACAAACGTGAAAAATAAAAACCGAACATATATCCTACACTTTAAAGGAGAATACAACCTACACATACTTGATACATGTGGTCTTGAAGTTCTCTTTTACCAAAGAAAAGCTAGTTTTAAGTTCCTAGATCTCCTATTTTTTCATTTAGTCGTCGGTTTCTGTCATCCAAGAATAACAAGTAAAAGATTGGAATTGTACAAATAGAAATGAGACACAAGTCATAAGTGAAATATAACAATTAGACAATCATTATTACCCACTTAGATATAACCGTATATATATTTAGGATGTACATAACCATTTCGGGAATTTCAAAATCTATATAAAATCGTATTCCTTTTCCTGAGATCGATACGACTTACCCAGGAAATACTATCTTACTTGTATTATAAAGGAAAAGGAGATTTTAGACGTCGAATATAAGAAAATTTTAAATAAAAGAGTTTCGTAAAGTGTATTGTAGAACGGAACATTTTAAATCACATAAAATAATAAAAAAAACATTCTGTACTGTAATAGAGGTAAAGAATTTTACCTAACCATAATGTCTTATAACGAAGGAAATAACGGGTGACACTGTTGATTTCAACATAGAAAATTATTCACGATTACCATACGCGGATTGACAATTTTAATATTGGAATCGTTGAAATATAAATTATTTAATATATAAAATTTAAGTCTCTTCCGTGTCGACTTAATGTACAAAAGAACTTTTCCTTTTTCTATAAAGGACCATTGATCCTTATAAAGGTCACACTATAATGTATGGTTTAAAATTTTATTTTAAGAAGACGTCCAAAACACATATATAATTTTCGTCAAAAATTTTAATTTGAAACTCTATTAACATCTTAGTGTACGTCAACATTCTTTATTATCTCAAGGAGCAAAGAGGATCAGCATTGTCGAGCGTTTTGATATTATATTACAGTATTGACCTTATACCTGTAACTATGCCGGATCTACGTCATGTAAAAAGCATAGTGTTTCGAGAGAGAACGACGGGGAAACATCGGTTCAGGTGAAAGGGCGACGGGGGAAGTAAGAATCGTCGTTACAGAACGGTTAGATAAAAGAAACTTAAGAACGGTCTTAAACCATCACAGTGATAGTAAAATCGGTAAGCACATCCAAACGTCACTACGAACTACACCGGCCTTCCGACTACTACAACTCGTGCAGAAGTGCACAAAGAAACCGTAGACAGATACACGGGAGAAACTATAGAGAAGTATAAAAGACACACACATACACAATCAACGAGTCAACACAGGTTGAGACACACTGGGATACTTGACATCGGGTGGTCCGAGGAGACAGGTACCTTAAGAGGTCCGTTCTTAAGACCTCACCCAACGGTCAGGGAAGAGGTCCCCTTAAAAGGACTGGGTCCCCAACTTGGGTCCAGAGGACTTAACGTCCGTCTAAGAAATGTCAGACTCGGTGGTCCTTTCGGGGAACAAAAAGATGGGTGAACGGTAAACCAGAAAACGAGAACTTAAAACCCTCAAGAAATATAAGATTAGGATACAATCTACGTACCAAAGGCTTATAAAAGAGGGGCGGACATCGAAGCAGAAAAGTAGGATAATTGTCCCAGAAAACTTCTCCTTTTTAAAAAATTAAAACAATATTAAGTTAGACAAAAAAAGAAGTCAATGAGAACGAAAATCACAATATAGATTCTTCGGTAATCGCACAGTGTCCGGCACTTTCAAATACGCATACATAAGAAGATTCCAAAAGGACCAAGGAGGTCAATCCGAAAAACTAAGTAAGACCCAATTAAAAACATACACTCTACTCCATATCCAGGTTTAGGATAACGTACACTTATAGTCAACAGGGTCGTGATGATCAACTTTTCTGATAAGAGAAGGGTAACTTTCCAGAAACGTAGGAACATCACTAAGTCAACTGATATCTACACGCACATAAAGACCTGGGAGTCAAAAAAAGACAACCATACAGACAGGAATCCGGTTATGACGTTAGAAACAAAAATACTAAAATAAATCAAAACTGACACGACAAACAACGAGGGACCTGAAAAGGAATCAATGCCGTTCACCCTCGAGGAGAGGTCAACACCACATGTCCGAAGAGCAACGTCACCGAAGAAAGGAACATCTCGTGTACCCGAGTCATCAATGTAACTTACCTGAACCAACGAATCGCAGTACACCTTAGTACCGTTCACCCTCGAGGAGAGGTCAACACCACATGTCCGAAGAGCACCGTCACCGAAGAAAGGAACGTCTCGTGTACCCGAGTCATCAATGTAACTTACCTGAATCAACGAATCGCAGTACACCTTAGAAGGGTATGGTCTCCAGTTTGGGTACACGAGACGTGACGGTCCGCTTAAGAAATGGTGATTCGGTGGTCCCTTCGGGTTAAGATGTCAGAACTAATGACACCAAAACATCATTCCTAATATCGTTTCATGCTTTGAAGTCGAAACAAGAAGGTCTAACAAAACTGAAAAGACTCAGGGAAAATAAAGTCCTACTCGAACAGGTAAAGAAGTTTTTGTTGACCTTAAAACTACCTCTAACGTAACTTAGACATCTAGCTAAACCCCTCATAAAGGTGAAATTATCATAATTCGAAATCTTAGGTACTTGAATGATATCGAAAATACATTCAGTAATTCAAAAAGTTGTCAGATTATTAAAAGTCACATGCAAAGAACATGAAATTTAAATAAACATCGATACAATAATAAAAACTACAGAAACATTTACCGTACGACGATCCAGTGAAGTCAGCACAGGCTGAGACACGCTGGGGTATCTGCCGTCGGGTGGTCCGAGGGGACAGGGACCCTAAGAGGTCCGTTCTTGTGACCTCACCCCACGGTAAAGGAAGAGGTTACGTACTTTCACTTTTCACTTTCACTTCAGCGAGTCAACACAGGCTGGGAGTCGCTGGGGTACCTGACGTCGGAAGGTCCGAGGAGGCAGGTACCTTAAAAGGTCACATTTACCGTATGAAAAAGGTTAAAGTAAAAACGTAAGTGGTTAACTAAAAACATATAACTAGATATAGGAGATGAAACAACTTTGTCAAAATAAGTGAAAAAAAAACAGAGAATAAAAAACTCTCTGACACATATCTTAACTACAAGAGAGAATTTACAAACCATCTTAACAGAACCAGACTATTAGAATCGCACCTCTCAAGAAAAGGTTCTCAAAAATTTAATTTTTAAGTTGAAATCAATGCCCGATATGTTCATTAAATATAGTATAAACCAAACACCTCAACAAGGACAAGAAGTCCACAAACGTCCCACACATCACGATAGGACAATGTAAGGACTATCACGATTAAACACAGAAGAAAACCAGTCAGAAGGATCTCCTAACAGTAAAAAAACGAGAAAAGTTTCTTGATCGTATAACAAAGTAAAAAAAAAGGACAAAAAGACGTAGATTAAACTAACTAAAGGTGAAAATAATAAAGGAAAGAAGACGAACGAAACCCAAATAAAAGGGAAGAGAAAAAGATCCAGGCATTCAACACCCTTGAACCTAAAAAATAAAGTCTGAAGGACAAAAGTTTATAATCACCACATTTAAAGGGAGGACCGTCACGAAAGTTTAACACAGGATTGTTTAACAACATAACGTAAAGATAAAAGTAATACAAAGAACATAAAATTTATTTAAGGGAACTCTGAAGGGAAACTGGAACCCAGTAAATCTTCACAGAATAAATCAAATGTACACAAACCTTTTAAAGGACAATGAAAAATGACTAAGACCAAACTCAGGTAACACTCTTTTGTGTACACCCACTAAATTTAAGGAAATTTCAACAACCCCAAACGAAACACCGAGTCCTATACTTGACAGAGCCATAGATAAGGGACCCGTGAACTTTGTTTGTACATAAAATGACAACACCCCCTTCATAAAACACTACAACTAATCTAGGTCAACCAACTACCACCACAACCTAAGAGGACATTGGAACGACAAAAGACAGGTCAACAAGGTAGTCAACAACTCCTCACCACTTCAGAAGTTCATTTTAACACCCGAACATACAAAGTGGTAAGCCAAGAGAATCGAAACCGAAAAGTACAAAAGACAATAAACCACACATGTGTGAACCCTACCGACAGAAGAGCCACCTTACTAAGAAAATAATACATCACGGGGAGAGACAAGAACCATTAAGAGCAAGAGTTCAGACGAAACAAACTACAATTAAAAAGGTAAAGATGAAAACAACTATAAACGTACTATGTAGAAAAAGGTAAGAAAATTTAAACGGGTATAATAAAAACTTCCATCAAAGGATATAAAACGGAAGACAAGACGAAAAGCAAAGAGAAAAAAGGTATGAACTGTCAATACACTTGTAAAAAATCTTAAGATTAAACCAAATGTATATTACAAAAAGATTACATAAAGGAACACATCGAAAAAAACATCAACGAGATCCATAAGTTTCCTTACCAACTGGATTAAAACGGAAAAATTCTACGAAACCGAAGAACAGTGAAGTCGACAGTGAGTTTGAAGACCGTAACAGAAGTAATAGTAATATCTAAAATTCCTTGAAACACAGGTATACCGATTTACTCAACACACGTAAACATAATGTGTGACCTTACCCAACTCCGTTCCCTCAAGGGTGGTTTCTAAGAACAGATTTCAACACTTGGAAAAATTAAATCCATTTATGAACGACTTAATTTATCAAGTAAACCTGACTTCACCGTCCACCGGTACCGAATTATCTAAATTATATTCAACGACATTAAGATGAAGACAAAAACACTCCGTCGACAATAGGAGTGGATGTACCAAACTATCACACCCGTTTCGCCGTCTTAACTGAGAAAAAGGATGGGATCTTGTCACAAATAGACCTGAGAGAAGTGACTACACGAGAGCCAAACCACCAAACTTCAGCCAGGACATTAGTCCTAGACGACGAGATGGATACTCCAACATATAACAAGTTTTCATCCTGAAACCCCAAATGTCAAACTACGATTGACAACAACAACGACACCACAGGCTGAGAGACACTGGGGTCCCTGACGTCGCACGGTCCGAAGGGACAGGCAGTGGTAGAGGGTCTCGAACGAGTCTGGGTAGGTAACTCAAACACTGCGACAGGTTACCAGAGTAGGAGACAGTAGGAGAAGAGGAAGACGGAAGATAGAAAGGGTCGTAGTTACAGAAAAGATTACCCAGCCGAGAAGTCTAGCCCACCGGTTTTATAACAATTAACATCAATATAGTAAAATCGTGACACATTCCCTCTAACATAAAAAGGAAACAAAACGGAACCACTAAACATAATGTCTATTACAAACACCTCTATATATGAGTTTTCTTATATTTAAAATTAAGGTCATGGTACTTTTAATTTTTTTTCAAAAAAAGGGAGTCCCACTGTTTTTGTCATCAGGGGTTTTTCTTCAATTCATACTTGGGAAAAGAAAACGACTACCATTCACTTTAGAAGTAAAGTCAACTCAAAATGACACACATCCAAAAAAATTTTTTAAATGACAGAACGGTGTATTACAAAGAAAGTCTATGGTTCGAATTTTTTTCAACACAAAGAATTTCATATTAAATGGAATCATACTCTGTCATTTTTTTAGTGAAAAGTCACTTATATGCAAGACATTTACTATCGTATGAATAGAAAGTACTTCGTGATTCACGTGGTATCAGAGAATTGACCTAAAATTATTATTCCATCATAAGACATCCGATTTGAATTCAACAAGAAGGAACAATGAATTGAACTCTTTCGTGTATAGACAAGTAGAGATCATAATGACCTAAATACAGAAAGAAATCTGTAACCGAGGTTATTAACGCCTATGATACTAAATGTTCGTCACGATTGCGTAGTCCCTTCCAGATCGAGAAGTCCGGTAATACATAGTACCCACTTTTCCTTTGGTCCATTTCTAAGACAAAAAAAAAAGGGTTAACAACGTATGACAAAACTGTTCAAATTTAAAAAATCGTGTAAATAGGACTTTTAAAAAACTAGAGTCTTGGAGAAAATGTAAGAAATTAATAACTCCTAAGGCTTCTTGAAAACAAATATTCTTAACATAGAAATTATATAAATGATTTTATCTTTTGACTCTTTAATTAAACTCTGACGGTAATTACTTCAGTAATGTATAATTGTATGAAACAATGTCTAATCAACAAATTCTTTATATAAGAAAAAGTGGTGCGACCCAGAAACAACGACAAGTCCGCCCGAAGAGTAATGGCACCGAAGTCTGTCCGACATCTCGTGTACCCGTACCGACGGGGTGTCGTGCACCTTAGAGGGGATTGATCCCTAGTTTGGGTACGGGGGACGTAACCGTCCGTCTAAGAATTGGTGACCTGGTGGTCCCTTCAGGTTGATTGTAAAATTTTTATTGTTAGAAAAGGTTTTGTCATTTTATAAATTACCGTAACTAAATGCAAAAACACTCAAACAACCCGACTTGTCCTCCGTCGACCTAAGAGGACCAAGACGAACAGAAGACGACGAAATAGTGTGTGACACATTGGAGACCTCTTAAGGTTTCGTGAGAAGTCTCTTACCACCCCCACCCCTCCGTCTACGAAATCTTCACAATACTTTTATTAATATTAGAAGTACCTTTGGGGTTTTTCTAGAACTTACACGCATCAGGGACCTGGTGTGAAACTCTTGACAACCATACCGTCTACCTTATGATGACACGGATTTTGAGGAGTCATGGAAAAAACGTTACCTTGAGACTTTTTCAGTAGATACTCTATTTAAAACACAAAGACAGAGTGTGAAATCTACTTACCTAGTTCAAACTGCTGCTATTCCAGTCGTAGCACTGTGGTCTCCTATAGAATGCCGAAAGACCACCACCTCTGACCGTGTATCGAATGCAAGATGAGATGCCCGGAGCGTCTCACCTCTATTACCTTCTCCTTTCACTTGTCATTAGAAGTAAAATCGATAAATACGAATCCACACTTTATTTACAATAAACAACTAGTATAGATATTGGGTCTCGAAACCTTCTACAAATCCACCAAAACACACAAAGGGGAGTGCACCTTGTTCTCTCCCGTCTTCGTCTGGTGAGGTACAATAGTTGGATTCTTTAATGTCTTTTCTCTTTTAACGGAAACCTGACACGACGGGACACATTTCCACCGTCCTTCTTGAAAAATTTTTCGAATGACGAACCTAATTAAAAATTTTTAATACTCAACTTTACGGAAAGTTGGTAATAATGGAAGACATTATTAAAAAGACAGAAAAAGTCGGGTTCTAAGTCGTTAGTCTACAAATAACGTGTGGATAATGAGATAATAAACAACAAGAACGTACCAAGTTTGGTGGTCACTAAGTTATCGACGGGTAGGAAACGGAATAGATTGTGTTTACAACGGTCCTTCCACCTTTCCTTCATTCAAACTAGAGTAACACATTGAGTCACGACGCAGGGGTGGGGGTACCTTTGTACCCATGTTAGTTCATAAACAGGTCGGACTGACAACGACCGAAAAGTACTGAAATTTTATTTAACACTAGTTTATTATCATGTAAACTAATATGTAAACAGTGACACAGAGACTACATGATACCAAACATGTAACTTGAAACGATACCAAAACATCATTACTTGGAATTTTACAACTGTTCGAGGTCAACGAATAAAAATCTTTTACTCCTATAAATTATTTTTTTCTTTTTTCTCCCTGATTGTCGAAAACTGGAGTTCAGAAAACAGAGAACCTCGAACCGACTTCAAGTCTATACAAATTATGATACTATCAAAGACGTCTACCAATTAATACGAGAGTTCGTAGATAAACTTTTATCATAGAAGAAGTGGACGATCGGACAAATTTTTCTTTGTGTTTCAACACTTTCATTGTTCAAGAAACCTACTACTTACGTTGGTACAAATAGTCTAGACAAGAAACCGAGTCAACCCACAAACAAAGATGAGACAGTTGAGGGTTGAAGTACAGATAGAGTTTTATGGTCACTAAAAATCATCTTTATAGTTCTTATACTCTAAGACGTCATATACCATCTAAAATTATGGGAGATTAGTCAAGTAAAAACAAAATAACACTCACTTTCCTATCCTAAGTCGATTGACAGAATAAAAGACGTAATCTATAAATATTATTTCAACATCCCTAATAGTACTTTAGAGATAGAAACGAATACGACAAAATTTTCCGAGATGTCTCGTGTCGTCACTGTTTTTTCACCGGTAAAAGGAGAGTTCAAACTTGTCACATTAGATTCTGATGAATCTCCCATTTTATTCGTAAAGTCCCTTTGAATGGACATTTATCGAAGAAGTCGATTCGAAATTATGACCGTCAGTCAGGAGGAGAACGGAACCTCTCTCACGTCTTGTCCTTTCCCTCCTGCTCGAGCTCTTGACATCACCAAGAAAATAGATAACCATACTACGAACACTTAACTCTTGAAAAAATAGTGACACAATAAAACAAAACTTGTTGAGACTCCTGTTTTTAAATCGTTAATCCTAAGTCTAAAATACTAAACCTCCTACGACATCGATGATCCAGTCCAACCTAATCTTGTTTCAATATCCTCGGAAGCACCCTAATCGTAAAATTTAACATTAGAGAATTGACAGTAATACTTTTTGAACTGAAGTAAAATAAACTAGGTTTTTTCGTAATAAGGTTTCTAAAGAACTTCACATTCTTTAACCTGAAGATGACCACAGAAAATTTGACAATTTCTGATAAAATCTTAAGTCGGAGCACATATTCTAGAAACTTTTCCTCTTATTCCTTTTTTTTTTACAGCGCTAAGGACTCGCACGGAATGTCCGACACGTGGGGGGTCGGGGGCGGGGCTTCGGGAAAACTATGGTCTCGACACGACCTCGTGACGACCTGACCGGTCGTTCCCTTTCGGGGTGGTCCTAGTAAATGTCACACTGTCCGCGAGTCTGACAGGAGTCGTAAATTTTGTCACTGCTGGAATCTCGGGACTTCCCATTCGAATACACCCTTACCCTCTTCATCTGCCAGGCCCGGTCGGCAGTGAGGTGTCACGACTCGACACACGTTCCGCGAAAGTGTGTGTAGAGCAACCTTGAAGTGTCGTTAGGGACTCCATACATCGGGACAAAATTGACTGAACTCTGGATTCAGGACATTCCGATTTTCTTAATCCAAAACATGAAGTGGGGTAAAGAAAACTCGAACCCCCAACCGTGTAAAAAGACATCACCCGGTCTATAAAAGTATGCAAAATTCGAAACATCCATGGAAACATCGTACTTTCCTCGGGTATCCATCCTTCCTGAATTCATTCCTAGTCACCGACACGGCATTTGTGAAATATCTTTCTCCACCGTTTACCTGGTGACAAACGACTAGGAGACGAAATTTCGTATATACTCTGATCTCGTCAGTACGTCTAAGTCTTTCATCATCACACCCTCAGAGTCGTTCAATTTAAGACATTGAAGTACCGTACGTCCCTTGTGGTACGGGGACTTGTAACGATTGACTGAATGTGTATATATTAATTGTTTTTATAAGACCGGCAAAGGGGTTGAAGAGGGGGATTTGGGACTCCAGTCAGTAGTTCTCGGTTGTTTGTAAGACAACAAGCACCTCGTGGTCGGTTGACATGTTGACAATATTTTTACAAATAACAAATGGTTTTGGTCACCTGGAGAATAGTTTACGACGAACCATTGTTTTGGAATAGTGTCAAAATTATTATTATTATTTTCCTGCTTCGATTGACAAACAGAGTAACAGTAATCAATCTGAAAGACGTTCCAGTGAATCGGGTCTGAACAACTCGCGCAACTAGTCCAAGAGCCCGCAACGCACGTGAGGGAGAACCAGGACGGTCCGGTGCTCGTCGACAAACCGAGAGTAGAAGTACAGAAGCGACAGCGTGAGCTAGACAGATTAAAGACTCAGAAAGTAAAGGTTCATTCCTCGGTCCTGGAAGGTGACAAGTGGGTCAAACAATCGTTTATGGAGATAAACCAGGGGACAATGTCCAAACAGAGCGGCTTGTAGTCCTGGATCTTTTGTGTCCCCTTCATTAATGCTTGTTTTACGCTCCTACACATACTCAGTTTCGGGTATTACCCTGTGTCCCGGTGACTCTGAAGTCATTCGAACTAAAATTTTCATTTTGTCAAGGAAAAATATAAAGGGGACCAACTTAAGAATACTAGTAATCCCTACATTTTGATTTCGACAACGGACACAATATTAGTACTTCCAAAGGGCACTTTGGTCGTCGGGGGTTAGACTTGGGGCTCTTAATTCTTCATACTCCACGTAAGTTTATATTCACGAGAGGAAGGGTTGTGAAATATAATAACATATTTTACGTGATAACCTTTTCAACAATAGTTCGTTACGAAATCTAAGGAGTGATATTCTTTGTCTCGACTCTATTTGTCATCTTCAACTCTTCATCTAGTTTATTGCATGGAGAGTTGTTTCTTGGGGTTAGAAAAGGTTAAAACATTTTATCGGTTCTTTTAAGTTAAGAATGAAAGTAAAAGGAAGTCATTTCGTAGTAATAGAAGGAGTAGAAGTAGGAGTGGACAAAAATAAAGAAGTCTTCCTCCGATGTTACTCATTTTCCTTACAGAATCTCATGGTTGAAGATTTTAGTCTCTTCACGCCCATCAAACTAGAATCTATTCTCTAACGTCAATTTACAATTTGTACTTGCAGTCCATTCCTAGTGTCACCCTGTCACAATTGGACCTCTTCCTTCCTGCCCCTGTTGGTCTCCAACCTTCCTGAGGGAAGTGGGGTCGGATCCTTCTTCCCTCGGTCATCCTTCGGACCACGCTACTGAACGTGCACGGGTCGTGTATGTACCATTGTTGTTAGATCCCGTCTGGCCCCTGGTTGGTACACGAATTGTTGTACGAGACTCATTGACAAACCAACGAACGTATGTCATATCAATAACGGTATAACATAATCCTTTCTCTTGTCTCATCCTTCTATCTGGTTCAACGGATGGGGGTGCGGTACCCGGGACGGACACTATTTTGTCTTACGTGACTGGTTGTCCTTCTCATTGGTTTCATATTATTGAAATATGTCGTACACTTCAATGAAGTAGTTAAATACATAACTATGAAGATTATTTACATATGAGTTTCCGTAATAAAGGAGTAAGATTTTGTTGCCCCAAACACCTAGTATAAAAAAGGTGTACTAATTTCACTTTAAGTCGAGAATCGAGTTTGTCGTTGTCATCAAAATGTTTTCTTCTCTTGTGGTTGACTTCCTATTTTGTGAGTAGTGAGGATGAATGACCATTAAGGAACCGATCGAAATAATGGTACAAAAGCTCTATAAGACCGTTTGAAAATTTGACGACCAACCAACCGACCTTCTTCACTCCCGAAGAGGCACGATTGTCAGAATCCCGAGAGGTTGGTATTAAACTCAACAAGTGTCGGGATATTTTTCTCTGTAGTTAGAACACTAAATATATCAATAAATATTAAAAATATAAGAGAAGATCAATTACATGAATCAAGTGGTCTTCTTTGAGATGCGAGTCTAGTCATCGACTTCCGTGGTAAGAAGAGTGTGACTGGCATCGGGATTTCTTGGAGAGTCGTACGTCAAGTGAATGTTTATCTTTGGTCGTCTCAGGTTTCCCCGTCCAAGTATACGTCGTTTACGTAAAATTTTCAAATGTCTGTAAATTTCCAGTTAATCATCCGCAGGTCCTGACCGGTCTACGACACACACGTCCTGTCTACGGTAGACGGAGTGGTGAATCTTTCTATCAGTCTCCGAGTGACTCAAAGATAGGAGTGACCGTCACGACGGACGTCGACACTCGAAGTCTTACAAAATATTTGGGTTGTCTAAAGTGGGACATTACATGATAGACGAAAAATTTTTTTAAATATATTGCAAGTTTGAAAGTAAACGAGTTATAGTTGGAACCACCTATTTTTTACTGAGGTTTTGACTTTTCCTGTGTCGGTCATCGGATCTGGCATTTGTGGCTTTGGTTCTTGTCTTAGACGGTCTACGAGGTGACACCGTCATTGCCCCACGTGTCATACCGTTCTTTCTGATCTCTAGGACAAGGTCTTTAGCCACTCGGTGTCTCTTAGGTCTCGTGTCTAGACAAGGTAAATTTTCAAAGACGTCCACTAGACCTACGGGGGTGCTCCAGTCACCGACAACCTGTATGGCACTTGACTTCCCCTTGTCCCGTTTCTCCACTGTCTGCCCAAGATTCCCCTAGAAAGGTGAAGACTGTCTTTCGTAAGATTCAACGAACAGACAGTCTTACCCTTACCAGCAACTTTAGTCCTGTACCTCATTGCACTTCGACCTTCTATTGGAGTGGATTCGCTTTTCATGATGAACATAGTGACCAGAGGGAATCACAAGACCATATATACGTCACGAATTCTATCTCCTTTAGTCGAGTACTCTTTGTAATGAATGAACATAAGTGAAAGCTGGTACAAAAGTCCCAGACGGACAAGTTACCGAAGAAGCTTCTTAAGGAGGTTTCAACCGTACATAAGGGACCCACAATTTTATTGGTCACTTCTAGTACATACACGAATTATGAGTATTTTACCTCCGTTATTTCTAAGATCATAATTGGTGTGACTAAATGTTGACCTAATGAATCCTTGAGTCTAAAAATTCCTCCACTACGTTTTGATTTGAAGAGTTCCCCTGTCACCTCCCGTCGCATCATGGGGACCGGGGGCCAATATATGTCAGATCGGACCTCCCCTTGTGTCGCGACACACGACGGTACATGCCGTCGTGACGGCGTCTCCCGCCGGGCCCCGAACTCTCGTCAATTTAAACTGGTCGTTCGTCCTCCAAAAGTATAGGTGTAGGTACCCATTAAAAAAAAATTTGGTCTTGGTTTGACTTTACTCTTGGTCTGTTATACCAAAGTGTGACTCAAATCAAATCTAACAATGGTACCACCGTACTAACTAAAAATTGACGTAGAAAGAAGTTAAACAGAAATCTTCATTTTAAACTATGTGCGTTCGTCCGATTTTCTACCCAGAGAGGTTTCTCTGAATTTAAAACAGTATGACTTTACTGTTGACTGACACAAAAGAAAAAATTTTTTCTGTAGTTTAGAAATAGGTTAAAAATTTCCAATAAAAGGTAAATGTCAATAATGTTTTGTAATCGATATAAGAGACACAACATGTTTTACCGATATTAAAGAACAACGATCTTCTCAATGAACAAAAAAAGTTTAACGGACCAGGAAAAACTCTGACAGTACAAGGAAAATCAACGAATAAGATGGACAACTAAGAATCAGTACCAAAATCCAAACCTACCACGCGAATAGAAATCTGAATAGACATCTTAGGGACTCACTTAATCCATCTACACTATAGGGGGAGAGGGATCTTTTTCGAAAGACGGTAGGTGGACCCTCAAAAATCAAGTGGGAGAATCGAATCCAACAAGGAAGTGTGACGACGTCCATCACATTCAAATTTGAGACTCCGGTGTATTGTCGTCTATACCAATATTAAGGAGTCCCTTATGGAAAAAGAAAAACGGGTGTAGAGTCCACCCTCACCTATTCGAGGAACGAAGGACACGGTCACTCGCTCAGGGAGAAGGAAGGCGTACCGGGAAAAAAAATGTCTCACACAACTCCCGGAGTCGAAATGGGTCCCCATGAGTCACTGGTCAGATGTCCGAACTTCGGAATGAAAGACAGGAGACAACGATATTTTGGGTGCAAGAAACCAAGGGTTTCGCCCTGAGTTGGACGCGACGAGGGGTCGATGTTCATTGGTTGGACATCAAGAATGAGGCTAAAAAGTAAGAGGGAAAACACTTAATAAGAAAGAACACTAAAGATGTTAATAAAATAGTCGTGGAGATCCACAAGATACCTTTCGATATAATACGACTCGGCTTCAGTTGGTGTTATTTAAAATTTTAAAGAAAACTCGAGACGAATATCGACTGTTTTTCAAGATACGATCAATTGTAAACTCTTTTCGTTGTGAAGTATACTTTGTAAAATTTGAACGGAACAGAGACTAAATGTCCGAAGGTACAACAGTCCTGTCTCTAAGGTTTCGGAACAATTGAGTAGTGATGTCTTGTGTGTTTTTATTTATACAACAAATACTTGTGGTAAGAGAATATACAATTTCGATATTTTTATCAACCTCATTTATCACTCAAAACCCCACCACTACTCAAAACTAGTAATGTAAAAACATAAATCGTTTAAAAGATATACTCGTATATAAAATAATTCATTATTACTGGTAATTGAAGAAAGATTTTATTAGCTTACGTCATATTTCTTTTCTTATCAATTGACCTTCCATCTTCTTTACTTTCCTAATGTCATGGGACGTTGTCGGTCTTTGTTCTACGTAGTTAGACTGTCGTTCACCTGACAGACTGCACCTTTTATTCCGTCTTGGATATCGGTACCTGGAACCTTCGACCTCTGTTTTGCCTTCAAGACAGAGCATACTTGGGATGTCCGAGTAGTCCACATCAAACGAAACCAGTATATACATGTATGGTTTGTGTTCTTTGAACCTTTTTGTGTTTTGGACCTCTCAAGAATCTCGTTATAAAAGTGTTACATTTTCGAAGACACTACTGTGGGGGCGATACCTCGGTCCAAATGGATGAACGGGTAGTCTTAAAAAAACGACCCGGGAAAGGGGTCCTTCAGGAGGCCGCGACGAGAAAAGGCATGACGAGAACACCCGAACGACAGACTGCAAGACATTTTTGTGTGACCCTGAAGTCTACCTACCGTCTCTACCTTGTTACAATTTGCATGTTCTTTTAAATCAATGACAAAAGAAGGAT
Organism: Capra ibex; assembly: GCA_006410555.1. Lineage (NCBI taxonomy): Eukaryota > Metazoa > Chordata > Mammalia > Artiodactyla > Bovidae > Capra > Capra ibex. Next base: position 33,617,771 of record SJYO01013871.1, read on the forward strand.
TTCATGTACCTGCGAAGTATAATGGTGTGAGTAGTACTCCCCTGTTTGCTGTTCTACACCCATGTGTCGTTCGTAAAAGGGAAGCTATTATTGTCTTCATTTAGTTTCGTCGACATAAAAATATCTCATGTCAAATATGACAATGTACTTGTGTGACTGTGTCTAGGCCTACAGTACATTTGACTAGCACAGTTCGATATAAGACTTTACGGAAAGAGTATGACGAACTCGACTCATATGTAAATGGAAAGAAAGTGTTTTGAACCCGTCGGAAGTAAAAAGGTACTCAAGGTCAAAAGAAGTCACAAATTATATACGACCCCTTTTATTCAATGTAAAAGTATTACTTCGGAAAACTCTCAAATGACCCACGATTTTTCTGATACATTTATATTTTGTGTATGGAGATGGTAGAAACTTTTAGAAAGAGGTAGTCCCCCCAAAAGTCTATCATCGACACTAATCTTTCTTATATGATTCGAAAGTTGTTGAAAGACGTAGTATCCTCACCAACATCCGTCTCTTGGTTCTTCACAAACACCAGAACATGGACTCGAATTGAAATAGGAATAAAAGGATAAACCCCGACTTTGTTTCTTTTAAGATTTAAAAGTAAAACAAGTTAGTACCCAAACAACGCACTACTTGAATGAACTATTTGACTAAAACATCATAGAAGTTAGGTCTCACTAACGAGTAGTCAATTTTGTATCAAACTTGATCCTTTGTTTCGTTATTTTCGTACGAACTCAATGTTCTTACAAATAAGTTGAAATTCCAAATAGATGACAGACTTTGTGTTTCGTACATTGTCTCTTCACTTGACATGACATTTCACAGTTTTTAATGGTTTTACTCTTGTTACTGTTACTTTGACATTCTCCTTCAAGAATATGAAATAAGAAATCTTTCTACCAACCTTAACTTCGGTAATTTTATATATTACCACTTATTTTGTAAGTTACTTAGTTAGACTAATTGATACTTGTCTCGTTACTGACAAAAGATCTTATTCAAGTTATACCGTATTTTCAGAGTCTCCTTTATAATTGTATGAGGAGAGGTTCAATGTCAGTTTATTGAGTATGACACAAGGAAAGTTTGCGTACGATTTACATTATTTACTTTGAGGGCTTGGGATCTCTTCCGACTTCTGTCTGGGTTTAACAATCGTCGACGGTAATCAAGTCGAGAGTGACACATGATCCAAGAGACATCAAATATCGGTAGGTTACTTATGACTATTATGGTCCTAGATTCTTGAAGTGTAGTAATAAATAATTTAAAGTTTTGCTCCTTTACACGGATACAATTTGTCTGATGTCCCCGAGTTTCGAATCCAGACTTCGAATTTAAGTTTGGGTCCAGACGGGGACCAAAGATGATACGGTATGGTGTGGGAGGTGTTGTCTGTTCCTATTCTTGTGGAAAGAAACTCACGAGGGATACACAATGGAATTTTAATGTTCAGACTTTCGACTTCACGCCGATCACGCACTCCTTTCACCCTAAGGTTTGGTCGTCCTTCTTTCGGTGCAAGAAATGTGTTGACTGTGTTGTGACGGGATGTGTGAAGGTACGTCAATACCCCTCGAGACGGAGTCCCTACACACCCCGTTCTTCCTACCCGACGTGGTCTCCCCTCCATGCTCTGGGTGTCGTGTCCAGGACTCGTCCGAAAGACTTCTCAGGTTCTTTGGTCTTGCCGAGACACGAAGTCTCTAAATTAAAAAAAGTCAACATTACAGGATCTGTCAGGGTGCAGACCTCTTTTTGGTAATAACCGACTCAATCGTTTACTCCAACCCTCTTCAACACTCGCTCCACTCCTTATCGAGGTGGGTGCTGTTGACTCTTGAGACCCGACGGACCACGAGTAGTCCTTTCTGTGACTGTCGGAAAAGAGAGTTTGCTAAAGGAATCACAGAACATAGAATGTTTTTGGGAACTAAAAGATCAAAAGTCCCTACACTCGGAATGTTTATTTTACTCGGGTCATGTAATTTTTTTTTTGGTAGTTATGTAGTTGTTCGTTAGAAAGAGAAACGACGGCAAATATTCCGTAAATGATGGATACAATTGAGTGGAAAACTTAAACTGGACGGGGAACTCTATGACTTTATTTTACTCTATGACGTTGTCCTACACAGCTGCCTTCAATGACAGTGAGTCGACATTTAGGTAGTTGATGAGTTTTTTGTTCGTGTTGTGTCTTGTCGTGTAATTTAAGTATGAGACGGATTTCCATGTCCACCGTGGATGTCTTTACCTTCTAAAGTTGAGTTCTTTGTGCGTCTCTTGAGTGACATGCACTCGGTAATGGCGCGTTCGGGGTCCCCTCATATCGTTTCCGAAGTAAATCCTAAGAATTGGTCAATACGGTACTCTAAATACAGCCAGCAATTGTTACAAGATAGACACCAGGACTCCAGTCTTGTTTTCCTCTGTATATTTTTGCATTTCCGTTCTTTCTTACTGTATATTTCTTTGTCACCGGTTTCCTCCCAGTGGCACCTATTTGTGACGGTTCTCTACGTCGAGAAACATCGGGATTTTCACGGACGTCGTCCCACCCACGAGTTATTGTTCTTTTACTCTTCTAAGTCTTCACTTCTTAGAGGGCACTTATCTTGCCTGACGACATAAAATCTCTTTTAGTAGTGTCCTAGAGTTACTCTTTCCTGAACTTCAAGTAACCTCCTGCGAGAAGTTGTTGTGACGGTGGATCACCAGCGGGACATCCTACTGGAGTCACTACTTCCGTCGGAGACTAGTCAGGGACCTCCGACTCCCGTTCGACGACGAGAGACAGGCAGGAGGCGACGTCACAGACGGAGTGGCAGTGGGACAAGTGCTGCCTGGAGGATGTGTGGACACGTACGACAGGACGGGGGTTCTGGATTTCGTTGTTACCCTCCAAAGATGTCCTTATTGGTCACTCTGAGGACTGTCGGGGACCTTGGACAGCGGTCGAGGTCCAGGGTTCAAGGAACCCGCTACGAAGGTAAATGATTGGGTCGTCGACCCGATGTGACAGAGGGCCGTGGGAGAGAGTAAGACTGGATTTCTACTCTTTTCAGTGATCGACCCCGGACCCCGTCCACACGTCTTCCAGTCAGTACACTCGTCTACTTCGTCCGTGACGGCCGTCCCCTGTCTGTCTCGTTCTCTTGTCGGTAGGACCCTCTGGACCAGTGCATCGCCGGTTGTCAGTAATCGGTATACTGAGTGGTCGGTGAAGAGGTCCCGGCCGAGAACAAATTCGTTCGGGGTACAGAAAAGACAATAGTATAATTGGTAGGGATTGGTCCTTCGACTTACAGTACGAGGGTCGGAAGGGAAGGAGGCCACGACCTACCGAGACATAGAGGTGGACCCGAGAGTCAAGGGACTGGAGTTGAGGTGACTGGCGGTGGCGGGGAAGATGAACCAGGGGGTGATGGTGCCGGGGTCGACCCGGACCGGCAGTGAGTGTCTGTGGGGTCGAGACTTTAGAAATGAGTGCTCGAGGATAGGGAGGACCAGACGGTGAGTTGACAGGTTACATGAATTATAAACCTGAAATGACTCTTGAATGCAAGGAACTTAGGAATGAAAGACGTATAGAGATTCAGAGTAGGACAAAAGTGAGATTGGGATAAAATCAGATGTGTTTCCCAGTCCTTTGCAAAGGAATGTGACGGTCTCTCATTTATCCAATAGACTCAGTTCTCCATACATTACCTATCAAACGTCCATGAATTATATTTGTACATTTTACAATTTTTTGTTCGTCCTTCACCCGGTCTACACCGGACACTCGACATCAGTTCCCTGGGGACGGGATCTGGTGTACCAGATCGAGAAGTTAGTGGAAGAACGGTTGAAGAAAGTATGGAAGCAGGGTATGAAACTAGTGTAGATGGTCCGTTTTCCCGTTGAACCTAGTTTGGTCGACAGCCAGTGGAAGAGATAGGATTGTGACTCCGAGGGGTAGCTCCAACGTCCATCTCGACGAAGTTTCTTTTATGTTTAGAGTGTCGGTACGTCTGCCTTGGTGGCGATACGATGACAGAGGTCAAATCTTCAGAGGGACTAGAGATTAGTCGTAGAAGTGGGAGGTTCCGAAGAGGTGTCGCTGATAAAGTTGGGGACGTGAATCGTCTTATGATGAACGATGGCTCGGGAGAACGAGAGTCACCCATTGGTGGGGATGGAAGTTGCTCCTCCTTTTTGAGTGATTTGACCTACAAAGGTGACGTGGGTGTAGGAGCAAGCGGAGCAAGGAGACGGTGTTGTAGTAGTGACTTCGACTAGGAAGACAGACCTACAGGGTAGTCATTGATGGGACCACGAACGGAAGTTGGGAAAGAAGAAAGGGTGACTCGTAAATTATTGAAGAGAGTTTTTCTAGGGTGTCGGAGTGGAAGAGGAGGGACTTCTCGTTTCGAAGAACTTTCTTGACCGATGTAAGTTACGAGGGTAGGTCAGGAGTCGGACGGTGTTGGGCACCCCGTGACGCAGTGGTTGGGTGCCCTTTACAAAAGTAATTCTAGTGGTTACTGAATGAACAATATAGGTCACTTGTGAGAAGTATCAGGAGTAGGACGGACTATACGAGGCGAAGGTTCTTCAGTGTAGAAAGATCAAAAGGAGGTCAAGAGTTAGAAGAAGGAGAGGAGAGGAAAGAAGGAAGAGGGAGTTCACGACTAAAAGAAATCCTAAACCAAACTACGTAAAAAGAAGATCAGATGTGAGAAAAAAATTTAATGGTGTATATTCGACAATTGGTTTGATATATGGTATAGATATGAAAGTAGAGCGAGTCGAGGTCTAGACACAGGAGTTCTTCGATGAAGTGTAGAGTAGACTTACAGGGTGACTGTTAGCTAGTCTAAAAAGGTAGGTTTTATTTTGTGTGGTCAAAGGGGTTGTTTCGGATGAAAAGAGGTCACAACCGATTAAATGCCTCTCCGAGGTGGTAAGTGGATAAACGGATTTGATAGGGTCCTTCTGAAGGACCTTTTTCGTCGTTGGTACTTGGTGTCCTCGTTTGGACTTCAACCTCGTGTATATATGTTCTTCTTTCTTTGTCCTCCCTGTCTGACCCCTTTCCGGGACTCCTCAAGTCAGACCTTGAGGACCGAACTTCTTTGTCCGTGACAAATCCTTGAAAGGTAGATGGAACTCGAAATTTTTTTAGTAGAAAAGGTGTAAATGAAAAATACAACCTACTATTAATTTCTAACTTTTGTCCTCAGTTGTTCTGTAACTTAGTCTACCCTTTCTGATCAAACTAGTAAATTTGATTACGAAGTGTGATAGGAATTCTTTTGTTCCGGAGTTGTTCAATTTTACTGGGGACGTTACTGGGTGTATCGTCAATCATTCTCCATTTTGACTTTGTGAGTTAACATAAGGAAGACGGTGTTATATGTAAAAGATCAAGATGAAAAGAAGTCAATAAAATTTTCTGTGTAAATGTACTACGTTACCCAGTTTATAAAAACAACAACAGACAAAACACTTATTTCCCGGTAAATAACAGGAAGCAAAAATGACGTGGAGAATCCGAGTTCGGAGTCGGAAGGACTAATAATAGGATTTGGATTTTCCGAGTCCGGTACGAATCGATAGAAATAGACGGAAAGACAGTTATTTGACATGTTCATTTTTTATAGGGAAAGACGTGTAAACTTTTAAGACTATTATTTTTTTAATTTTTCGTTTTGTTATGGGGAACATTTTAATTTGACTTTATACTTTAGAAGGTAAAGACAATGAAATTATGTTTTATGAATTTTTTTAGAAACGATCTTTTGTTTTATAATTCTCGTAAGAGAAACTAGTTTAAGGATTGATTAAACAGTAATAATTGTGTACTCTAGTTTTATGGATTAAAAGTTTAATACCTCATAAAGAATTTCAAGTTTTTCCGTATCAATTTATTATGTTGTAAGTGTAGAGTGCTAGGTTAATGTATAGTTTAGGATTGTAAGAATGAACAAGGTGTAAACAATTTCTTTGTCTCATAGTAGCTTTGACAACTGCGGGGAGATCTGCGAGGAAAGTGATACCGTTCGTGACGGTACATAAACCACAACTATTAAGATTGCGTATATGATAATATATATACTCCGTAGTCATTTATTATATAGTGCCATAAAACGTACAAAAGTTTGATATGATATCAAACATCGACCCTCATAAGATATTTATGAGTGAATATCTTTGTACGTCACTCGCTACACGACTGGGGACAAGATTCAGTAGGTAAAAGCCACAAAATACCTTGAGTTACCCTATTTCTAAATGGTATCAAATGGTGGGTGGGTCAGAGGATGAATGGTTGTAAACCAGTAAGGGTGTAAAAGTGAGTGTTTGTGTGTCCAATGTTAGTTACTCAGAAAACACACTAAGAGATCCCGAGTGAAGAATCTTTTCTTCAAAATGAAACGAGAAATAATATTTTAACGAGACGTTTCACCGACAAATGTTAAATATGAGTTGATCATCTCTTCCTTTGCCGTTGGGTGAGGTCACAAGAACGGACCTCTTAGAGTCCCTGTCCCCTCGGGCCACCCGACGGCAGATACCCCAGCGTGTCTCAGCCTGTGCTGACTTCGCTGAATCGTCGTCGTCGTCGTCGTCGTCGTCGTCGTCGTCGTCGTCGTCGTCGTCGTCGTCACCACACACACGATCGAGAGACAAGGGGGTGTTAAGACAGTTATATAAAAAACAATCCTATAAATTTAAAACGGTCAAACATCACACTGCACTAATAGAGTAGTAAATTGAAAGAAATGGATGATGTCTACAAATCGTAGGAAAGATTCGAGTACGTCCAAGGATATAGACATTCAATGAACACGTATGGTAGAAAGGTCAAAAGGTACACCGACACAAAGACAGTTTCCTTATAAGTCCTCTCATTAGCAAGAACCAAGACCTACACCACTTATAGAAAACCAAGTACCGAACAGAAAAGTACGACAGATCAAGATCAAGAAAAGAGAAGAAGTATGGACATGACTATGAATGAGAGACAAAATTAATAATCTGGAAATATCCCGAATTGTAGACTGTCCTGTTGGTAAGGGTGGAAGAAGATTTAAAAGGATCAATGAGAACCGCAAACGAAAAGGTATTTTTGAAATTCTAGTTGATAAGTTCAAGGAAATTTCTCGGACAAACCTAAACTAAGTTTTGTGTGACCTGAATACCTGTATAAACGTCTCTTCATCGTGACCCAGAAGGATAGATATTTACAGTAGTCTGGAGAAGTAAAAATAGTAAAAGAGGTACTTCTAGAGAGGGTCCATAATCAGAAGTGACGACAAAATTTGTTGTAAAATTGTCCTTGTGATGACTACAAAAGGAAAACATTGAAACGAATTAGAAGGAGTTGACTTTGTCAGACAACCAAGAGAGCCTAAAAGAAACATCTGTTAAGATAACGGAAGTTTATGTCTGTCACGTCAGAAAAGAGAGCCTCCGTATGTTGAGAGCAAAGAAAAGACAAAAGAGAATGACTTTACTGATCCAGGAGGTAATGTCGTGACTTGTCTTTATACCAACCATCTGTGGGCACAGAACAAGAACTTTAATGACTCTTAAGAAAACTTAAGGGAAGACTAAACAAAAATATTATTCATGATCAATAATAAATCAGAAATAAAAATTTTTTATTGATCAACTAAATAATCAAAANAAAGAGAATGACTTTACTGATCCAGGAGGTAATGTCGTGACTTGTCTTTATACCAACCATCTGTGGGCACAGAACAAGAACTTTAATGACTCTTAAGAAAACTTAAGGGAAGACTAAACAAAAATATTATTCATGATCAATAATAAATCAGAAATAAAAAATTTTTATTGATCAACTAAATAATCAAAAATGTTATATAAAAAGTAGGGATAAGTATTCACTTTAACTATATATGTATAAAAAGAGCAAAACAGGAATAACACTAAAGTAAATTTTCAATGTAATTAGAATATATTCTTGGATCCAACGGAAAGGAAATAAGGAACTCCATGACTATTATAGATGGAATTTTTTATCTCCGGACTACATTAAACTTTCCACAGTGAAACCAATGGTAAAGGAACAAGATACAAATAAGACCCAAAATTAAAGAAACACTTAGGTAAACCGTTAATTAATAAGATGTTTTAATGATAAAGTAATCTAGATTTTTATGTCGTCAAGTCTTATATTAGAGAATGTGTAAAATAACAGAGAACTGAAGGTTAATGAGGATAAAAATAACGATTGTTACAAATAACCATAAAAAAATAAAAAAGGAGCCAGTCGGAACAAGATACTTTTGACAATGTTTTTAAGAAAAATATTATAAAAAGAGAAGTTCGAAAACCAAAACGATACAAGATATCGAAGAATATATAAAGTAATTAAACACAGTAACAGATGAAGAGAGTTCCGAATAAGACATAGAAAAACTCGAATAATTTAAGAGTAAGAAAGAATTTGAAAAGTAATCACGTAAAGTTCATTATAAAAATGGAGAGTGAAACACTGGGCGTGTGTACTGTATTTTATGAAGGTTAGACGACACATTATTGTATAAATATTGTTTAAATCTTAAAGGTAACACTAAAGGAGAAATCAAGGACCTCTTACGAAAAGTACAAAGGTATGTAAGTGTAGAAAATTTTGATAGGAAAAGTATCAAGATTAAATTAACGGAACACCGGTCTCTTACACACATAAGACGTGTTATTCTTTAGAGACTTTATGCGACTCTGAGGGAAATACTGGGTCATGTGTTTAAAACACTTGTAAGGTACACATGAGTTTTGTAATAGAGATGAACAACACATGTTCAAAGGTATATATGTAGTCCTAATAAAAAATAATACGTTTGGATAGTATATGGACAATTAGAACCAGACGGACTTGATAGTCCGTGAGTTCAAGTAATAACGATTTTAGAAGGTTTATGGATGCTTAGAAATCAAACGAGTTGGGTAGTCAAAAACTACTTCCGTGAATTTTATAGGGTGATATTGACACCTGGCCGGTTAAAGAGTATAACAAACTTCAAAAAGGACTATATAAAACTCCCATATAATAATTCACGTCCATTTACATACCATAGAAGAACCACCGAGTAAGGAAAATATACATAAGGAAGTAGGATGAATTGCATAAAACGGAATTTAAAATAAACATAAATACATCGAAAGAAAAACAACCATAAACGGACCATACAGAGGAAGGTGGGATTATGAAGTTGAAAAAAAGTCAAAAATGAATATATGTAGGAGGCACCTACGTTTAATAATACGTACACGAGATATAAGGTCAACAATTTAAAGAGAACACAAGAGAAAAGGTGTATTCAAATTTCGAAGAATCCAGATAAAAATAACGAAGAATTACGTTTGGTTACCTTAATGTTTCGAATCGATACGTGACGTTCCTTTGATCTTCCCATTCTAATATTTTCCGTTTAGAGAAATTTTCCTTTGGTGATAAGGGACCTTCTGTCTGGTTGTCGTTAGATCGTGTACTTAGATTCTAAAGGAGAACCCGGAAACCACTGCACCCGAAGATGGACGGAATAGACTCGATCAACTCTTACAAATGAAGTTCATTCTCACGGACATATATTGGAGGTCAAACGGATTAAAGACCCTTTTTTTTTTTTAGTTAAAATTGTAATTAAAAAAAGACAACTAATCGGAAAAGAAAAGACACTTTCGGGTGACTGAACAGACAGTCCCTCATCCCTTGTCCTGTCGTCAGAAACTATATTTTCATCATAACGACGGATAAAGAGTTATTTTTTTACTCATATGACATATTTTGACTAGTTGACACATAGGACTCTCTAAAGTTCCTTTTGTATTGGAGAGAGTTCACATGATGTCAAGAAAGAAGTTAACAAATTTCCCTGGTGGCTCAAGGAGGTATTAGGACCCTTCAACACCGTCACTGGTGGGAGCAACACTTATAAACAAAAGTTTACGGACAGTCGTGAATATTTATATGACTGAATACAAAGACACATTTAGGACTGATACATCACGGGAGTAAAGATCTCCTCGATTGTAAGACTCACCAAGAAAACGATATCAATAATAATTAAAGATAATGAGACCGATTATTGTATCAGTGTTACCCAGTAAAGAGTAAGGTCGAAATAAGAATAGAAACATAGTCAATTGGTCAGTAGAGACGGTTAAGAAAATCTTAAACAAGAAGAAATCTTAATCCGAGGTCTAGGTCTCGGATGTGACCGTCCCATAAAAAAAAAAATTGGGATAGAAATCAGTACCAACGAACCGTCGAGGTTTCCTAAATGAGAGAATAGAACAAACGTATTGATACCAAACTGAGTGTTTACCTTCCCTGAGATTTTTGTTCTTTCTTACTACTCATACGGGATTTGAAAGGTGATACAAGTGACTATAAGTACCTCGACGGGACGCAGTCTGGGTTTCTCATGTTCTCACAAATGTTCTTTCTACCGTCGAGTCCGGAGGGTGCCTGGCAAAGTCCAACCAAACTAAACATGACTATTTTCCAAATCATTAACACAAACGGAAAAGTCTACTCACCTTTGTGTGAGTATGCAATTTTGACCGTACTCACAGTCGTTTTCAGAAGTTTGTTTGACGTCAATCATTTTGAGATTTCCAAGTAGTTACGGACGTGACATGCGACCTTTATGTGCCCCTTTTATACTTCTAACGTGTTCTGCCCAAGACACAACTTTAAATTTTATTTGAACGACGAATTCTCCGTTCTTTACCTTCATTTGTACGTTTTGTAGTGAGGAATGTAAGAAGCGACGTTAAGAGACACGGAAAAGAAGAAGGTATGACATTTCAAAATCCGAAGATTTTCGACGAAAATGGAGACAGTATTATAATGGATTACCCTAAGGTCGTGAATTGGCCCTTTCGAGTACGACAGACGTGACCACTTTTGCGAGTGTCTCAGTCCTTTCCTCTGTGATAAGATCTATCAAACAAAAAAACAACAACAAAAAAAGGAGGCGTCTTTAGAAAGAGGGGACAAAAGACCATGGATAACAACTATCGACAATCCTGAGACACGGTCATATAAACACCCAAAAAAAAGGGAGAGGGGAGAAACCATCGGATAAATTCCAAAAGAGAAATATGAGTATCCATTGCCGTATTACATGACTTCATACCTAAGTGGAAAGAAATAGGACGAACCGTCGACGTCGTGCGAAAGTTACACTTTTACACCCTGAAGGAAGTCAGGGAATCAAAAAGGTGGTAAGAGAGGGAAGACAAGAAACCTTTAGGAGGAATTTATGTACGACCTTAAAGAGTCAGATAGTAGGTACCGAGGATTGACGAAAGTCCAATCGTTTTTCAGACAGAGAAACACGACACAAAACCCAGTTGAAAGGTAGTGAGCAAGAGAACAGTAGACACAGGTTAGATGACAAATTAAGATACACGACACGAAAGTTACTAGTATAAAAAGTAAAAATTCTGAGAGCTAATCAACAGTATAATTTGACAAATAAAGTAAAGACGAGTTTAAAAAGTCAAAGTGTTAAAGGGTAAGAGTTTCCTACAAGATAACAGTCACTAGAGAGACTAGTAGGTTTTGTATACATAAAATTTCAAAACCTTGTATATGTAGTTATCAACTAAAACAACCGCTATAAAGAATCGTAACCCAAAGCCTTAAGTAGTCTCTCAAAACTTACCTTCCTGTCGGAAACCGTCTTCTTACCATTATAGATAGAATCGAAGAAAAGTTTTCACCCAATTAAAGGTGGGGTCAGAGACCGAAGTTTGTCCACTTGCACCGAGGCCACGGGTGGACCAGAGTGAATATCGGTTTGGGCACCCACGGTGGTGGACGAACCTTATATTTAGGTCCTCCGGGTTCCGAAAGAAAAGTGAATGATGAACCGTCAAAACCGAGTACTTCTATAAATAGGTCGAAACCTATTCCTTCGGGGCGAAACAGAAACACCAAAAGAGAAAAATATAAAATGGATAGTAACGATACACAAACCTCGTTTTCTTCACTCGACTTTGTTTGAGTTACACGGTAGGACTGATCTTTCAATGTGTTAGGGAATCGTAACATTGACTTTTTTTAAATGAATAATTTGACATATTTATTTTAATCGTCCCTTAAAATTTCGGGGAACAAACATGGATTTACCATTTAATTAATGTTTTATAAAAGTATTTACGTTTAATTTAGGATTGATTTCCAAGTTTATATCCATGAACTTTCATTGATTTTGGGTGAATAAGATTTCATTTAAATGTGTTGTCTGTTACGTCTTGTTAAAACGAATGGAAACTTTAGTCAGAATGAAGATGTTCTTTTTTTGTCCTGAGACTTTGATTGTACGTAGTCAAAATCGTTTTTTATTTCTGTCTTTGAAAAGATGACATAAATTGAATGTTCCCATAGTAGATTTATTTTTTTGGTTTTTATAAAGAATGACACGAAGTACTTTTTTCCTCTAAGTATGGAAAAGTGAACAATTTTTAAAACGTTTTATATGTACGAGAGGAGGACAAAAGTTAAGAAGGTAGAAAAAGGAACTCCGGACTCATAGTAGATTAAATATTGAGAATTTTTGTCGATCCTGAAGAAGTCTTATGACGTTTTATTTTTATGTTTAATTAAACCGTGACGACGGGTTAGTGAACGAATCACGAAGAGATATAGTTTTATTAGATATTAAGTAAGGGTCAATTGGTATGTGCGTGTGACTTCCGTGTAATTCCTCCTTTTTAATACTGTCGTTTTGTCCTATTTTGATAAGACACACTCTGAAATGCCAATAAGATTTTGATCCTTATTCGAGAGATGAAGATTTCTATACACTAAAGAATTCATCATACACATTCCTCTTTTGTCTCTTCCCTTACAAAACTCTCTTATTTCTTTAAACAGTCATTTCAATCGACAGATTAGTCGTCACCCTTGAGAGTTCGGAGAAGACACGATTTCTGTCGTTGATTTATTTTTGTACTACAGTTTGGGATAGGTCAACTCCCTGTTAAGGTTCACTGAAAAGTGAATGATAAATTAGAGTTAAACCTGTGAATATCTCCTTTTTTTTTCATGACGTATATTTTATTTTTGAAATAACGTATATTTTGAAATTTTTCATTGTGTCTTATGTATGATAAGATGAAAATTTTCGATATGGATAATTAAAATCTAAGAATAATGTTGTTTTTCCTGTTTGACTAGAAATTCACCGGTTCTTTTCTTTATGTCTCTTAAGAATTTTTTTTTTTTTTTTTTTCCAATCGTTCAAAAAGGACGTGTTCAGTCTGTCGTTTATAAAATCTGGTATACTGAGTAGTTTACCAGAGTTGATGTTTTCAGTCGGTAGTATCGTGTTTTCGTTAGTGTCTATTATCCATTTAGTGACCACACCGACAAACGGTTATAACATAATTGAAATAAATGTTTTCGTCCGTAATCCGACCTACACCAGGTTCCGGTGTCAGACGTCTCAGGACAAGATTGTCCTATCCGTTTTATTAAGACACGTTTTATTTCCGTCTTACATCAGACGTTTGTCAAGTGGTTACGTACAACTGTTATGATACATTTTTTAGTTTGGTTATATTTTTTGGTTTCGCCATTGATGATTGGAAATTTAGGAGTTTATTAAATATTTGATGAGAGTTTTAGTTGACAAATGTATCATTAGATGTCGAATGGTAGATATAATACTTTATCCATATTTTTGTATTGCCCGTGTTCTTGGTTTATCACTTTTCATACGACCTGTTCTCAGTTCAAGACTGAGACGGTAATCGATATTTTATTACCCGAAAACCATGAGATGTTACCGTTGAGTGGAACTCTTTTCAAAAGGTACTCTAAAAGAGTATCGTAACGTGTCCCAAGGATTTCATTAGGACTTCACTGGTTTTAAAAGCCATGTCCAACATTAGTTAACCTTACCTCGACTATTTTGTTTACAATGTAAGTTATTTAGTAAATTCAGGAAACTCTTCATAGATTTACGAAGTCAAAAGGAACCTCGTGTTTAAGAAAATTTTTCGATTACTTTCGGTACCGGAGAAAGGGGACTCTTCTTATGTTTAAGTATTTTATGAATATATTTGATATTTATTAAAGTCCCCAAGAGTCTGGGAATGAGACAGAAATAGAAACCATCACCTTGGGGACTTAAAACCGACCTATGTAAGTCTTAAATTCCGATACAAGGGTTGGAGAGAACGTGGTCCACACTAATCTAAGACGGGTCAGTCAACCCTCACCCTCAGTGTACAGGAAACACCCGGTAAAAAGTGGTAAAAGGGAAAAGGGACCGACCTTCCGTCTACACTACTACTTGGTAGGTTCTGATGTCCTTTTTTTCGTTTATGGGTCCCTGTCACCTGATTCTCCAATCTTCCTTGGACCCACGGGTCTGCTGGAGGGAGTTCCCGATGACGTAGTCGGGACTTCGTGGATAGAAGTCTGAGAATGTACTCTTTCTTCAATTAAAGATACACCAAATTTGATTACAAGTAAACTGAGATTACAATTTTCAGTTTCCACGATATAGGGTTGGTTGTGTGATTCAATTCCTCTGGATCATCCCTTGTTTGTATAATCCATATATAGTTAAATCCTAATGTTTTTACCGCAATGATCAAGTTAGACCTATGTAATGTTTAGAAGTCACACTTGTGTATAAGAAAATTAAAACATTCGTTAGTAATACGATATTTGACAAAGTTGAAAACTAAAATTTTGTGTAAATCTGAAATATAGTCGTTTAGGACAATAATCTTTGTCGGTTAATTCAGAAAATCATAATTGGTATACAATTTTTACCAACGTCATAGTTGATGAAGTATAGGAGGTTATAGATGTTTTTATAAAGGTGTAGTGGTGAATTTTAATTAAGACAGACATTTGTATTAACGTATGATCGAATAAGGTAAGAAAGACTTATTTGGAATTTTTCAACTTGGATACCTAATATCAATCGTAGAAACGATTCGAAGTACGCGTCTGTTTATAAGGTTCTTTGTGACATTAAAATATGTCCTTTGTCCTTGATCCAAATCACTGGGTATATGGTGATACTAATGTTTCACTTTACCTTCCCTCTTTCCCTCCTCGACGGACACCAATCGAAAAGTTTGCAATCCGTAGACATATTCCAGCCGGTGTGGATTTGTTGTCTGACGGACGTGTGTTAAATCTTTGGTTAACTAAGTCAGGTAATCACTAAATCCTCAATTTTAAAATTCTGTATATGTATTTTAATGTTTATTTTCCTTAGACATTCGTAATAAAGGAAGGAGGAACAGATGTAAGAGGATGGAGGAAGGAGAGAGATGGAAGTCAAGTCAAGTCAGCGAGTCAGCACAGACTGAGAAACGCTGGGGTACCTGACGTCGTGCGGTCCGATGGAACAGGTAGTGGTCGAGGGCCTCAGGTGAGTGTGAGTGTAGGTAGCTCAGTCACTACGGTAGGTCGGTAGAGTAGGAGACAGCGGGGGAAGAGGAGGACGGGGGTTAGGGAGGGTCGTAGTCTCAGAAAAGGTTACTCAGTTGAGAAACGTACTCCACCGGTCTCATGACCTCAAAGTCGAAATCGTAGTAAGGAAAGTCTCTTTAGGGTCCCGACTAGAAGAAATCCTACCTGACCAACCTAGAGGAACGTCAGGTTCCCTGAGAGTTCTCAGAAGAGGTTGTGGTGTCAAGTTTTCGTAGTTAAGAAGCCGCGAGTCGGAAGAAGTGTCAGGTTGAGAGTGTAGGTATTTACTGGTGTCCTTTTTGGTATCGGAACTGATCTGCCTGGAGTCAGCCGTTTCATTACAGAGACGAAAACTTATACGACAGATCCAACCAGTATTGAAAAATGAACCATTTAGTAATTCCATAAAAGACACATTTAGTTCTTTAGATTGAAGATTTGTGAGTGGTTCAACAACCTCGAAGTAGTAGAGGGTAAAGTGGAAGAAGATGTAGGTAAGGAAGAAGAGACAGGAGACACACGATTTAAAGTTTTTTACATGTAGACCAGTACTTCGTCAACAGTCCGTCTTCTCTTAAGATATACTGTCCCTAGGTTCTTGAGTTCTCGGCATACTGTTATTCTATTAGCACTTCTGTGTCACATTTCAAAATTTGGTCATGAAAAGGTTTGTACCAGTCATCTAAGAGAGGTACGTGTCTCTTAGATACCGTTTTGTACTAAACCTTTATGTCATGTGTTGTTAGAAAACACTCTTCACTCTCCTAGTAATCATGTGATTCCTGAGGTACTTAGTGTCATTGATTGAGAGTTTCCCTTAAATTCATCAAAAACAGGGGTTGAAATTGACTTTAGACTTTTAGAAGGGGTTGAGGATGTGTATTGTGAATAATAGACCCTTGTGAAATCCTATACGAACCACAGGTCGAGGTATAACTTTTTAAAATTTGTTGATCAAATGTATCTTATCAGGTTCTTTATGGATTTTCTATGTATTTTCCCTTTCCTTTTTAGAATTTCAGTCATAGTAAAGGTTTAACTGTTACTAATGTTAAATTCTCTATTTAATTCATTTCATAAGACTAATTAAATTACACTTTATAATCAATATAGATTAACTTTTTGAAAATCTGAAATATTGAACGAGGATTTACTTCTCGTCCATTTCTTACAGGTTGGTAAGCGGTTGGGACCTGACAAAAGTTACGGTGCATACAAGTCGGTCCAGGCTGAGAAACACCGGGGTACCTGACATATCGGGTGGTACGAGGAGACAGGTACCTTAAAAGATCCGTTCTTGTGACCTCACCCAACAATAGAGGAAGAGGTCCCCTAGAAGGGACTGGGTCCCTAACTTGGGTACAGAGGACTCATAAGAGATGGTGACACGGTGGACCCTTCAGGATTAATAGAATTATTGTTTGAATTTTATACAAGACGACTAAAGTGTAGTCGGAGTGGAAGACTGGGTTCCACGAAAGGACGAGTAACCATAACTTTTGTCACTGTAAAAGGTCTAATTTAACTGAGACGTTCAATTCTGGATAATTTTTTTGTTTGTTTTCTAAAAGATTCGTTTGGGTTTGTGGATTTGGTCAAATTCTTATGTTGAAACAACAGTATATTGATTTTATATATTTTACTATTTATTGATTAATTCGTTTTCTAGTTCAGTCTTTATTATAGTGTGAACTAAAAGTTTAAGAAAGATTTTCAGTAGAGAACTTCCACGAAAATCTCATACGTCTTAAGATATATATGATTATGTCTATATCCACTAGACTATAAATACTTACGAGATCTTGTTAAAATGTCTTACGAAATACATGATTAAATACTAAAACGACTTCGTGTTAGTCTTTGACATAATGAGTCTATCATATTTACACATTATTATGTATGTTTCTTTCAATATCACTCTCGGTACAAAGACAGTCCCTTTCTTCAGTCTTTATTCGTCCAGATGACCACACCCTAATCTGAGTGTTCAATAGTCAGTGATACTATAGTGACAAAAACCAGTAAATTTTTTTTACATCTGTCTATTGTATTTATTTCTACGTATACATATACAATCATAAATATGTATAGAAAGGTTCGAGACAGGTGACTCTGCCGGATCTTCGTCACTATAAGATCATTATTAATCGCATAGATCCCGGGTCTAGAACAGAAGATTTGTGGTAAAATTTTTATGCTGTTTAGTCCGAGAAACCTCTTCACCGACTAAGGTCACCGACTCTTCCTTTTTATGTACTACGTGAACCTGATAGGAAAATATAGTCCTTACGTACTTTCTCTAGGCTACCCCTCTTGATCTTGTTAGACTTGTTTCATTTATTACTATAGCACTCTAATATTAAGTATATTTCATTTATAAGTACTCAAAGTAAAACTTTATCTACTAACTTGACTATTCATTCGTTCCCCCTTCTGTGTTGACAAAAAAGAAAAAAAACCGACGTAACGTACCGAATACCCTAGAATGAAGGGACTGGTCCCTAGTTTGGACCCGAGAGTCGTCACTTTTGAGTTTCAGGATTGGTGACCAGGCAGTCCCTTAAGGTCTCTGTTGAGAAGAAATCTCTTCTTAGGGTTAAGTATTTACATCTTCCATACTTTCTCTATCTTTTAATGGTGGTCCTTTGGATTATTATTAGTGAGATCCGTTCTAGGTGACTACTTGCGATGATTTGAGTCACCCGTTTCTAAATTCCTCCTTTTCTTATAAACGTTTCGAAGTTTCATAGAGGGAGGTTTATAAATAATTAATGTTTCCCCTTTTATCATCGAAACATCATCTCTTTATATCGTGAGTTCCTATGATAGAATTAATCCACAAGTTCCTATTGTAGGGGTCGTTTCTCTATGTAGTTGTGGTACGACTTTATACGTGGTTCTTTTAGTGTAGTGAGACGCCAGAAGAAGGAGTTTAGGTGTTGGTGTTAGATTGACACTTTTTGTGGTCTGTTTGTATTTACCTTCCCGTAAGATGTTTTATGGACTAGTCCTGAGAAGTTTTGATACTTCCAGTACTTTTTTTGACGTTTCCGACTCCTTGACAGTGACTGACCTCTCTAATTTTACTGTAGTGTTGATGTACGTCCTAGGACCTAACCTAGGAATCTGTTTTTTCTTTCGTCACTATTTTGACTATTTCAGATTTATTTCATGACGTGGTTACAACTAAAGAGTCAAAACTATTTACATGTAGTCCATGAAATATCATAGAAATGTATATGAGATCTGAAATTCAGATTTTAATAAAATTTTGTTTTTCGGAGAAAAAAAAAAAATTTCTTTTTGGTTATATGATCTATACTTCAGTAATTCGATCACTTACTTGAACCGAGTGGTAAGACATAATGAATGAATTTTATAGAATCAGATCGGAGAATAATGAGTTACCGTGTACTGTATTAAGAGGTAATCCAATTTTTAAAGTCAGTATGAATTGATTTAAATTACCTATTTAATGTACGATTTTGTCGAAAGATTTCCAGAACCCTATATGAGATAACTGAGAAGTCGTAGATGTTTGTGTTCTTTTTTTTTTCATGATGTTCTATAGGGGTTTACGGCTGGATCGAAGACAATCATTCCTACAAACCTTTGACCTTCCGTAAACGTAGTTACCATTCTGACATTTTACTTCGTCGGTGAAACCTTTTGTCAGACCACCGAGCAGTTCTTGAATTTGTGTCTCAATGGTACGCTGGGTCATTAAGATGAGAATATATGTGGAGGTCCTCTTTCATTTTGTCAATGGTATACTGGGTAGTTAAGGTAAGATACCTATACAGGTTCTCTTCACTTTTGTATGTTGGTGTGTTTTGAACATGTGTTTACAAGTGTCGTCGTAATCGGTGTTATCGGTTTTTCGTCTTCGTTGAGTTCACAGGTAATTGACTGTTTGCCTATTTGTTTAACGTCAGATAGGTATGTCTCTTATAGTAACTCGACATTTTTTCTTACTTGACGACTATGTGTGTTGTGTCCACTTAGAACTTCTCCGCTTCGACTCAATTTTTTCGGTCAGTGCTTTCTGGTGTATAACATAATAAGGCAAAAAAATTTACAGATCTTATCCTTTTTAGGTCTCTACTCATTCATCTACTGGACAAGAAGCCCCGAACCCTCTCTCCGTCCCTACCCCCATTCACGTCTCACTGTCAATCACCCGTGTCCCGAGGATATCCTCCTCTTTACAAGATTTTAGTCGACGTCACTACTGACGTGTTGGGACACTTATATGATTTTTTTTTGGGTCTTTTGACGTGTAAAAGTTACCTCTTGACATACCATACACTTAAGTGTAGAGTCATTTCGACAATTTTTTGTCTTTTTCAACTCGAAGGTCATTGTCTTCCGATTATTAATTGATCGATTAATTGTTAAGTCTAATTAGGAGAGTGATTCCTGTTGATGTTTGAACCTAGTTAATGTAATTAAGATATTTAAGAATGTCGCGTATTTGGGACAAGCGTCGTGACAAAATCTGTTACTTTATCTTTTTGACCAAAAAGAATTTTTGACATTTCTCGATTGCAAGTCACTCCTTATATACCGTTTTTGGTTCTTCCGTTCTTTCTATTCGTTACGTCGCAGTCGTGAGTTTCGGTGAAGACAGACAGTTTGTCCTTCTTAGGCAACGTTTTGACTCGGTGAGAAAATCGTCGAAGGACTTCACTCCTACAATTTTTATTTAGACTCAGGTTCCTTCCACACCTTAGATTGTTTAGGATGGGGTTGGTAGAAGACCCGACCCTGCATGTCCCGATGCAGGAGCCCATCCCTACTTGGTTTGACGTCGGGTCACGGTTCGGAAGAGCTACTGGATTCGTTAGTGTCTGGAACTCGACCCGATTTACTACCATTCGAATGTGATCAGCATCATGGAAGATTCCACGGACCGTCTAGTGCTTTCGGGAAAAGACCTCTTTTCATAGATTGGGTCCGGAGGCTTAATAAGAAAGTTTATAGAAGAGTTTGTATTGTAGTTTGTGATTGGTCTTTGTGTGTGTCTCTATTCTGTAGTACTCACTCTTTGTCCGTGTTCACACACTGCTTGTCGGCGTTCCTGAAGTCTGTGACCGTAATAGTCTGTATATCTATTTCCATTGTTACGGATGGGACCAATCTGTTGATTTTTTGTTCGAACTTTTGTCCCTTATTCTTTGATTTTTCACTGTGTGTCTGAATTTTTTCTGAAAGATCTTTACTTTATATGTTAATGCCTTTAATTCTTGAGTAAAACGTCGTCTAATAAGTATCTACTTGTCTCATCATTTGATCTTTTGTAAAGGTTTCTTTAGTGCGTCTTACACTACCTTTACCCTGAAGGGACCACCAGGTCACCGATTCTGAGACTCGAGGGTCACGTCCCCCGGGTCCAAGCTAGGGACCAGTCCCTCGATCTAGGGTGTACGATGTTGATTCTGGGTCTCGTCGGTTTATTTATTTATTTTAAATTTTTTTTTTTCTTTTCTTACACTACCTTTCTCTCTGTCTACTTTTTACGTCTTTCACATTCTCTGTCTGTTCCATATCTTACAATTGATCTCAAGGTATTTCTCTTTCGTCGTATGTGTTATAGACTTCTTTGTAGTCGAATTTAAAAATGTCTCACCTACTTCCTGTTGGTTACGTGTTTGAGTTCTACAGGTGTTTAGACTTCTTACTATTTAAAATTTTTAGGTACGAACCTATGTAATATCTTTTGACTTTTTGGTTTTTGGGGTGTTTGTTTTCTTGTTTGTTTTTGAGTTTCGTTTTCTTTTGAAGTTTTCATTTGTCTCCTTTTTTGTTTTGATCTAATAGAAGTTTCCTCAATCTGACTCTAGACTGAGGAGAGATCTTCTGTTTCCGTTTCATTACTACTGGAAGGTGATTTACTTTAGGATATAGGTCACGGTTGGATGAAGTTGGTAAGATAGATTAGAAGTTGGTAAGAAGCATTTCTTTTTCTAAAAGTCTGTTTTGTTTTAAACGTGATTTCTTTTCAGATTTCCCCTTTTATCAGTGTCTGTCTCCTAGTCTTTATGTTCAACATTTATGTGACCATTTAACTTTAATTAGGACTGGTGTAAATTTATTCTCCTTTCTTTTTTTCGTCTCTATGTCGTGCTGTTTTTCTTTCAGTGTCCATTAAAACGGTGACGATTGTGTTTGATATCCAGAATGGTGTTCGTCCGTGACGACATTCGAGCAGTGTACAAAATTGAGTAAATTAGGAATGTTGTACCCTTCGTCCACCATCTAATCGGACTATAATTCCTTCCCCACTGACTCCGTTTATCTGTCAATTTTAGACCGTATAGGCTTGTCTGACACCTCCCGAGCTCTCTTGACAGTCCGAAGTGAAAACCTGGACTTGTCACCATTATGTTGATATACGAAATATTAATAATATGATATACGAATGAAGTACGTGAAAAGTATGATGACAATATAAAGTGTTACTATTTACTTGTTTTCATTTACACCGATTTGTCACTGACTTCTTCTTTTGCCTTCGTCTTTTTATTTTTGTACTAAGTACAGATGTATAAAGTCACACTAAGTTGACATGTAATAATAATTATTCGAAACTTGAACTTCTTAGTTACCGAAACTCACAATGGACATAATACGTGACCTTATCCATGTTGATAAATGTTCATTTGCTTTTAGTTCACTGTTAAAGGATACGATAGAGAGTTGAAAAATCTTGGAAAAAAAAATTTTTTTAGTAGTACCATATAAGATCAGGTACTTTTTGTCCATTTTTAAAAGGACGTTTCGTTAAATAAATGTCTTCGAGTGGACTAAAGAGTCTATTTCCCTTTTCGGACCGGTTTTTCTCAACTTAAGCAGGTGTCTTCTGACATAAGACCCTAAAACTATTAGAAGCATCCTCTAGATTGTTGTTTACCTTTGTTTCCAATGTGTCGTCTCTAGTAAGATATAAATAATGTTATATGGGTTCACAGAATTGGTCAAGTTTTCATAAAAGGATTTCGTCATCAAGAGTTTTACCCCCATCTTTGATAAAAAACAGTGTTTTTTTTCCTGATCTTTTAATTTTTATTTTACTCAAATTGTACCTGTTCTATTTGAATTGAGTTGAAAAACCAAAAATAATTCAAATATGGATCTTGTCCTTATCTATTTAAATTTCGTTTACTAGTCAAAATTATTTAGTCTAACGATAAAATTTTACTTCTATGTTAGATGAATTTTTTTTAAAATAGAGAACACAAATTAAGTTGGTGGACCAAAGGACCGGTATAAAGGAAGAATTTTTGGTTAGTAAATGACGAGTGAATGGTAACGTGTATGCGTCATTTATTAAAAAGGGTCGTCTTATCTTACATAAGACTTTAGTTCTGTCTTTAATAATAATAACAAGACTTCAACAACGTGTAAGAAGTTATCATTCAGTGTCCTTCATTCTAAAATTTCTCGTGATTATACACGACTTAGATGATACGACGAAAGTTAAGAAGGTTCGTTTATTGTAAAAATTACTTTATAAAAGTTTATATATTGTTTCTGCTAAGATTCATTGAAAATTTTGTACATTTTCACACACAAAAGGTCCATTGACAAAGATGAGTTTAAAACATGACAGTAAAAATAGGGGTACACTGAGAATGAACCGAAAAGGTTCTCTCGTCTTGTGTATTAAGAGTATTTCCATTTGAAAAATCGTTAGTCGTTTCCGTCTTTATTTTCGGTGTTTGTTTTGTTTGATGGGAGTCTTGAGACCTAGATATCTTTCGATTTCTGTCGTCTTTTTCTTTGATTCCGTGAATGACTAAAGGTCCATCGTTGTAAAGAAAGGTGTTTTCACTTATAACACAGTGTGACTAGGTTTCCTTCTGTCAGGTTTTGTAGAGGGTTGTTATGTTTTCCACATCTACGGCATGTTTATGGAAGTTCACCTCGTGTTCGGTTAAATTTTCAAATGTTATGCCGACTCACTTTCTCGAGTACGTTTTTTAAGACTTCTACTAGAATTTCCATGTGAAACAGGTAGGATTGTTCCGACACTTTTCGTTCTTTGTCTTCGTTGGATTTTCAGGGGTTCCTTCTATGTGAATTCACATAAATGCAAAGCCATGTACAGTAGGAACTATTGGGAAGATCTCGTGCATCACATACAGTCCGTGTGGTTGACGAAGTGTATGTGAGTGTGTGCATTAGGAGTATTGGGATACTCCCTCTCTCGTAGTAGAGGTCAAATGTCTTGCCCTTTTGACTCTGTGTCTCTTCAATTTATTCAACGGGTTCTAGTGTCTCGGTCATTCGTCGTCTCGACCCTATGCTTGGGTCCGTCAGACCGAGGTGTCAGACAAAAGAAGTGGTGATTCGATAAGTTTTCTTATATTACGTCGGTTAATTTTTGCTGCCAATACTAACTGATATTATTGAACCTTTTACGAATACTAAATTACAGTTCACTTTTTCCGTCCCAAGTTTTGACATACCCATAATACCAATATTGTTATTTTAGATAATTTTTCTGATCTCTTCGAATTTAGTATATGGTTTTATTTATCATCAAAAAACTTCATCGTCTTGACCTTGATCATAAAAGGGTAAAGGTTTACAAGACATTATTACGATTTAAATTTAACAGAAACAGTAAACTTTTCTAGATCAAGTTTTTTCTAGTGTTTTTCCAAACTATGATTAAAGCCAAGGATGATATGAAAATTTTATATGACAACAAAGTTTCTTTTTTAACCATTTTATTTTTCGATACAGATTTAAGTTAGAATGATTTCGTTATTTGATTTCTGAAATTCCAGTAGATCCGATCAATTTTTACGAAAATAAAGGGATGAGTAAGAAGGAAGATAAAAAGCCATTATCTATGATTATGAACAATGTCCAAATCCTTTTCATCGGTGAAGTCGTACTATACATTTTTTTCATAGATCCCCGTAATAATCGGGGATTATGACGTAATTGTGTCATCAAGTCTTTGTCCTTCATCATAAAGGTCGAGACGTGACGTGACCTTTCTAGTGTCGACCTTACATTATACTCCCTATGACGGATCTTGATCACTCCGTATTTCGTCGTTTCAAGTTGAGTTACGTTTCCTTTAGACTAGTAGTCTTGGTCGATTCTCTTTAGTTTGCCACTCGAAGTCAATGACTCCCCTCTGTCCTGTCCGGTCTCTGTTCTGACTTGGTCTACTGGAGGTTTCAGGAAGTTGTGAATCTAAACACTATGAAACACAGGACAAATAGGTTCTCTAATCTCTCTGTATGAGGGACGGGAATCGACTTCATATTAAACCTTTTTAGTGTGTGTAAATTAATGTCTTGAATTCTTTTAATGGATCTAAGATGAGAGTTTCTAAGTCATTTTGGCTCACATTCGGACCGTTAATTAAACTTTTACCTCGAAGTGACCACTAAGACTACTCGACCCAATAGTGTGCTAAGGGGTTTTGATAGTGTTGGGCATAGGGTCGGAGATACGACGGGAGACTCGAAGTAGAATTGGAACCGGTGTCTATGGGGAGGACTCAAGGGTTTGTGGAACGATACAAGTTCGGACGTACCCAAACAAATGCTACAAAAGACGGATTTATCCGAAGAAGGAGAGATAGTGTACCATTTAAGGATGAGTCAGAAAGTTTCGTATATCATGTATGACGTAGATTTTTTGAGAAGACCATGAAGACACATCTGATGGTGTAGAGACGAAGACTTTCGGTGACGTGTATTTAATATCATGAATAGTATAGGTTTGACAAATAATAATAATACATCTGATACTCGAAAAATTTCCATCCGTAAAAACTTCCAAAAGTGGTCACCTCTCAGACTGTGTTGTCTTCGAGTTATTCATAGACGGTTCAACTCAAATTGTTTCGTACAAATACCTGTTAATCTTTTAGACAGTGTATTATTTGTTATTATAACCAAAGTTCTTCTTTAAAAAGGGTAGTTTAATTTTATTTTTCCATAAATTTAAAAATAAGTACCGAATTGACTCAAGAATTCAGGGATAGAAAGGGTTTATTTCATTTTCAAAATTTGTGTCTGAAACATATTGAAGTTCGTAAACGGTTGTTTGCAGACAGATCAGTTTCGATACCAAAAAAGTCATCAGTACATACCTACACTCTCAGGTATTTCTTTCGACTCGTGACTTCTTGACTACGAAAACTTGACACCACAACCTCTTCTGAGAACTCTCAGGCAACCTGACATTCCTCTAGGTTGGTCAGGTAGGATTTCCTTTAGTCAGGACTTGTAAGTAACCTTCCTGACTACGACTTCGACTTCGAGGTCATGAAACCGGTGGAGTACACTTCTTGACTCGGTAACCTTTTCTGGGACTACCACCCGTTCTAACTCCCGTCTTCCTCTTGCCCTATGGTCTCCTACTCTACCATCCTACCGTAGTGACTGAACTACTTGTACTCAGACGCGTTCGAGGTCCTCAACCGTTACCTGTCCCTCCGGACCACACGACGTCAGGTATCCCAGCGTTTCTCATCCTGTGACTCACTGACCTGACTTGACTGACTTCGTAATTTTTGTAATGGTCAAATGTTCTCATTAGTATAGTCCTATTAGTTACTTCATCTACAACGTTTGACAAACTGTCCTTGACCGTTCCTTGTGAGGTAACGTCATGAGCAATCTTATACGAATTATTTACTTACTACTTATTCGTAAAGTATGTTCAAATTGGGGATTTCGGTTTTAAATACTTGATGAATTCAAGTGTTTTAACGAACGTCGATGTGACCTTCTAGTGAAAGTGGAACACACAAAGTCAAAAAACCATCCTTATTCATAGTTTTATTATATACACTTATCACGAAATGTCTAATTTTCCGTGAAAAGTGTATTTAATATACTGATTTAGTTTCCTTATAAAATTGTTATGATTACTTTTTTCTCATGACTACTCGATGAAAAAGTAACGAAGAAATACTTTTATAAGTTACTCGATGATGACACATAATCAGTGACACATGAATGATGTACGGAAAAATTTTCAGACGACTTTGATGGACGATGATGAGGACCGGGTAGATTGGTTGGAGATGGCTCAAAAGGACGGTCGTCAAAGAGGGGTAGGGTGCGGAAAGAGTGTCCATGAGAAATCGTGTCGTATGTTTCGGGAAATGTTTACTAGGATTGAATGCGAGGAAAGGAGTACCAAGAGTAGTAGGAGAGTGGTAGGACGAGGTCGAAAAAATGTCGGGAATGTGGGGTCGAGGATACAATGTCAAAAGAAAGATCGGGTAGGACCAGGGAAGTCTGAGACTTCAAATTTCTTAGTGAAGTTGATATGAAGTAAGGGTGAAGTTAATGGGAGTTATTCTGTAAATGTACACAAAGGAGGTACTTGGTGATCCAAGGAATATCCATCCCTTATACAAAATAAGTGGTCACTTAGAGGTTCAGGATCGAGTCATGGTCCGTGTATCATCTACGAGTTACATATCCGTAACCTACTTACTTCATTCACCGTTTGTTTCTATACAGTTTCACATGTGACATATGATCACTGTTCTTTATTGGCACTCGATTAAAGTCACCCTGAAGAGCCGTTACCCCCGACCATCCGTCTTAAACTTTTTACTTGTTTTAGTTGATCCATCTCTCCATACCCCTCTTATGTAAAAGTTATTTCGTACAGTTCAGATCCTAATAAAATTTTGGTTTGGTTTGGTTTGGTATGAATGGAAGTCAATGAGGGGGTTATCGTTCTCTTTATTATCGATTTTGCAAAAGTGTACTACTTACTAAATAGATGGTTGTTTCCTCTTTTGTTGAATTAAATCCTTGGTCTTAAATCTGATTAAACTATTATTCTTTTTGTATGGGAGACTGTAATTTAACTAATAGTGTTTGTAACCTATTCCTATAAAGAGTGTCTCCTATTTTAATGATTCTTATAAAAAATTCACTTACTATTCTCGGGATTGACATCTTCATATAATTTATTTATTCGTCGTCCACTAAGTGAATTTTAGGTTCTCAGAACCCTTCTACCAGTATAATCGTACTAATTCGGACATTCGATTAGTTCATGTCTACGTGACTCCGGTTATTCAGTGAGTTTCCGTGGTCTGTTTTCTGACCCGGTCCCCCTAATTGATATGATCACGTAGTTATACAGACCCTTCCCAAATAATTATTATCTTCTCTCTACTACGAATCCACACTATTATAGTATTTTTGGTCGTAAATAACTCACAAATAATTCACAGCAAAATACGTTGGGACATTTTTACCACAAAGGAGAGAATGTTTACTTTAACTCCGAGTTTTTTCGTTCCATTGGAACGGGTTACAGACTGTTGTCCACTGATCCAGACTTCTTCTTCTGTTTTACTTATGTCTTGACAGGATTTCTTACCCTGTGACAAAATACCGGTGACCTTTTCTTAGATCGAAGAACCCTAGGTTCGAAACGATTTGCTTCTTATTTGACAATCTTCAAAAGGAAAGCTCACGAGGTGATTACCATGTGTTTCAGTCTAAAAAGTGCAAATTTAAAGACATGACTTCAACCTATCCGAGAACAATAGATAATGATTGACTCTTCCTCCTACGACTATTCCTTTTACTCCCGGACCTTAGGCACGGTTTGTAGGAACCTGATCTGAAGAGTAGGTGAGGTCCTACACAGCGACAAATATGTCGTTTCTGTCCCGGGTAGAAGTTCAAGATCAAGAATAAGTCCTTCTGGAGCACAGTTGAAAAGAATATGTATAAGTTACCGTCTCCCGAGACGATTAAATAATTTGGTTTGAGAATTTAACGTGGATACGATAGTTTTGGGAATAAGTAATACATTGAGGATGCGATTGATACTGGTTCAATCCAAAGTGTCTGATTCGTCAAGTGAGGTCCTTTTTTATCAGTACCAATTTATAGATAAGATTCTTATTTTCGTTTAATTTTTTGTTATAAATGATTAGACGGTCGTTTTAAAATTGTTATTTATTTCCTTTTTGTATGAATGTTAAAGAAGAAGATCTTGTGGAGATTTTCGGACCAGTTCCCATGTAAAAAAAAGTAAAAGTGATAATTTTTGTTTTTTGTGGACGTAAAAATTTTGTCGAGTCCCATTCATATTTCTAAAGTTACTCGGGTACAGTACCTATAATTATGGAATGGAAGGTCCATTGACCGATTTCCATAAGTTGTTCCCGAACTATAAAAACGACAAGTCCCGGAGAGAGCATCTAAAGATCCTCTTTTTTTTTTTTCGTGTATTCAACTTCCTTAAAAACAAGTGACTCTTTGTATGGTGAGTAATTAACATACAGATTGATTTTTTACAAATATAGACTCTTTTTAATGGACAGTCAGTCAAGTCGTCATTAAGAGTAAGTTTACGATGAAAGAGTAGTGAACTTCGAACAACTCTCGAAGGTTCGAGTCAAAAGAGTAAGGTCCAAAAGGGCGAATGAAAAGGAAATTTATACGATAAGTAAGACGAAATTTTTTATAGAGAATTCACCGGGGAATAAATATCCAAAACAAAGTGTCGAAGGAGATTTCCAGGAATTATTACAATAGGGTGAGTTAGATAGGTTGGAATGAAGGGTCATTGGGGTTTGTATATGAGAGGTGATCCGACATCGGAAAAAGGGTAGTAAAAGATAGTTCAAGTGAGATCACATAGGTACGTGTAACAAGAAGGGTGTGCGAGTACGTTTAAGATAGGTAAGAAGTTCTGAGTTGTCTTCAGGGTGGAGGAGATCCATCGAACGTGTCGTGTCAGGGACTGTAGTTCATTTGTGACTACAGAATTTCATGATTTGGACGACTGACAGTGTTTCATCAGCATTGACTTCTTCTTTTTATGACGGTTCAGTAAGTGAGACACTTTTAAGTGTATGTGAACCTTTTAGGAGAACAATGGAGGGTCTTCAATGTAAATATGACCTTTGCCAGGTAAGGACTGAGACACTCATCCGACACATTAGAACCACGCACGTTCGAGTCACCACAGGCTGAAAAGCACTGGGGTACCTGACATGGGGCGGTCCGAGGAGACAGGTACCCTAGGAGGACCGTTCTTATGACCTCGTCCAACGGTAAGGGAAAAGGTCCCCTAGAAGGGGTGGGTCCGTTACTTGGGTGTAGAGGAAACGGAGGACGTGACCGTCAACCCTTCAAGCATTAGATCTTGTATGGGGAAACAGAGACACGAAGTAAAAGGAGTGGTCAATGTATATACCCAACAACATCTAGGAATAATGGTGGTCGTCGTCACCGTAGTGGACTCTTGAACAATCTTTACGTCTTAGAGTCCGGGGTAAGGATGCCTTGGTCTTAGAGTAAATTGTTCTAGGGGTCCACTAGGGTTGGGTACGAGTTAGAATTCGTGGCCCGATCTACTAGAGGATAGTTTACCAGGGAAGGTCCTGACTATACTGGAACCTGTGTGGATTATCAAAGAGGAGCGTCTTAATGTCTTTTGATCCTACTTGTGTCAGTTTGCTGAATCTTGTCCCAAGAAGTAAACGACTACCCGTTGTATTTTTCTAATGACTCAGACTTCAGTCTCTTTTGTCACTTCGTTTATTAAATTGAAAATACAAAAGTTTGATGCCACGACCTCTTCTGAGGACTCTCGGGGAACCTGACGTTCCTCTAGTTTCGGCAGTTGGGATTTCCTTTAGTTGGGATTTATAAGAAACTTTCCTGACTACGACTTCGAGGTTTGAAACCGGTGGACTACGCTTTTCGGCTGAGTGACCTTTTCTGGGACTACGACCCTTTCTGACTTCCGTTCTCTTCCCCCACCGTCTCCTACTCTACCAACCCACCGTAGTGGCTGAGTTACCTGTACTTAAACTCGTTCGAGGCCCTGTACCGCTTCCTGTCCCTTCTGACCGTACGACGTCAGGTACTCCAACGTTTCCCAGCCTGTGCTGAATCGCTGACTTGTTGTTGTATTCGCCCCCGACCCCCCGCCCGACAGAGTCAAAGATAGAGTAGATGACACCTATTAATTTGTGGGATGAAGTGTCTCGATAAGACTCAATTTATTCGATTCTAGTTTTGCGAGACACAAAGGGGTTTACGAATTTAATGACAAGGCGTTCCGCCTTCTTATTTTACTGTCAACTGTTGGGAAGGGTTCGACTAGTCAAACGGAGCGGGGTGAATCCTGGCAGGAGTAGCTAGAGATTCTCACTCTATGTTTCCCAATTTCCCACTACTTACTCGCCGCTCTTCTCGGTGGACCGTCAATCTTCCGCCCCGCCCTCGGACAAGAGACCTGATTTTGGTAAGAGCGGAAGGGAGATCTCTTCGGGGGACGGTCAAGACCTTTGTGGGGGACCGATTCGCTCGTGGCGTCTCTTCGTCCTTGGTTTTCCTCCATCAGACGCCCACTCGGGAGGTGCCTCCCGCCTCCCAAGGCCCTGAGCGGTCGCCTTTCCTCCGCCGCCTGGCGTCTCCTGAGAACCTTCTCCGTCCATTTCGCGGAAACGGCGGAGGGGTTGGGTTCTGTCCCGGCCCTTGGGCAGCGGCGCCGCGTTGCGGAGACAGGGGCGAAATGGGGTCGCGTTTTAAGTTCATTAAAGTCCCTCTCCTCTCGTTGTTTATCGCAACCAGGCCCCGGTACGGGTGGCCAGGCGTTGAGTGGCATTTGGCGCAGGCGCGAAGCCCGTTTGACTTCTCGCCGCCGCAGCCTCTGTAGAAGAACCGACGCGCACGGGCGGTGAAGCAGCGCCGCGGGCGCCTACTGCAGTCCGGCCCTCGTTGCTCTCACGGCCGAGGCACGCGCCGATCTCGCCGAACACCCGCGTCCCCGCCCAGACCACCGCAAACCCTCGAAGGGACCACTGCCTCCAGCCCTCCCACAACCCTCGATCCCAATCGGTGAGTTGCGGGCTAGGCGCAAGCACCATTGTTGGGAACCCCACTGACGTCTGCGCGCCGGAGCGGGACATGTGCGACGCCCAATGTTCGGCCCTGCGCGCCCGAGAACCGCCCCCAAAAGGACCAAACCCTTCAGCCCACTTACCGCCGACCAATGCCGAGCTACCCGGCGTTCCCTTCCATCAGCGACAGACTCTTAGGTTCAGTCCGCCGAATAGGCCCTCGAGGCCCGACCCCTCCACTGCCGTCACCGGCAGTCTAGTTTCAGGAAGAAGGGCGTCCTCACCAGGGTCGAGGCCTAAGCGCGTAGACGGAACGTCCAGCGCCCGGGACATCGAGTCCACCCCAAGGTAGAAGACTCTTTATTTTTATTACGAACATAGGGACCCGACAACTCCTCGCATTTACTTCAGCACTTTCGTTCGCACCGAACACATCGTTGCATTACACACCCCTAAGCAAGTAAAACGACCGTCTATCTCGCGAGATGACTTGTTCCTTCTAACACCTCCTTGCGTCATGAGCGGCGACTAACCTATCAGCCACCGCGGTTCAGGGTCCCAAATCCGTGGACAACGTTCTGGATCAGAAGACGGGTGAAAGGAGGGAGCAGAGGTAAGTGAACCGGTTACTCTTCGGTTCCCCGTCAGCAGAAAGGCAACCGTAATACGCCACCCCCTTCTTCGTGACTGGGTTTGTGAACGATGGTCGAGAATGGGTGGACGTGCACAAGGATTCACTTTCGGACCGCACGAAATGGACCAAGGGAAGCACCTATAGGTCGCTCTCATGTCCTACGATTGTTTTTATATTGAAACGTATTAGAACAGGAATTCACCCTTAACAATTGTCACTACCGATGGACCTCGCAACGTCCAAAAAAGTCTTAGTTATCTTAGCAAGTCCAAACTAACATGTTGTATGTAACGGTTTAACGAGTCTAGTTGACCATAATTGACTAAATTCTCGACCACATTAGCCTAACAATAGTATAATACCTACTAACAAGTCAAGTAAGCGAGTCAGCACAGGTTGAGAAACGCTGGGATACTTAGGGTCGTCGGTCCGGAGGGACAGGTAGTGGTTGAGGGCCTCAAATGGGTTTGAGTACAGGTACCTCAGCCACTACGGTAGGTCGGTAGAGTAGGAGACAACGGCGGAAAAGGAGGACGGAGGTTAGGGAGGGTCGTAGTGTCAGAAAGGGTTACTCAGTTGAGAAGCGTACTCCACCGGTTTCATAACCTCAAAGTCGAAGTCGTAGTAAGGAAGGTTACTTGTGGGTCTTGACTAGAGGAAATCTTACCTGACCAACCTAGAGGAACGTCAGGTTCCCTGAGAGTTCTCAGAAGAGGTTGTGGTGTGAAGTTTTCGTAGTTAAGAAACCACGAGTCGAAAGAAGTGTCAGGTTGAGAATTTGTAGGTATACACTGGTGACCTTTTTTATATCGGAATTGATCTGCCTGGAAACAACCGTTTCATTACAGAGACGAAAAATTATACGACAGATCCAACCAGTATTGAAAGGAAGGTTTCTCATTCATAGAAAATTAAAGTACCGACGTTAGTGGTAGACGTCACTAAAACCTCGGGTTTTTTTATTTCAGACTGTGACAAAGGTGACAAAGGGGTAGATAAACGGTACTTTACTACCCTGGTCTACGGTACTAGAAGCAAAAGACTTACAACTCGAAATTCGGTTGAAAAAGTGAGAGGAGAAAGTGAAAGTAGTTCTCCGAAAAATCAAGGAGAAGTGAAAGACGGTATTCCCACCATAGTAGACGTACAGACTCCAATAACTATAAAGAGGGTCGTTAGAACTAAGGTCGAGCACGAAGAAGGTCGGGTCGCAAAGAGTACTACATGAGACGTATGTTCAATTTATTCGTCCCACTGTTATATGTCGGAACTGTACGAGGAAAAGACTAAACCTTGGTCAGACAACAAGGTACAGGTCAAGATTGACAACGAAGGACTGGACGTATATCCAAAGAGTTCTCCGTCCAGTCCACCAGACCATAAGGGTAGAGAAAGTCTTAAAAGGTGTCAAATAACACTAGGTGTGTCAGTTTCCGAAACCGTATCAGTTATTTCGTCTTTATCTAGAAAAAGACCTTACGAGAACGAAAAAGCTACTAGGTCACCTACAACCGTTAAACTAGAGACCAAGGAGACGGAAAAGATTTAGGTCGAACTTGTAGACCTTCAAGTGTCAAGTACATAACGACTTCGGACCGAACCTCTTAAAACTCGTAATGAAATGATCGTACACTCTACTCACGTTAACACGCCATCAAACTCGTAAGAAACCGTAACGGAAAGAAACCCTAACCTTACTTTTGACTGGAAAAGGGTCAGAACACCGGTGACGACTCAAAAGGTTTAAACGACCGTATGACTCACGTCGTGAAAGTGTCGTAGTAGAAAGTCTTAAACTTTGTCGAATTGACCCTAAGGTAGTGGAGGTGATTGAGACACGTATCACTACGAAGGATTCCGGGTGAACTGAAGTGTAAGGTCGTACAGACCGAGATCCACTCACTAGTGTGGTAGCACTAATAGACCCAGTACTGCTAGAAAAAACATGTCAAGAAGACACATAAGAACGGTGGAGAAGAATTATAGAAGATAAGACAATCCAGGTATGGTAAAGACAGGAAATAGCACGGGTAGAAACGTACTTTACAAGGGAACCATAGAGATTAAAAGAACTTCTCTAGAGATCAGAAAGGGTAAGACGACAAAAGGAGATAAAGAAACGTAACTAGCGACTCCTTCCGAAAGAATAGAGAGGAACGTTTCATTTATTTTAAATGTGTTCTCCATTTAATATATATATATATATATATATATATATTTTGTGTTTTTAGGTTTGCCCTCTTCTCGAACTCAAACAACTATGTAGGTAGTTTCAGATCTTAAATTTAATCGGTTTTTGAATCTTAACACCCAAAAAAATTTAGGGTGTAAACGACACGTGGACACGAGAGATATCCGTCACCTGTCCTAAAGAACTTACTTATCATTGATATGCAAACTTACTTGTTTTACTAAATCTAATTAACGACAAAACTCCTCGACCGTTATTCTGTTCCTTCATCCGTTACGTTAAAATTTTCTATGAGTAGTTTTTAGTGATGGTCTCTTTACAAAACTCGTAAATCTACCATTCTTACGGAATATTAAGGGTTCGTGAATTGCACATTCAGTAAACCAGGAGATTTACTATAAAATTCCACTCATTGTGTCGATAATACGAGTAAAATGTGTACTCCTTCGTTTGAGTTTCTCTATCCCAAGGACTATCTCCATTAACCGGTTTACTCTGATGGGTACCCAAAACTAATCCTAAAAACTCAAGAAATATGACAATGTCACAGACATTCATTATCAGCTCAAATTAGCTCATGGAGGATACTCGGTCTGTGAAAAGAACATAATAAGGAGGAGGAATCGGACTGTAACATGTATTGTCCGAACAGACAGGACCCAGTATACAGATCTCTTTCGACAAACCTTAAACTTGGCGATTGAAATTAGGGTTTCGAACGTAAAAAGAACTTAGAATTGGGTATTTAGAAATGTTTCGATACCTGGATCAATTACAGAGTATTGAATAAGGAATATTAATCTCTTCCCACTCCTAGTATAACAGTAAACATCGTATTTAAAAGTGCATACATTATTATGGTAAGGTTTCCGTCTGTAGGTTATTACGTATTTGAGAAATTGACCCGTGGAGAAAAAGGAGGATACAATCACGTGTTAACATATTTGTCAATCATGTATTGACATATTTTGAAGTTTATCGGTTTCGTCAGAACTCTTTCCTATTTTGCCTTTCATAGTGAAGGACTAAATTTTTTTTTTAATGTTTGATGTCATTAGTTTTATTATACCACGACCGTATTCTTGTCTACACATCTGGTTACCTTGTCTTACCTCTCGGGGGTTTATTTATATACCAGTATATAAAATATAAATATATGCCGGTTGTATAGAAGTTATTCTCACGAGTCTTGTGTGTTACCCTTATCCTATCAGAGAAGTTATTTACTACAACCCTCCTGAAGAAACCACCAGGTCACCAATTCTGACGTGTGAAGGTCACGTCCTCTACGTCCAAACTAAGGACCCACCCTTTGATCCTAGGGAAAACGGTGTACCACATCGCTTTTCTTTTTTTTCCGTAACCCCTATGACCTGTAGGTGCACGTCTCCTTACTTTAGTTTGCAAATGGAGTGTGATATGTGAAAATGCTTCTTCCGTTACCGTTGGGTGAGGTCATGAGAACGGACCGTTTAGGGTACCTACCTCCTCGGATCATCCTACGTCAGGTACGACAGTGCTTCTCAGCCTATGTTGACTCGCTGAAGTGAAAGTAAAAAGTGAAAGTACGTAGCCTCTTCCTTTACCGTTGGGTGAGGTCACAAGAACGGACCTCTTAGGGTCCCTACCACCTCGGACCACCCGACGGCAGATACCCCAGCGTGTCTCAGTCTGTGCTGACTTCACTGAATCGTCGTCGTCGTCGTCGTATGTGAAAATTTTTGGTTGAGTTCAATTTTACCGTCTTCTGTATTTGTCCTTTAAGTATGTCTCCCCTTTATACCTTTCTACGAATCGAAGGACTCGTTAGTCCCTTTACGTATTTTAATATGACACATAACAAAAAAGTAGATACTCTAACCGTACTCGAATATTCAAATTACGTACAACCACTCCTCCAACCCGTGGACATGAGTCGACTACCTTAGACAACGTTGGTAAAACCTTTACTAAACCGTAAAATCATTCCAACTCCTACATTATGAGAAGTTAGGGCATTAAGATGAGATCCATATTTGTGTTTTCCTAAAAAATATGCACGTATGTTTCTCTGTACACGTGCATAAAATAAAACCATGACGACCATTACGGTGTCTTAACCTTTGTACTTCACAGTTAGTTACTTAACGACTTATTTAAAATTTTATAAGTAAACGACTCAAAAATTCCGTCTCTTTTACTTTCTCGATTTACATAAACAACGTCGCACTTATTTAGAGAAAACAACTTCACTAGTACAAAATGAATAACTTGGGTCCAGAGGAAGTAACAAGTCAACTCAGCGAGTCAACACAGGCTGAGAAACACTGGGGTACTTGGAGTCGTACGGACCGGAGGGACAGGTAGTGGTTGAGGGCCTCAGGTGGGTTTGGGTACAGGTAACTCAGTCACTACGGTAGGTTGGTAGAATAGGAGACAACAGGGGGAAGACAGGAGTTAGAAAGGGTCGTAGTCTCAGAAAAGTTTACTCAGTCGAGAAGCGTAGTCCACCGGTTTCATAACCTCTAAGTCGAAGTTGTAGTCAGGAAGGTTACTTGTGGGTCCTGACTAGAGGAAATCCTACCTGACCAATCTAGAGGAACGTCAGGTTCCCTGAGAGTTCTCAGAAGAGGTTGTGGTGTCAAGCTTTCGTAGTTAAGAAGTCACGAGTCGGAAGAAATATCAGGTTGAGAGTGTAGGTATGTACTGATGACCTTTTGATAGCGGAACTGATCTGTCTGGAAACAACTGTTCTATTACAGACGAAAATTTATACGACAGACCCAACCAGTATTGAAAGGAAGGTTCCTCATTCGCAGAAAATTAAAGTACCGACGTTAGTGATAGACGGCACTAAAACCTCGGGGATTTTTATTTTAGACTGTGACAAAGGGGACAAAGGGGTAGATAAACGGTACTTCACTACCCTGGTCTACCGTACTAGAATCAAAAGACTTACAACTCGAAATTCAGTTGAAAAAGTAAGAGGAGAAAGTGAAAGTAATTCTCCGAGAAATCAAGAAGTCAAAGACTGTATTCCCACCATAGTAAACGTATAGACTCAATAACGATAAAGAGGGTCGTTAGAACTAAGGTCGAACACGAAGAAGGTCGGGTCACAAAAAGTACTACATGAGACGTATCTTTAATTTATTCGTCCCACTGTTATATGTTGGAACTGTATGAGGAAAAGGATAAACCTTGGTCAGACAGTAAGGTACAGGTCAAGATTGACAACAAAGGACTGGACATATATCCAAAGAATTCTCCGTCCAGTCCACCAGACCATAAGGGTAGAGAAATTCTTAAAAGGTCAAATAACACTAGGTGTGCCAGTTTCCGAAATCGTATCAGTTATTTCGTATAAAGACGAAATACAAAAAGACCCTGAGACAACGAAAAAACTACTAGGTCACCTACAACCGTTAAACTAGAGACCAAGGAGACGGAAAAGATTTTGGTCGAACTTGTAGACCTGTAAGTTCCAAGTGTATAATGACTTCGGACCGAACCTATTAAAATTTGTAGTGAAATGATCGCACACTCTACTCACGTTAACACGCCATCAAACTCGTAAGAAACCGTAACGGAAAGAAACCCTAACCTTACTTTTGACTGCAAAAGGTCAGGACACCGGCGACGACTCAAAAGGTTTAAACGACCGTATAACTCACGTCGTGAAAGTGTCGTAGTAGAAAGTCCTAAACTTTATCGAGTTGACCTTAAGGTAGTGGAGACGATCGAAACACGTATCACTAAGAAGGATTCCGGATGAACTGAAGAGTAAGGTCCTACAGACCGAGATCCACTCACTAGTGTGGTAGTACTAATAGATCCAGTACTTCTAGAAAAAACATGTTAAGACATATAAGAACGGTGGCGAAGAATTATAGAAGACGAAGAAAATCCAGGTATGACGAAGACAGGAAATAGCACGGGTAAAAACGTACTTTACAAAGGAACCATAGAGATTAAAAGAACTTCTCTAGAGAAAGGGTAAGATAAGAAAAGGAGACAAAGAAACGTGACTAGTGACTCCTTCCAAAAAAAATAGAGAGGAAAAAAAATAGAGAAACCTTGAGACATAAGTCTATCCATATAGAAAAGAAAAGAGGAAACGGATAGTGAAGAAAAGAAAAGAGTCGATAAACATTCCGGAGGAATCTGTTGGCAAAACGGAAAAACATAAAGAAAAGGAACCCATACCAAAACTAGTGGCGAAGTACATGTTACAGTGCTTGGAGGCAGGTATCAGTGAGACGACTAGTCTAGATTAGGGGACTTAGATACAGTGAACATGCCATTCCCAAAACTAAATCAGTAGGATTTCCCGGATCACCAAAAGGGATGAAAGAAGTCAAATTCAGACACAAAACGTTATTCCTCAATTACTAGACTCGGTGACAGTCGAGAACCAAAACAAAAATGACTGACAAATATCGAAGAGGTAGACACTGACGTTTCTTATATTAGTTAGACCAAAGTCATAACCGGTAGAGTACTACAGGTACATAGGTCAGTAGCGAACAAAACAACCTTCTCCCACAAAAGATACTGGTCACCTGAGAACCGTTTTGAGAGAATAGATACTATTGTGTTTAATAGAATTTAAGGAAACCTTACTATGGGAGAAACTTCATTGACCAAGAATGGTGTTCTCCAGTCGTAAACGTGCCTTTATAGAGGAGATTTTCCCTTCTCTGTCTTCTCTTTAAAAACATAAATCTAAATAAAGATAGACTTCATGTAAGACCATGACTGGAAATTGAAGAAACCAGTTACGTTTAACATTCAGTCAATAATGATGTCTTTTTTACCATGAATACATGTAAAATACGACACAATCTTGTGAAGGAAAAGGAATTAAAACTCGTTGAACTGTCGAGGTAGGTCCGACGTCCTCAGTCCTTCTGAGTCGACCTGAAACAACCACAAAAAAGAGAATTCCTCAAGGAGATTATCGACACATACAGTTAAAGTTTTTCTTTACTTTTTCTGGATGTAGTTCCCCTTAATGATTCAGTACTGATAAAGCACTCCAAAACACTGGAAGTGACATCGTACACGATAAAAATAAGTATTGAGAACCTCCTTTTACTTCGTGAAACGGGAACCCCGATCCGACCAAGACCAATCTGAAAGGTGATGTTAGAAAGAAACGGGTTGAGACCGAAGGAAGGAGGGTGAAACATTTACCTTTCATCCCTTCTCAAAGGACAAAACTTCAATCGTGACCTGGGTGTGATTTAGGAGTCGTCAACTACCGTCACTTCGCCTCTGACCCTCAGCTTCTATCATAAACATAAGTTTGCACAGGGTGTCACTAATCGTGTGACGGAAAATGAACTCACAGACGGAATTACTTTTGTCTTTAGATTAGTCAGGTCAGGAAGTCACCGAGGTTTATCGAAAGTTCTGGAGTAACCTAATTCGCGGTGTAAGTTTTGATAAGTATCATACAGGTACGGGTTGGGTAGTCGAAGTATATAACTATATAAGTATAAACCCGAAGGGACCACCGAGTCACCAGTCTTAGACGGACGGTTGGGTCCTCTACGTACAAGTTAGGACCCAGTCCTTCTAAGGGACCTCCTTCTTTACCGATGGGTGAGGACATAAAAACGGATCTCTTAGGGTACCTGTCTCCTTGGACCACCCGATGTCAGGTACCCCAACGTTTCTCAGTCTGTGGTGACTCGCTGACTCGTGTGTGTATAAATACAAGTATTATTCAATGGTATACGATTCGTATGTAACCAAAGAAAACGGCAGTAAAAAAATACGAAATACATGTACTCGAGTAACTAAGGAATAAAAAATTCTTTAGATGTGTTTACTCTTTTGGTTCTGAGTCTCTTAAAGTTCTTAAGAAATGTCCTCATCTTAAACTCAAACTCACATAAACTGAGGTCTCCGTATTAATATGCAACAAAAAGAAAACAAAACGGAGTGGAAGATTGGTGGATGAAACGTCGGTCTGATTCGATGAGAGTCAAGGAAAACACAGATTATTGAACGTATGTAAAAACGGAGAAGGCCCTACGGAGAGAGAGGACGAGATTGACTAGACTGGGAAGAACACAACCTAAGTCACTAATCAGTAGTGATGACACCGACTGGGAAGGACTACACAGGCTGACATAAGTACCGGGGGTGAGACTCAGTGGCTCATCAAAAAGAGTTGCACATACACACTCTCCTAAACCCTCCACTGACGATTGCTTACAGTGCGGCGTTCTTGGTAACGAGACCAGGACGTCTTTTCTTACACACCTTTAGGTAAAAATCGGACTTGGGGTTGTTACTTCACACAAGTTTTATCCCTTATTTTATTCGGGTAGAGGAAACTGGGCCCCTATATTAGTGATCCTCTCATGACTGACTCGTCATTGACTCCAAAGTTCTCCCTCGCGGGGTCTACCTCGACGTCCTGATTCTCTCATCTTTTTATAATGGGCCCACTTGTTTATTTTACCCGCCGACATAACTTCCAATCTGGACTTTACTTGAGACTCGGAAACGTTTATATCCTTGGTTTTTCCGAAAGTTTCACTTCCTTTTGTTGAGGGCGGACTTGATATCCTTCCTGAACCCACGAGTCTTACCCGTTTGGTCCTCTTCGTTACGAGGAAGGAATTTTAGGAAAGGTAGTCCATCGAATGACGATAAGACTCGGACGATACACCTTTGGAGTTCCCTAACATAGAGGTTGTAAGGAAAAGAAAGTAGAAGTAAAGAAAGAGTTTTTGTCCCTCGATCTGAAAGTGTATGTAAACATTATACTCGTAACGGAAAGGATAAAACGTCCCCGAAGAAGGAGAAAAAAAAAAAAAAAATAATAACGTAGAACTAGTCATAAGATCGACTACTCTGAGACCTTTACAGGTCCGTTTAATACTAAGGTAAAAGAATTTTCCCTCCTTAAGAAATTTCTGTACTGGAACAATCAAAACGTAAAGTTCATTAAGGAAAGTGAGTTAAACTTTTATAATACTCTGTCCCTTCCCTTAAACATAAATGACCCCTATACGATTCACAATCTGTTCAGACAGTGTACGTAATAGAGTTAAGGGTCGTGTCACTGACACTACACAATCAAAACACGGGTAAAGTGTCTCCCCCTCCATCCCTGGTCGTTTCTGACTTTTTTGACCACCAATTCACCCCTCCGACGCTACACTTATCGTAGTTCGGACTAAGACGATGTTCTAAAGGGTTTAAATTTACTTATTTGGGGAAAAATTTTTTCCTATTGTAAAGGTGTCTAGGGAACACTACTAATTTTAATAAAGTACAGAGAATTCACTTGTTTGTATTTTGATTTATATTTGTAGAGTACATATACTGCAAATACATTGATGTCCTGATTTTCGTTTATATACTTAATTTATCGTCGTTTTGAAGGTTTACTGTAATTATTCTCTGTTGACTCTAGTCTCATTATTATTGATATTTGCATGACTCTCGAATGTACACGTGGAAACATTCAATAAATGTGGAACAGAATAAACTAGGAGTTTCAAAACACATGAAAATGTCTACTCCTGAGACCGAGTCTGAATGACTTTCAATAACAATGAGATTAGAGTCGTGGTTGGTCAGGTAAGACTTCCTCTAGTCGGGACCCACAAGAAACCTTCCTTACTACGATTTCGACTTTGAGGTCGTGAAACCGGTGGAGTACGCTTCTCAACTGAGTAACCTTTTCTGAGACTACGACCCTCCCTAACCCCCGTCCTCCTCTTCCCCTGCTGGCTCCTACTCTACCGACCTACCGTAGTGACTGAGTTACCTACACTCAGACTCACTTGAGGTCCTCAACCACTACCTGTCCCTCCGGACCGTACGACGGTAAGTACCCCAACGTTTCTCAGCCTGTGTTGACTCACTGACTTGACTTGACTGACTTAGAGTCGTCAGTGAGTCTGTGGGGAACAAAGTGATTACAAACGAACGATGATTGGGATGTTACAAAAACTACCCAAAATTCTGAAGGGGCCATCGAGTCTACCATTTCACAGACAGATGTTACGCCCTCTGCACCCAAGCTAGGGACCCAGTCCTTCTAGGGGACCTCTTCCTTTACCGTTGGGTGAGGTCATAAGTACGGACCTTTTAGGGTACCTGACTCCTCGGACCACCCGACATGTCAGGTACCCCAGCGTTTCTCAGTCTGTGCTGACTCGTTGGAGTGAAGTGAAGTGAAGTTGGGATGTTACGTGTCGTCTTCCGTAAGGACGTTTTTATCTATTTTACAAATGGACGAAGGTTCGTCTACCAATCGGTAAGTAGTTTTTATAGGTAAAAAAAGAAACCCGTCTGTCGACGTATATGATATAAAGAAGGTGGGAACGTTCGTTCGTATGTTACGTCACTCCAAGATTGGTTACCAATCACTCTTCAGTTTGATCTCAAAATTCTTCGTCCCTAAAATTCACGGGAGAAGTATGAACAAAGGGAAAATCACAGAGTTACGTCTTCTCCCGGGATCCTTTACTGTGTCAGTGTACAAACGTCGGACCCAAGGATTTAGCGGAACACCTTCTCTCGACGGTTTGTTATAGAGGAAATACGACTTAATACCCTTTCTTTCTTTGCAAATACCAGGAACTCGGTAGTATATAAAAAAACTCCCCGACAAATACTATCGTCGATCACAATAGGTTTAATTATATTGAGATTGATACTACCTTACGTACCTTCCCCATCTATCAACGTTAGTTTATACAACGGATCAACCTAAGCTTGGAAGTCCTCCCTCTCCTACCCCTTCTTTGATCTTTTTACCCGAGGAAAAAATTTTTTTTAAAAAAATTAAATAAATAAACCGACGTGACCCAGAAGTAACGTAGGGTACCTTAAAAATTAACGTCGTATTTTTACGAATCAACACCGTACACCCTATATCAAGAGACTGGTCCCTAACTTGGACCCCGGGAACGTAACCCTCGAGTCTCACGGTCGGTGATCTGGTGGTCCCTTCAAGGGGTACCCCAGGAAAATATAGAACAAAAAGATGACTCCGATCTGGGACGGGTCTAGGAGGACTAGAGGGATAACACAAAGAGGGACCCCTCACAAAGGGCGGGGAGGAAAGAGGAGGTAGTAAAAGAAACAACAGTGTCGAAGGTCCGTCAGAGGAGCCGAGTCGGTACTTACCGTAGATGATCGTCACACGACCGGGGAAAAATATAGACCCAGTACGAAACACACAGAAACACGTAATCACACTATTTCTCGAGAAGGACTGGGAAACCGAGGAAAGGGTTTACTAGGTAGCCGTTAAACATGTCCCTTTCTAACCAGAAGGTTGTCAGGTATTTATTAGACTGAATGAGTAGTTTTCTTAAAGTATTATGTGTTCCGTGAATTGGCCAAAGTAACTTTTGTTCCAAATAACATAAACCCCTTCTACATTTTAAGGTCCAATTGACATGTAGACAAAGAACTCTGTTATACGGAAGGACGGTCAGTCGTGAAAGATCTTACTTTCCGGATACGGAGGTGATTTATCCTTTCGGTCGCCCATCAAGGACATCCTAAACTAGTGGTTGAAGGTTGGATTTGATACCCAAACTGTCTCATGTTAGTGGGTAAATCGTTTGGACATTTACGAGACTCTGACAAGATAGGTGTCACCCGTACTCACTTCTAACCAAAACTCCCACGACGAGACTAAGACCCGTCGTGTCCTTCCGGACCGAACCCAGTCAGGGTCGTGTCAGGACGAGGTCCGAGACAGACCTCCGGAGGGATTACCCTCCGTACCCACGATAGGTCAAGAGAGGGAGGAAGTCCCGTGACGGTTGGACGTTGGAACCGAACCTTCCGAGTCATTGTGTTGATTTTTGTTTAGCATCCGTGTAAAAATGGACGTCTACGGTTGACAGGACCTAGTTGGTAAGAATAGGTTATTTGTTCGGACTTACAGTCTCCTTTTATTCGTGAAGTCTTTGAAAACTTTTAAAGAGAAAGAAAGAC
This sequence comes from Capra ibex, assembly GCA_006410555.1. Lineage (NCBI taxonomy): Eukaryota > Metazoa > Chordata > Mammalia > Artiodactyla > Bovidae > Capra > Capra ibex. The sequence continues at coordinate 33,661,902 of SJYO01013871.1, forward strand.
AGAGAGAAAATTTGAGGGGTTTGGACTTTGGTTTTTCTTCCGTTATGAAGAATTCAACGACACCCATCTAAGTTCCCAGATGTAACTAGTAAAAACGATAGTCCTGACGTAAAATGTAAAATTTTATGATAACCTTGAGACTTTTTTTTTTTCTGAGAAAACCGTCAAAAAGTCCTTTATTTACGAATGGCACACTCTAGACTCTTTTTTCCTACCTTTTAATCAGTGAGTTATGAAACTTTGTAGGTCAATTGAAGATTCAGGGACCCTTTTAGTTGTGTTCAGTCTGGAGAACGTCTAAGAATTAAAAAACTAAGAGGATCTTTACGGTCAGCGAGTCGACGACCTTGTGTTAAACACTTGGTCCTAACCGGGTTTGGTTCAACACCAAGAAAAGTAAAAAGATATCGTCACCGTAAGTTTGGTCATTATTGTCGGTGTCGTAGTTCACACGGGAGATTTTGACCTGTCTCATCCTCAACCGTGTGTCTATAAAAAGACTGAACGAGACATCTCCCACAGTACAAGATCGTCAGTGATCTCATTATCACTGGTGGGTGACCCACTTCTGCAATACCCTATTAGATACATAAGAGATCGGGTCGTGCTGAGGGACCAAACCGTCCTGCCCCGCGGTTCCTTTTCGTGTCTGCAATGGCGATTTCTCGGAGTAAGCAAAGTGTAGAGACGGGACTTGGATGGTGTCACCCTTTCAATTGGTCGGCGGATGATAGGTAATGGTCTTGTCACCTCTCTTTCTAGTGCGTTAGAACCACGACTGACCTCACCCCGGCACAACATCGAGGTGAGTCTCCCCGGAATATTTCCGAGCAAAATATTTCCTTTTCGTCGGACTCTATGTCCAACTATGCTTAAGAACCTGTTCCCATTTAGACGAACCAGTCCGGGGTCTTCCTTGGCTTAACCTTCCTCATCCCAACGAGGTCGTATCACTTTCGGACCTCCTCAACTGACCTTGGGTCTCCCGAACCATTCCTTTAGACCCCTTCTCCGTACTCCGACTTGAATACCAACACCCGTGTCTCACACACATAGAAGCATAGAGTGTGATTACAGGTGATCTCTTGGGGGTGAACTCTCCTTCGAAAGTCGGTGTTTCATCTATTCTACAGAGTAGAACACCTACATCTATATGTCATTTGGGACCCCTCTGGTCTGGTAGGTGAACCACCGGTTTACTAAAGTTAAAGTTAGACAGGAAGTCAAAGCAACGAGTCAGTACAGGCTGAGAAACGCTGGGGCACCTGACGTCGTACGGCCTGGAGGGACAAATAACGGTTGAGGGTCTCAAATGAGTTTAAGTACAGGTAACTCAGTCACTACGGAGGGTTGGTAGAGTAAAAGACAGCAGGGAAGAGGACGGAAGTTAGAAGGAGTTGTAGTCCCATAAAAAGTCACTCAGTCAAGAAGCGTAGTCCACCGGTTTCAAACCTCAAAGTCGAAGTTGTAGTCAGGAAGATTACTTATAAGTTCTGATTAAAGGAAATCCTACCTGACCAAACTAGAGGAACGTCAGGTTCCCTGAGAGTTCTCAGAAGAGATTGTGGTGTCAAGTTTTCGTAGTTAAGAAACCACGAGTCGAAAGAAATATCAGGTTGAGAGTGTAGGCATGTACTGATGACTTTTTGGTATCGAAACTGATTTACCTGGAAACGACCGTTTCATTACAGAGACGAAAAATTATACGATAGATCCAACCAGTATTAAAAAGAAGGTTCCTCGTTCGTAGAAAATTAAAGAACCGAAGTCAGTGGTAGACGTCACTAAAACCTCGGGGGGTTTTATTTCAGACAGTAACAAAGACGACAAAGGGGTAGATAAACGGTACTTCACCACCCTGGTCTACGGTACTAGAAACAAAAGACTTACAACTCAAAATTCGGTCGAAAAAGTGAGAGGAGAAAGTGAAAGTAGTTCTCCGAGAAATCAAGAAGAAGTGAAAGACAGTATTCTCACCACAATAAACGTATAGACTCCAATAATTATAAAGAGGGTCGTTAAAACTAAGGTTGATCACGAAGTAGGTTGAGTCGTAAAGAGAACTACATGAGACGTATATTCAATTTATTCGTCCCACAGTTATATGTCGGACCTACATGAGGAAAGGGACAAACCTTGGTCAGACAACAAGGTACAGGTCAAGATTGTCAACGAAGGACTGGACGTATGTCCAAAGAGTTCTCCGTCCAGTCCACCAGACCATAAGGATAGAGAAATTCTTAAAAGGTCAAACAACAACAACACCAGGTGTGTCAGTTTCGAAAACCATATCAGTTATTTCGTCTTTATCTACAAAAAGACCTTGAGAGAACGAAAGAGTTACTAGTTTCCCTACAACCGTTAAACTAGAGACCAAGGAGACGGAAAAGATTTTGGTCGAACTTGTAGACCTTCAAGCACCAAGTGTATGACAACTCCGGACCGAACCTCTTAAAACTCGTAATGAAATGATCGTACACTCTACTCGCGTCAAACGCCATCAAACTCGTAAGAAACCGTAACGGAAAGAAACCCTAACCTTACTTTTGGTTGGAAAGGGTCAGGACACCGGTGACGACTCAAAAGGTTTAAACGACCGTATGACTCACGTCGTGAAAGTGTCGTAGCAGAAAGTCCTAAACTTTATCGAGTTAACCTTAAGGTAGTAGAGGTGATCGAAACAAGCAACACTACGAAGGATTCCGGGTGAACTGAAACGTAAGGTCTTACAGACCGAGATCCACTCACTAGTGTGGTAACACTAATAGAACCAGTACTTCTAGAAAAAAAATTATCAAGACACATAAGAACAGTACAGAAGAATTATAGAAGACGAAGACAGTCCAGGTATGGAAAAGACAGGAAGTAACACGGGCAGTGTTCCTGTAGTGAGACAGGAATGGTCTTAACCAAGGATGGAATGGGTGTACAGAGATAATTATGATAGTTGGTTCCCGGAGGTCTTAAGGACTAGATAATTTTTACCGTCGAACGTGTTGTAACACCGTTACCCGTGTACTGGTGCTCTAGGTGATCAGAGGGGTCTATAGGCTAGTTAGTCTTCATCGATCAGATTACCCTACCACCTTCCTGATAACTTCCGAGTCGATCCCAAGATGGAACCCGGTTATTGGACATTCCAATGTCGCGACAGGAGGTCCCACTGCAATATACGTGATTGAGTCTCCGATAACACGACAAAGACTTTTGACCTTAAGTGTCCCTGTTCTTGGTTTTTCATCTTTAACCACACCTAGGAGAGTCCTAGCGACGAATAGTTCGAACGTTGACATCTGAGGTGGTGAAATTTCCAAGACCAAAGGTGTTCCCCTTGTGGTCCGTCGTTAAGTTGAACTTCGACACTGATGTACTCCAGTAAACTCCGAGGAGTACAGTCACCTTCTTGACTGTTTCTTTTCTTAATAAGGGAACCACCTGTTTTAACTGGGATTAATGGTTCTCCTCATCCCAACGAGAATATGTCACCTTCATACCTCCTCAACTGACCTTGGGTCTCTCGAACGTACCCACAGAGAACCAAGAAAGAACGGTCCCTATTGTCATTCACCCGTCGAAGTTGTCGATACCGAACTACTCCGGTTTCGTCGATTCCTGAGTCCCGACTCCAAGATCCAGTCAGGTAGTCCGACCATCGGAGGTCACCGATTCCCACTCACTGTAGATCTTACCCACTACCCCCTCCATCTACTCCGGAAATAGAACCCTAGACGAAAGGTCCGTTGAGTTCTTTCTAAGGGTCCCGAAGGGACCACCAAGTCACCATTTCTTAGACGGACGGTTAAGTCCTCTGTGTCCAAGTTAGAAGCCAGGTCCTTCTAGGGTTGATTCACACACACGATGTTGGTAACTTGGACACGAGATCTCTGACCCTGGGTGTTGACGACTCGGGTACACGACGTACAGGACTTCGGACACTCGGGATCTCGGACCCGAGGCGTTGTTACTCTTCGGACGTGGGAAGTTGATCTCTCATCGGGGGACGAGTGGTACGATCTCTTTTCACTGTCACTGTTTCTGGGTCGTGTCGGTTTTTATTTATTCATTTTAATATAAATATTTACTCAATATCTTTTTATATCTCTCCTAGGTACTCACAAAGTTTTTTCTTTTTCTAAGGGTCATCGATCATGTCCTAGATCTTACATCATTCAACCGGTGTCTCCAACTGGTATACTTAGAAACTACTAACAGACTTACTTATTGACACGGGACTCGAGACGTCATTTCCTTGAGTTCAATTAAGTGTAAACTCTCACGACCCCAGAGAGTCCCTTCCAGACATGTAATTGTACACCGAGCGGGTCGGAGACACGTCGCACCGAGTGGGTGACAAGGAGGGGGTCTTAGTCCCAGAACACCACTTCCGAGTGTGTGTCGAAACCTTCACGTGGTTTGGGGGAGACGCGAGCGGAGGGGTTCGGTCACACAGTGGTCGTCCTTGAGTAATAAGTGAGTCTCAGTCTCACTGTTCTCTCTTTGTGTTAGGAAGTCCGAATTGGTAAAAGAAAGGGGGGTTTATTTTTTCGGTTCAGTGTGTACCGACGTTAAACCTACGATACAGTGAAAGCGTGAAATAACGAGGTGTGCATTCGGTCGACTTACAAAAACTTTCCCTGATTTACTTAAATCAAAAATTTACTAGGGTACATGAAATAGGGGGGTTTTACTGGGTTTATTTGTTGTTCGCACTATATCAATGTTGTGACTGTCACCAGAGTCCGAGTCGAGGTACTTTTAATAAAAGGGAGGTGGGGAAGGAAAGAGAGAGGACCCTAGTCAACCACCCTGTATTTAAGAGGTTGTTTCCCCGACAGAAGAACTCTGTATTAAAATCCGGACCTTCCTGAACCTCTACAAAAACGGATCACACACGCACGATGCACCGAAGTCAGCACAGACTGAGACGCTGTGACACCAGACATCGGGTGGTCCGAGAAGACTGGTACCCTAAGAGGTTCAATCTCATGACCTCACCAAACGGTACGGGAGGAGACCTCCCAGAAGGACTGGGTCTCCTAGTTTGGGTGTAGAGAATACAAAGGACGTAACCGTCCGTCCAACCAATGGTGATCTCGTAATTACGGATCTTCGGGTTGCAGGTTTCGTCTCCGAAACGTCGAACACAGTCTTTAGAATAAGTAGAAAGTAAGACTAGGGTCGAAGAAATGAACGAGAATCAAAACTGTAAAACTGTTGGACCGAGTGACTAAGAGTCGAGAATATAGAGAGTGGGTAAGAGTAAACGATCTTAAAACCACCGTACAAACTTCTCTGACTTTATGAGTCTTCCTGTCATTTGTTCATTCGTTATTTACTGGAGCTTCAGTGTCGATCCCAAATCGTGAAAGAGGTTCACAACACTTTCGTAGGTGCCAATGACGGAGTGAGTGGACCGTCGAAAAGTGCGGGACAACAACAACAGCTTCTTCTGGAGAAGTAACAGGACCGGAAAACAGGTGTACTAATTTGATCGTATATTAAACGAAAACCGTGATCGGACTATTTTTATACACGAAATAGGAGAATAGGGGTCCAAGGAGGGGTATTGATTCTAAGGGGGTTTATTTATTTGTTTCAATATAATTTTTACTCAATGTCTTTTTATATATCTCTTAGGGTATAATTTTTTTTTCTAAGGATCAAGGATCATGGATCATGCTCTAGATCTTGTGTCATTTCTTCGGTATCTCTAACTGGTACACTTAGAAACCACTTACTTACTTACTTATTAACGGACCCGTCACTTTCACTTTCACTTCAGCGAGTCAGAACGGGTCAAGAAACGCTAGGGTACCTATCATCGGACGGGGTTCGAGGAGGCAGGTACCCTAAAAGTTCCGTTCTCATGACCTCACCCAACGGTAAAGGAAGAGGTCTCTTAGAAGGGTTGGGTCCCTAGCTTGGGTCCAGAGAGTGCAACATCTGTCTACAAAATGGTAGACTCGGTGGACACGTCATTTCCACGAGTTAAATTAAGTGTAAACTCTTCGCAACTCCTGAGAGTACCTTGTAAACACCCAATTGTACATCGTGCACCGGAAACCTCTAGTGTAAGGAAACCCATTTCAGAGTGGAAGGTCGGAAAGATGATTCCGAACAGAGGGAGGGACAGGGAGGAACAGAGAATGTCATCACCGAAACCTAAAAATAATAACTCTAAACCAATAAGACCACGGTTGGGACTTCCCTCTCTGACCTAGAACAGACGTCCGACTCTAGACACAGTACACTTATTGGTCTCTGTCTACAGGTTCTCTCCCCGTGAAGTCCCCCGACCTACGGGTTTTCCAAGAGCTGTCTCCCGAAAGTTCCACTACAGTCCACCGTGGGACCTCGTTCCGTTCGTCAGGTCCACTCTGAAGGGACCGACCGTTCGAGACGAACAGATCGTAGACCTACGAGAGACACTGACAAATAGAAAACAACACGAGATCGGAACTGATTTCGGAAGAAGTCTCGAAGATTGGATCTCTGACTCTCCCTCCATCCACGAACCCACACCCACAACTGTCTCGTCACAGGAGGAGGACGACACTACTGTCGTCCCTGGGCCCTCTGGGGTCCTCTTACACTGCGAATCCCTGTACAGTCCGACACACCAGACCCTGTAATAGGAAGTTCACGAACCCCTAACCGAATAAAAGAATTCCCTCCACTATAAAAGAATATATTAGACATTGTGATTCATCTAATAAAGAGTTTTTATCGTTACCCCGATCTGGTGACACATGATTACCGAAGTCAGTGCAGGTTGAGAAACACTGGGATACCTAACATGGGGCGGTCCGAGGAGACAGGTACCCTAAGAGGTCCGTTCTTATGACCTGACCCAACAGTAAAGAAGGAGGTCCCCCTAGAAAGACTGGGTCCCTAGCTTGGGTACAGAGAATACAGAGGACGTGACCGTCCGCCCAAGAAATGGTGATCGTGGTACGGAATAGACCCTTCGGGTCTGGTCCGATCTGGTCTTTCCTGCCCTTAGACCTCAAGTGTGTTTGCAAGTCTCTCTAGTCGGAACGGACGATAAGTCTCCACGGGTCGTGGAAGGGCACCCCCAGACGGACGGGGACCGTCTAGACGAGGACCCCTCCAAGTAGGGGTGGACCACAACCCATTGAACGACCGAGGACCAGAGTGTTCCACACCAACAAAGTCCCACACACAGTAACTCGATTTAGTGTCTCCCTCCTTTTGACAAAGGTTTCGCCCTCCCTTCGTCGTTGAGGACTACGGTCCCGGCCAACTGGGTCGACGGTCAGGAGTGACGTCTGACACCTTTGTGTGTCACGTCCGCTACCTTTTGCTTTTGTCCTTTTCCGCTAAGACCCGAGACCCTAAAGGTTTACGACCTCGGAGTCTCACCTTTTCACTCGTGTCCGCTAGGACCCGTCTACTAAACGAGTACGGGAGTCTACGCACACACGGCACCTCGACCGACGAGGGTTCCACAGTAGCCCCCGCCTGTCCCCTTCCACCTCCTGAAGTCACCTGAAATTCCGTCACGAAAAAGGTGACTGTCTTGAGAAAGTTTACCCGAGACCCTAATTTTTCTTTCTTTTTTACCATTGTCGAAAGAGAGTCGACTAGAAGGTAGAAGGACAAAAAGAACGTAAGATACGTAGTCACATAGATGGATACGTAGATACGAGGAGGGAGGGAAAAGGGAATAAAGAAAGGTAGATAGATCGGTAGTACATTAGAAAAATCAGGGAAAAAAGTAGACTCCTTACGGTTCCAAACATACTTCCATAACCAGTAATAAGGAGTACGGACAACTAGGTTCGGGGAACCATATCAAGTGGTTCACATGGTTCCACCATCCACACCCCAACTTTATACACTGTAAGCCTAATAAAGAAACGTCTGACAACTAATCCACCGTAGAACACCCGGACTTTAGGACTGATAAAATACTTTACCTGGGGTTTGATATGGAAAACTCATTTTTGTCGAACAAAAGTTTATCATAACAGACTTACCTCGGTACACGAGTCAGCGAGTCAACACAGGCTGAGAAACATTGGGGTACCTAATATCGGGCGGTCCGAGGAGACAGACACCCTTAAGAGGTCCGTTCTTATGACCTCACCCAACGGTCCGGGAGGAGGTCCCCTAGAAGGGTTGGGTGCCTAGTTTGTGTCTAGAGGGTGTAACGTCCGTCTAAGAAATGGTCGACTCGGTGGTCCCTTCGGGTTCTTATGACCTCACCCATCGGGTAGGGAAGTGGTCCCCCAGAAGGACTGGGTCCTCAACTTGACCCCAGAGGACGTAACGTCCACCTAAGAAATGGTCGACTCGGTGGTCCCTTCGGAGTTACCTCCGTATCGTTTATCAATGAATTCTTCGTTTAATAATAATGGTAGTTTTCGTCCCATCACACACAGACGTCGTGTATCCGCATACTGGCGACATATACGACTCATTCGTTCTCTTTTTGGTGAGTAAAATGATAGATACTTGTAGTACCACCTATAAAAACCCCGTTACCATCGTACTAATATCTAAATATTAGATTATTTAGATATTTGCACAAGAAATATTATTCTTGTGCAATCGTTCAGGTGACCTCTGAGAAAGAACGAAAGACAGACACACTCGTCCTAAAGGGTGTCGTAGTCCGAAGGCACACACGGAAAAGGAGGGTTCAGGTTACGACCAAGACAGGTACTCGTCTTCCGGACCACCCTTTCTTTCTCTGTTCCCTTCTTTCGACAAACTGTGAACACACTCATACAGAATATTGTTCCTCCATCTATCGTCCTCAGTTTGGACCCAGTTTGGACCCAGACAAACCGAGAAAAGTAAACTGTGATTAAATATAGTCTCTTGAGACACTCTCCAGATCAATGAGACCGTAGATCCCACCAAAGAGGTTAGACCTGGAGAAACCTGTAGGTACCATACCCTCGGTTCACCTGAAAACGAAGAAACGAGTCTATTGTTTCACTAACTAGATCATGAAAACAAATAAACCGACACGGTCCAGAATTGACGCCATGTGCCCTGAAATCAACGTAGTGTACTTGAGAATCAACATCGGACACCCTAGATCAAGGGACTGTTCCCTAACTTGGGCCCGGGGGACGTAACCCTCTCACCTCAGAATCGGTGACCTGGTGGCCCCTTCAGGGACCACGTCTTGAAAGTACATTTCTCGAGTTTAGTCCTAAGTAGGTAATAGAGGGACGAAGACACTCTCTCTCCACTAAACTTACTAAAGAACACCGTTTCTTGTCTTATGTTGTATCTTTCGGGTCTGAGAGTCCTTCCACTGATACCCTCGATCCACCACCACCCAAGTTTAGGGTCAAGAATCCTTTGATAAATTGGACAGACTAAAAGTCAATCAAAGGAACGTGTCACCACCCTCTGTCCTGTACGGTTCAAGGATCCTCAGCACTCCACAATAATGTCGATGAGACGTCAACACGACCAAACACAGTCCGGACCGGTCCGAAGAGACGAGAGTCCGTGTCCTTGACCAAAATTGTTAGAATATTAAGGAACGTCGAACGTCCGTACTAAATCACCCAGTACCGTTATTCGCTACTAATTTCTTCTGTCGTTTGAGACCGTGGTCACCAACCTTCTGACCGGTTTCCTGTTAAGAGGTAGGGACCGGTTCTCCTGATTTCGTTCGAGGAAACCAATTCGGATAAATTACTGGAAGACCTACTCGACAACCGCCCTCGAAGGAGTAACCGTCGACTGAGGACGGGTTCAACGTGCCCACTAGGGACAAAATGTTTGAGTCCCGAGTATTCAGGAGCCTCCTTCCGACCTCCGACCCGGTAGTGGGACCGACACCGTCCTTCCCGACTTGACTCTATTAAGTAAGTATTTGAGTAAGTAACTTTTTACACTTTTGGTCCTCGAGACGTAGACCTCTTAAATTCAACCAAATTCCGAATTTAGAATTCGGACGAAAAGGAACCTGAGAACCGATGGACACATTGCACCCGTACGATAATTATAAATAAACTGTTCCCATAGATCCTTCTCTTCTTCCTACTTACTCACCTCGTTTTAGAGATGTTGTAGACGAAACACTAAATATTTTATTCACACTACGACACGGTAATTTCCTACGAAAGGTCCTTTTACTTCAATAACATATCTTTTTAAGGGAGAATTTCTCTACCGGTCTCAAGTGGATATGAAGATTTTGACAACTCGTATTGTCTTTTCTCTATGAAGGAATGTGACAATAAGTCTTTTCCAAAACTTTCAAAAAGGGACTGAACCCCGGTATACAGCCATACATCTTACTTAGAGAAAACGGTCAACTAAGAGAAGTGAGTCAGAAGGTAAGGATTATCTATATAATGTGTATACAGGTTATATCATCTACATATTATTGGTTGATAGTTGTGTTTACGGAAGTAAAGAGGACTAACCGAAGAGGGTAAGAAGTCAAGAGAATTCTAAAACACCGACTGACCGAGGTAAGTGGGAAGAGAAGAATTAAGTCGCTACAAACCCGGAGAGCCGGTTAGACATCTACCAGATTGCGGTACTTTCCCAAAAAGAAAGTATCATGGACCTCGTGCACACCCATCATGAACTGTACTTCCCTTCAGAGTCGAAGTCCTACGTAAACGACCCTTTCCTAAGTCCGATCTTCGCTACGAACTCGACTTAGAATTTCTTCGTCTCTTACCTTTAGGTCCATTCTCAAACCTAAAGATTCTTCTTCCTCGTGTCATTTTTCATTCATTCTTCCTCGTGTCTCCTTGAACCGTCCACCGAACATTCCGACAAGGTCGAGTTCCGTTCCCTCGTACTCCCATGTCGCCTCCCCTCCGACCTCCATGTCGACTCCTGGACCAGGGCTCCCGGGGACGTACATACAGGACGTCCGTTGAGTCTTCTAAAATTCAACCCCTATTCCCAATCCTACCTGAATCTAAATCCCTTGTATTCTTGCTGCTCGGACTAGTCTAAACGTACTGACCCTACACCCGTTACTCGTTCAGAAGTTTAAGCGGAGTCGCAGGAGTAAGGATTTCATCTCCCTTTCCAAAACGTGGTTCTAATCTTCTCTATTACATACACTTTCACGATATATATAAATTAAAAACAATAATAATAATCTGAATAATAACTCGGTACTTACTCAATTGCATGAAAAAGTTCTTCTCTAGTTAGCCAAACCTCCGTTTTATGTGAACGAAATCATAACAATGGACTAAATACCGTCCTACATACTGACTGCATGGAAAGATGAAGGAAGTCGTAGACCACAAAAAAAAAAGTTTACTCTCGTCCAACATGATAAACAACAGACGAAATTTGAGAATTCACGATTTGAGCCTACCTATACCCTTCTTAACTAGTTTCCACTTGTAACTAACGTCTTCTCCTTTTCTTTCCTAAAACAAGAAAGACCAACACGTTAGTAAGAAGTTCTCGGCAAATTTTTCTTTTTGTCCTTGAAGAGACCTCAAGGTCACCAATTCTGATCGACGGTAACGTCCCTCGCCCCCAAGCTAGGGATCAACCCCTTCATTCTAGGGTGTACGACTCCCTACCCCTGTTTTTATTTTTCAAAGGTAGAAGAGTGACGTCGAGTATTGAAGAGTATCGGACTTTTGGAGTACTGTAAAATGGTTTTGAGAGGAGGGTCTTCTCGTAGTCACCACTCATCCACTTATCTTTGGACCATATATTTATCGATTTATATATCTCGTCATGTACTCCGTAGACCATTACACACTAAAAGTAGACTAAAATGAGACAATAATTCTTCCTGGAACGAAGACTTTCTTCCTTGTAAAAATTTTAAAAACTTGTCAATTTTTTAAAAATGAATAGATACATTGTGGTACCCACCGTACACCCTAGAATCAAGGGACTGGTCCCTAGTTTGGGAAGGGGGGGACGTGACTTTCACGTCTCAGAATTGGTGACCTGGTGGTTCAGGGGATCTTGTAAAAGTTTCGAGTTCAGACTTAGGACGGAGTGAGGAACCACTACTATACTGGGTCCTTTACTACAGTGGAGGGACTCACGGAGGGAGATATTTTACCCCTCTCATTCATCCTTCGGGGTGAAGAATCCCGACAACCCTCCTACTGTACTCTTGTAGACTAACTTTGGACTCTCTACTATTTGGGACCCATTCCATATTCCCGGTCCTCTCCTTGTGGAAGTCGACACCCTTAGTCGTTGTAAGAGAAGACTACTACCGTAGTCTGCAAATTCAAGTTCAACGTAGACTTGTACTAGAATTGACTGTGTATTCTTTGGTCTTCTCCTACTTTTACTCCTGTCTCAAATCAGATATCTACCAGAACTCGGACTTCTCCATGGTCCCAGGTCCCGGGTCTACTGCCGTCCAGGACGGTCAGACTGGTCTGGGGTACCTGTCCTATCGTCCCGTAGGTCCACGACTCCTTTACCGGTGAGGACCCGACGTCTCTGTCGTATTTGTCACTGGTCCCGCTCTGTTGTGTCAGGTGTGCCGACGTCCGCACTTTCAGTTTGAGACAGAAATAAGAAAATGGTAACATGCACCCCATCCATCGTCGTACCGACCCCTCCAGGACCCTTCCCTTAGACCATCCACCTTTAGAATGGAAACTCGTAGTCAATGTAAATTCGGACTAAAGTCGTGTGACGTACAATCTGAAGAGGTACCGTTCAATCTCATCTTCCGTCTACCCGAGGCTGTTTTCCAAGAAACGTTCTCAAGTTGTGTCACCGGTTCCAACACAAGAACGTAAAGTAGTACGTACACGCAACCTTAAGACACAAAAACCTTAGACCGAAGTCTTTTGTATTCTAAAGGTCCATCGTATCTCGACAGGGGTAGAATCGTAGAGACGGAGACCGGCTACACTACAGTATGAAAGTACTGTAAATTATAGACGGGACCATACCCGGACTTTGGTTCACATAAGTACAGAGTCGGTGTTTTGTCCTGGAAGATAATTTTCGGTCTATGTTCATGAGACAGGTGGGAAGGGTTGTCTACGGAGAGGTGGTGGGGGCTGAGGCGGTTTTACTTCATTTTCGTGTAGGACTCAACTGGTAAAGAGACTCGGACCGTCTGTGTGTCGTTCCCACAACCGACCACTACCCGACCTCCGTATCGGGTGAACTGACTCGGTGTATGTACAAGTCCGAACTGGAGGTGACCGTTTTAGACGTCCCGGTAAAGATCTGTAAAGTTCACTAACTGAGGAAACTCTTTTACTATGTAATTTTATATGTATGTGTGTATATAAATTAATAAAAAAATTTGGTGTTGACTTTTTTTAAAGAAACGGTGACACATCTTAATTTAGACTGTTCTTTGGGATACTCAAAAATAATCATGGTAATAACAAAAGAAACCGAAGTACATGATATAGCCATTTTACTGTTTTTATTTTTCTTTTTTTAACATTTTTCCGTTTGTAAAACATGTTTTTATGTTTCAAAATTTTCGAGAAATTCATATAAAGTATAACAATGATTCTCAACCGGATATATAGACATACAGACGTATAAAAAGGATGTAAACCCTAAAATAGTTATCTTTACATTCCATGACAAATGTGTCACATACAAAAGTCAAGAAGGATTTCGAGTTGTTGGTTACTATTAGAAAAAAAACTGACCTCGTAAGGTATGAGACCTTCTATACTAAACGTATTGACATACCAATAACCGACTCTTTTTAGATACACTAAGTCAGGTAAACGAATGACTGTTAGGTATATAGTGTGATCCCCTTGTGAAAACAAGGTTTGAAACAGGAACTCGTTCCGTCTACCATCTCTTGTGCCCGAAAGTTACAAAAGTCATTAACCAGAAGTCACGCAAGGGGGAGTTAGATTACTCTTCCACTACGTTAGTCTTTCTTCATAGAAAACGGAAGCTCTTGACATCTGTCAAACGAGGATAATACTATAGTACCAGGTAATATTACATTAACGACTAAGATTTTCTCTCCTTTTTCTTACCCACAATCAAGAAGAATTTCTTGTTACAATTACCTGTTAAGTCTTTTTCCTTACACACAAAAATTTCTTTTGTAAGGTTTATGTAGTAAGTTATTAATAAAAAAGTTTATTTACGGAGCTTCAAGAATAAGTCTAAATTATTTTCCATTTTAAGTGAAGTTTCCTCGGATAAGACCCCACAGGATCAGAGTTAAGTTTAGGGTTTACATCATCACGATAACACGAGTCAACACAGACTGAGAAACGCTGGGGTACCTGACATCGGGCGGTCTGAGGAAACAGGTACCCTAAGAGGTCCGTTCTTATGACCTCACACGATAAAGGATGAGCTCCCCTAGAAGGACTGGGTCCCTAGTTTGGTCACAGAGGACACAGAGGACGTAACGTCCGTCTAAGAAATGGGTGACTCGGTAGCCCCTTCGGGGAACTACATTAATGTGAACAAATAAAAAAGGAAACAAAAGTCTAGGTTTTTTAGTAATGGTTCTAGTGACAGTTTCTCTAATAACGGATACGAAAGAAGACCTTTAAATTACCAAAGTTTAGAATGTAAACTCAGTAAATAGGTAAAACTCGAATAAAAGACATTCCAATTCTCTTACCAGACCAAAGTGAGAGAACGTACATCGACAGGTCAAAAGTGTCGTCGCAAATAGTTCCTCTGACAGAAAAGGATAACATATAAGAACCGAGGAAACAGTATTTAACTAACTGGTATACACGTACCCAAATAAAGACCCGAGAGATAAGAGAAAGTGACTATCTCTATACACAATAAAAATACAGTGATGGTGTGACAAGACTAATGACATCGAGACGTTATATAAAACTTTAGTCCCTCATATACAGGTCGAAACAAGAAGAAAGAGTTCTAATGAAACCGATAAATCCCAGAAAACACCAAGGTATGTTTAAAATCCTAACAAAAGAGATAAAGACACCTTTTACTGTGACCTCAAGAATATCTCTAAGGTGACTTAGACATCTAAAGAAACCCATCTTACCTGTAAAATTGTTATGAGAAGGTTAGACACTCGTGTCTTATACAAAGGTAAATAAACCCGGAAGAAGTTATGGGAAGTACTTACAGAATATCAAAGGTCACATATCCAGAAAGTGGAGGAACCAATTTAAATAAGGATCCATAAAATAGAAAAACTACGTTAACGTTCACCATAACAAAAGGGTTAAAGAGACTATCAAACAATATACTTTTCTGTATACTGTAACCACGGTATACTATTTCTTGTTGACGGACTGTTATAATATTCCATTACTGGATCCGGGTGGGTAATCAGATTTTAAATGACTCATGAAGGAGATGTAATCCGTGTACATAATTGAATGAATTCTGGAGTGTTTTTGGGGTAATTCTCCTAATGATAATAATAAAGGGACTCCAATTATCGAACGGCTCTATGATTCACCGTCTTAGTCCTGACCTTAGGTCAACGTCTTGGATGAAAGTCTCGGGAATATGAGGGGAGAACGGGAAATTATTCTATATTCGAGACGTCACGAGAGAATTTAGGGAAGGTGACGAATGGAGAGAGGGACAGAAAGAGCGTCTACTTCACTAAGTACAGAAGTGTGACCTTTAGTAAGGTGACGGGGTTTAATTAGTCAGGTCGTGTTAGAAGAGGTCCGGGCACCGGTACTGGGGTCAATAGACCGACAGGTCGAAAGGTTAAAGAAAATTCTTTTGTCTTTAGCTCACAATAAACGTTTCAGTGCGTCTGCAAACGAACTGGGTTCTCGTCGTCTCTTTACATTTTTTGTTTTAGTTCCGGACAGTGCGCAGGGTCTTACTTTTGCGCGACAAATTTTTCGACGTGTGCGAGACTAAGACTTATTCTTCGTCGACAAAGCGTCTGCTCGCACACTGTGTCGGAGAGGGACGTCCGAACAATAGAACCGGTGTCATCTCAGTCGAGTGCCTCGACGAAGTAGTGTAACGACTCCTTCATTTAGACAGAAGTTGTGTCGAGCTAGTTACTGTCGAAAGACTACACATGACCTTACGACTGAAGACCCGAACTCACACTTATATATGTAAGACTCCTACTATGTGGGAGTGTGTTTGTACGTGTGTGAATACTCTTGAGTCTCCTTTAGAAACATGTAAGATTATAGAACAGAGATTGTTCAGTCTCAGTCCGTCTCTCTCTCTGTGGGGAGGGGAAAAAAATTTTTGGAATTTGGAAAGTAAAACATAACCCTATATCGGCTAATTGTTACAACACCACCAAAGTCCACTTGTCGCTTCCCTGAGTCGGTATGTATGAGAACATAGGTGTCTGAATGGTTTACTTGAAATACCGACGACCCCCCTTTCCCTTCAATCCCTGAAACCTTTCCAGTATATGTGTGATGATATAAATTTTACCTCTCTTGCAACTATATGTGAATCTTCTGGGATATTTGTGAACCAATACCAAAATACCGATTCGACGTCTATCGATTAACGAAGTCTTTCTTTATCATTAAATTAGAAAGACTTTTACTGAGTATGTAAAGTGACGGAAAAAACCCTCTCTCTAAGAAGTTTTGTTCAACAGAAATTCTACTCGAGTTGAACCCCGAACAATTGAACAGACGACCACGAGGGTCGTAGGGGAGCAGTCCCAAGTGACAAGGACGGAGAGAAAGATTCGCTAGTTGATCTACACGAAGGTTCTCAGTTTTGAGTTTTCCGATGTAAAAGAAATTCTCGGTTCAGGAACTTGTCTTCGGACACCAGTGGAGGACTCTCCTGTTCAAACGGAGCACGCCTCCCAGACTTTTCTTGTAGACGTCGTCCTCCACGAAGGGTATTTGCTACTGAGTAAAGGGTTCGTCGTCGTAGACTGAGGCATTAGCGAGTGAGACCAGGTGCGAGGGACAAAGATAGTCTCACCGTCACCGAAACCGGTGATCTCTCTTTAGAAGGTGACATGTCTGAGACTTCCGGTTTCTTTCAAGATGTCATTTCTTCGTGCAGAGTGATGATTCTAAAAGGATAAAACTTCGGTCCAAGAATGGTCCCAGTGGGTTCCTATTTCTGGTTTAACGGGAGGTAGAATACTACTGTTCTGGTCGTTTTTAGTCCCGTTACCCTTTTCTCCTCAGCTTTAAATGTCAGTTTCTTACCCTTTTACTCCAGTTTGACTGAAGGGACGTGGTTGACATATAAATCCCTAAAAAAAAAAATTCTTTTACTTTTCACTCCCTGAAGAAACCACTAGGTCACCGATTCTTAGACGGAACGTTATGTCTCCTACACCCAAGCTAGGGATCAATCCCTTGTTTCTAGGGTGTACGACGTCTCGTTGATTCAGACACACGGTGTTAATGACTCGGGCGTGCGGTGCCGACCTCTGAGACACGTGGTGTTGATCTCTCAGACACACACTTGGTGTGGTTTTCTAGGGTGTACTGTGTTGATTCTGGACGGTGTCGGCTTATTTACTGATTGTTTACCAAAAAAAATTTACTGGAGTGAATTTAGATCTCTACTTCTCTATAAAATCTCCTTTGGTAGTTCGTTACTCATATTTACCCTACCATGAATCCACCTTTTCAGTCTTTATCAGTAAGTAAACGAGTAAGTAAGGTGTCTCACAGATGACGTGCGTTCCCGATGTCGATCGACTACCGTTGTGCTCACGACATCTCTTGTCTGACGGTCAGGAGTATCTTGAACGTAGGATCCGTTCTTTGTTTCGTCAATGTCTGGAGTCTGACACTACGGTTCTTTTCCACTGCAACCTTCCTTTGAAAATACATTCGAAAAAACCACACAAAGAGAATGGAACTGTCTGGAAGGATCTTTACCGGTACCACGGGTCCGTCAAACCACCACACCTACATGTGAACGAAGTAAAGATGTCAATGTACTCCCCCAAGGGAAGGTTAAAACGAATGGTCTAAACTCTGACACTAAGACCTACGTAATTACTACCCTGTAAACTATAAAAAAGAGAGTGTCAATTAACCTTTTAACGTATTTATCCTTAAGACTATCTGCTAGACAAATCATAAAAGGGGAACGTAAAGGAACGGGACAAGTCATCCATTTTCCCCGAATGTCCCTCAAGAGACCGTTAAGTCACTAATTCTGGGACAAAAGTAACGATACTCGTACCCAAACTAGGGACCAACCCCTTGATTCTAGGGTGTTGACCACACCGTACCGGTTTTTTTTTTTTTTTCCTCCCCCCCTACCTGTCTACTCTGCTTTCTCTTGTTTAACTATTACCTTCCTCCAGTAAAAATAGTGGCAAGAGGTAAACAAAAAAGGTCCAGTACCTTTAAGAAGTCACACCACAAACTTCATTAGGAAGTCCTGATTTCCCTCCTACACCGACACTCACCTCACTGGGTCCACTCTGGTCGTTCCCACCCTCTACCTCATCGAACTTCGGTCCGACGTCCCCATCAAACAGAACATATACCAGAGGGTCGTAGAGAAACCTTTTCGATTTTAGTGTGTCTCACTAAATACCAGTTAGGGAGGACAGACGTACGAATATTGTCACGTCTCGTACAGTCTCTTTGTCTTACATATACAAGACCTCTTCTTAAGACCGAATTTATCACGGATTTGGAGTGAGGTGTCTATCTGAGACCTTTCTCTTTACCGACTTCGGGCCCACGGCTTAAGAACTTAGGGTATAAAATTGTGTGCTCAACGTCTTCACCAACCTATCGGTGTGCGCAATACATGAACCTGTCACATAAGACTCATGTGGCCCCTGGTGCCTTCGTGGATCTGAGTGAGAAGGTCCTCCACCTTAGTACTTCGTAGAGTCGACCACCCACACTTCGTGGGGGAGGGGTAGGGGTGGGAGGGACAAGACCTAAATAGGAGTACCTCCATCTCGTGTTTGAAAGTTCGAACCGTTAGTCGGGGAGGGTTGGTGTGTTGAATCATGAAAGAGTAGTTGGCGTTCTAACTGCCTCCGAAGTACCGACTCTTTTAAGAAGACCATTCTCGGACCGGAGTTCTGTCCTTTTAGAATCATCGCTCTTCGTAAAGAAACGCTAACTTAAAAGAGGGTGATATCTCCAAAGAGAGATCACCGGTTTCGGTCTCAGCGTACTTCGTACTTCTCACTCACTAATACCGTATTCTACTTCGGTCTCAAAGAGAAGGTCACGAAAAATTAGAAACCTCTGAAAAAACTACTGGGTCGTAAACAAACTACTAGAACCACTTACATGGTATACGTGGACTTTTCTTACACAACAACCCACTTTCCAAGGTATTTATAGTCACTTCAGTTCAATCAACTAACCAACCAACCAAATCAGGGATTCAGTACAGGCTGAGAACGTTGGGGTGTCTGTCATCGGACTGTCCGAGGAAACCAGGTGTCCTAAAGAGTCCGTTCTTTACCTCACCCAACGGTAAAGGAAGCACTCCCCTAGAAGGGTTGGGTCCCTAGCTTGGGTTCTTAGTTTGGGCCCAGGGGACTAATGTCCACCAGAGGTCATAACGTCCGCTAAGACATGGTTGACTCGGTGGCCCCTTCAATCAACTATCACACACGATGCAAGGAGAACCAAGAAGACAGATAAACCAAGATAATTAATGACTCTTCTCTCGTGACTTTCGAGTAAACTTCGGGAAGAGAAGTGGTATACGTGTAAATCCCAGTTCCACAGACAGAAGAACTAACACTGTCCCAGGACGTTTAGTCTGATAAAAATGTACTTACCTTGTCATAGAGAGTGAGTATGACACGGGTTTTGAGATCTTTTCTGAAAGGTCCGACCGTGCCCCCGACCCGGTACCACCTATGAGGTCCTATTAAGTGACTTACAATAGTACTCTGGCACCCGGTAGTCTAGGGTCACAGGTCGGTCCCCCGACCATAGTCGACCAGTTCTTACTTCAAAGTGTCCAGACAACACTTTTCTCTTTTTACTCCTGTTGAGACACACATACATACCCACTACCGGTTGACAGAAAAAACTAAAACAAAAACAACAAAACACGACTCTAAAAAACTATCCGCTAAAAACAGAAAAACCGACGTGAGACACCGTACACCCTCGAATCGAGAGGTTGGTCCCTAATTTAGGTACGGGGGACATGACCTTCAGAACTGGTGACTTGGCGACCCGTTCAGGGTTACCCACTAAAAATTTTGGGTACAGGAACCAACCGTTTATTTTAGAACCGTTGTGTACAGTCGAGCGGTCAGAAAGAGAACCTTCACGTAACCACCCACCTGGGTTTCGTGAACCTTTGGACAAGGATCCATGGTAGGGCTCTGTGTCGTGCAGTCTGACATACAAAACGACCTTTATTTGGAAACAAGTTCAGGTGTACATGGAATTTGAAAGTCATAGGTTAGGTACAGTGACAACGAAAAACAGACCAATGAGGTCGTGGTAAAAGGAGTTGATCGAGAGTCATATTTTTAAGTTCATCCCCGTTCTCTGTCTCCTCTCTCGGAAAGTAGGGAAAAGATAAAGGAGGAATTATCATGGGGGTTGTCGGACTTTGTTAAAGTCTTCCCCTCTTTTCCATTCTCGTTTCATCCCTCCGACTAAAGAAGACATTGGACCCACTCCGTACCCCTCCCCGGTCCAGGTCCTTGGTGACACATGCCGTCCCCTTTCCCTTCGCTACCTGGTCCGTACCTCCGGTGTCTTCGTTTCTCTTCCTCCCATGTCCACTCAGACTCATGTACCCCTCCACGGACACAACCCATGGGACACGACCCTTTAGGGTACCTGTCTTTTCGTACCGTTCGATGTCAGATATCCCAGTGTTGAATCGTTGACTAGTTGTACTTTTACTACCCCTGCTGTTGTCCTCAACAACAAGTCAGGGTCGACACAGGCTGAGAAACACTGGGGTACCTGACGTCGTACGGTCCGGAGGGACAGGAAGTGATAGAGGACCAAACGGGTTTAAGTACAGGTAACGTAACCACTACGGTGGGTCGGTAGAGTAGGAGACTGCGGGAGAAGAGGAAGACGGGAGTTAGAAAGGGTCATAGTCCCTAAAAAGGTCACTCAACTGACAAACGTAGTCTACTGGTTTTATGACCTCGAAGTCGAAGTCGTAGTCAGGAAGGTTACTCTTAAGTCCCGAATAAAGGAAATCCTAACTGACCAAGCTGACGGAACGACAGGTTCCCTGAAAGTCCTCAAAAGAGGTCGTGGTGTCAAGGTTCCGTAGTTAAGAAGTCGTAAGACGGAATCTGTTCATTATCCTCATTATTATGTTTATGATCGTCTATCGTAAAGAACTCGTGAAGGGCACCCGAGTGACAGTAACCACGAACTATACATAGTAGAGTATATTACAAATGTTATGGCTACAGCCACGAAGACATTAGAAGTGAAGATCTACTCCCGTACCTCCAAGTGTACCCACCCATTGAGTGTGTCCCAGTGCATCGACGGCGCACGACCAACTTCCGGACCTTGGGTCTGGACCACTTGAGGTCCCGTCTACGAGGGAAGGGAACGACGCGACCGAGAAACAGAACAGACACCGCACGAATAATAATATACCGTTCAAGTTAATCGGAAGCCGATAACTCCGGAGTATTATACAGACGGATTAAATAAGAACGAAAATTTTAGACTAGGGGGGGGGGTTTTTTTTTATTTATTTTATTTTAGACTAGGGTCCCTAAAAATGTACAGACACACAAGGAAACCCACCTTTTGTTCTTCGTCTCAGACCCGGGACCGACCCCACGACACGTCAACACCGACCCTTGTCTCGAGGGGCTCCCACAGACCACTACACTAAGAAAGGATAGGGTCCATAGTTCCGACCCGACAGTAGGGTTAGTCATGAAGGACGACCTCGGACACTCTGTCCTCTTTTAAGGTGGAACCCTCTCGACCGTCCCCACGATGACAGGGACGAGTTAGGTAAGGTGCACCCGGTTGGGTCAAACACGAATCTCCTACCGAAGTCTAACTTAAAGATTCACTCAGATTGGGTCTGGAAAAAAAAAAAAATACAGGCACTCTTTACTCCTCTGACTTCAATAATAAAAAAAATCGAGGGGTGACTGAGGAAATTTTTTTAGTAGGTATGAGAACTGACAGTTTCACTGTGTAAATAGAAAGGGAATCATAAGAGACGGAAGACAGGGTTGAAGGTGTCGAGACTAAAATAAATAAAAAATTTTAAATAGATAAAGAAACGTAGTCCAAAATTGACACCGAAGGGGAGGGGTGAAGGTGACGAGACTGAAAAAATAAATTTTTTTAATAAATAGACAAATAAGCTGACTTAGCCCAAAATTGACTCCATACACCTTAGAAAACAAAGAAATAAACATGGTCTAGAAACAAAACAAGAATAGAAAATCAACGTCATGTACACTTGAGAATCAACATTCGTGCACCCTAGATCAAGGGACTGGTGCCTAACTTGGGCCCACGGGACGTAAGCCTCATGTCACACCATCGGTGACCTGGTGGTCCCTTCAGGGAGGTGACGAGACCAACATCTACTGTTGAGAGTGTTGACGAAACTCAGAGGACTTCGCATAGGAACGGCACTACCTATTGAAGGAACCCACAGTCGGTGCAAAGGTTCCCGGTCCTACACCACATCGAAGGAGAGTGGCTCCTACCCACATGTCCCTCGTCTGACCGATAGACGACTCGGTCCTTTCTCTATAGGTAAACGGGGGTAGACCCCCGTCAGACTCCGAGTGGAAACCGCGATTGGGGTTTAGAAGTTTACAAGATGGAGTTACAAACCAACGATAAGATTTTCTTTACCGGACCCACCAACTAAGGGATCACCAGGTTACCCATTCTTAGATGGAACGTCACGTCCCTGACACCCAAGCTAGGGATCAGCCCCTTGATTCTAAGGTGTTCCGTACCTTATTGATTCGGGTGATCGATGACTCGGGTGTACTACGTTGATTCTGGACTACGTCGGTTTATTTATTTATGAAATTTTTTTAGGAAATTTTCTTTACCGGAATGAGACCAAAGGGTAGATATAGGAGATTAGTACGAAAAGTGTATCTCCTAAATTTCGTATTTCTTCCGACAGATGGGTGTGTGTGTCCGTGCGCGCGTGTGTGTGTGTCTTTGAGATAGAGTGGGGAGGTGGGGAGCTCGGGTAGAAGGACAGGAACTGGTGTTGACGAGGTCGGGACTACGGGCACTGTAACAGGACCTGGACTTTGTGGGAGTTGAAGAGGAGAGGTCCTAGGTTCCTACGACGCCGATGAGGTCGAGTCCTGTGTCAGGACTTCGGTTCTACGGGTGTGCGGACGGACTCGGAGACATCCTGTACAGGGGAGACCACCCAAAAATATTTAAGACGGGATAAACCATGTCTCACACAAGGTGTCAAAGTGTACAGACGTAGATGATCTCCGTTTCGTTCTCCTCCTACTTCTCCACTTTAACTTTGCCCGTGTTAAAGTAGGAGAAGTCTAGGACCCCACCCTAATCCCGTCCTCACCTGTGACCCCAGACCACTCCGAGTACTTGTAAAGAAATGGGGACCCTCGAAACTCTTCCAAGATACTTGACGAAGACAAGAGACAACGACGGAAATATCTTGATCTAGTGTGACCTGAATGCTCCTGAGAAGTTTGGACGCCCTCTACCAGCAGGGTGTTCCCGGAAGCAAGCACCATGTGAACTTGAAAGATACACATCCTCTCAGTAGTTGAGCATCAAGTAGGGGTGTGAGACCGGTCTTCGGGTCACTCCCGACCCTGTGGTTGTCATAGTAGCACTTCCCTCGCGGGACGGGTACAACCTTTGTGTCGACCCCCTCGGCCCCAAGGAACCGAAAACGCCGTCGTGAATTTCTCGTGTGAAACGGTAGAGAGAGGGATGGTGGGACCCGTCAAAATACTCAGACATAAAAACAAACAAAAAAAACAAAAAGAACCATCTTTACTTCTTTTTAAGTGAGGCGCTCTTCTCCTTTTTTGGGCTGAAAATGGGGTATAACTAAAGGGAGGTACCTTTATTTGTACGTCGATCATGGGTCTCCGACTCACACTCCTAACACAACCTGTGTTCCGGTAAGTCCTTCTTTGACTGGTCGCTCTCGGACTGGTCGTTGGACCTGCAAAGACTCTGAGTGAACATGAGGCCTTTACAGGGTAGGTCGGTGGAGGTAAGTAAGAGGAAGAGGTTCAGACACTCCGGTTAGGTCATCAAGAGAAAGCGGTGGTAGACGAAAAACTAGGTAACGACCTTTTATTTTAGTATCTACCACGCAATGATAAAGAACTTGTCTACAAACCCCCTGAAAGTCATAAATCTTTACTCCCTGTGAAAGCCTCTCCTACGGACAGTATTGAACACGAGATAAAACGATAGGAGAAAAATGACGTGAACAAAACGGGACCCCAAAAAAAACCACCACCACCCCACCCCCACGCCCCGTCAGAAACTATATAAAGGGAAAACATTCAAATATTCGCTATGAGGATTTGATAGGTCTAGTGAGTACTTAGGCTGGTCCGAGGTGGGGAGGGTGTTGGGGAGGGAGGCTACACGATTATTGTCATTGTCGGTGCCGTGATAGTTCGGGAAGGAGAACTGGCCCAGGGTACAGGTCACACAGTGTGCATTGTACAGAAGCTCGGTAATGTTGGTGGTCGGATTATTTCCACTGTTCACCAACTCGACCCCAGTCCGGGTCCGAGGACTGGGGACAGAATACCTACGAGTAAAGGTCAGTTAATGACGTCTTCGTAGGCAAAAGTCCCAGGATAGACGGCCTCTGTACGTCCCCTTTCTTTCCTCCGGGGACACTGTCACGCCGTAATTTCTCTTTCGTGACCACCACAACGATCTCCCTGGAGTCAAAGTCAGAGTCGAGACGTAAATGAACAGAGTATATAATTAGTAAGTTTAAAACACCCCGGAGTCAAAAGGACAGACATTCTACCCCTATTATCATGGGTGTCCGAGGACCCCACACCACTTCAAATATCCTCTTTTACGGACCGTGTGTAATCCTTGGTTTACTCACCAATAATACACACCCGAAACAGGGTCCTGGTATATACGGGAAGGACTGGGACAATTCCGGTGTACAGACCTGGGACCGTAAGCCGGGGTGGGGAGGTCACGAGTCCCGAGAGACGGAGAGGTATCCTCTGAACATGGCTGGACGTCCGAAGGGCGAGAAAGGCCCTTTTCGGTGTGTCGAGGTCCGAACTATTTCGTTCTCGAAAGTCCACGATCGTGTTCCTGGGTTGGGGGTACGGCACTTACGAAAGACAGGGACCTATTTCGGGTTTAGAGTTAGTACACCGGGAGCCACAAAGACACTGATACTTAAATACCATAGAAACTTATTCGTACGTGAAAGGTCTACAGTCGCTAAGAATTTAATGTCAAAAGAGGTTGGGATTCTTACGGTGTGTGCATGGACGAGGAGAGGGCACAAATACTTTTGCTCTACACTTCTGTAAGAAAGCGTCTTTTCAAAACGTAGGAGTTTTTTCAGAGAGAGTCAACTTTTTATCATCGTAAACAGACACTTCAAGAAGGTCATTCCGTCCGTCGGATCCTTACCTTTCAAGTTTTTACGGCTACCTTTGTGTGTGTGCGACTTTTGTGATACGGAAATCCTCCGTATCGACGTCGGGCCGAAGGGGTGACGGGTATACGACTCAGACTCTGACTACAAGGAGTTGTAAGATCCCCGGTTCTGGTCAGGGTCCTTCATCTACCGGACGTCCTGTGTACCACCAATTTTGGTGAATTCACCCGGAAACACAGACCTAATCAGAAGTGTTACTGTCTTCATTGTCTGTGTCTTTATTGTTCGTCGTGTCCGAGTCCACCAGGGGTAGTCGGGCCCTAGTGTGTGTTGGACATTTGTTCTCCGACCCTCTCGATCCGAGTGTCCTTTTACGTTGCTTCCCCCTGACATCCTTTGGTTCGCCTTAACCGACACCCAGGTTCCCCTCTTTCTGTCCGAACCAACGTTTGGGTTTCGAAAGTAATAGTTTCCTACTCTTCTACGGTATTATGGAAGAGTTTTTCTTTGCGCTCGACCGAAGTCCTTGTCTTTCAAGGTAGACGTGCAATTGATTCCCAACTGGTAGGGGTCCACTTTCCGTCTCTTACTCCTGTCCCTGCCGAGACCCCACCGGTCGGAGTCTAAAAGGACTTAAGTTGTAGACCCCGGTCAAACAGGGACTCCTGGGCTGAATCGATCACTATTTACTCGCGATCTTCTCGACTACGACAAATCCCTATTTGTGTACACGGACTTCCTACGACGGATCACTCCCCGATCCGCTCGTCGTCCCCGCCTTCGGGTGGGACACACTACGGAAGTGACGATTGTTCTGACCCACACACTCCACTTGTGTCCCTCGTGGGGGTAGGGCCCACACTCCCCGAGTCTGAGTGGCAACAGGAGTCCACGACACCAGCCGAGCCAGAATTCCCGGTCCCCGTGACGGCGGGGACTCCCCGGACCCCCTGGTCCCCCTGGGAACTATGGACCGTACGGACCGTAGGGTCCCTCCGGACCGTCGGGGGCACCGGGCCCGTGGGGTCCGAGGGGGTGTCACGGGACGTCAGGGACCTTCGGCCCCCCCGGGACTCCCGGACCCTCAGGTAGGAACGGGCCGCCCGGCCCCCCCGGACCCAGGGGCGACCCCGGGACCCCCGGTCCGAAGGGTCCTCTGGGAGCCCTCGGAAACCTCGGAACGTCCGGAAACCTCGGAAACGACGGCGCGAGAGGTCCCCCCGGTTGGCCGGGCTAACCCGGGGAGAGTGGTCGACCCGGTCCACCCGGGCCGAGGGGGAAGAGAGGAAAGACGGGGAACAACGGTCACCCCGGACCCCCAGGGACGACAGGAGCCAGTGGAAAACCTGGGGACCCCGGTCCTCCTGGACTTTGTATTTTTCTTCTGTTTTCCGTATTCGCACTTTAGACCCTGTGGAGACCAGTAGACCCTGGCAAAAAAGTGTCGTCCTTCCGACACACCCAATCCTAACGATATACACACAGACACACAGACACACACGCACGCACACGCGAGTCAGTACAAACTCAGAAACGTTGGGGTTCCTGACGTCGGGTGGTCCGAGGAGACAGGTACCCTAAGAGGTCCGTTCTTATGACCTCACCCAACGTAAAGGAACTCTACTGGAGAGAGAATAAAGGAGGAGTAAGGTAGCTAAACTATTTATAAATAATTGATGGACAATATACTGTTCGTGGTACATTCCACACCCCATTCCCCAACTTAACCTGATTTCTCTACGGTGCCTCACAACTCTCTGACAGACCACTAAGGGGGTAACGTGGTCGGCCCGGAGAGGAGAGACCAGGAGGGGACACCACGAGGACAGGGAGGTTACCACGACGCCCTTGTGCCTCCAGGAGTCCCGGCCCGGAGTGACACCTGGTCTAGTGGCCCTGCCCTCTAGATCCAACGCCCACGAGAGTCCCGGTCGACTCCTCCTGGTCAAAGTAAAAAGGGTCACTACGTTTACCACGTAGTTTACGCAGATTATTACGTTTATCCCAAACCCGAAGGGACCACCGAGTCTGACATTTTTAGGTGGACGGTACGTCCTCTGGACCCAAACTAGGAACCCAACCCTTCTAGGGGACCTCCGCCCGTACCGTTGGGTGAGGTCATAAGAACGGACCTCTTAGGGGCATCTGTCTCCTCGGACCACCCGATGTCAGGTACCTCAACGTTTCTTAGTCTGTGTTAAATCGCTGATTCGTGTCGTGTGTCCCTTCCATCTGATCTCTTTCTTTGTCCACGTCGTAGAGTGACCGTTCCCTCCCTTTTTTTTAGCAAAAGGAGGTTTCCTCCTTTTTCGTCAAGGGGGAATTTTTCCGTCCCTCCCCGAACCCCCTTCCCTTCGTTTATGAACGAGTAGAGAGAAACGAGGTTTTCCGCCAAGTGAATTGCACCCCCACAGGACAAAAGAGACTCAAGAGTTCTCATTGTAGCTGTAGTGTGTTATGTAGTGTTGGTCTTAAACATACGTGTACTGTCCCACTCCATGGAAGTGTATGTCATACAGTGCACTGGAAGTAGATACCGTATCCTAAGGGTGTCGTGTAGACTCCTGTACGTCCCGGTCTCTGTGTTTCGAGACACAAGTCTCAATAACTCGTTGAGTTCTGTCTAGATGGGTCCCCTTACCCCGAAGGGTCCACCGCGATCACCATATCTTAGGTGGACGTTACGTCCTCTGGACCCAAGTTAGGAACCCAGTCCTTCTAGGGGACCTCTTCCCTTACCGATGGGTGAGGTCATAAGAACGGACCCCTTAGGGGTGTCTGTCTCCTCGGATCGTCCGATGTCAGGTACCCCAGTGTCTTAGCCTGTGTTGACTCGCTGACTCACTGACTGTATCGTGTGGGTACCCTCATTCTGTGCAGGTCAATGGTAGTCCCCCTCCTCGACCCCGTCCTTAAGTCCCCGAAGAGGACAACTTTACTTGTGTAGTACCTCCTGTGACACGAGTTTGTCAGGCGACGGACCTTAGAGTCTCGTAGACTCTAGAGCGATAAGATGTCCTTATTCGCAATTCTCGAGGCGTGGGTAAGAGACCTACCTTCGGGTCTCGGAACCTCCGACCCTCCTACCTTCACGTCCCCTCTCCGTCCTAACCGCCCCGAGGGTGCGAGTCAAAACGGACAAGGAGAAGTGGTCGTGTGGAGGGGTGACCGACCAGTCCTGTGTTGGCACTTCGTCGGAAAGGGTGGAGACAAGGGAGAACGGGGTCCGGGACCACCTGTAGTGACTTAGGTGTATGGTCGGTACCGGTACCGGTCGGGAGGTAGAGACAGGAGGGAGACGTCTTCGGATCCAGGCCCCGAGTCGAAACGAGGGAACTCGGATGGGTACTGTGACGGGGACCTGAAAGTCCGGCCTGGGAGATGCCTCGACATTCACTCAAATACGGTTTGATCGTGCGTAATCCCGATCGCGACCGAAGTCACACAAGGAAAATCCCAATAGACGGGGTTTTCAGTCTCTGAAGTCCCACTTTGTGGAAGAAGGACTTATGTAGAATGACTGAAAACAGGTAGACGAGGACAACTGAGGAGGGATGGTAGTCGAGAGGTCCGGAGACACCGGAGTAGAGGTAGGGTAAGCACCTACCAGGTAAAAGAGACCCTACAGGTCGGTCGTAGAGGTTGGACCGCACAGATGTGACTGGAGCAGTGGAGACGACAAGTACGGGAGGAGGGCAGTAGAGAATAGGGTGACGTAGTAGTGTCGGCAGAGTAGTGGTAGGATCGCGGCCCCAAGAGAGAAGGAGAGAGGGGGTAGGGGAGACAGAAAGACCATCTAAAAATGCCAATGGAGAGTTGACGAGAAGGATGGACTAGGGAGAGGTACGTAGAGTGAGACGTAGAAAGTGTGTAGACAGAAGGAACGTGAGTCGAGCCCTGGGGTGAACGAGGTCCTATGGGAGAACCAGGAGACCACAGTTCCGAAAGTACTGGACCAGAGTGCACACAACTAAGTGGGAGGAGACGTGGACCCGTTTAAAGAAGAGAGTCTTAAGGGAGACGGGTGTAGGTAGACCTTTTAAGGACGAGTGGGTGGTACATTAGGAGGGTCCAGTGAGGTCCACCTTCAAAAGGGAGGAAGACACTACAAATCAGGAACAAGAAAAAGCTCCTGGGAAGGGGTAGATCATCGATCTAACGTCCGGTGTCAGTAATATGTCGTTCACAAAGAGTTTAGTTACACGGAGTACCCAGTTTTTGGGGCGTCCGAAGGGACCACCATTGCTTAGGTGGACGATTACGCCGCCCGTGTCTAAGTCAGGGACCAGGTCCTTCTAGGGTGTGCGACTCCGCGTTGATTCGGGTGCGTAGTGTTGATGACTCGGGCACGAGATCTCGGACCCTTGGCGTCGATGACTCGCGTGCACGGGATCTCGCACACGAGACGTTGTGCTCCTCGGTGACGTTACTCTTCGGACGTGTGTCGTTCCTTCCCACCGGGAACGAACGGCGTTGATCTCTTTCGGGAGCGCCGTTGTTTCTGGGTCGGGTCGGTTTCTATTTATTTATTTATAAAAATACATATATTTTTTTCTTTCGGACAACGTAATCACGATTGTAAAACCCAGGTCGTCTCTGATCTTCCCTCCCTAAGATCCCACTGTCACAGGACGGACCACTGGAAATGGAGTAAGATTCTTCGGTGGAGGTGAGTTAGATACATAGTCCAACTGGGACCGACGGTCATTCTGACCGGTACGCCTCTACAGAAGGGTTGAGATAAGTATGAAGACTTGACTAGGACACTAGAATATAGGTATTAAACTAAAAAAAAAAAAGGACAAATTGGACTCCTCTGAGTAATTTGTCGGATGGATAAATCCTTTCTGTCTCCCACTCAAAAATGACGGTCTACCTAGAGGAAATTTTTCCCAATCGAGTCTCCAATTTCGCAGACGGAGGTTACGCCCTCTGGGCCCAAACTAGGGACCCAGCCCTTCTAGGGGACCTCTTCCTTTACCGTCAGGTGAGGTCATAAGAACGGACCTCTTAGGATACCTGCCTCTTCGGATCATCCAATGTCAGGTGCCCCAGCGTTTCTCAGCCTGTGTTGACTCACTGAAGTGGAAGTGAAAGTTTTTCCATTGAATCGAGGAAACACATCAACTCTTTTTTACAGAATTCTCTAATAATCACCCCTTCCACCGGACATACAAGGAGACATTTCGTACGTCGTGCTACCTTCCAAGATCACCTTGCTAAGACTGTTATCCGGTTTTGTGTGTCTTTAGACTAAATAAACCTTATTCCCGTTTTTATTTTCATTAAAGGGGGGGGGGGGGTGTGTGTGTTGATGAAGCCAAAACAAGTACAAGATACAAACTGGAATTCTTTAGTTTTATTACTCCTTCTAGACAGCCCTTTAAGTTCACGAAATCTTCAAGAAATAAGAGAGATACCTAAACGGTTATTGGTCGCAGCGAGATAGTGAGTACCGCCCAACCACGACATGAGCGTTCAATACCCTTTACTCAGGTGGGTACCGGTCCTTTACCACGGGTAAGGTCCCGGACAGAGGGACAAGACTTACAAGGCTGTCTGGGTACACCGTCTCTCAACATAAAGAAGGACTTGTGGGAGGAGACCAACGGTTGTCTTAAGGTTTCTGTATGCTAAGAGAAAAGGGGAGGACTGTACTTAGGTTCTGGAGGAAATGGACCCCACTCTCGAAAAGTACTTAGAAGAAAGAAAGACCCCAGTCCATTATATACCACAAACCGATAAAGAGAGACTTGGATTCGATGTGAACTTATAGGAGTGGGGAAGGTGTTTCTTAGTACCGAATAAAATAAAAGAAAAAATTTTAAAAAATACCGAATAAAAATTTTACGGTATTTTTACGTCTGGAGTGTCAGTTGTGTTTTATGGTTGACTATGATTAAAGGTCTACAACTCTTCCTTCCCTTATTTTATAACCCTCCTCTACGTTCAAAAACGGAACCTATTTCAGATTTTAGGATGAACACTACCTAAAGGATCGACCTAATCCTATTTTTGACTTAAAAAGTATACTTCGTGATATAGGTAGTGTTTATCTAACAGACGTATAAGTTTCTCTGTGTACATAGGGTTACAAGTGACGTCGTGACAAATACTATCGGTCCTGGATCTTCGTTGGATTTACAGATAGTTAACTACTTACGTATTTCTTCAACACCATATATATATACTACTTTATAATGAGTTGGTATTTTTCCTTACTTAAACTCAGTCAACTTGACTCCATCTACTTGGATCCCGGACAATATGTCTCACTTCATTCAGTCTCTTTTTGTTTATAGTATATAGTTGGGAATGGATACCTCAGATCCTGTTCCCAGGACTACTTGGATAAACGTCCCGTCCTTCTCTCTATGTCTACACCTCTTGTCTGTCTCAACCCTTTCCTCTCCCACCCTACTTAACTTTCTCATCATGACTTTATATATTTAATGGTGCACATTTTATGTATCGATCACCCTTCGACGAAATATTGTGTCCCTCGGGTCGGGCCGTCAGACACTGTTGGATCTCTTGACCCCACCCCCATCCTCCCTCCGAGTTCTCCCCGTTGGTTGTGTTGACATTTCGTTAATAGGAGGTTAATTTTTTGGTTTATACAAGAGACAATATAACTTTTCAAATTATATTACAAAATATAGGTACCGACACCTATTTGAGGATCGTCCGTGTGACGATCCTGGGTGCAGAAGTAGGTGTCGACGGGGTCGGAACCCTTTTATAGTGTCTCGATCTCGGTCTCCGACCTTGAGACGGAAGTTTGTGACCCGATACCCTTTTACATGAGACATACGGGACATGAGCCCCTAAGTAAGTAAGTATATGAACAGAGTAATTCTATTATGAAACGAACGAGGAATTCTGGATCTATAAACGATAAATAAAGAAAAATTTTCAGTGATTCTTTTTCTCGATTTTGGTAAAGTTTTCAATCCTGACCTAGGGGGATGTTTCGACTAGTGATTACGATCCCCATATAGAAGGAGTTCCTGGACCCTACGGTCATATCGAAAACCGTAGACCTACTAGGATCCTAAAATCCATAATGAACTTAGAAAAAAAAAAAAAAACCACCCCCGTCGACAATTTCAGTTTCATTTTACTTTATTTTATATTCGGTGACTATCACGGAATTTTCACTTTTGAGACTTTATTTACTGTTCTGTCATAAGTACTCGGGTACGTTATGGAACTTAAGTCTCAACTCTTTTACCACTGCAATGTACACCCCGTCTGTACTACAGGACATGTCTTGTCTTTTGCTCCGGTGCACCAACCAACGGATCGAACCCTAAAAAAAAAAAAAAAAACGGTACACCGAACACCCTAGAATCAAGGGACTGGTCCCTAACTTGGGCACAGGGCACGTTACCTTCACACCTCGGGATTGGTGACTTGGTGGTCCCTCGAGGGGACCGAACCCTAAGACTTTACGGTCCTATGGTACAACGACCATTTCGACAGCTTACTTCCGAGGTCCTTACGGGCATATACTGGTTCTGGTCTTGAGTCTTGTCGACACAAACGTGACAGTCGTTTTGGAGGAGGGGTCCGAAGATCCGAGGTCTCGGTCCTCGAAATTTGTGATCTTAGGAAATTTGTTTGTAGAATTTCTCCTATCCTCTGAAATTTATGACACGACAACGACGAAACCGGTGGTTCGACGTCCGAAACTCTTCCCGGTTCGGGGCATAGGATGGGGACTTTATTGAAATGTTGAACAAAAGGTTTTTTTTGACGAACACGGATTGCCTTTTATCTCTTTTGTGAAATTAAGAATGACGGTGAGTTGTAGCACCTCTGAAAATAAAATCTTGGTGTTCACCAGTCCAACCTTCTATGTCTTTTTATCATTATAGTAGACTGTATAAAAAGAAGAGTACGTCACTTTACTTAGTGTAAATAAATTGTGGGTGTATACTTTTTCAGTAAGACGTCCCGAATCCACTTTTCCGTATATGTTTATTTTTCCTTTAAATTCTGTCCTATAAACCGTTAGTAAAATTTCTTATTAAACCAAGAACTGGAGTACAAGTTCTGTCAGTCTGTAGACCTTTCGGTGCCTTCGAGAAACAGGTGTCTCCTCCTATATAAATTCGGTGACAAAGAGTGGTTGACCGGTGCCACACGAAGTTACGGAAGCTTACGGACGTGAGTCATTTGCACCTAGTCCTAAAGGGACCACCAGGTCACCAATTTTTAGGTGGACGGTTGACGTCCCCTGTACCCAAGCTAGGGACTAGACCCCTCTAGGGTGTGTGGGGACGCGTTAATTCGGATACACGATGTTGATGACTCGGGTGAGCAGGATCTCAGACCCACGACGTTGTTCTCTTCAGTGACGTTACTCTTCGGGCGTGTGGCATTGATCTCATCGGGGGTCGTCTCGGTTTTTGTTTATCTATTGTACCTAGTTTTTACTCCCTTTCAGTCTCTCACCGTCGTCGGTCAGACTAAGGAGAGGTCCCGACCCGTGGCCCTTCGGTCGTCATTCTTGAAGA
Organism: Capra ibex; assembly: GCA_006410555.1. NCBI lineage: Eukaryota > Metazoa > Chordata > Mammalia > Artiodactyla > Bovidae > Capra > Capra ibex. The sequence continues at coordinate 33,695,888 of SJYO01013871.1, forward strand.
CTTGAGGGCAGTTGGAATTTCGGACGCAGACATGTTGACACAAGAAACACCCGTGCTTACAACAGAAAGTACCACTACATGACCGACCCCGATGTCGTCTCCCTTTTTGAACCTGTCCTTGACTTGTATGAGTGTGAACCCATACTTATAATCGATTCGGAGACGGTCCGTGACGGGACAAAATAAATGTAATAGAGTAAGTCGGGAATATTGACTTTATCCATCTGTCTATGAACCATGAGTAGAGGTCCCGAGAGGCCGAGAGGCCGAGAGCAAGAGTAGTGATTTGGAGTGCCAGGAGGGTCTTCTCGTCCACGTCCCTTAACAGACGAACATGATCCTCCTACGCTAAATGTGGCCGTACATAATATCGTCATCGAATCCCACACTCCACTTGAACGATGGATTCTCACACAAAATACTTCATACTTCAGAAGGTACACGGTTTAATCCTAATTTCTTACAATGTAATAGCCGTTGTTGTTGTTATTTTCGGAAAGTATTCCAAGACCCCAAATACCTCCATCTCTAGTAACGACTGTCCTAAGTTAAAACAACACCAACAAGTCAACGAGGCAGTAGAGACTGAGAAACGTTGGGGTATCTGAAGCCGTGCGGTCCGAAGGGACAGGAGGTTATAGAGGAACTCAAACGAGTTTGAGTACAGGTAACTCAGCCACTACGGTAGGTTAGTAGAGTAGGAGACAGCGGGAGAAGAGGAGGACCGGAGTTATAAAGGGTCGTAGGTGGAACAACGAGTTCGATTTGTGAATCCTCTACGGGTAAGGAGGTGGGACGAGTACAGACTAGGTAGGTACTCGGAACAGGTCGAGGAGTTTCGACCGGACTAGGGCACAGGTCAAAGACGGGTGTCGTAAGGTGAGGTAGTCACATGGGAAACCCGAACCCTGTGAAACCCCTCTCTTTAGGTCCCAGAACGTGTGGTTTACACTAGTTTTTCCCTAGACCCACCCGAGACTTGTAAGTGTCGGGGAGGTCGGGTACACAAGGAGTGGGACGTCCATGCCGGTGTCTTCCGGTCAGTCCCGATGGTAGACCCCTTCCCGTCCCGATGGGAACTAAGAGAGAGGTCTTAAGGAGGACTGACTCTTCTGGGTGAAACCAGTACCTACGACGATGGTAGGTAGGGTTCAGTAGGTGTTACCCAGGCGATGGGGAGTGACCTTGTGACGGAGGTCCTAGTGAAGGACCAATAAACAAGAAGGGGGTCGTAGGTCCTACTGGAAAGTTTTTATATTTAGTCCAGTACAGTGGTGGAAGGAATTTTGAGGGGGAGTGTAAATCTCACTTTAGGGTAGAGGAACCGGAGTATCCGAGGGGACCCCGCCGGTCCTCCTTCCCGTACGTAAAAGACACTAATAGATACCCCAAACGTAGTGTCCGAAACGTGGTCTGTCAGACCCGAGTCTAGGGTAAATCGATGAATAGTAAAGACATTTAAATTCCTTCAAGAAATTTGGGGATCTTCCGAATCAAAGGAATACATATTGACCGTTACTCAAAAACTCGTGGACGAAATGTCTCACCCACAGTGTCCCCATTAAGTACTTTTCGGGAGTAATGTGAGTATGAATTGAAGTCAACTATTTTTATTAGTCTTGCCTTTGTAATTAAGTAAATTTCGGTCCGAGACTTAGATAAATAACAATTATTTATAGACTTAGACCTATAACAATTAGATAAATAACAGTAAATAACAACAACAGACCAGCGGTTCAGCACCGGTTGACAAATGTTGGGGTACCTGACATCGGGGGGAAGAGGTTCCTTTACTGTAGAGGTTTCTGTAAATATCGATCTTTTATAGGTCTTATGGTACAATCCTAACAACTCCCATAATGTTGAAATTCTCTGTTAATCTTTCGTGAATAAAATACTCTGACGTTCAGACGACTCTAAAGGGGAGTAAGACTTAAAGTCAACTCTTCCTTATCCCCTTTTCTTTATTTATTATTTATATCCATTATTTATTTAGTTCGTGACTTCTTGACAGACCGACACACTTTCGGGTGAGAAATAAGTCTCATACTGAGAGTGGATGTCATGGGGACTGTCCGTAACAGGTCGGGGAGATATCGACCCCGTGTGCATGCCAAGTGTCTTGGGTAATATAAAAGTTCGTTGTCGTTAAAAATATTCCTTGTGATACATTTTTGATTTTGAATAAAAGGAAATTACTCATGGGTGATCAGAAACAAAGTGGGAGACCTCGCGGAGTCTACAGTAAATTTTAGAGAAGGTGTACTGTCGGAAAACTTATCAATATTTGTCGACGGAATAAGGGGTGATTCGTCAGAGAGGATATCCAATTTCAAGGTCCAAGAAGCTAGGAAGAAGTGTCGTGTACTAAAGATCTGGGGTAGTGAGTGGGACTAGGATAAAAAGACTCGCACGACCAGACACTCGTAGGGGACAACTAGTCCGAAGGGTTGTATGTGTGATAGGAACCCCTCACCAAAACGGTACGATTTTCCTCCCTCATAGTGGAGGGAGTAAAACCTATAGTATAAAAATAATTATATCGTTTTCTAGTGTACTCGAAGGGACCGTCTGTGTAACTCAACGAAATGTCAGATGATTTTGCGGGGTGTGAAAAGTACGTGTGAAAGAGATTCAGTACGGGTGGTGGGTGGGGTAGTTGTAAACATAAGCCAGAAGAGATAGATGTTCACCCCTAAAAGTACAGAGGGGGTAGATAAAGTAAAACAACCGTAGAGAAATGACAAGGTCGGAGACGTCTAGTAAAACCTAGTTCTAAGAGACTGGACAATCAATCATATGTGTCGAAGTGTAGTGTGTTCATAACCGACAGTAGGTGTAGGAGTACGATCAGGACCGTTTCGACAACTCGCCAGGGACGGTAGTCGGTGAGTCGAGACGAAGGTCCGAGTCTCCCGGAGTAAATTGATAGTGGGAAATATAAGTAAGTTGATCGTACCGTCAGTGTGGGTTCCCACTGAGAGTCACTGAGTACGGGAACATATTAGGAAAAGGGAATTCGTACCTTGGACATTGAACGAAGACTGGTTGACATATACCGTTTCCACTACCCTACAATAAGGGAACTGATCCAATGTGATATATTCTGAGATAGAAACGTCCGACCTCACTCTCTGAGGGAACGACCCACATTTCTTCGACGTTACCAAACTCTACCGGTGTACCGTTCCCCGACCCCACTGGAAATCCTGGACTGTCGGGTAGAATGGTAGGTCTAACGGTTGTCTACCTAAGACGGTTCTTGGACTTCCTCACACCTTTACTCCGAAAGGGATCAGTTCTGAGACTACTTTGGTATCGGGGAGTGACTCGGATATGGACCCGTTCTGGGATTCGTTTCCTATGTGGATACGACACGGGTCTAAGGACTGGTGTCTTTGACACTCTACTCTTTACCCTCGACATTCACGACTCAAAAATCATTAAACGATACGTTTACTTATGCTGGTTATTTGGGTAGATTAGCTAGTAAGTAGGTCGTGACTAACGAGGTGGAACAAGACTTCCCACAGTGGCGGTCCTCGGAGCGACTTCAGGTCTATACGATAAAAAGTAAGAGGATCAAATTTGTTATATGATAGAGACAATGACAGTCCTTTATTTTACTTCAGGTAACCGAAAGAAGAATCACTTCAGTAAGACCACTAATAACGAAAGGACTTTCGAGTTTTTACTAGATTAGACCAGGTTCCTGAAAGTCAAATATGCCTACGGGACCAAACCTCATTTGAGTCTAAAATATACATTCAGTGTAGTAAAGGGAGGAGACACCGGACTGTCAATGACACTACCGGTTAGTAGGTGACAAGCACCGTGAACCTTCATCGGTAGAGAATTACCAGTGAGGTACTAGATCTTCTAACTTGGAAAGAAGGTTTCCTCGGGTTAAACATTACCGTAACTTTATCGATCCGTGACTTTTCAAGGTTTAATTGGTCAGAAAGTAAGTGTTTGTAAATTACCTTGTGCAAATTCGTGACAGGTGTTTAAGAATCAATACGAAGGGAAGATAAAGGGAAGCTCTTTATCTTGAATTAAGGAGAGGGGAAACACACACTCTACCTGAATCACTGAACAAAGATTTCCTCTCCTATACCACCTTACTACCATACACTGGAAACTCCGATTTTCTGTAGAACCGAAGGAAGAAAGACAAAGAGAACCTAGTAAACGAGACCTCCGTCGGTCGACGGGACGACACTCCTGTGAGTTCGTTAAAGTGTACTACTCCTTGGTTCCGGTGGACGGTTATTGGTTGTTCGGGTTCTCGGTATACTTACTCGGTACAACCTTCGTCGAGGAGTCGGGGTTAATTTCGAAGTCTTCTGATGTCGGGGTCCCGAAGGGACCACCAGGTCACCAATTAAGACCCCTGTGCTCAAGGTAGGGACAAGGTCCTTCTCAGGTACAAGGAGCCCCGTTGATCCGGGTCCACGGTTTCGATGACTTCGGGGGTTCGTGGACCGCGGGTGCGAGACGTTGTTCTTTTCGGTGACGTTACTCTTCGGGTACGTGACGTTGCTCTCCTCGGGGATGAACGACGTCGATCTCTTTCGGACACTCGTCGTTGTTTCTGGAGGGACGGGGTCGTGTTCGTTTTTATCTATTTATTCTTCTGATAACAAGGTCGACAGTAGAATTGATGTTGGAGTACTCTCTATGACTCGGGTTTGGTGGCTGAATGTGATTCGATGAGGGCTTAGGGACTGGGAGTCCTTGATGTGTCATTATGTCCGAATAACAAAATTTAACAGTTCGAAATCCCAGTAAACAAGATGTTAGTATCTATTGTTGCCTTCAAGTGTTAAAGGTGAATGGAACGTCCTACCATTTTAAGAACTACTCGACTGGTACGAACCTCAGGTGGTCGAAGTAAAGAAGGTATTAGTGACTGTTCAACCGGTGAAGGCACAGGTTGGAGCTGGAGTAGTTTAGAACGACGTAGGACTCTCTTTGTCTTAGGTTTGCCTACAACCGGTCGCACAACAAGTCCCTCCAGTCTAGTAGGCACACAAACCAGTCACACAGGCACGTGCACCAGGACTGAAGCAAGTCCAACGACCAGTCGCAGGCGTCCATCACCCGACACATCGACTATAACGACTACTACAAGTGTTACAGACTGAGTTTCTCGACCTTCGCGAGGAGCTCGACCGACTTAAACCGGCGGCAAGACAAGAGGCGTAGGGACACGTGCAGGACGTCCAGGAAGTCCAAGACGAGCAACCGGACCCTCCGACACCACTATAACAGGTAGACGGGACACTTCCTCGACTCGACCGACAAGTACAGGAGGTCCCACAGCAACAACCGGAACCGGTTCCGCCTCAATAACCGTCGGTCGCAGACGTCCGAGACGTGGAAGAGGAAGTCGGTTAGGCACAGGAAGAACCGAACTTCCTTCTGGACGACATCCAAGACCTTCAGTAAGAACTACGCGACCTAGCGGACCGAGCACAGTAGGTGTCTCGCGACGTCTAAGCACTACTCCAAGGAGACGACGTGGACACAATCCAAGTCCAACAACTCCAAGTACTACTGGTGCAACACTCTCATGTAAACCGAGACGTCCAACGGGACGTCGTGCGAGCACAGGACGACTTCTAAGCACTGCATCGGCAATATCCGGACGTCCCAAAACAACTGTCACCACTACTCCTTCCTCAATAAGAGGTTTCAAAGGAAGTCAACTGAGACGGCCAGGTGGTCACGTAGGGGTGAACGGACGTTGAAGAGGTCGCATAGAAACAAGAACGACCAGAAAAGGCACTAGAGTACTTCAACGACTGCCTCTAGGTCCTACAGGCTGGACTTCCACCTCTCAAGACTCAACCACGACTCGCGAAAGAAAGGGCAAACCAGGGGACCTTAGTCTGTGTACACAATGAGTCCAACCATCCTACCTCTGCACAAGTTCACTCCAGTGTCTAAGGGTTCTTATTTTATCTCAAAATAAGGATTGACCTTACACGAGACAAAGCCTGTCTTTTGAACACACTACACGAGTGACGTACGTAATCATTTTAGATGTAGAGACAATTTGGACCCAGGAGTCCTTAACCTTTCCCACGTCTTATGGTCGTGTCTAATTGAACCCACTTGTGAAAAGAGTACCTTCCTCCCCCTTAAATGAACAAAGATCTCGTGATCCTTCCTACTGTTCTTCCGTTATTGGAAGATAAACAATTCAAGTGGTTTTAATAAGAAAATTTTTAACCCCCCTTTTTTAGTGTATTATTTTATCCGATCTTAGAAGATAAAAAGTTTTAGTGGTTTTAAGAAGAAATTTTTCAACCCCCCTTTTTTAGTGTCCTATTTTATCCGACCTTAAAAGATAAAGAATTTCAATTAAAGATGTTAATAAAACACGTCAAACGACGACGATTCAACGAAGTCAGTACAGACTGAGAATCGCTGGGGTACCTGACGTCGGATGGTCTGAGGAGGTAGGTACCCCAAAAGGTACGTTCTCATGACCTCACCCCACGGTAACGGAAGAAGTAACACGCCAAATTTTATAAAGTTTATTCTTAAATGGTTCGTAAAATATTTTCTCGAAAACTATTTCCCATAGACACTAAAAAAAAGGTGTCCTAACTAGAAGTCTAAAATAAACCATGTGTTATCATAAAAACCCCCCCTCCCCTAAGTTGAAGTTTTAACCAGGAATTAAAATTTTAAAATTTCGAAAACTTAATTTAGTACTACTTTCTAATTGTGTGTTGTACTTTCAAATTCCAGAAAGACCCACTTACACTCAAATCTCGGTACAGTAAGAATTTTTTTTTTTTGGACCAGTAAATGTATCTCAACTCAATCCCGTCGACAGGGGGTGGAGACCCTACATTACAGACTTCTGGACTCCACCTCTACTACATTATTCTTATCTTTATTTCACGTGTCATTTACATTACGTGAACTTAGTAGGGGTTTGGTAGGAGGGTGGGTGGGGACCAGTCACCTTTTTAACAAAAGGTACTTTAGTCACAGACCATGGTTCTTCCCAATCCCTGACGACTCAATTGTCCCTAAGTTGAAGTATCAAGTGAGAGTGACGTCTAATGGATCAAAAAAGTCCAGCGAAAGGTGACGACACTCGAACAGTAGTATCCAAACCGCTCTACAGAGGTACGGTGGACATTGTAACAGGTAAAAGAGATGTTGATTCTAAACCTTTAGTTACCTAATTACGTGTATGGACGAGTGTAAAATAGAAAGTCAAAGTTGTTCTCTAGTAAAGTACTGTCTTATTTCCTTTGTCTTATTTTGATTTTCATATTTACTTTAGTTTAGATCCCCTTTTCGGTAAGAAAATCCTTTTATTTATTGCATGTACAACGTTTAGGGTTACCGTCAAACCAGCCAACTCTTGAGATCCATGAATCGATAAGAGTACTAATACATCACGGAACCCCTGAGATCTTTATCAAATCTTGAAGGATTTAAAAAAACATAATATTTTCAGGAGTTGGACATAATAGTAAATATAATTAAAGGTATCCATCTTTTTATTGTATCATTAAATAAATGTTTCAACACAGTGAGTCTGAGGGACGATAAGAACCGTTCACACTGAGTGAATAGACGTTCCTCTAAGGTGTCGTTTCTTGTAGATCGAGTTCAAATATGTATTTAGGATCATTTTCTCTACGTTTCAGTTCCCATAAACGGTGAAAGACAGGACTCAAGTGGTGATTCCGGACTGTTAGACGAAGAGGAATCACTGTACACTTAGAAATTGTCAAGTGTTCTTCTACGGATTCACCCAAAGGTTTATTATAATTAAAGGGTTCTTCTGAAAAGGGGGTCGTAAAAGGACTGACATATAATGACCTTTTCAATCACTACGTCACAATTTACTTTCGGTGACAAGAATAAGTAAGAGTCTTCTTAATTAAGAGATACCAATATTTAAATAGTAAGATTTTACAGATCCTTGACAGAGGATTCCGTTTCCTTCGTTTTCGTTTTTATTTGTTTACCTTGGATTAATTTGAGTTTTTGAAATCGTGTCGTTTCCTTTGGTGACTGTTTTACTCTTCTATTGGATGGCTTACTCTCTGCTATAAACGTTTACTATACTAAGTATTCCCAAGTATAGGTTCTATATATTTATCGAATATGTTGAGTTATAGTTTTTAGTTCGGTTAAAATTTTTACCCGTCTTCTGGACTTATCTGTAAAAGGGTTTCTTCTATATGTCTACCGGTTGTTCATTCACTTTTTTGCAAGGTGTAGTGGTCTCTTTGTGTTCAGTTTTGGTGTTACAGTCTTGGTGGTACAGAGTGTGACCAGTCTTTCAGATGTCTATTGTTTGCAATCACTCCTACACCTCTTTTCCCTTGGGATCATGTGATAACCACTTTCACATTTAATCATATCGGTGATACCTCTTGTCATTCCTCGAAGAAATTTTTGTGATTTTTGTCTCGATGGTGTACTAGGTCGTTAAGGTGTAGACCCATACATGGACTTCTTTTACTTTTGTGATTAAACTGTTCTATATCCGTGCAGTTACAAGTGTCGTCGTTATAAACGTTATCGGTTCTATTCCTTAGTTGATTCACGGGTAGCCACCTGCTTGCCCAGTTCTTCTACACCACGTATGTATGTCTTCCTTTATAGTGAGTCAGTATTCGTTCTCACTTTAAGACGGTAAACGCTGTTGTACCTTCCCGGACCGCCCATAACACAAATCACTTTATTCAGTCTGTTTCTTTCTACTTATGACATATTACAGTGAATATACACCTTAGATTTTTTATTTTGTTCCATTGTATCATATATATTGTTTTGTCTTTGTCTGAGTGTCTATGTCTCTTGTTTGATCACCAATGGTCAACCTTCTCCCCTCCCTGTTCTCCCCATCCTCTAATTCCCTATGTTTAATACTTATTTTATTTTTTGTTCCTATATGACATATCGTGTCCCTTTATATTGGTAATAAAACATTACTGAAATTTACCTTATATTAGACATTTTTATAACTTAGTTGATACAAACTGTAGTTTTGATTATATTATAACAGTCAGTTTATAGAGGTGATTTTTACATCTTTGTTTATTTCATATATTTCACTTTTTATTTCTTATCGTACAGTTTATTCTCACAGAGAGAGGTCTTCACTGAGGGTACTTTAGGTTGGAGGTCGTCGAACTCTAGTTCCGACTGACAGGGAGAACCATAACTGTCGAAAACTTTTTTACTACTGAGTAAAAAATTTCGTACCGATACCAAATATATAATGAACATCCGGTTACCTAGGTCAGATAAAATAAGTCGTTCGGAAGGTCGGTACGTCCTGGTGCACTCTTCTAAGAACCTCGAGAGCAGTTCCTCGTCTACACACTGGATTTCACTTGGTCGGGGTCCCGAGGGCCGTGGAAGGGACCTCTTCGACCAACACGAGAAGGGGTCCGAAGAGGTCAAGTCAGTATTACTTTACACACCGAACGTAGTTTGTGAAAGAGGGGGTTCGGAAAGGTACGTACGAAGAGGGGTGGATATAACAAGAAGGGTCCGAAGAAGGGGTCCGATTCGGGAGGGACGGGAAGTTCTGAGTCGACCAGTGTAGGACATTCTTTGGATACGACTTCAAATAGAACGACCCCAGAGAGAGGACTAGTGTCCTGAGGGTAGTGCCACAACAGTACCAAAGCGATGAGGTTCTGGGGAACACACGCATACACGATACAGTGAAGTCAACACAGACTGAGAGACGCTGGAATACCTGACATCGGACGGTCCGAGGAGACACGTACCCTAAGAGGTCCGTTCTTATGACCTCACCCAACGGTACGGGAGGAGGACCCCTAGACGAGGTAGGCCCGTAACTTGGGTTCAGAGAATCCAGACGTAACCGTCCGCCCAAGAAATGGTGATCGCGGTGGACCCTTCAGGGGTTATAGGGAATCCCGTCCTTTTAACCACGACCAAAATAGGGGTCGAGAATCGAGTCACACACCGTGCATCATCCATAGGTAGTGTCTAAATAAGTAATGCAACAAATAAATTTATTTGTTCTTAGACGGACGACCGACGGCTCCGGATACCTTTTTCTTAGTTGACTCGATCTCCAATACGTTTGTTTGTATGTTTGGTTGGGTCCCTCCCGAACCGTAGCCGTTACTCGTACCGTAAATCAACTTATTAATAGAAAAAAAAAAAAAAAAAGTTTTTTAATGGTATATCTGGGTCTCTATGTCAATTTTATTAGACTCCCAAAAGACTGTCCGTACCAAAAAGGATCTTTGAGGTTTCTTGTTTTACAAAGTAGACGTAAAATCGTTTCGATGGGAAATTTTTTTATTTTGTACATTACAAATGTTCGAATCCAAGTCAAAACTAAGAGTTTAGTTTTGTGTTCGGAGTCAGACAGGAGTTTGGTGTGTGTCCCTGGAACTCAGGACGGGGAAAAAGGACCTTCGGTCTCTTTGGAGACTTATACGACTGTCCGTCAGTAAAAGTTGGGAGAGATTAAACAGAAGGTAAAATGAAAAATTTTTGGGTCTTGACAGTATCTGTCTAGTAAGTCCAAACATACCTCATTTTCCTTATTTATGTAAGTGAATTTTTTAGGCAATCCAAAGAGAAACCACGATCTTTTGAGAAACGGGACGGGTGTTCCCGATTACTTGACCAACATCCGTGGTTCCGCCACATAGACACAAATTTTTATCCTAAACCTATATTTCGACGTTTGAAGTCGCTGACGAATTTTTACGATCTGACTACCTCTGGTCTTCATTGTGAATGACATTTTTGTGTGTCGTAAAAGTGGTCAAAAATGAGAATTGAGTAATCGTGTTTAGGAGTCAGTCCTTTTATCACCGTCTGTAGGAGAGACTCGGATCTTTGAGGGGCAGAAACCTCCCTCTGGAGCCACACATCTAACAAGAGTGTACTCCTTTTGTTTCTCCCTCGTGTCTTCCCAGGTTCGTCAGACAAAAAATTGGACCAGGGGAAATAATCTTTCACAAAGAACTGTCTGAAAATAGAAGTTTCATAATGAAATCCACAGTATATATACTTTGTAACGGGGAGAAGTTCATGGGGTTTTCGAGTTAAGAGATCCTATTAGGTTGTTATTGTGGAAAAGATATTTTCACGAACCAAAAAATTTCAATAAAATTTAACTTCCTATTAACGAAATATTGTAACATAACCAAAGATGGTATGTCGTTGTACTTGGTCGGTATCTATATGTATACAGAGGAGGTCACAAAAAATTCTGAATAAATGAGAACCGACGTGACCCAGAGCCAACGGTGAGCACCGAAAGAGGTCCACGTCGCCCACCCGAAGAGTGACACCACCGAAAAGAACACACCTCGTACCGCGACCTAGTGTCCGAGTCACGAACACCGTGTGTCCGTATCAACGAAGTCACGTGCACCCTGAAGGGCCTGGTCCCGAACTCGGACGCAGGGGACGTGACCGTCCGTCTAAGAAATAGTGATCTGGTGATCCCTTCGGGATATTTTCGGGAACTAGACCCGGTGATTGGAGAAGGAGGGAACAGAACTAAGGTCGGTAAGAAATTCCAGGTGAGACTTAGAGTGACCGGGTAACACGCTTCGGAAGGGACTATTAGGTTAAGGTATGGTTGTCCTGAGACATAGGCTTACCGTTATTTTAGTCGGGGATGTCTACCGGAGTGAGAAAGGTTCCACATAGTGTAGTAGTAACGCCAATTAGGAATACTGACGATAAAGTGTGTACTTTTTTGGACTCCGGGTCTCTACAGGTCATTGAAGGAATCTCAGTGTGTCGAATATTCTCTGATTCACTCTAAGGTCCGGGCCTCTAGATTGAGGTTGTAGGTACAAATGAGACATTAAGGTGAGGCGGAGAGTACCTCATCAAGAAAAAGGATTTACACCAAAGAAGGTTCTTTTTAGGGAACTCCTCCTCTTAACACAGAAAAAAGAACAACTCTCCTGGTTGAGTACCAGACGATCAGAAAGATAAAAATTATAAATAAAAATACCGACCCAACCCAGAATCGACACCGTGCACCCAAGAAACAACGTCGTGCGCCGAAGAGGGATCAACTCAATGCACCCGAGTAAACGAGGTGTCGTGTACACTAGAATCGGGGACTGGTCCCTAACTTGGACTCAGGGAACACAACCAGATGAGAATCTAAGAATTGGTGACCTACTGGTCCCTTCAGGGTCCTGATACAGAAGAAATAGAAAGAAAATATAAGTAGTAAGAATCTCCAGATGGTTCATGAACAGTACAAACCCCGTTTGTACCTGCACCTCCCAGGTCTCTGTATCGAGTACTGGCTCGGAGGTCCTGTCCTTTCTTTTTCTCTCAGGACGGACCACGAGTCCTACTACAGATAGTCAAACTGACATCCTTTGTGTTGGGAAGTAACCATAGACCCTGAAGGGTCATTATGGTCCATGTAAGGGGACCCTACATTATTTCTGTAAAGATGGAACTTGTGATAAAGTCCAAAGTAATGTTTTTATGACAGACCACTCTTCCACAATAGGAACTAAGATTGTTGTGGATATGTCACACCAGGCTACGAGTAAACTTTCGAACGAATGGGTCGACATTACGATGGGACGTCTTGACTCGTCGTTCCGTCTATAGACACTGATCCTTACAACATAATCTCCTCCAAGAATGACTCTTTCTAAGTCTACAGAAAGAAGAAATAGACTTTAGGGAATTCCATCGTAGGACGACCCATCCTGGTGTTTTATTCTAAAAGGACAAGTCCCTTACAAGGTCTCTTTTTTATTGGGTATTGAATCTTCCACCGAAGCCGGATCTACTATTTATCAGGTCCTGTCTCCCACGTGGTTCGACATTGGCAGGTTCTTACCCGAAAAACATTTCACCGACTGTACGGCGTATCAGTGGTGATCACACGACTGGACTGGACAGACCCACTGAGTCGTCAAGAGACTGAACAAGTCGTTTAAGAGACCTTCCTTGAATTCAATATAGGATTGAACATAGACGTATTCACTGTATTTTTCTCTTGATTTCTTGTCAACCCCGAAGGGACCACCGAGTCTGTCATTTCTTAGGTGGACGTTATATCGTCTAGACCCAAGCTAGAGACCCAGCCCTTCTAGGGGACCTGTTCCCTTACCGTTGGGTGAGGTCATAAGAACGGACCTCTTAAGGTATGTGTCTCCACGGAAGGCCCGGTGTCAGGTGTCCCAGTGTTTCTCAGTCCATACTGGCTCACTGATTGTATGTATGTGTGTGTGTGTGTGTGTGTGTGTGTGTGTGTGTGTGTCTTGTCAAAACTTCTTTTTTGATACCACTACGGAAATGTTTGAGACTATTTATTGCCTCAAAGATAAAATAAAGGAAGGTTGAAAAGGAAGTCTCTTTGGAGAAGGAAGCGACTTATAAGAAAAAAACAAAGAAGGAAAAATAAAATTTCAACTCACACAAAGAGGTCTGAAGTTTCCCTACACACACTTCCTTCTTGAATAGAAAGACGGAGAACGGTACAACTAAGAATGGTCTTAGAATAGTTGTTCTTTCTCCTTAGTGACAAGTTTCATTTCTCTTTTGTGTAGACCTTTTATAGTCATAAATTCAAGTAGTTCCGACACAAATTTCTGTTTTTGAAGTACAACATAATAGAAGAAAAACAGTCTTCTGCGGACTCCCTACCCCGGAACCTCATCTCTTTCTGTTTATTCTTGTACCAGAACGGAGACTAAACAGAGCGGGAGAGTTAGAGTAGGAGGAAATAGGACCACTCTATGTGGGTCTCGTCCAGTTCGTTAGAAACCCTAAAATTCGAGAGTCCCTCCCGGGACTCAGCGTCGTTAACGGAATCGTCAGTGACTCATAACTAACTAACGGAAATATCTCCAGTCAGTATTAAATGTTAAGTTGGTAGGTAGGTAGAAGAGTAATTAAGTGAGTCATGTGAAATAACCCAGGGTTAATACATGATACTCGGTGCACGATCATCCTCTAAATTATTTATTTTCTATCGGAGAACAGAAAAACCTCGAATGTCAAACCCACCACCCTGTCTGGGTGACCGTCATTACTATATCACGTTGTCCCAGATCTCACTTTTTATTGCGGTACCCCTGGTCGTCCACCCGTGGGTTGAGTCGAGAGTCCCTGACGAACATCCTGTGCACAGACTCCCTCTGTACTACCCTTTCTTCCTTCTCTTTCAGTACTCTTTTTCCACCTCTTCTCCCTTTTACACAAGGTCCGTTTACCTGGGGGTGTTTGTCCGGTCTCGGCTCCGGAAAGGTGAGAGTATTTTTGTCTCCTTTATGGACATGAAATTTTTGTTTGTTTTTTTGGGGGAGGAAACTTAGATAGACATATTAATTTCTCAGATCTGAAAAAAAAGGGGATCTCCATTTTTACTGTTTTATGGTGTATCTCCATAAAGAAGTTTGGAAAGAGTAGAGACAAATGAAAACACTGTAGTGTATCACGGGTCGGAATGTCTATGGTCAATTTACTGTCAAACTAAAGTTCGGAGAAGAAATAAACTCAAGTGATCCTTTTCAACACCTCTTCACTCATTACTGGAGTTATTGGATCATTTCCTTCCATCGGTCCGGTTTAATGGATCCTGTATTTTGTGGGAGGAAAAGGGGTAATCCAAAGGAGGGGGCGGAAGGGGACAAGTCGGAAGCGGTACTAAATTATCGGAAAGAATTGTGAACGAGACAATTAGGACCCACTCTAATTGAGTAACGTTGACCTATTTTACCGGACCATTAAAAGGTATAAAGGTGACGGGTTCAAGTAGTCAGTTGTGTGATACCCTTGTGTATGTTAAAAGGTACCTTTATCCAAATCTTCACCTGAGGTATTCGGAGCTGACATAATAAAAATTACAAAACGGTAAGAGTACCGATCTTGACATTTTTGTGTAAATACTTCTTCTTTCCTTCTCTCTCAGGAAATCTGACGTTCCTCTAATTTGGTCAGTTAGGATTTCCTTTAGGTGGGACTTATAAGTGACCTTCCTGATTACGACTTCGACTTCGAGGTTGTGACACCGGTGGACTACACTTCTCGGTTGAGTAACCGTTTCTGTGACTGCGACCCTTTCTGACTTCCGCTTTCGTCTTCTCTCCCCGTCTCCTACTCTACCAATCTACCGTAGTAGTTGAGTTATCTGTATTCAGACTCGTTTGAGACCCTTTGTCACTTCCTGTCCCCTCGGACCACACGACATCAGGTGTCCCAACGTTTCACAAGTTGTGCTGAATCGTTGATTTGTTGTTGTTGTTCCTTCTCTCTCTAAATCGGCGACATGACCCGGGTTGGAGTCTTGTGCACCGAGTCAATATAGTAGAAACGAGTAGTGTTCGTGGAACTACTTACCGTGGTAATGACAGTAAAATCTTCCATTTTTCAGTCATTGTGACTCTCCGATGTTAAGTATGGGTCCAATGTGTCGGTCCGTTCCTGAATCTCATTAAGGACCGGGCAGTTGCTCGTGAATTATTTGTGATCGTTAACGAGAAGTTTACACCTGAGTTCTTGACTTGTCCCTGGTAAGAGTAAGGTCATGTGACAACAGAGTCCTTCGGTGATTTAGGACCCTCTTATCACCCTCCTCAATGTTCAACCTCCCTTAAGTGAATCGTAGAAAGACAGGGGTCCAGTTTAACTGTCCCGTCCCTTGTCTCTACCCCTGTACACCTTAAGAGGTGAGAATTGGACAGTCCCACTTCTACTCGTCTGGGGTACAGACGGAGAGAGCGACTTTGGTCTGCTGTGCAGACAAAGTACACAGAGACACTCCGAAGGCACCGACAAAAGATATTTTCCCAAATGTGTCAAGCACTAAGACATAGTCCTGTGGAAGTGGACACCACAGACCTTACGGACAGTCCCACCCCGCTTGGTTGGGTGAAATAGACGTTCAGACCCCCTAAGTCCGTTTTTAGGACATGGTTGGAATTTGGTCTGTGCAAGTTTCTTATAGACTATTCGACATTTCGTGTCGACTGTACCACCACGGTAGAGACACAAAGTAAAGATGTCCCGTCACAAAAAGACCGCGATCTATTTGTTGTTCCTGGTGTCATTTACGCGACTTCTCTTTTTTTCCCTTAATATTCCGGTCAGGAGCCCACTGCATTCAGCACAGAGACCTCCAGAATGGGAGACAGTTATCTCAAAAGGACACACGACTGAGGTCCCAAAAACACCCCGGAGAATTTCTATTCTACTTTTTTCCGTCTCCTTCTCCCTCATAGACCTTTATTCATCCTTTTTCGTTATTTCTCCCTTTTTTTAATGTTGAGTATTTTCCTGGTACTAATACCAACTTTACTGAGTTCTCCTTAACGAGGAAGATAGGAAAGACTAAGGTGTCGATATTCTTCGAGTTCTGTCTTTCTACCTCGAAGCCTCCAAATTCAAAACGTAGACTTAACACAATTACTTGATGAAGTACGGACGTTTACATGAACACAAAAGTCCGCATTTACTTGCTGTCCTTTGAACGAAAAATCTTCCTTTTTCTTTTGTCATGAATGGAAACATAGGGTTTTACCGATGACACTACCATTCGTTCCGTGTATTTTACATATCATCATACTATCTTTCGAAGTCACGGGTCAATAAAAATGTAAACCATGTAACACAAGGAAGAACTTATGGACATTCTTTTCCGTATAGAATTGTTGTCATTGGTGTTTGTGGTAAAGTCTTCATTTAAAAGCGTAAAACCAAATTTATGATATTCTTATATCAAAAGTGTATACGGAAAGATATCCAACTCACCATAAAATTTTAGTTTGTATGAGTGGCGAACTCGTTGTGTACATTGGGTTGAATTTATAACGGTAATACAATAATATTTGTATAAATTGGTGAACTTTTATCGTGTCTTGAAACAAAGTATCTTGTCAAAGGTTTAGTGTAAGGTAATAGTATTCTAGGGATATACTGTTTTCTGCATTTTGTGGGTGTAGATGGACAAAGCCGGTAACAACCTGGTTGTCATTAAGTTTGTGTCGATTGGTTTTTTTTTTTTTTCACTGAAAAGGGAACTGCAAACAAAGTCACCCCACGAACTCAATTAAGGATGACAAAAGTTCTCAGTGAACAGTTTAAACATCCTTAAACCTCTCAACCAACAAATTAACAACCGTCGAACTTTAGTTGGGACCTCCCTGATAAAATGTGGTACCTTTAAACGTTTGTGATATGTACTACGGGAGTGTGTAGGGTCTAACCAAATGGTCGTACGGTGACCGATATTACATGATATATTGAATTATTCCATGATATTGAATGATATCGTCTTTTATATCCATTAAAATCCTAATTTTACGAGTTATATATTGGTGAAAACATGTAATGTATATACGTCCTTTGTCTGTGGCTGGGAATAAATAGTGTCACTATGACTTATTGTTGATCCCTTGTTGGTCTTTTTGGTCTGTAAAGACTACTCTTCTCCATTTAAAAATAACGAGTGTCAACTTGACAAACTTTTTGTGAGATCAGATTCACCATATGGTGGTAGTGAAGACGTTCCCTGAGGTCTTTGATTGGGTATTTTTCCCTTGAACGGTATCAAAATAATCTTTGTGTCTTCTGTATCCGAGACCTGTGAAATTACACTTTTAGTGTGACATTCCGTACAGTCCTGTCAGGAGGAACGGGACTGACCAAAAGGATACACGTAGAGTGATTATCTCAGGGGGTCCTCGTTATCGTGTATTTCCTGACTAGAGGATCTTGACACGAGTTATTGAAAACTACCTATTCAACACTTCTAATTCGGTGTCGACTTCAAGGAGGGGAAACCAAACATTAAAATGTGGATCACGGGAAGAAGTCACTTTTCTCAGGAAGTCGACACAAATTACGTTTTACTACTCTCTTTGTCGTATCTTGTTACGGAGTTTAAATTGAAGGTCCCAAATTGGTTAGGGAGGCCACAAGACCCAATACGTGGGTTCCCCACCCCCCAAGTTCGAGAGAGAAGGTACCGAATCTCGTCACTAAGTACCGAATCTCGTCACTAAGAAGTTGAATGAATAAAGGTAGGGAGTTATGATGGTGGTAGGGTAGGGTGAACGAAGTGAACTTCCCGAGCAATTTTGTGTCGGAAAGATTAAGTCCTTCAGACTCTTCCGTGGACTCTTAGACTTGAAGGTTGTTCAGGGGTCCCCGACACTACGACGTCCAGACCGGCGGTACGCAATCTTCTCACGAAAAGTTTTTCACGAGTGTCCAGTGCCACTTTACGTCTCGACCAAGTCATCCAGACTCCATCCTCGATTCTGAGACGTAAAGATTGATCCAGATCCTCTACGAAGTGACCTACTTGTGTTAAACTCCGCGATTCCAAACAAAATCCTCTACCAGCACGACCTAGTTGGAAACCAATTGGTCAGGGAACTTCCACTTAGACATTTTACTCTGAGTAACTAGTTTGTCTGGATCTCGATTGGTCGAAGAGTCTTAGCACAAAAAGAGCCAAGAAAAAGAGGAAAGGAAGGGTAGGAGGAAGAAGGTAGCGGTGGACCTACAAAGTCACGGTGGAGGACACAGGTTTTGACTGTAGCCATGGTCAGGACGGTTCGGTCTACAGGTTGAAGGTGGGTTGAATGAATAAAGGTAGGGATTTATGATGGTGGTAGGATTAGGAAGTCCATGAGTTTGAGTCTGTAGAACTTCAGAAGAGAATATTAATAAGAGATTAAGTTAGTTGGTGGTCTATAAAAATTAGAAGGATATCTATAAAAACAGTACTAGTAGAGTAGATGTCAAATAACTACAAGTGAATGACCGTTGGACAAGGTCATAAGGACGGACCTCTTAGGGTACCTGTCTCCTCGGACCACCAGGTACCCCAGGTACCCCAGTGTTTCTCAATCTGTGTTGACTCGTTGATTGTGAAACTGAAATGACGGATATGGTACGGTCTGAGACTAGATCCCTGAAGTGTATTAGTGGGAAGTTCACCCCTCGTTCTCGACTTTACTGTAAGGTGTCTGTAGTATCGATCCTAAATTTGACCCCAGACAGTCTGAGGTTTGTGGTACTATAGAGGGGATGTAGTGCCACGGTCACAGAGAGACCAGTTCGAAAGAATAGGTAAAGGTGCCGGGGGCAGGATCACACTCTAGAAGAGTAGAGTCACCTTCTTAGAAGAAGGTAAGAGTGACCTTAGGTCGGAGTGGGACATTGTTTTGTGACGACTGGAGTACTTCCACGGTCTTTCTTTTTTTTTCTTTTGAAAGTTACCAAGTGAGAATTGATTTCCTACTTGTGTGTGTGTTTGTGCAAGTAGACGAGAATTTGAGAGACATTAGAACTTTCAAATTTTACTTTGTTTCAGGAGAATATACGTCCGAAGGGTCCACCGTGAGCACCATTTTTTACACGGACGGTCACGTCCTCTACATTCTCTGTACCCAAGCTAGGGATCCAGTTCTTCTAGGGGATCTCTTCCCGTACCGTTGGGTGAGGAAATAAGAACGGACCTCTTAGGGTCCCTGTCGCCTCGTACCGTCCGATGTCAGGTATCCCAGGGTTCCTCAGCCTGTGTTGACTTCACTGTCGTGCGTACGTCTCACTTTTATAAAAAACCTTAACCCTCCCCTCTTCTTGTCCATCTTCCTTTAGTTGGGACTTATAAGTAGTCTTCCTGACTACGACTTCAACTGCGAGATCATTGAAATCGATGGACTACGTCTCTCGACTGAATAACCTTTTCTGTGACTACGACCCTTTCTAACTTCCGTCTTCCTCATCCCCCACCGTCTCCTACTCTACCAACCTACCGTTGTGGCTAAGTTTCCTGTACTTGAAAGCGTTTGAGGCCCTCTACCACTCCCTGTCCCTTCGAACAACAGGACGTCAGGTACCCCAACACTTCTTAGTCTGTACTGAACCGCTGACCTGTTGTTGTTTTCGTGTCCGTCTGGGTGTCTGGACGACGTGGAGTACAAGTCTTTTGTCAATTGTGCGAAACCGTCGTTGACATTTTGTGTCCTCTCCTCTGGGGTCCGACGTCACCTTTCTGATCTACTGTGAAAGTACCGACTACACTCCAACGTAAGGAAAACCCAAAATCCTGGGACCACCTCCCCCTCACTTGAAGAGTGTAGAGAGGTCCCGTTAAAGAATGTAAGGTAGTCTTCTCGGAGTCTTCTAAACCAGTCTTCCCTCTACTGTCATCTATTGTCTTAGACCCCGATGTCCCAACGGATCTCCAGTGGACCAGTTCGTAGTAGGACAATAACTACCCCTCTCATTCCGGTCCATGTCGCTTTAGTCTTTCTTGCGTAGGACTAAGGACCACATCCCCAGGAAGGGAGGGGACTAACGGTACGGTCGGTCGAGACCCAAATAGGGACCTGTAGAACCAGACTGTCGAGACGAGGGTCTGTCGACAGTGACCGGGTGTACGACTTCTCGTCCCAGTGAAGGAACACTGTACGTAAAGAGGAACGACTGAGATAATCGTAAATTAGTTGTAGTCTACCGTGGAGGGCAGGGTGAACTGTGTGAAAGAGACAGAACAAAAAAGAGGGAGGGTTCTGAATAAAAAGTATTCTTAAGACAAAATAGAAAGGGAGAGACGGGAGGCGACCCTCCTGTAGACCGGTTTGTATGCCTACGGATGATGTTTCTCTGGGGCGACCGAGTGCCTCGACCCCCTGGGGGAGGAGGAACCTGGATCTACCAGTGTCTTTTGTAAGTTCTCTCTATAGGGGGACAATGGTCGGAAACATCACAAACAAAAGAATCGTAATGAAAGGTCTCTACCCCCTGAATTAGGGGTGACACTCCCCGCCCATCCTTCCCGTCCCTTACCTAGCTCCGTTCCGACACCTCTTCTCTAAGATCGAGTCCTTCACTTTGAAGACACAGGGAGTGGTGACTCTCTCGGTCGAATAATGTCTCGGACTGGGTTTATCGTGTAGACGTTAAGTCGTCGGGTGTCTGTCTTGTACAGATGTCCTAGGCACGGGAGGGAGTCCGATGGGCGGAACGAGATCGGGGTGACTTAACCTAAGATCCGAGGACAAGACTTACGTAGAAGGTCACAGGTTCCGACATAATGTGTTTTTTGTAACCCCTTCGGTTTCCTTCAGTCTTAGGGAGACCGATTGAGGAACTCCTAAGGTGCCTTCAAGTCTTATCCGACTGTTGAACCAGGGGTCAGGTGTTTGAGGTTCAAGGGACTAAGTGGGAATAAAGGTTGTTGTGTAAACAAATTTCACTCTTCTACCCCCAACTACCCCGACGGTTAGTCCCCCATGAATCGACCAACCTCTCTTATGTGACTTTGCGACGCCCTTTACTACCACGTCTTCCGGTCTTTTTAACTGGTCGTTTCTCTTAAGGAAAGACGACGCCAAGAGGTATTTCTCGGGAGGGTTCAAGACACCTGAGTCGGGGTTAGATCAGACAAAAAGATTAAAAAAACCTTTTGTTCTCAGAGAAAGTGATAGTATAAAAAGCTGGTAATGGTTTCCTCCCGAGAGACAATTGTGCCTGCGCATGACTAGTCGTTCGCCGGAAGGAGGGATACCCTTCCGACCACGACGCCTACTTACGTCCCGTGAAGGGTCGACAAAATTACTGGTATTCGCAGGTCTCGAGTCACCACAACGATATTTCTAGTACAATGGTGTCTCTTCGAAGTCTTTCGACCATCTACCGTTTAAGTCTTTTGGTGTCCAAAACTAGACTCAAAAAAAAAAAATAGACTCAAAACGTCATTGGAAAGGTACACCAAAAAAATATCGATAATTAGATGAAGGACCACCGTATATAAGGGTATTTGGGTACTCTTACTAAACCGGGATTGTCATTTTGACTACTAAGTTTAAGTAGGGATACTAATTTTACGGTACTTTTCGTTGTTTTGCCATTCTCAATTGTAGGATCAATCAATGAACCTACAACCCGTTATAGTGATCTTATCTTCAATTTATGTATTTTGTAAAATAGGGAACTTGTTAATCAAAAAGGAATAATATTTCTGATAAATGATTTACTACCCTATACCCAAATCGATCGTAATTTTTTTTTTGTAATTACTCATAAATCTAAGGTTTTATGTTTAGGGACCTTTGGAATGATCCCCGAAGGGACCACCGAGTCTACCATTTTTTAGGAGGACGTTACGTCTGGACCTAAGGTATGACCCGCCCCTTCTAGAGGATCTCTTCCGTTACCGTTGGGGGAGGTCATAAGAACGGACCTTTTAAGGTACCTGTCTCCTCAGACCGCCCGATGTCAGGTACCCCAACGTTTCTCATCTTTACTGACTCTTTTGTGTACCTGTGGAATGATACGACAAAGAATTTGTTACGTCCATTAGTACTATTGTCCTCCTGTTCTTAATTTTTGTTTTATTGAAAGACACGTTTTATTTATTTCGGAGTGGTGTAGAGTTATAAGTATTTCCACATAAGTTTAGTCTTTTTATTAAATGTACTCAAAATACTTAAACTTTAGAAGTCGTAAGGAGGACTCGAATATAATTATAAGACATGTAAATGATTTACATATCAAAGAAAGTAATTATAAAAAAGTACATATACGTACCCCGAAGGGGTAACTAAGTCGTCATTTCTTAGGGGGACGTTACGTCCTCCGTGTTTTCTGTGACCAAGTTTGGGACCCAGCCCTTCTAGGGACCTCCTCTTCACCGATTGGTGAGGTCATGAGAACCAACCTTTAGGGTACCTGTCTCCTCGGACCACCCGATACCAAGTACCCCAACGTTTCTCAGTCTACACTGACTTCGCTGATTCGTACGTATATACATATATTTATCTTCGGTCAAGACAAAACCAAAATTACATTTTTCATATGTACGTAATAAACAAATTTTAAATATTACATATGGAACAGACGATTTTTTTCTTAACAATTTCGGTTTTCGATCTATTACTACGGTGAGTCTTGTATGTTACAGACGGTCCTACATATCACAAAGTTTTCTTACGGTAATGAAAGAGGAACATCAAAATATTATTCTTTAGGAAAAAATATACTTGACATTTGTTTACGGAAGTCAAGACTCCTCTTCTTAGGAGTGGGGCCCCCCCGTCAAGTAAGTAGTGCAGAGAATGTAGACGGAGAGCGTGACCGGCGAAGGAGGACCGGGAGAAGGATAAGTAAAGTAAGATACCCGTACCTTAAATAACAGTCGGGAGGATTACTATGTGAAGTCGTCGGGACTGATGAAGTAATAGTCGTAGTGGTTTGTTACAGGAAGACACTAGTCCGTAAGTTAGAAAATTAATTTTCCTGCGTACTTTTAAGCCGAGGTCGAACCCGGGAATCTGAGACGGCATATTAACTCGACCTGTGAACCTGACGTGTCCATAAACCTCCTTTCGGTACTCTATAAACGAATCACCTACTCCCAAACGAGAACGTCGTTTGCACTTCTCCTTAACGANAGTAGTGCAGAGAATGTAGACGGAGAGCGTGACCGGCGAAGGAGGACCGGGAGAAGGATAAGTAAAGTAAGATACCCGTACCTTAAATAACAGTCGGGAGGATTACTATGTGAAGTCGTCGGGACTGATGAAGTAATAGTCGTAGTGGTTTGTTACAGGAAGACACTAGTCCGTAAGTTAGAAAATTAATTTTCCTGCGTACTTTTAAGCCGAGGTCGAACCCGGGAATCTGAGACGGCATATTAACTCGACCTGTGAACCTGACGTGTCCATAAACCTCCTTTCGGTACTCTATAAACGAATCACCTACTCCCAAACGAGAACGTCGTTTGCACTTCTCCTTAACGATTCCTACCACCGGTCAGATCTCCTGGGCTACACACGGTGCATGGGGACGGGTCGATGAAACAACAACTTACCACAGGTTGAGACACTGGGGGTACCTGACATCGGGCGGTCCGAGGAGACAGGTACCCTAAGAGGTCCGTTCTTATGACCTCACCCAACGGTAAAGGAGGAGGTTCCCTAGAAGAACTAGGGACCTAGTTTGGGTGCCGAGGACGTTACCCTCCGTCTAAGAAAATGGTGACTCGGTGGTCCCTTTGGTACGGGAAATTATTGGAACGGTTCGTCCTGAAGACTAGGGTTAAATATCTAAAAATCCTTTCGCCCCCAGTCGCTCCAACTCATGGATCCGGTCATTCACCGACTCGACCCTGGATTTGGGTTTACTAGTGTCCAACGAGGAGGTTACAACGACTGGAGGTCTCCACTTTCGTTTTGTTTCGGTTCATTTCATACGGATTTCTCTATTTAACCTCCGTTTGTCCAATGTGAACACCTTACAAGACAACTTTGGGTCCCGATATCTTTGTAGGAAAGTTTATGACTCTCTACTCGGAAAGAGTCTTTACTTCTTTGTCCCTTACTCTACCAACCTACCGTAGTGGCTGAGTTACCTGTACTCAGACTCGTTTGAGACCCTCTATCACTTCCTGTCTCTTTGGGTCGCACGACGTCAGGTACCCCAGTGTTTCTCAACCTGTACTACTCGGTGACTTGTTGTTGTTGTCTTTACTTGTCCTTTTGAACCAGAGGTCGTTCAATTGGTAATGTCCGGACTCCAAAGATGTCCGATATTAAAGAGAAGGATAAGATACCACTGTATGAACTCGTCGTACAAATAAGGTGAGATTTATTTAGGAGTAATAAAGAACCTCCCTAGTCCTGACCGAACCTCGAAACCGACCATTCCAGACAACCGGGGAGTCTCTTTAGCAGGGGGTCACCACCACTTTAAAGACCTTACCTCACCGGACCCTTCTCTTATATTAAAATAAAAATTTTTTTATAAAAATAAATAAATAAACGTACACGACCCGGAATCAACGCCGTGTATCCTAGAAATCAATGTCGTACACCCTACAAATCAGTTGAGAATCGACACCGTACACCTTAGATCAAGGGGCTGGTGCCTAGCTTGGACCCAGGGGATGTAACCCTCGTGTTTCAGAATCTGTGACCTAGTGGTCCCTTCAGGGACTCTTCCATCTAAATATGAGTCATTAAAGTTCCATTTGATACTCCGTACGTCTCGGAACTCGAACTTTGGTTTTCAACCAACGGGGACAACTCAAAAGAAGATTTCAAGATCAAGTGACTTTATCTTCGGAAATTTCAATTACCGATTGGGTAGATACCTGGGTTTATCAACGACCACCAAGTTCCGACGTCCTCAACCCAGTCTATTCAATCACCTTTCCTTCCTTCACTTTATTCCGAAAGAATTCACCATTATTTTTCAATTACATAGTTCACCCAAAGGGACCACCGAGGGACCATTTCTTAGACGGACGGTTTCGTCCTCTGTGTCCAAGTTAGGGACCAGGTCCTTCCACGGTGTACGACGCCTCGTTGATTCGAACACACGGTGTTGGTGATTCGTACACGAGACCTCGGACCCTCGACGTTGACGACTTCGGGCGCGTGGTGTTACTTCTGATCGGTGGTGAGCAACGTTGATCTCTTTTCGGACATGTCGTACTTCTAGGACGTGTCGGTTTTTTATTTTATTTATTTATGTCACTAATTTTTTAATTATAGATCGGAGGATTGGGGGGAAAAACTTTTTTGGATGAACCTCTTGAAGTCTTTTTAGGTTAAGAAAAATGTTTATGGTCGAACTGGGGCACCGAGTCTTTAGGTGACGGTGTGATTGTCGAGGTCCACCAGACCTCATCTAAAGTTCTACGAGTGACGATCGTAGGAGACTGGTACGTCCAGGAATCTTGGAGTGTCAGGTCTTCTCCAGTCACCAGCTGAGTCGGTCACAGGTAGAATGATCACTCCCTTAACGTCGAACCACTTGGACTGGCGGGAGGGTCCGACCGGGACCGAAGTTCTGAGTCCAGAGACCTAAGAGACGGATTCAAGAAATTTAGGGTTTTGTGTCGGGTGGTATGAAGAAAGAATGATATAGGATAAATAAGTTCTTCGTTCCTACATCGTAAATCAGACATGGTACGTGACCCATAGTGCCACTTGTTTTATCTACTGTTAGAGACAGGAATATCTTGAATGTGCTCTCACCCTCCTATAAAATTGTTGTGACGTTACCGTCGGGTGAGGTCATGAGAACGGACCTTTTAGGGTACCTGCCTCCTCGGACCATCCGACGTCAGGTACCACAGGCGTTTCTCAGTCTGTGCTGACTCGCTGAAGTGAAAGTGAAAAGTGAAGGTACGTAACCTCTTCCTTTACCGTTGGGTGAGGTCACAAGAACGGACCTCTTAGGGTCCCTACCGTCTCGGACCACCCGAGAACAGATACCTTAGCGTGTCTCAGCCTGTGCTGACTTCGCTGAATCGTCGTCGTCGTCGTCGACAACAACAAATCAACGATTCAACACAGACTGAGAAAACACTGGGGTACCTGGCATCGGGTGGTCCGAGGAGACAAGTACCATAAAGGGTCCGTTCTTATGACCTCACCCGACGGTAAAGGAAGAGGTCCCTTTCGTTCTTTACCTGTCTCCCACACACCTCTCGTCCACCTACCGTCACCTTTGTCCACCAGTCTCTTCCGAAGCCCCTCCTTCTAGACTCGTATTCGACCTTCGTCGTACCTCGCAGACCCGACCCACGAGTGTCGTGCGGGAGTCCCAGACAGACAAAGGAAAGGTGTAGGATTCTGACCGGGAGGCAGAGGGACGTTGTGAGAAGAGAATGGTTTACGGCGGAAGAATTTTTTTTGGAAGGAGTGTTCAAAGAAGGACCTACTTAGAAAAGGATTGCTCGGAGGGGGTTCGGGACTTGGGGGAGCCAAGAAGACTTTCAGTGTTCTACATTTAGATAATCCAAGTAAACACACCAAAAGTTTATTAAGTTTGCGGTAGTAGAACCGATGGTGAGCCCACACATACACACAATCAACGACTCAGCATAGGCCGAGAAAAGCTGAGGTACCTGACATCGGGTGGTCCGAGGAGACAGGTACCTTAAAAGGTCCGTTCTTATGACCTCACCTAACGGTAAAGGAGAAGGTCCCCTAGAAGGGTTGGGACCCTATCTCGGCCCCAGAGGGCGGGACGTTCGTTTAAGACCACCAGACTTGGTGGTCCCTTCGACTCCCGACGAAAACGGAGAGAGACTTGTTTGGTTTACGGAAGACATGGGGGATATGTGGGAAGTCTAAGTGTATGTACTCGGACCTCACATCTCGGGTGGTACCTGTGTGCACGGCAGTGGGGAGTCGACCGGGGTCAGTGCACTGACCGTTATCGCAGTACATACTCCGAAAGTGTGAGAAGAGGGGGTGAAACACCGGTCGAAGGACACACTGTTCCCTACGCGGCTCGAACCACAGGGCCTCCGGTCCCACATCTACAGGATCCTCTCCGTAAGTCAATTCCCAGTTTTATGTCTGTGTGTCCTGTGGAAGGTTGGTTTGTTCGTCCTTGTGACCCGAGGTCTCGTTCGTAAAGAAAAAGTGGGGACCTCCCCTCCCGCCACTTCACCCTAAATGATTGGTTTCTTTACGTCTAGATATCTGGGAAGACCGAACGTTCCGACACAGACCGTAGGGAGTCGAGAGTGTCTTGATTTTGGTTGTCTTGTCTCCACTCTTTCGTTTGAGTGTCGGGTTGTGAACGGAACTCGCACGAATGAAAATGTCACAGTAAACCCCCGTCGACACGACTCACCCGTTCAGAGTCAATTACTATCACACAAACAACAAATAGGGACTTCGTCACAACCCCGTACACCTTTAATACGAATTCTCGTCCACGACCTTTTTTTATTTTTTCTGTTAGATACGAAGAGAGTGTCTGGATGAACTAAAAAAAAAAAAGTTTGGTTGTTTTGATGACGAAACTACTTCTTTTTTTTTTCCTGGAGTCACAGTCACTTTTATGGTTAGTCGGGCTGTGTATGAGAAGTAAAGACATACTTATACGAAAGGTGAAAGAAGTTCACTTCTGCTCTCGACTCCTGTGAACTTAATTCCCTTTTCACTCGGTTCTGTTTCTCAACTGAGTAACCTTTTCTGGGACTACGACCCTCCCTGACGCCCGTCCTCCTCTTCCCCTGCTGTCTCCTACTCTACCGACCTACCGTAGTGACTGAGCTACGTGTACTCAAACCCACTTGAGACCCTCAACCACTAGCTGTCCCTCCGGACCACACGATGTTAAGTACCTCAGCGTTTCTCAGCCTGTGCTGACTCGCTGACTTGACTTGACTCGGTTCTGTCTGTCTGTCTAAAAATGACAACCGCAAAATTTCCTTAATAGACAAGGCACTCCTTCCGTTAGAGACAAGTCTTGGAACTTCTCTTCAGCTACCTAAACTTTACTGGGTCTACGTCCCGCCGTCCCCTTTCGACCATTTTTTATTCATTACTCCTTTTACTCTTCCTAGATAACATGTCTGGTGCCCTACTCAACACTCCCCCCACACCAGAGGTCTAAACCACTTCTCGTAGACAAGTGGTCGAACCATAAGTGTAAACACTAATTTTTACCTGTTTCCTGTTTGTCTCCTTCTTTAGAAACATACCCCGTAAGTCGGGACCCACATCGTCAGTTTCCCTTCTTTGACCTTTTATTTTCACCTTTTAGTGACGTGATCTTTCAGTCTTCCGTACGTTGGTTAATGTTCATTTACATTTCACCCTTTCATGTACGAATAATTGTGACGGTACGGAAACATTTGTCAAGTATTTACTCACAATTTAAATCTTTAGACAAATTTTGACTTTGTTGATCTACTTTTCTACCTATTCGTGTCATGCATATACATATGTGTGTGTATGTGAGTACCTGTCTTCTCGGACCCCCGATATCGTGTATCTCAGCGTTTCTCACCCTGTACTGTCTCACTGACTCATCCGTGTGTGTGTGTCACTGAAAGAAGTCTGTCGTCTCTACGAAAAATTTTTCGTAAAGGTTTCGTTTTTAGTTTAAGTACTAAAGGGTAGTAATGAGTCCCGACACGACCTCGGTCGAATGAGATTGACGAACATAGAGGAGTGTAAAATGTCTACCGAGTCATCCTTTCTTTCGCGGACGGTTTCGACCTCTGAGCCCAAGTTAGGGACCCAGTCCTTCTAGGGGACCTCCTCCTTTTCCGTTGGGTGAGGTCATAAGAACGGACCTCTTAAGGTACCTGTCTTCTCGGACCACCCGACATCAGGTACCCCAGCATTTCTCAGCCTGTGTTGACTTGCTGTCATACATCACGAATCCTATTTTAGTAAATTAACATAAAGTACGAGTTTCTTTACTTAAAATAACGGGTTTACCAGGTTGTGAGAATTAATCCCGACATTTAACCAATTTTTGTCTGACTTTCTTCTTCTCCGAAACCTGTTCAAAGAGTGTCGTTACAGGTTAGACGTGGGTCGAGTCCTAAGAGGGGTCATGAGGTCACTTCCACCTTAAATCTTAATTATCGTCCTAATGGGTGGTCCCTCAGTAAGTTTATAAAATAAAGATTATACGTCGTGGATAGCCAAATGTATTTGAGGGTCTTTGGACATATATCAAATCTTATATCACACCCAAGTAACGAATAATAAGAAATTTAATAAGAAATTTTAGGTACATGTATACCTGTGGAATAGAAACTGTTTCCTTCGTTCTTATATGTTACCTCTTTTCTATTAGAAGAATTGTTCACCACGACCCTTTTGACCAGTTGGTGAACATTTTCTTACTTTGATCTTGTGAAAGATTGTGGTATGTGTTTTTATTTGAGTTTTACCTAATTTCTAGATTTGCATTCTGGTCTTTGATATTTTGAGAATCTCTTGTATCCGTTTTGTGAGAGGCTGTATGTAGTGTCGTCCTAGGAGATACTGGGTGGAGGGTCTTATAACCTTTATTTTCGTNAGGTGGAGGGTCTTAAGACCCTTTATTTTCGTTTTTATTTGTTTACCCTGGATTAATTTGAATTTTCGAAGACGTGTTGTTTCCTTAGATATTCGTTCCACTTTCTGTCGGAAGTCTTACCCTCTTTTATTATCGTTTACTTCGTTGACTGTTTGTTAATTAGAGTTTTTATATGTTCGTNCTTTTTATTTGCTGGGTTAGTTTTTTACCCGGTTTCTTGATTTGTCTGTAAAGAGGTTTCTTCTGTATGCCTACCGATTGTTTGTGTACTTTTCTACGAGTTGTAGTGAGTAATAATCTCTTTACGTTTAGTTTTGGTGTTACTCCATGGTAAAGTGTGGTCAGTCTTACCGACACTAGGTTTTGAGATGTTCGTTATTTACGACCTCTCCCACACCTTTTTTCCCTTGGGTGAATGTGACAACCACCCTTACGTTTAATCATGTCGGTGATACCTCTTGTCACACCTCTAGGGAATTTTTTGACCTTTATCTTGACGGAATACTGGGTCGTTAGGGTGAAGACCCGTATGTGTGGCTCCTTTGGTCTTAACTTTCTCTGTGTACATGGGGTTACAAGTAGTGTTGTGACAAATATTATCGGTCCTACACCTTCGTTGGATCTACAGGTAGTCGTCTGCTTACCTATTCTTTCGACACCATGTATATGTGTTACCTTATAATGAGTCGGTAATTTTTCTTATGTACACTTAGTCAAGATTCTTCCACCTACTTTGACCTCGGCTAATATGTCTCACTTCATCCGGTCCTTCTTTTTGTGGTTATGTTATATTATTCCGTATATATACCTTAAATCTTTCTACCTTTGTTATTGGGACATACGCTCTGTCGTTTTCTCTGTGTCTACATATCTTGTCAGAAAACCTGAGACACCCTCTCCCGCTCCCACCCTACTGAACCCTCTTACCGTAACTTTGTACATATAATGGTATACACTTTACTTAGCGGTCAGGTCCAAGTTACGTACTATGTCCTACGAACCCCGACCACGTGACCCTACTGGGTCTCCCTACCCTAGACCTCCCTCCACCCTCCCTCAAGTCCTACCCCTTGTGTACATGTGGACACCACATAAGTTCTGTTACATATCGTTTTGGTTATGTTATAACATTTCATTAATCGGAGGTTAATTTTATTTATTTAAATATAATTTTTTTTTATTTATTCTTCCACACAGGGCTAGTTTTCTCTAAATTCTTTACATAGTTGGTTTATTTTAAACATTTAGAACAAACTTAAGATAAAATTTTTGGTTGTCAAAATTTTTTATTTTTGAAAAATTTTTTCAAAGATAGAAATCCTCTATTTTTTATTTTATTTTATTTTAGAGAATGATATTTCGTCAGGGACAACCAATTCTTCTACAACAACAGAAATCGTCGGTGATATGTCTCACTATACCCGAAAGGACCACCGAGTCAACCATTTCTTAGACGGACATTACATTGTCTGGGTCCAAGTTAGGGACCCAGTCCTTCTAGGGGACCTCTTCCCTTACCGACGGTTCCCTCATAAGAACAGACCTCTTAAGGTACCTATCTCCTTGGACCACCCGACGTCAGGTACCCCAGTATTTCTCAACCTGTACTGACTATCTGAAAATGAAAGTGATGAAGTGGTACACTACGTCCCTACCCGAAATGACCGTCTGGTTCCTGCGTGGGTCGGTGGAAGATCTTACTCCGGACTCGTAACGAGAAGGAAGAACCCCCTCGTTTCGAAGGGTTGGAATGACAACCTTTTCGGTGAACTTGGAGTCCAGGATGACTACTGTCCGGTCGTCATAGTAGAGTACTCGTGTTTCTGTCGTGATAAAGTAACTGAAGTGTAATACACACCGGAACCTCTCCTTGACTCTTTCTTCCTAAGTCACTAAGTGTTTTGTAGGTAACGATTTACACCTTAGTCTACTTCAGACCTGACGTATCGAGGTCGAGGAAACGCTACGAGGAAGGACGACCTTTCGTCAACACAATGTCGACGTCTTGATCATTTCTGTTGGTCGGTGGACATTTATGTTGGTTGACCAACGGGACTTTGTTAGACAGGGAAATATGTCGTGAATCCCCTTTGTTGTGGATTATTTGTTGTGGATCATTCCTTCTCCTTTTTAGGGTGAGTGTCGGTGTCAATACTGTCACGAATATTTTAATCTGCATGATTAAATAATCCCATCTGTCTCGTGGGTTTACTGACATACTAACGTAAAAATGATTAAAAATAGGTATCCTGACAATGTATCCTCAATTAGAAGGGTTGAAACTCGAACCACCCTTCTAGATAGACAAAGATGAGGACGAATGAAGGGTCTGTATGTAGGGTTGCCCCGTGTTTCGTGACTTCTCTTTACAAATAGGTTTACCTCAACCTTTTCAGTTCCCGAGGTCCACCTGGGACCCCGAGACTCTTCCGGGGAAGAAAATTACCGAAGACGACGTGTCCGGGTCCCCTCCTACCCTTCCTAGTGTCTCATCCCCTACCTCTGTTCTAGAAAAGAATTCTTTTCTCGTTTCCGAACACTAATGGATCTGTCTTACCCAACAGACTCCGCCATGTCAGTTTCGATACCAGAAAGGTAATTAGTACATGTCTACACTCTCAGCCTGGTGTTTCTTCATGGTTTCTTGACTACGAAAGTTTGACGCCACGACCTCTTCTGAGAACTCTCAGGGAACCTATCATTCCTCTAGTTTGGTCAATTAGGATTTCCTTTAGCTGGGACTTTTAAGTAACCCTCCTGACTACGACTTCGACTTCGAGTTTATGAAACCGGTGGACTACACTTCTTGACTGAATGACCTTTTCTAAGACAACGACCCTTTCCGACTCCCATCCTCCTTTTCCCCCACTGACTCCTACTCTACCAATCTACCGTAGTGGTTGAGTTACCTGTACTCAAACTTGTTCGAGGTCTTCCATCACTTCCTGTCCCTTCGGACCACACGACGTCGGGTGCCCCAGCGTTTCTCAACCTGTACTGAATCGTTGACTTGTCGTTGTTTTTTTCTGTCTGATCTTGTCCCTCTCGACACCGGTGTCCCTTTACTTTCATTCGTTGCTGTCCGAAAGTGTCTGACATTCCTTCCAAGGATGGTAGTTCAGTAAGAACAGGGTTGTTCGGCCCTTTGGGACTCCACCTCACAGATGCTAAACGAGTGACCCCGTGTCTCCACTATTTCTAATAAAGACAATTACTATTTTTCACCAAAGATCTCTCACTTCCTGTTCGTTTGATCTTGTACTTTACTCATAGACGTGTTATCAGTACATGTAATAATATACTGTAGATCCAGTTTTAGTTTGGTCGTACCGTCCGTCTCTTTACTCACGGTTAGATTCTAGGTGACAGTTTTACGCCCCTAAGAATAAATGGTTTACCGGTTGGACGAAGGTTATAATTCCAAAATGTGGACGTGTGGAAGGGTCCACTGAGTCACCATTTCTTAGACGGACGTCACACCCTTTGGACCCAAGCTAGGGACCCAACCCCTCTAGGGGACCTCTTCCCTTACCGTTGGGTGAGGTCATAAGAACGGACCTCTTAGGGTACCTGTCTCCTCGGACCGCCCGACGACAGGTATCCCAGTGTTTCTCAACCTGTACTGAATCACTGGTTAGTGTAAGGGAAAAGTCCGAAATTCGATCCCGTCTAGTTATTGGAAGACAGAAACGTAGACGTGGAAAAGGAATATTTAGGACGGTGTCGAGGACGGTCTGTCTACGAGAGTTGGTGAAGACCAAACCACGGGGTCTCATCTTACCCAAAAACAAGTTTATTTGAGAATTGTAAGAAGTATACGGAGTCAAATGGAGACTTGTCAAGTAAGTTCAGTCTCTCCTCGGGTCTGGTGCAGTGGGGACACTACTCCTGTTTTGGGCAACCGCCACCACCACCTACCCGTGTTTTCGACCTAGACATCGGTCCCGCGAAAAGTAGTCAAAGGAGGAGAATTGAAGGGTAGAACTACTTTTTGCACCTTAAGGAGACGTACGAAGACTGTCAGTGGAAAGGGGAAGGTGCCACTAGTCCTTCCCCCAGACGTCTACGAAGGTCGGCTCTGTCCTCCTCGTCTGTGGGTCGCCATCGTTTCCATGCCCCTCCGTCACACCTGTATGTCGTCCTCAGTCTGTTCTGACCCTGATAAAGGAATCGGTGTGACTACTTCCCAAAGATGGTCCAGGAATCACTCCTCGTTGACCTTGGACTATAGTTTTGGGTGACATACAGGAAGGATCAAATAACATATATTAATTCATGGTGGTTGACACGTCCGAAACGTAAGGTCCCGTACCCTAGTCAGTAAGAGCTGTTAGGAAAACAACTGAAGGAATTCAGGGTCGATTCTTCGGGAACTCCCGAAGGGACTTGACCCTCCTTGACTAATGGTACCATCTTGAGATCACGGGTCCTTACGGGGGGATAAGGGCGGAGGTGGGGTGGGGGTAGTAGAGGCGGGTCACACGAAGTACCGTGTGCGTGTGCCCTCGTAGTCTGTTGTCTGTGTGGTCCACGTACGGAACGGAGGTTGACGTCTTCTCCGGTCGCGTACCGGTGCATTGATCCTTACGTATAAAGATGGTGGTATGATTCGTTTCATCGATCCGGAGGGACAATTTAGGGGGAGAAACGAGGGGAAGCCTCGGACCTGGAACAGATCACACACCCGGGACGAGACGGTTCCTGGGTCCCCCTAACCCTCCCACCAGAAGGTTTATGGAGTCCGGATCCGACGACAAAGTTTGGTGAACCGAGTACATTTCGTAACGATCTTAACCTCCACAAAGTTTCCGTTACTTCTTGTATACTCTTGTTTACTAGATTATGTCTCTCACTTAAGGACCTCTGAATCAGTGACTCGTTCCTCCGTTTTGTCTGGAACTCACTACCATGTGGAACTCCAGGAACTTTTCTGTAGAAGAGTCCCTGGTATTAAATAGGAAGATAGAACCCTTGTGATATTCGTTATAAACAGTTTATGTCTAAAATGTCTAAGAATTATAAATCCCTTACTTTTCAAGGGAAATTTGGGGAAATAGTGTACACATGTAAAAGTGTACGAACGTGTGTCCAATATGGTACAACGTTTATGCCGGATGTTAACACTGTTTCAGTAAGCTACTTGTTCGTTGTACTTGTGATACTGGATCGGGGTGTTTTTACACGTGTCTGTAGGTAAACCTGTACTAAAGTTCTCTAGGTACCCGAGGTCCACGATGAGTGTCTGTACCCCGTGTCTTGATCACTACGAACTGGAGAGTCCCCTACGTATTCCTACAATATCAGGGAAGGGTGTTCTTACGTAGCCACAACCATTCAACAGCCCGTATGTCTGTGTGAAGATAGGGGGTACCTTATCCTACCTCCCCGTTAAGGTAACTGTTTTTAGGAGAGAGTGGAAAGGAGAGACAACTAAGAGAACTAACACGTCGGGTTCGTTATAAATGAACGTTCAGGGACTAGGGTTATTGATTGAGTTGTGTTGTTGTATGCTTAGTGTTCACATCTGGTGTCAACAGATACGTCGGTGAATTCATCGTAGTAGTTCTGTTGGGTTACGTCTCTCTATCGTTTCCTGTCTTAGTAGGTCTTCTCTCCTCCTCCGACCTGCACCTATGTTCTCCTCAACCCCTTTCAAGTAGACAACAGCTTTTAGTCGTTCATGTAGTACCTGTCACCTCCCGGTCTACAGGACAATTCTTTACAGGATGAATTTGTCAGAGTTTGTCAACCGTCGACAGGAGCACCCTTGGTTGTCGTCCTCGTCGTCGACATTACTTACTTAGTCTTCTCAAGAAAGATGTGTAGACTGAAGTAGTACTAGTGCACAGGGGAGCCGAGTTCAAGAAGATCATCAAAGAGTGGAGTGACTCTACTTCTCGGGTGTTCCGGGTAGAAGAGAGGTTTGGAAGGGAGAGACTGGAGCCGATGAGACGCCGAGTGAGGGTGAGGTCGGTGTGACGTGGACTTGTATGGTCTGTGTACCGGGGTCCCGGAAACGTAAATGACAAAGGAGTCGGATCCTGAGACAGGGAATCTATTGGGCGTCGCGAGAGAGAATGAAAGAATGAAAGATGTCCAGAAATGAGTTGGTAGTGGAACAATCTCTCCAAAAAGGACTAATTGGAAAACTTTTAACGTTGAGGGGTAGAGGGAAAGAATAAAATAAAAAGAGATCTCGTGAAGAGTGGTAAATTGTGTGATAGACTAAATGACTACACTCTCAATCTGGTATTTCTTCCGGCTCGTGACTTCTTGACTACGGAAGTTTGACACCACGACCTCTTCTGAGAATTCTCAAGGAACCTGTCGTTCCTCTAGTTTGGTCAGTTAGGATTTCCTTTGGTTGGGACTTCTAAGTGACCTTCCTGACTATGACTTCGACTTTGAGTTTATGAACCGGTGGACTACACTTCTCGACTGAGCGATCTTTTCTGGGACTACGACCCTTTCTAACTCCCGTCCTCCTCTTCTCCAGTTGTCTCCTACTCTACCAACCTACCGTAGCAACTGAGTTACCTGTACTCAAACTCGTTCGAGACCCCCTGTCACTTCCTGTCCCTTCGGACCTCACGATATCAGGTACCCCAGCGTTTCTGAGCCTACAGTGACTCGCTTACTTGTTTACTTGTTGTTATTGTTGTTAGACTAAATGAATAGAAAACGCGGGGGTTGTTCTTACATTCAAAGTACATGTGTCTCTAAAACACTCGACATGAGAGATGACATACCGATCTTATACTGGTCGTGTCCCCTATGGTTTGTCCCAACAACTCCTCTAATTTACTTTCTGTGTATTTTGTGGACTTTTCGTGTCTCGTATATTATTCTTAATACATTTATAAACGATAATAAAATAAAAAGAAAATTTGAGGTATGTTTGGATTACTCATCAACCATAATATTATACGTAAAAAATTAAAAAATAATTTTTAAAAAAATTCAGAAGTAACTTAAACAATGTTATAACGAAGACAACAATTACAAGATCAAAAAACCGAAACTCCGTACACCCTAGAATCGAGGGACTCGTTCCTAACCTGGACGTGGGGGACCTAACCTTCCACTTCGGAATTGGTGACCTGGTGGTCCCTTCAGGGATATTATAGGTAAAATGTCTTTATTTTTCAACCCCGAGTCACATTGGAACTCCAGTATGGGATCACCAACCGTCTTGGTCCTAAGTTTGGGTAGACTGAGATACAAAAGACGTGAGTGAAGGGAACAAGACGAAACCTTCAGGACCCTGTCTTCTTTCCCGTCTTTAGGTAAGTAAGACCTTATTCGAGGTTCGGGTTCTTTCGAGGTCGGGTTCACCCACCCCTAATCCCCTGGTCCAGACGTCTTAAGTCTTTGTAAAGATGACGTACCTAGACTTTACCGCACACCGTAAGACAAATGAAGGATTGAACTGGTTTTTTACATCGTCTCGGACGGTTAATTTTTTACAAAAGTACTGGGGTCTTTTAGGCTCATAACCTCTGTAAATGAAATTTGTCAGTAAGGTGGTATTGTCCTTTCTCTCCGTCTCATCTCCTCAAATAATATTGTCGACGAAAGTATGGGTTTTGTTCCAAGCCGACAAAAACCGTCCAACATGACCTCACCTCAACCGTTCTCGTCTGTCTGACGCACTCAAAGGAAAGTTTTCTAGTAAAACGAAGGAATCTTTTTGAGTGCTGACCTGATAGATCGCACTTGACGTCTACACACAAGGAAGAGACGAGGAGACAGGCGGGGCCCGAAGGTGGGGTGGACCCGGATTTGCCCCGTACTTGAAGGTTTACGTCCCTCCCACACCCGAAACTTCGACGTTTGTGGAGGTCGACGAATTGAGACTTTGAGCCACAGGGACAGGTGTCCCGATAATGATCTTAATCGTACTCCGTTTACGTCGAGGCTCGTGTAACGGTTCATGTGTCCGTCGATAATAATGCTACGTCAATAATCGTACTGAAATAAAAAAATTATTTAAATAAATTGTTATTATTTCGTTAATAGGAGGTTAAAAATTACCCTCCTATTGTCTAAATTTTATAACCCAACCGAAGACAGTATGTCGTTGTACTTAGTCAGTGTCCATATGTATATAGGGGAAGGAGAACTTGGAGGGAGGGTGTAGGGTGGGAAAGGGTGAGGAGATCCAACAACGTTTCGTAACCAAACTCAAGAGACTCAGTATGTTGTTTAAGGGTAACCGATAGATAAAATATAAGACATCTCGTATACAAAGGTACGATGAGAGAGGTGAACAGGGTGGCAGACGAAGGAGGGAAGGTTGTGACGGGTACCGGTATCAGACAAGAGATGTAGAGACAGAGGTGACGACGACGACGACGATTCAACGAAGTCAGCACATTTATCCAAGTAGACATGGTAGAAAGATCTAAGGTATATATACGCAATTATATGCTATAAACAAAAAGAGAAAGACTGAATGAAGTGAGACATATTCCCCGAGATCCAAGTAGGTGGAGTAATCTTGACTGAGTTCACGTGAGAAAAAATACCGACTCATTATAAGGTAACATATATACATGGTGTCGTAGAAATAGGTAAATAGACAACCACCTGTAGATCCAACGAAGGTACAGGATAGATAGCATTTATCACGACGTTACTTACAACCCCATGTATACAGAAAAAGTTAAAACCAAAGGAGTCCCATATACGATCATCACCCTAACAACCACCTTTACATTTAACTATGTCGTTGGTACCTTCTGTCATACCTCTAAGGGATTTTTTGATCCTCATTTTAATCGTACTGAAATTCACCGATGTCAGAACTCAGGACTAAAGAAGACTCCTGGGAGGACTCCACAAGTAAAATACTTTGGATGTGTTACACTTTACGTTGAGGAAAGGACCCCCGAAAAATTTTTGTGGTACATATAAACAAACAAACAAACAAAGTGGTCCAGAATCAACACCCTAGAAATCAACGTCGTACGTCCTAGATCAAGGGAGTGGTCCCCAGCTTGGTACTGGGGGACGTGACCCTCGTACCTCAGAATCGGTGACCCGGTGCTCCCTTCAAGGGATGATCTCCGAGAAATTTTTCACTGAATAGACGTGGGAAAAGGGAAGTTTTGACGTTTCACCAGTTCTTCTCCTTACTTCTGTCTCCGGTCCAAGGGGGACATTTTCAGTGACGAGAAGCCCAGGTTCTGCCCTCCTTTCCCTTCCCTGTCTTCCCCTGACCTACCGCCGGACGTCCCGTCCCGACGTGACCCCAACTACGACCTTGAGACTGTCTTTCGGTTCCCGGGGACCAAGGATCCTGGTCCCCGAACGGTCCGACGCGGAGAGCGTTGTGTTCTTGTGTCATTTGCTGACGTTGGCAGGGTTGTGATTACCGAAGGTCTGCCGGCCCCTCGTTTATCGTGTCCCGTGCGAACCGTGTACACTCAGGTGCCCGGACTGCGAGTAGTAAGTCCGGTCACTGGGTTTGAGTCTTTCTTGGGTACACTGAGTCTTAGTCTGGACGTACGTCGTGCGAGTCTCCGGTCCGGCTGTCGTGTACGACCTCTTAGGGTCCATTCCCTGCACGTGGGGTATAGGACGTCCCAGAGGTTCCCGTGTCTTCGACGGAGGGAGGTCGGTACGGACAAACCGCCGTAAACTCAGACTCTGGGAATCTGTCGTGTCTGGAGCCCCGTACTTCCTTTACCCGGAGGGTACCGTAGACCCTCGAAGCCCGACCCGACCCGAACCCTGGGTACGAGGTCCGCCCTTTAGGAACCGGTAGCGACCGTCGAAACTTCTGGATCAAAACTAAAGTTTTCGGAAATTAGGAGACAGATAAGTCTCAGACTTAAACCTCGTGAACGGAAGGTTTTTTTCTCTCCCTTCGGACATTTGTCGTGTTCCCCGCACCTAAGGTTCCCCGTGTTGACCGTCTCATCGCCACCCCTTCCTCCCACTCACCCACCCTGGACATGAGGGAGGGGAGACTCTCCCGGTACCAATTTAAGTCTACAATTTTGTAGGACCTCCCGGGGTCAAACTCAAGAAACTCAGTGTCGTTTAAACGTGACCGATACATAGAATGTATACGAAAGTACGTTGAAAAACATTGTTGGTTCTCCCCACCCTACCCCACCCTCCACCCTTCCTCCAAGTTCTCCCTCTACTGTACATATACGGATCCCGAAGGGACCACTCAGTCTGTCCTTTCTTAGGTGGACGTTACTCCCTCTGGACCCAAGTCGGAGACCCAACCCTTCTAGGGGACCTCCTCCAGTACCGTTGGGTGAGGTCATGAGAACGGACCTTTTAGGGGTACCTGTCTCCTCGGATCGCCCGACGTCAGGTGCCCCAGCGTTTGTCAGTCTGTGCTGACTTGATGATTCGTGTCGTGTGTCGACTAAGTACAACTACATACCGTCTTCGGTTGTGTTATAACATTTCGTTAATAGGAAATTGATTTTTATTTGGTTTTTTTTTTTTTTTAGGGTGTCGGGTTCATGGTCGAGTTAGTTTCCTCTTCGACACTAGTGCGTGCAGACGTCGGGCTTGGGGTGTAGGTCCCCACTATAAGGTTTATAAATTATTTCTAGGACCGTGCTCGTGAGTAGTTGTCCGTCCCTATGGGGGTACCGAGAGGACCGACTCACAGACGGGTAGGACTTCTCTGCAAATTTTTTGTCGTATCGTTAATGAGCACCCACCTCGTAGAGTCGTGTCGGTTGTGTGAAAGGTGACAACTGAGCGTCAAGAGGGACGGACCACGAAATGGACCTCCCACTGGTCGAGGTGCCATCGGACCAGTGTGTCCTCTACCCGACATGTGGGGTCAACACTTAATTTTATCCTTCTTCTCCCGCCCTACTAAACTCTCTTATCGTGACTTTGTATGTACTGGTATACATTTTGTCAATCGGTCACCCTCAAACTACATACTTCTAGGCAGTATTGGACCTCCCTGTCCCACTCGACCCTTCCCCTCAAGTTCTACCTCCCCTGTGTACATGTGGATACCGGTCAAGTGTTACTACATACCGTTTTTGGTAGTGTTATAACATGTCATTAATAGGAGGTTAATTTTATTTTAATTTTTTTTATTATTTTGTTTTGGCAATACTTTTGCCTACCCGCCTCCCGACAAAATTCGACGAGGAGACAACTGACAACTCTCAGGGAACCTGACGGTCCTCCAGGTTGGTCAGGTAGGATTTCCTCTAGTCAGGACTCACAAGTAACCTTCCTGACTACAACTTCGACTTTTGAGGTTATGAGACCGATGGACTACGCTTCTCGACTGAGTAAACTTTTCTGGGACTACGACCCTTCCTAACTTCCGTCCCCCTCTTCCCCTGCTGTCTCCTACTCTGCCAACCTATCGTAGTGGATGAGTTATCTCTAACTCAAACCCATTTGAGGTCCTCAACTACTACCTGTCCCTCCGGACCGCATGACACCAGGTACCCCAGCGTTTCTCGACCTGTGTTGACTCGCTGACTTGACTTGAGACAAATTTCTTTTATTAGCATTCCTGTTCAGGGTCCCGAGTCTCTCATAAGAGGGTAGGGACACTTTGACCCATTTTTGGGGTTCGCGTAGTAAATCACTTGGTTTTCCGAACTTCACTGACGACGTCCGGGAACCCGGCCGACTCGTCGTGACCCAGGACGTCCCATACTGACCACCCCCTCTCTCTTACTCCCGTGATTCAAGGGGTGGAGGTCCTCGACTGTCTCCAGGGTCGTTGATCGTAGTCTCAGTCTACACTGGTCGAGGGTGTTGTGACGTCAGACATGACGAGAGGTACCTTGGTGAGATACTCAC
Organism: Capra ibex; assembly: GCA_006410555.1. Classification (NCBI taxonomy): domain Eukaryota; kingdom Metazoa; phylum Chordata; class Mammalia; order Artiodactyla; family Bovidae; genus Capra; species Capra ibex. The sequence continues at coordinate 33,737,525 of SJYO01013871.1, forward strand.
GGTCGTCTACACAGTTCTCTTAGGCTAAACAGAACAGGAAAAAATTTTTTTTAATAAATAAAATTAACCTCCGATTAATGAAATGTTATAACATCACCAAAAACGGTTTGTCGTTGTACTTAGTCGGTACCCGTGTGTGTACAGGGGGTAGGTGTTGGGGGGAGGGTACAGGGAGGGATAGGGTAGGGGGTCCCAGTAGGGTCCCGTGGTCGGGACTCGTGGGACAGAGTGCGTAACTTGGACCTGACCGTTGGACGAAGCGTATACTATTATATGTACAAAGTTGAAATGGGAGAGTTTAGTAGGGTGGCAACGGAAGGGGGTGTCTCAGGTTTTTAGACAAGAAATGTAGACACAGAGAAAACGACAGAGTGTATATCCCAGTAGCTATGGTAGAAAGATTTAAGGTATATATACACAATCATATGACATAACAACAAAAAGAAAGACCGAATGAAGTGAGACATATTAGCCGAGGTCAAAGTAGATGGAGTAATCTTGACTAAGTTTACGTAAGAAAAATTACCGACTCATTATAAGGTAACACATATACATGGTGTTGAAAGAATAGGTAAACAGACGACTACCTGTAGATCCAACGAAGGTATAGGACCGATCATATTTGTCACGACGTTACTTGTAACTCCATGTGCACGGAGAAAGTTAAGACCAAAGGAGTCACACATACGGGTCGTCACCCTAACGACCCAGCATACCGTCAAGATAAAGGTCAAAAAATTCCCTAGAGGTGTGACAAGCGGTATCACCGACATGATCACACGTAAGGGTGGTTGTCACATTCTCCCAAGGAAAAAGAGGGGTGGGAGAGGTCGTAAATAACATCTGAAAAACTATCATCGGTAAGACTGACCACACTCTATCATAGAGTAACACCAAAACTAAACATAAAGAGACTATTATTCACTACAACTCGTAGAAAAGTACAAAAACAAAACAGAACAGGAAAAATTTTTTTCGAAATTTAAGTGAAAGCCGCCGGGACCCAGAAACGACGTCGTGAGTCCCGAAGAGATCGACATACTCGCTCCCGCTTAGATCAACGTCATGAGTCTGAAGAGTGACGCCGCCGAAGAGAACAACGTCTCGTGTCCGAGTTATCAACACCGGGTGCCCGAATCAACGAGGTTCCGTGCACCCTAGAAGGAAAGATCTGGTCCCCAGTTTTGACACAGGGGACGTAACCGTCCGTCTGAGAATTGATGACCCAGTGAGTCCCTTCAGGACAGAACAGAAAAGATATGGGGAGGTCTGTGGTACACAAAGAAGAACCAACTAAGAGGGAAAAGGGAAGGTGAGGATCTGACAGTCGGAGAGGTAAGAGTAGAAAGAGAGGGGGGACGTGGGGAGGGGAATGGGTGAGAGGAGACGCCAGGACAAGTAAGACTCGATGACACGAAGAAGGAAGGACAAGAAAGAAGGGTGGTCACGGGTGCTCTTGGAATGTGAATTTGACAGTCATTGCGGGACGTGTGACAACCTACTCACGACTCGTCCTTGGAACATCCTACCAAGGTTGTTGAGGGAGTCAAACCCTCTGTTCCCGACCTACTGAACAAGTTGGGGGAGTAGTGTTGTGATCTAAAAGGAATCCTCCTTTTTCGACGTTGTTCGTCTTCCCGAGTGAAGAAGGACTGGTCCAAGTACGTCGGATGTTTGAAGTGTTTTCGATTCCTTTTTTTTCAACCCCCACCTCACTCGTTTTTCCTTTTTTTCTTTTCCTTGTTTCTCGTCTTCTCTTTCTGGGTTGAACTCTCGCTAGTGTTGAGTGACTCCAGTTTCAAGTTTGATGATTTTGACAAAGATTACAAGGCGATTCATCGCCGGAGAGTCAAGGAGACTGTTCACTAACTCCTCCTCACCAGACGAGAGTTCCCCCGAGTACTTAGAGGTGCGCGCTACCAGGTGTGTCTCCGCTTCCACCGCTTCGTCTCCAGTCTGTCTACTCCCGCTCCAGTAGGTAGTTGGGGCTGCACGTTCGCACGGACCCTGTCGCCCACCCTGTCCTCGGTTGACCGTCGAAGGGAAGACTCTCGTCTAAGTCTTTCGTGTGTTTGGTGTTTCCTCTTCTACTTCGACATGAAGGCCTCCTTTTCGTCTCTATAGAGGGGTTGCGACTCCATTCTCGAAATAAAATAAAAATGAAAAGGTCACTACTTCTTTTTTTAGGATGAAGGGAGACTAAACCCTAATAAGAATCGCATGTACGGAGTCGAAACTACGGGGTGTTCGGTACGACACAGAAAAGGGGTCGGACTTTGAAAAGTCTTCGAAGGGTGGCGGATCTCATATTCTATTTGTCCTGTCGCACGTGGGTTCCGAAAGGTCCACCCTAGGGGTGGGTGGAGAAACAGAACAGAAGAAGGACGTAAGAGCCGAGTCTGTAGTCTCATGAACGTAGAAGGTCTAGAGTATATGACAGCGTACGAGGACACTATGTGTACGAAGGGAGACGGACCTTGCGGAAAGGGTTAAACGAACGGATGGGTGTAAAGTGAGAGGGAGACACCCCCGCACACACGAGTCAGGACAGGCCGAGAAACGTTGGGGTACCTGACATCGCGAATCCGAAGAGACAGGTACCCTGAAGGGTTCCTTCTTATGACCTCACCCGACGGTAAAGAAGGAGGACCCCTAGAAGGACTGAGTCCCTAATTTGGACGTAGAGGACGTAACCGTCCCTTAAGAAATGGTGACTCGGTGGACCCCTCGGGTTTTGAGATCGAGGAGACCCTTCGGACTGAAGATTCCCAAGGGGGAGGACATGAGGTGACGTGAACTTTCGGTGGAAATAATAGAGAGTGACATTATCTCTGTTCTTGACATAGAAAGGTAGGAAAACAGTGGTCTCAGATCGGGCGTCCTTAACAGGGTTTACGACGGTTGACAAGGACATCGTAAGTATACCTAAGATGTACATATGTGTAAATAAATGTGTGTGTTTGTGTGTACGTATGTATCGGTAGTGGACGTAGAGATTCCGACGTACTTGAAAGGCTGGTCCCGGGGTCAACCCGACCTAACCACCTTGCCGTACTCGTCAGATAGTCTTTAATTCAGACTTTGGACCTTTACGTACCGAAGTACACGAACCTTTGGAGTATATGTGTCCGTCGTGGAAAGTTGAGTCCGTCTCAGATGTACGAAACGACTCTCTCCTCTCGTCTAGTCTCACTCACTCTCGTCTCCCTACCTCCAAGTTCCAGAACACGTCTCCGAGTGTCGACCTGGGGAAAGTCGGAGGACCCTTTTATCGGGGCCAGTCCAGTAAGATGAATTTCTCGGTAAATGATAATGGTAGGTAAAATTAAGGTAAAAATTAATCGGGAAAGGGTTTCTCGGTGGGTGACAGTTTTAACGACCCATTCGTCAGCTCTGAAAACATTTACAGTTTCGGTCACCTTGGTCGGAGTCTCTTTCCGTCCATTCACGTCCTTCCCTGGGAAACGTAAGGTTTCGTACACGTCTTTTCACGTCTTCACCCATAAGTGTACGTTTCCCTAAAAATTTTTGTCAGGTAACATAACTCTGTGTTAAGACGAGGTTTTACGATGTACGCACACACGTACGAAATTCAGTGAAGTCAGCACAGTCTGAGAAACGCCGGGAAACCTGACAACGGGTGATCCGAGGAGGGTAAGTACCTTAAGAGGTCCGTTCTTATGACCTTTCCTAACGGTACGGGAGGAGGTCCCCAAGAAGGACTGGGTCCAAAGTTTGAAGGTAGAGAAGACAGAGGACGTAACCGTCCGTCCAAGAAAGGGTGATCGTTGGGACCCTTCGGGGTTTTACGAGGTACACGACACGACACGAATCAGTGAGTCATCACAGACTGGGAAATACTGGGGTACCTGACTTTGGGTGGTCTGAGGAGACAGGTACCTTAAGAGGTCCGTTGTTACGACCTTATCCAACAGTTCGGGAAGAGGTCCCCTAGAAGGGTTGACTCCCTAGTTTGGGTCCAGAGGTCGTGACGTCCTTCTAAAAAAGGGTTGACTCGGTGATCCCTTCGGGTTCTTATAACCTCACCCATCGGATAGGAAAGAGGGGTCCCCCTAGAAGGGGTGGGTCCCCCTAGAAGGGGTGGGTCCTGGTTTGGCCCCAGAGGACGTAACGTCCGTCTAAGAAATGGTCGACTCGATGGTCCCTTCGGGTTTTACGAGGTATTACTAGGAATTTACGGTCATTCAAACCGTACTTTGACTGTCCTACTCTTTCCTCATGGACGTAGAACTTACACGACGTCAAGACTCCAGACCAAGACACAAAGTAATTTTGTCAAGTGGAGAGTAGTCCTTTTATGAACGACCTAAATGCTTACAGTTCTTGAGTAATAACCCGTACAAATTACTCGTATTGTCCAGACACTAGAAGGTCCCTGGATTTTTTGGAGAAACGGTGAGACCCCCTTCTGTCCTTATGTTTTTAGGTGTCATATGAGTATCTCTCATATGGTATATGTCATAAGGTGTCCAATTTTTCTGTTACGTCTATCGGTCTTCTCTTTTATAATAAAGATCCCGTTTTATGTAGAAATTTACTAGTTTGTAGACGGAACGTTCAGTGGAACGGACAAAGTTCGACCCCTGATGAATATATTTAGTAAGTCTGTGTGAGTCCCCCTTTTTTTAGGGAAAAAGAAAGATGAAAAGTACGTGTCCCAGTTCTTATATCCTAGTTAATCAAAGTGTTCGTATGCCAGACTGAATGATGGAATATCTCGTTTAACGAGTTTCTGTCCTACTCACAGAAGATTCACAAGACGTAGAGTAGTGTCCCCTCATCCAAAAGGATTGGATCGTTCACGTGTCGATCCAATCTCCTAATTTACAAATTTTTCCTCATCTTTAATTTCTTTCTCCTAAGTCTTACTGACTTTCCGACCTTGAGGTCTCGCTCCGTTGTGTTACTTTACGTTATCCTCCATCCCGGAAGGAATGAAGTCGTAATACCACATCATCTTTCCCGTACTGAGAGTAAAAATATGACTGTGGGGTGACTAGTCCATGGAGACTCAGGGGTAAAAGGAGTAGACATTTTACCCGTATAGTGTCCTAATAACGTATCCAATTTATTCTGGTATGTAACGGTCACTTATGGTACTTACACCGTGTATAATCCAGTTACATAACGGCAAAGGCATATCAGTTTATATGTGTCAGGTATATCAGTTCCAATGTCAGAAAGGTCATGAGTACATGTCTACACTCTCGACCTGTTATTTCTCCCGTCTCACGACTTCTTAACTACAAAAGCTTGACACCATAACCTCTTCTGAGAACTCTCAGGGAACCTGTCGTACCTCTAGGTTGGTCAGGTAGGGTTTCCTTTAGTTGGGACTTATAAGTAACCTTGCTGACTACGACTTCGACTTCGAGATTATGAAACCGGTGAGCTACACTTCTCGACTGAGTAACCTTTTCGGAGACTACGACCCTTTCTGACTCCCGTCCTCCTCTTCTCCCACTGTCTCCTACTCTGCCAACCTACCATAGTGACTGAACTACCTGTACTCAAAGTCGTTTGAGGCCCTCTGTCGTCTCCCGTCCCTTCGGACCGTACGACGTCAGGTACCCTAACGTTTCTCAGTCTGTGCTGAACCGTTGACTTGTTGTTTTGACGTCAAAGGAGAAAAAGAGAGGAAAATTTTACGTTAAGCAGAAACCTCCACAGACGTCTCTCGTGTGAAAAACCAGACACCGAGGTAGTCAAGTCAAGTCAGCGAGTCAGTACAGGCTGAGAGAATGAAGTCGTAATGCCACACCGTCTTTCCCGTACTGAGAGTAAAAATATGACTGTGGGGTGACTAGTCCATGGAGACTCACGACGTGCAAAATATTCTGTCAGGGGTGTACCCTTCAGACACCAAGAAGGTCATGACGGAGATCTGAGTGTCCTTTCAGATTAAGACCTCAGGTCCTACCCCGTCGAGCTACGACATCGTGTGTATTCGGTGTAGGAGGGTGGATCGGAAATAGTCATAATCTCCACTTAAAAATTGACTTTGTTTTTCACATTAACGGTTTTATATTCTACCCCCATTACCGAATCTTTATTTTTGTCGAACCCTAAATTCACACATCGTTTAAGTGGTACGTGGTTTACTACGACGAGTTCACAGTATGCACCACATTACCTCCACCCCCTCCCCTCACTAGAGAGTCCTACCTCTACATGTAGGAGGACGTAAGATATAGGGGTCTACAGAACACTACTGTAGGGTCTCTCGCTTTAAATTAATAGACGGTCTTTGTACTGTTTATTTTGTGTTTTTGTACTCGAGTCGTTCGAGTGACACTTTGAATTCAGTACTAGTATGACCAAAATATAGTTACATGTTTTGAAGTCCTACTTTTTGAATTTTGAGTTCTTTGTTCATACTCAAAGTCGAATAACCTCTCTGGGTGGGTAAGTTGTTGTCCGATGTCGGAGAGGAACTGGGAGTGGTGGGAGGACGGAGGAGTAGGAAAGAGACGTGAGTCGAACCCGTCGGTCGTTACGGAGACCAACCATGTCTGAGGTCTCGTCAACAAAAGTTAGAGTCGATGTAAACCCTAAAAGGGTCTTCAAATATGATTAGAACCCCGAGTCCCGTTTGGGGTCCAGTTACTTCAGTCGTAGAGGTTTAAACCCCGCCCCTCTGTCCGCAACAGGTCCACTAACGATGTACGTCGGTTCCAACAGGTTGGACCATGTCAAACCCCGGCGTTTGGACATGAAGAAGTCACCGAGTCTGCCATTTCTAACGGACGCCACGTTCGGCTCAAACTGGGGACCCAGTCCTTCTAGGGGACCTCTTCCATTACCAATGGGTGAGGTAAGAGAACGGACTTCTTAAGGTACCTATCTCCTCGGACAACCCGATGGTAGGTACCCCAATATTTCCCAGCCTCTATAGACTCACTGATTGTGAAAGTGAAAGTGGTGGAGACCCGGTGTTTGGACTCCTTCCAACGACTCAATCCTCGGACAAGTCTGTCCTCTCTGGTGTTACCGCTTCTCAGACTGGAAACTGTCTTCCTGTTGGACGTTTCTTGTGGTTCAGTCCACGAATTTTATGGGTTCCAGGACAGTCCACATACTCCTTTACTAAGACAAGACAAAAGAGACGTAACGATAGTTTCCGATACTTGATCTCTCTCGCTTTGCCTAAAGTCGAATTTGAGGTATCTTGCAAACACATTCTTCTTGTGAAGCTTCTGATGGATTGTTGGACAGGGACGTGTCCACTCTCGAGTCTGATACCGCTTCGGGTGACCCGTCTCTAAGATGTTTTTAGTCCGTACCTCGTCCCCAATCCTGTCCACTGGGAAGTCCAGACGGTATTGTGACACTAGGGTCCACAGAAACTGAGGTTCCCGAGTTACCGATTATAGTCTGATTTATTGGTTGAAACGTTTCACTTCCCCTTTTATAATTGTGTTCACTTACTTAGGTAATATTTGGAACGTTCGTACGTACGATTCAACGAAGCCAGTACAGGCTGAGAAATCTGACATCGGGCGGTCCGAGGAGACAGGTAACCCCAGAGGTCCGTTCTTATCACCTCACCCCTACGGTACGGGAGGAGGTCCCCTAGTATGTCTGGGTCCTTAACTTGGGAGTAGAGAATACAGAGGACGTAACCGTCCACCTAAGAAAAGGTGATCGCGGTGGGCACTTCGAGTAATATTTTGAATGGTTTGCGTATTTGTACTCACCTGACCCTAAATCCTTATTTGGGGTCTTCTGACTTTACGGGTCCTCAGGGAAGGTGTTATGGTGTGTCAAGTAAGGTTGTCACCCTTTATCTCGTCGTTCTCCGTCGACTTACCGGTGTGACACCGGTGCGACTAAATTCTTCTACCTGTGAGTTCTCCTCTGGGGACGACAAATATACCAACAGGTTCAATTAATAGGGATATAAAAGTCTACTTTACTTATCATTAGACAAATAGATCCAGTTTATAAACCTCGACAGAAACAGGGAACTGCCAGCATGTTTTTATGTATCACGACAGGAAAGCCCGTAATATTCCTTTCTAGTCCAATTTTTTTTATCATCGGCGAAGAAATATCCAAGTTGTGTCATTCGGGAATAAAGACTTCATGAGATTAATCTAGGTTGAGATTTGTTCACCTAATTTTTCCCTAAATTTTTTTTCTGTTTTCTTTAAGACTTGCGGACGGTATAAAAAGAGAACTCAAATATGTATACAAAGGGGTATCTCTATTACTTTCAGACCGGAGACGTTGGTAAGGATTCTCATCATTGATGGAGACGTGTTCTCTTTTTTACGTGTCTCGATAACGTCTACCGATTAGTTCACGACAAACCAATGGTCTTGTTTCTCCCCTCAGTTTCATTTCTTTCTTTGAAATATGTAGTGTTGAAATATGTTGTAACGACGACGACGATTCGACGTAGTCAACACAGCCTGAGACACACTGGGGTATCGACCGTCGGGTGGTCCGAGGAGACAGGGACCTTAAGAGGTCCGTTCTTATGACCTCACCCAACGGTAAAGGAAGAGGTTATAGTGTTGTATGTACACTATATATTATATGTGTTATACGTACGAGTTAGTACAGACCGAGAAACGCTGGGGTACCTGACTTCGGGCGGTCCGAGGAGACAGATACCCTAAAAGGTCCGTTCTTATAACCTCACCCAACGGTACGGGAGGAGGTCCCCTAAAAGGACTGGGTCCCTAGTTTGGTCCTAAAGGATATAACCGTTCGTCTAATAACAACTTGGTGGACCCTTCGTACCCTCCTACACTAAAAAGAGACGTTTTATTTATTTTTAGAAACCTTCTCATTCCACCACGACTCGCCGTAAATGGTCCAATCAAACTAGAGTAAAACCTTGTGTAGGTAGTCACACTTAACACCTAACTATCTCAACCGCCCCGCCCCACCCCACCCCTCTTTGAGTGATTCCTCTTTCCTAATAGTCCCTTAGACGACACACCCACCCCACCCTCTTCTCCTCTTTCGGTCCGAGACCAAACCGGAAACTTCCTACCCCGAAGTCCCTTGATGTCTTAGTGACTAGTCAGTTTCAATGTTTAAAGGGAATCGGGTACAAAGAAACTCAGTGAACATGATTGTTCTGGGTCACAGACATTGTAATAACTCTTGATTGATATGTTCCGTAGACGGTTTGTACCCGGACGTCGTCACTGACCTTCTGTATCAACGACAGACGCTTAGGGTCTCTCTCTACGAGATACTGGAGACGTGAGTCAGTCGTCGTAGCCGTAGTGGGTTTCGAACAATCTCCGTCTTGGCACCCGAAGAGGGATCTGGATGACTTAGTCTTAAACGTGTCTTGTTCTATGAATCCACTCAGAACACGAGTACTTTCAACCTCTTCGTGAAGTTATTCTTCTGAAACCCAAAGAGAGGAAAGTAAATTTAATAAAAATTACTTCTGAAATACAAAATCTATTTAAAATTCAAGTGTCACTTTGACTTCCCTTCCCTGTCTCTAAAAGGTGCATGTGGGGAGATGTACGTGTCAGAAGGGGTGAGAGTTGTTGGGGGTGGTCAACATGTAGTCAATGTTGACTACTTGGACGTAACTGTCCAGTAGTGGGTTTCAGGCATCAAGTGTAAACTCAAGTAAGAACCCTGACATGCAATACGCCCAAACCTGTTTACATATTAGTGGACACCCTGAAGGGACTACCGAGTCACCATTTCTTAGACGGGCATCACGTCCTCTGTACCCAAGTTAGGGACCCAGTCCTTCTAGAGGACCTCTTCCTTGACCGTTGGGTGAGGTCGTAAAAACGGACCTTTAAGGTATCTCTCTCCTCGGACCGTCCGATGCCAGGTACCCCAACGTTTCTCATGTGTGTGTATTAGTGAACATAGTAATAATACCATAGTGTGTCTCATCAAAGTGACGAGATTTTTAGGGGACAAGATAAGTAAAAAGAGAGGGGAGTTGGGGACCGGTGGTACCTAGAAGAGTGACAGAGGTATCAAAACGGAAAAGGTCTTTCAGTATCTCAACCTTAGTATGTTATATATCGGGAAAGAGCTATCGAAGAAAGTGAATCAGTACACGTAAATTCGAAAAAAGGTACAGAAAATTCCTGAATTGTCAAATAAAGAAATAACACGACTTCTCATAAGGTAGTAGACGACCACGGTGTCAAATAAATAAGTAAGTGGATGACTTCCTGTAGAACCAACGAAGATTGAAAACCTTTGATACTTATTTTTACTATGTTTATGGGCGTACATCCAAAAACTCACCTGTACCAAAAATTGAGGAAACCCATTTATGGTTTCTCACACTAACAACTTAGTATACCATTCTCATACAAATCAAATTGTTCTCATTGGAGAATAAAAAGTCTACGTTTCGACTCCAAGTCATTTCAATACCTTGAATGGGTTTCAGTGTAGCACTTAAATACCGTCGGTCCAGATCTTGCACATAAAGGAAAAATTTATAAATAAACTAAATAAACGGAACGACGTAGAATCAATACCGTGTGTCCTAGCAGTCAGAAGCAACGTCGTAAGTCCGACATCAAGGGACTGGTCTCTAGTTTGGACTCGGAGGAAGTGACTCTCGCACTACAGAATCGGTGGTCTGGTAGTCCCTTCAGAGGTCTTGTTCGTAAAGAACTACGAAGTAGACCTTTATGTTGACATCACCCTCTTCTTACCTATACCCTTACTCCCTCTGAACTTAATCCTTCGAGACACGAAGTCAAAGGAGTGGACACCTGTGATTCTACGAATATAAAGGGAACAACAACAAGTCAACGATTCAGTATAGGTTAAGAAAACCTGGGGTACCTGACGTCACACGGTCCGAAGGGATAGGAAGTGATAGGGAGTTCTCGACGGATGTTAAGTCCTCTGGATCCAAGTTAGGAACCCAACCCTTCTAGGGGATCTCTACCTTTACCGTTGGGTGAGGTCATAAGAACGAACCTTTTAAGGTCCGAGGGTGTCTCCTCGGACCACCCGATGTCAGGTACCCCAACAGTTCTCAACCTGTGCTGACTCGTTGCTATAAAGGGATCGTCATATTACCACTCCTAAGTCACTTTATTGTATCGACTTGTACGGGGTCCACGAGTTGTTTAAATTGAAAGTTTTAACAAAAGACAAGGATGGTCGTGGAAGTTCCCTGGGTCGCGTAGCCCTTCTCTGGTCCACACATGGACTGAGTCCGACCCCGAAGAGGTGTATCTTTCCTCAAAAGGACCTGTTTCTTACATGTTGAAGCAGACGACGTCCCACCCATCGTGCCTCGACGGGGACAACAAGTTCTGCCCACAGATACGAAATATATCTAGGGGCCCACGGGGTCGGGACCAAAGATTGTCACTGTACGAGCAAAAAACCGTCTAATTAACCATCTCAGCAGGCATGTCGACGGGAAATAACGATTATTTGAACCCAGGGACACTCGACACCGGAATTACTAAACAATAAAGAAAAAGGTTCTGCCTATTTCATACAGGAAGAAATTCGACCGTGACAGAACATAGTCCTGTGTTTGGACTTCTCGTGTGACTCCTTAACTAGTACATCGTCATTAATCTTCCCCACGGAAGGATTTTCATGTTTTTTCCTTGACTCCGAGGTCATGGGTTACTTCCCTTCAATGTACCGAGTTTTGTCGGACCTCAATTTTGAGGGGAGGCCCAGGAGAGGTGGTAGAATACGTTTTGATTCTTGAGAGAGTAGGATTCCCTTTTTTTTTTTACCTGTAATTCCAACGATTACGGGTCGAGGCTTCTTTTTTTACCTGTAATTCTTACTATTGACCTGTAATTCCTACCATTGTGGGTCGAGGGTCGGTCAGGTCGGAGACCGGTTAGAGGTCTTAAGGAACGGGGTCGACAAATTCTCTATTAATGAGGTTTATTGGAACCTCTTCTTATCCGGGAGAATTCTGTCGTCTACAGGTGTGTATACGGACATATATGAAAGAGAAAACACCCAATGACGTCGTCGAGTGATTAGACTGACGACGAGGAACAGCGGAGTAATTTCCGCTAGACAAGGACATTTCGCGGTCAGAGTAAGAAAAAGGTTTGGAGCGGAAGAGATTGAGGGATTGGGATGTGGGCAGGACGGAAAAGAAATATGGGAGTGGGAGAGAAAGAGAGGTACGGGGGTTTAGGTACGAATCACCGTTCTCCGTCTCTTTGAAGACGAAGATCAGATTCAGAGTACTCCTTTAAGGGTGGTCATTTCGTGACACTAAAGAGATTTACAAACTTCCGAAGATGTGGTGTTTCGTCCGAAGGGTCCACGGAGTCTCCATTTCTTAGGTGGACGGTTACGTCCTCTACGTCCAAGGTAGGGACCCAGTCCTTCTAAAGGGTCTCCTCCTTTGCCGTTGGCTGAGGTCATAAGAAGGGACCCTTTAGGGTACCTGTCTCGTCGGATCACGCAATATCAGATACCCCAGTGTCTTCTTAGTCTGTACTGAGTCACTAAATTGTCGTTGTTTACGGTGTCACGTTACAGAACCACTGCAAAAGGATACAGCATTACTTCTTGACTAATTAGAGAGTACCATGGTAATTAAGGCTATGTTAGTATATACATAAAAGTGTCTAGAATTTTTATTACACGAGATCCTTTAAAGTCTGACAAACGACTTTTCATAAATGTCTCAATTCGTTTCAAGTCAAACTACTCACATTGGTGTCTTGTTTGGTGCACATTAAAAAATTTCGAAGTGATAGAACAACCCAAATAACCACAAAGAGGAATGTACACTGTTTTAATTGCAGGATATTTCGTCTTCAGACGACTGTAAAATAGGATGGTTCTTTATTAGTCAAGTCGATTAATAATCGTGAGAGGTTGAAGTCCCTAGGTCCCTTTAGTTTCCTTTTAAATTGGGTGCCCCTTGTTTTCCAGACGAAATCGGTTCTCGAAGTCATAGAAGAGGTGGTTTATATTATCGAGTAGTCTAGACCCGATCCGTCTACCTACACTCAAAACGGAAGAAGGTGAGATGGAAGATCAGTTCCCTGATTACTTGACATTTTGTCAGAGTTGACCTGTCGTCCTCCGTATTCCTTGTTTTTTCTTGAACCATTATTCGGTAGGTGTATTAATCAGGAACTTTGTTTTTCTTAGTTCGAATTTACCATTCAAAATTCCGAGAATCATTGAGAGTTCGAAGGTGTTACCATTCTGGGTCATTTGATGAATAATATGATAAAATAATATCAGTTTATGGTGGAGCAAAATTTATCTCCGGAACATTTTAACTCGATCTAACTACAGAATTAGTCTCAATAGACACATTAGAGATTGAGGGTAGTCGGATTAACCTAGTAGGCGTTACCGAGAAAAACCGGTAATCAGAATTAATCGTACCGCGGTGGCAATGACGCGTACGCGTGTACCGAAGGTTCACCCGCGTGCGTAGTGGGTGGCCGGAGATATATCTCAGTAAGTCTCAAAAACATACAGACACCCAGAGGGGTTTACGGTTGGTGTGTAAGTCGCTTCAAGTATTTGGGGTCAGATTTATGCGAATTCAGTAAAGTAATTGATGTACACCGGTGAGTTCAGCCAGCTAATATCTGTACCCGATACGGACGGTTCATTAATTACACTGTAATTTTGACAGAAAACGGTGTTTTAGACTGAAGTCCCTGTGAACTTCTCCTCAGCTGTGTAGTCGTCGACGGTATTGACTGACACGGATATTTTAAGAGCGAATGGAAACGGGGACGGGGCAAAAAAAACCACCGCCCCCACCCCCCACCCCCCACCC